>OZ010800.1:322605963-323218106 GCA_963932465.1 Maratus speciosus | reverse complement strand
TTAAATATTCTCAAAACAACTTTTGTTTACGTTATTTATCTATAGGTTTTAAAAATCATGTCAAGTGTCACCGATAGATGGCAGAGCATTTTGGGGCTAAGCTGACTTCCAGTTCTTATATGGGGAAAACAGTGAATGCGAGAGGCATTTAGTATGTAGGGCAGGGGCGTGCCGAAGGCTGTTTTAGTGGGGGGGGGGGGGGTGAACTGAATTTTGCCGACTGCAAGATCGGGGGGGAGGGGTGAGAAAGGCTTTGTGATACACCCCCCCCCCCCCCTCAGTGACGGAGTCAACTGTTCTACAATACTGTGAATTTATAAAAATCACTAAAAGTCTTAAGTGTTCACCTGCATTCTCCTTAACCACAGTCGAAATTTAATGCTGTTATTCAGTATGTGTAATATTTTTTTAATTATTTTATTATATAAGTAGAGTTGAGAATTCTGTTATTAATTAGGATTCTGCTTGCGATTTAAAAGGAAATGTGTACGGATGTACCGTACATTAACCAGTTCTCAAAAGTAACAATTTAAGAATGTTGAAGTACTCCGGAATTTATGTTTCTATAAATAAAACCTCATGCTGTTGTGAAATGTAAGTGTATAAATTTAAAAATACATAAAAATGACAAATCTTGCTTGCTAAAAATAAGATATATATTAGTATAAGAGACTAAAAATTATCCTTCTACATTTTTAAATTATCTCCCACCTATCCTTCAGATTATCCCATTTTCCAGCTACACTGTCTAAATCCAACATGTCAGTTATGTCTGTTTCACAGGTTAATAGCATTAGTTCGTCCAGTCGCTCTTCCGACTTGGTGATACGCAAGTAATTTTTTACTAACTTTAACCTGCTGAAACTTCTTTCATTACATGCCAATGTTACTGGAATAATTAAGGCCAACTTGTAGGCCAAAAAACGGTTAGGATACAAATGAGTCTTCCCACAAGTTTTTGCGCTGCTGCGCCAATTGTATCCGATTCAGAACTAGCTATTTCTGAGGACATGAGATCAATTTCACATTCCAAGTTATCTATATCTTTGAGATCATCAGGGAATAATTGACATAGTTTAGAAATGTCCTCGGTAGAGCTATACTTGATCCTTGATGGAAGGAGACAGGCCAGTGGTTTAACTTTCTCAAATACCGACTTAGGAATGTCTCCAAATGCAGTTGTAAGCCAATCTACCACATTCAAAATTTCTGCTTTAAAATAATTCTGTCGTGTAAATAGAACTGCAGTTTCAGGATTTTCGTCGATCTTCGATGGAGGCCTCCGTCGCCTGTGCCGCAAATTGAACTCATAATCTTGATTTATTCCATGTGTCTCACAGATGTTATCAGCTTCCTTAATGATGTTCATTATTGCCGCCGCGTCATCATTCCGGAGTTTCTGAATGCTTTCGTAAGTTTTCTGCATTATGACGTTCCCTCTAAAATGTTCAGGTCTTCACGTTGCAATTGCTCTGTTGCTAACTTGGTCTTAAACATAATTGTTTTCATTGCAAGTAAAGAAACAATGAAATCGTATGACATCATTTTGCTTCTTGACCCTGCCACCTTAGCTCGAGCATCCTTGTCAACCTTCATGTCTTCAGAAATAATTTGCAGAATATGGATGAGGGCATCATAGGACGATAAAATATCTCTGACTGAATCCGCTCACATAGTCTATCTTGTCTTCGACAAAGATTTCAAGGTAAGACTCTTCTGAAGAACTTCAAGTTTCTCTCTCAGTATGCCGAATCGCCTTGTACTCAGTGAAAAGAAGCTATAGAGATCCTGAATACTGTCGTAGAAATATTTTATTATATTGCTTTCTTCGCACGCCAGTTCAACACTTTATGCACGAGGCAGGGTATGTATAAGATAGATCTACAAGCTATTTCTGAAAGTTTTAATTGCCAGTCTAAAATGCGGCCGGACATTGATGACGTGGTGTCGTAAGACTGTGCATGAGCTTCGGAAAGCGATATTCCAACTGATTGTAGAAGGGGGTGGGGGGAGAGGGGCTATACAGGAGCCTTTTCAAAAGATAATTTTACATCTGGATGATCTGTTTGAATATGACTATGCAGGCCTCTAATAGAAATGCAGAAATATCTACATATTGTACATTTCCCTTTCCGGAGGTCGATGTCTTCATTCGGATGAAATTTTCTTATATGGCGATATAAATTTATTTTTTTCTGTGAAATGTGTGTGTACGCGATCACAGTGTGTGCATAAAATTTTCACTGAATTACCCGCCATCATGCAACAAAAACAAACTTTTGCAAATCGCTCTTCTTCTGTGTCCGTGACTTCATCTTTTAAATGCAGCAACCTGAAATAACTAGCGCCAAATCCAGA
Source organism: Maratus speciosus (assembly GCA_963932465.1). Classification (NCBI taxonomy): domain Eukaryota; kingdom Metazoa; phylum Arthropoda; class Arachnida; order Araneae; family Salticidae; genus Maratus; species Maratus speciosus. The sequence goes on along the minus strand of OZ010800.1, from coordinate 323,215,748 downwards.
GCCAAGAGGTCACCAAATTCTAAGAATCAGTCCATAGCAGAAGGGAACAATTAAAGATGCTACATGGGAAAACTTACAATAGAGATTGCAACAACCACCCCCTCCCCCTTCCTTTCACGAAAGTCTGAAATTCTCAGAAACGCTACTCTCTCTATATATCTATCACCTCCACTATCTGGCAACCCCTAGCTCCTACACAGAATCATACACAATCTTCCTTGAAAAGTTCTTTCTTTTCCCCTTTAAAGACGGACAACAGAGAATTGAAATGATACTGACGACGGGAGAGGGTACTTTTTGCAGGGTGTGTTCTTAACCTTCTCACCGCCGCGAACTGATATATCCGTTCACTAAGCTGCAGGTTTCACTGTAGTAGAAGTATTATTTAAATTAATATAATTATTCAGACATAATCCAGTTTAAAAAAAATAAGGTTATGATTAATACCTTCAAGGCTTATATACCTATACTTAATAAATAAGTTATATCATGTTGGAAAAAACATCTTTTTTTTATCATTAGAAACATAATTAAAGAGAAAACAGCATTACAATTTTGCCCTTTTACTCAGCGGTCAGGGGGTTAACTTTCCGACTATTCTAAATTTTACCAACTGTTCCAAATAAGTGGGGGGGTGTTACACCCCCAACACCCCCCCGCTAGGCACGCCCCTGATGTAGGGGGTAGTGTTCTGATTCAATGTTCTTTTGGATAGATTTGCAATTTAATATATAAAATCATACACATTCCAGAATGTACGCTGGCGGAGGTAATAGGGCCCCGACTCTAGATTTGTTTGATAGACTTTTATTTTAAAAATATAAAACAATAAATTACAAATTCTAGGGTGTACACTGTCAAAATGGTGCCCCAATTTTAGATTCGTTTAAAAATATAAATTCATATAAATTCGAGGGTGTACGCTGCCGAAGGCAATGAGGCCCTGATTATAGGTTAATTTAGATAATTTTTTATTTTAAAATATATAATACAAATTTGAAGAAGTACGCTGTCGTAGGCAGGGTCCCAATTCCACGTTCATTTAACCCTTCACTGCAAGATCTTTTCTAGTTTTATGATTTTTTAAAAATCTATATATCGGTCTAATAATGGGAAAAATAGTAAAAAAAATTAAATTTCAAAATTTCAGCTAATATTTTATATTTTACGGTGTATGCCATATGTACACATTTAGAGTTTTAAAATATTGTACTGCTATATTTTGCAACTAAATGAGCTTAAATTAATTAATTTGATCTGCTTAATACTCTGCAACTTTTATTATATTAATATTTTTAAGTATTCAGTAAAAATAATGAAAGTAAATCTTACCTTAATAGCTTGATCGAATTTTTTTTCTTTCTGAAGAACAAATTCTAATTTTTTGTATAATAAGCCATCTGGCATGGACAAAATAAGTGTTATCCCATTCTTTGGATTGTTCTTGATCAGTTGCAGTGATCATATTAGCCAAATTCATGGTACATAATGAAAATTATAATGTTTTTAGGTATGTGCCAGATATGGCACATGGTGCAGTGAAGGGTCAAAAGTATAAAATCTTACAATTTCGAGACTGTACGCTGATCAAGATCCTCCCCCAACCTCCAATTTTAGGATCGTTTATAAATAGAAATTTGAGGGCATATAGTGCCGAAGAAAATGGGGCTCGACTTTCGGTTCATTTGGATAGATTTTCATTTTAAAATATAAAACGATACCAATAAAAGAGTCTACACTGACAAAATGGTGTCCCAATTCCATATCCGTTTAACATATAAAATCATACAAATTCGATAGTGAACGTTGACAAAGGCAGTGGGGATGCCTATTCTAGGTTTGTTTAAATATGTAAAATCTTATACATTCGAGTGTGTACGCTGCCGAAGGCAATGTTGACTGTAGGTTCATTTGAATAGATTTTCACACATCTATGCATTTTCGGGACGCTAAATACTTGGATAGGCAAGTATAACCTTCAGCATCAAAGAACCGAGTTACTAAGGTGATTGATTTTTCAGGTGTTATTTATTTGTCTCAGCTGCGTTCAAAGTAGGGATGCACCGAATATTCGGTATCTATTCGGTATTCGGCCATACTACCGAATATTTGGTTAGGCCGAATATCAAGCTTTTCGGTATGCCGAATATTCGGCTTGACAGAATATGAAACTATTCGGTATGCCGAATATTTGGTTTGGCCGAATATCAAAATATTCGGCCGGACCGAATATTTAAAAGACCTTTTTAAAAAATATTTTTAAAAACCTTAAAACAACTACTGCTATTTTTAACTGTCAATTAATAAAGATATTTAATAATTAGAAATATAATTATAATTAAATGAAAGACTTTTACATTTTTTATTTGCTATTTGAAAAGTATCACGTAAGAAAATGAACCAATAATGACGATTTTAGTCCCCTTCCTGACGAACCGACAAATAAACTGTATATGACTGTACAATTTTTCATTGAATTTGTTGAAAATAATCACAGCATTACATTAAATTCTTATTAATTTCTTTTTGTACAACTATGTTTATTGTGATTGGTTGTTTAATGTAGCTTTCTTTCACGGCCGCCAATTCTCTGCCATGGGCCTTGCAAAATCTATAAATACCTGTAAATTTTCTGTTTTCTTTCAGTATGTTTGTGTAATTGTTCTTGTTAATATCAAATATACTCACTTCGATCCACGTCTTTATGTCTGCCTTTTTTATTTATTTTAACAGCAGAGCGTGGTTCTAGCAAGTGTTGAAATGCTCTGCGAGACATACTGACGCCGTTATCTTTCTGTTTTTCATTTCTGCTGGGATTTTGAGTGAAAAAGATTTTATCTTACTTTTTATATATTTTATCGAGCAGAATGGATTCTTCAAAAGATGTTTACGGCATCCCTCTTTTTGAAGGTGATGGAAAAGTTTTTTCGGTATGGAAACGAAGAGTAACGGCAATTTTTGCTGCTAAGGAATTGGAAAAATTCCTGGAAAATGAAGCAGCTCCAGACAATGCCGCCGATGTCGTGAAAGCAAAAAAGGCTTACGCTTTATTATTATCATTATTAAGTGATAATGTTCTTGCATCACTTCAAGATGAAAATACAGCTCATAAAATTTGGAATAAATTAGAACGCACTTATGATACAAAGCGTGCAGTGAATCAAATTTTAATTCGGAAGAGATTGGCAACGATTAAGAAAGATCGTACAGTGTGTATGAGAAATCACATTGATGAAATAAATAAATTAATTTCGGATCTTAAGCTGTCTGGGGCAGAAGTTAATGAAACGGATACTATTGTTTATATTTTGATGTCATTGCCTCAGGAATTTGAAAATGTTAAGATTGCTTTAGAAAACCAACCAAATTCTGTTTTGACATTAGATTTCGTGACACAAAGATTATTAGATGCTGAAGCACTTGTTTTGGATTCAAAGAAAGAAAAAGTATATACTAAGGCTGCTCATGATAATACTGCATTTGTGTCGACTCGCAAAGAATTCTTTTGCAAAATTTGCAACTCTAAAGGGCATACAGCGAAATATTGTAGAAAAAAAATTACTTGCCATTCTTGTGGAAAATTCGGACACATAAAACGTAACTGTAAAGCTGTTAAAAATTGAAATGAAGAAAAATTTGCCTCTTCAGCTGTTTCTTTCGTTGCTGGAAATGCTTCCAGGAAAAGGAATGAATTTATAGTAGATTCCGGAGCAACTTCCCATATGTGTTCTAATGAGAATTATTTCGCATCCTTAGTACCACCTTCTTCAGGAACTATTAAATGCGCATCAAAAACAACGAATCTAGAAATCAAAGGTATTGGAAATATTAATGGAAAACTGTCAAATGGAATGGAAATTACTTTAAAGGATGTCCTTTATGTTCCAGACTTAAACGGGCAACTCATTTCCGTTAGGAAAATTGAAAGTGCAAATTATACAGTTATTTTCAAGAATCAAAAAGTATTTATCGAAAAAGGAAGAAACCGTTTTTACTTCGGTGAACGGGATTTGAATGGACAATACGTAAGTGACTTTGTCCCTGTTTACGAAACCGTTCTTACTTCAAAGAAAAATCATTGTGATATCTGGCATCGCAGACTTGGTCATCCGAGTCACAAAGTATTGAAAGATATGAAGCTTCCGGTACCTGACTCTTTTTGTGATATTTGTGCTCGGGCAAAACAGAGTGCAACACCAATGGGAAGAGGACCAAGAAAAAGAGAAACCAAGCCAATGACTTTGATTCATAGTGACATTTGTGGACCTATTTTTCCGACAACCTTTTCTGGCGAGTGCTATTTTATGACTCTTATCGATGATTTTTCTCGTTTTACTGAAGTACGTTTACTGAAACATAAAAGTGAAGTCTCAGAAGAATTAAAAATGTTCTTAAAATCCAACCCTACAGTGAAGAAAATTAGATGTGATAACGGGAAGGAATATTTTTCTAATGATTTAGTGAATTTTACTAGAGATCTTGGTATAGTGATCGATCCCGTTCCTCCATACACGCAATCTTTGAATGGAGTAGCTGAACGCTGCAATAGGTCGCTTCTGAATATAGGACGTGCTTTGATTGCTGAATCAAATTTACCAAAGACTTTTTGGGGTCAAGCTATCCTTTCAGCAGCTTACTTGAAAAACCGAATGCCAAGCAGCACTATTGAGAACAAAACTCCGTACTTCCTGAAATATGGAGAAGAAGCCGATTTCAAGCACATACGTGTTTTTGGATGCAGTGCTTACATGTTAATTCCTTCCGTTCATCGAAAGAAACTTGACGATAGGTCTAAACAAATGATCTTCATTGGTTATTCTTCAATGGGATATAGATTACTAGATCCTGAAACGAAACGCATAACTGTATCAAGAAATGTAAAATTCGACGAAGAGAAAAAGGAAAATGTTCAGTCGAAACAATACATTCTAGAAAATTCAGAACCAGTCGATAATGAAATTGATCCAGATGTTCTAGAAAATACGAGTGATGAATTAGATGATCCTGAAGAGAAAGAAGACAAAACAAGAAAATCTGAAAGATTTAAAAAGCAACCTGTACGGTATCCAGATCCTGAAGTTTACGAAGCATTACTTTGCCAACAAGAAACATTAACGTTTGATGATATCAAATCCCTCCCTAGTGATGAACAACGCTTGTGGAAAGAAGCTATGGACGCGGAGATTGAAAGTATGAAAATCAACGATGTCTGGGATCTTGAAAAATTACCACCTGACAAACGACCTATTTCCTGCAAATGGGTATTTACCATCAAAAGAGATGGTCGACATAAGGCGAGACTCGTAGCTCGTGGATTTATGCAAAAAGAAGGGCTAGAGTATAGTGAAACCTTTTCCCCTGTAATAAGTATGCCAGCTTTACGTTTGGTTCTTATTTTGATTTTAAATGAAGACTTATATGCATTTGTGTTAGATGTTAAAACAGCGTTCCTGAATGGTAAGTTAAATGAACTTGTTTTTATGGATCAGCCGCAAGGCTATGATGATAAAAGTGGGCGAAAGTGTAAACTTAAAAGAAGTTTATATGGTTTAAAACAAGCCCCACGACAATGGTTTGAAAGGTTTCACGAATTTATTTCAAAGTTAAATTTTAAATCTTGTGATAATGAACCTTGTATTTTTATTCGGTATAATAATGATCATAAAATAATTATTGCTTTGTATGTAGATGATATGTTAATTGCAGGTTCAGATGTAAATGAAACTAATGTAGTTATTTCCCTATTACATAATGAGTTTCACATGTCAAAATCGCAAAGTGTTTCAGAATTTCTAGGTATTCAAATGAAATTCAATTCTGATAGTTTAATAATGGATCAAGAGTCTTACATAATTAAATTGTTAAGTAAGTTTAATATGCTAGATTGTAAACCCAGTGACATTCCTATTTCTCCTAAGTCCACCCCATCTGATTTCAAAAATGGTAAACCTTTTAATGGCCCATATCGTGAACTTGTAGGTTGTTTATTATATTTAGCTTATATTTCTCGACCTGATATTTTGTATGCTATTAACTGTTTAAGTCAATTGCAAGAAAATCCTACTGAAATTGCATGGAAAGCACTTAAGAAAATCTTAAGATATTTAAAAGAAACATTGTCTTTAAAACTTGTGTATAAAAAGCAAAATTCTGATCCTAAATTATCCATGTATGTTGATGCTGATTGGGGGGCTAACACAAATGACCGCAAATCAGTAACAGGTTATATTTTAATGTTTTGTAACATGCCTGTTCTGTGGTGTTGTAATAAACAAAAATCAGTTGCTTTATCGTCAACTGAAGCTGAAGTCATTGCTTTAACTAAAAGTTTGCAAGGCTTGTTAAGGTTTAAAAATATTGCTAGTGAAATTGTAAATATTAAGGATTTAGTAATTTTTGAGGATAATCAATCATGTATAAAATGTATCAGTAATGAGAGTAATTATGGTAGAATGAAACACATTGATATTAAATTGAAATTTGTTCGTAATATTATAAAAGAAAATAACATCAAAATTGAATATGTTCCTACGAATATGCAAATTGCTTATTTATTTACAAAGGCATTACCTAAAGTTAAATTTTATGAACTATTATTTCTTTGTTGTTTGTACAAGTAATGTTTAAATTGTGTCATATTATTATTAATGATTGATTTCAAGAAATTTCTTTGTTTTCTGATGTAATGCTAGATTATGGGCGGGTGTTGAAAATAATCACAGCATTACATTAAATTCTTATTAATTTCTTTTTGTACAACTATGTTTATTGTGATTGGTTGTTTAATGTAGCTTTCTTTCACGGCCGCCAATTCTCTGCCATGGGCCTTGCAAAATCTATAAATACCTGTAAATTTTCTGTTTTCTTTCAGTATGTTTGTGTAATTGTTCTTGTTAATATCAAATATACTCACTTCGATCCACGTCTTTATGTCTGCCTTTTTTATTTATTTTAACAGAATTCCTTCAAATTTTTACTTTGATTTTATAATATTTGTTTTAGAATATAAGAAAATTTTATTCAGTTGTTTTTTTTAATTCAGAGATGAATCCATGAAATTTAAAATTTTATCAATTAAAGAAACTTTAAAACTGCCCTCTTCTGAAATAACAATTCAAATTATATTTTTTTTAGTGTCAAATTTACTTGTAAAAAGATCTTGTTTATCAATACGGAAGCATGTGTGTTAAATATTGTGTAAAATTGTTTCAAAATTTAACTTTTTAATGCTTTCAAATTCTGAAATTTAAAAGTAATCGGCAAGTCGAATTTTCGGTATTCGGCTTGATAGTCACAATTCGGCTAGCCGAATATTCGGTATTCAGTTTGCCTGTTGGCCGAATATTCTACATTCGGTATTCGGCCAAAATCACTATTCGGTGCATCCCTAGTTCAAAGTCGGTGATCGGTCCGAAAATAAATGAGTAAAAATAGGATATTTGTCTGCAGTTTAAAAATTAGTTAATTTTTTTTAAAAAATTAACAAACTTCGATTAAAAGATCGGTAAAGCCGATTATGGGGCCCCTGGATTCGTCCCCTCCCCCCCCCCCCCCCAAAAAAAAGAGAGGCATGGGAGGAGTGGTCGCTACGGCTCTGCGAGCAAGACGACAAAGATTTGTTTCCGACTAGTCGCATTTTTACGAGAGAATAGCTGAAAAGTGAAATTGTAATCGACTCAAAGTGAAAGAAAAATAACTTAATGCAAAGAGTAGAACGTTACTAATTAAGAAAATATTTAATAATTTTAAATATGTTTTTACATTGTTTTATGTTTTGTAATAAAATTTTTAATACATTTTTAAAAATTCTTAGATGGGAAAAATACAGCGCCAAATGATGCAATTTTTGAACAAAAGTAAAATTACCGAATGCATATGACTATTCCGAATGTGTGTGTGTGTGGAGGGGGGGGGGGTCGCACCCTCCCACACACCCTGTAGCTACGTCCCTGCTTTTCAACTATGTTGGAAAGCATTATTAAATAAAAAAATCTGCATCTATTTATACAGTGGTAGCTCGGTTCTCGAACACAATTCGTTCGAAAAAAGTGCTTGAGAAGTAAATTTTTCGAGTATTGAATCAAATTTCCCCATAGAAAATAATGAAGATACATGTCAGTAGTTCCATTACCGTCTCAATACTCAAGGCCTCCGGACTGATTTCGTGACGTACCAAATGAAGATTAACCCCTTGAAGGGCAAGCAATTGCGTTTGTGTAATGCTTAATTCCCACCGGAAATTTAGAAAAATTTTATTTCAAAATAAGGAAAAGCAATTTTACGATTTTTCTCCACTAAAGTCAGAAAACTAAAATTTCCTAAAATTTTTCTGATGCAAATCCGGATTAATCGTAGGTGGTATATAATATATACCGCCGCCCCTTAACCCCTTGAGGGGCGGTGGGATATATTTTAGTCTATATATTAGGTCTAAAATGAACGTACTATGTTTTTTTTCCTCGTACTTGGGTGAATATTAGAAAATATGCACATTTATTTTCGAAAAACACGTTTTTCTTTACCTTAACAATTACCTTAACAATATCTCAAAACAGCTAACTCTATAAAAAACATTGTCAATACAAATGCTGTAGAGTTTAAAATTCTGAATAAAATGAGTACCATCATTAATATTTTTGTTCAACATTTAGGTCGCAATTCTATTTCAAAATTTTGCCTTAATCACTAATCAAGAACTTGAAGCCGGGAGAGACCAGGTTAACTTAACAATATCTCAAAACAGCTAACTCTATCAGAAACATTGTCAATACAAAGGTTGTAGAGCCTAAAATTCTGAGTAAAATGAGTACCTTACACTAAATATTTTTGTTCAATATTAAGGCCGCAATTTTGAGATATTGTTAAATTAACTTGGTCTCTCCTGGCTTCAAGTTCTTGATTTAAAAATTTTTGAAATAGAATTGCGACCGTAACGTTGAACAAAAATATTAATGATGGTACTCATTTTATTCAGAATTTTAAGCTCTGCAACATTTGTATTGACAATGTTTTCTATAGAGTTAGCTGTTTTGAGATATTGTTAAGGTAATGAAAAAAAACGTGTTTTTCGAAAATAAATATGAACATATTTTCTAACATTCACTAAGATACGAGGAAAAAAACATAGTATGTCCATTTTAGACCTAAACTGAAGGGATTAAAACAATTTCCAGTTTTCTCCTAATTAATTCTGAGTTCAACAACCTAACCACGGGCCTAAAATTTTAAAGTAGAATTGTGACCTTAATGTTCAACAAAAATATTAAGTGTAGGTACTCATTTTACTCAGAATTTTAAGCTCTACAACATTTGTATTGACAATGTTTTTGACAGAGTTGCCTGTTTTCAGAAACTGTTATGGTATCTAAAAAAACGTGTTTTTTGACTATTAATCTGTACATATTTTCTAACGCTCACCTATTATGAGGGGGAAATTTTAGCATATTCATTCTAGAACTAAACTAAATGAATTAAAACAATTTCCAGCTTTCCCCTAATTAATTCCGAATTCGGCCTTATTTTCCTTCTCTACCACTGGGCTATAAGCGCTTTTTAAGCAATTAATTTGAAATTTGATTTTTATTTGAAATATGGATTAAGTACGTTTTCCATCGGTCGATTTTAACCTCTTTCGTCCCTGGGTCCCCGTACTGGGACCTCTGTTCTTTTCCTTATAAAAACTAAAATGTCTGATTTTTTTACATTTTCACTTCACTTCTTAATAGCTGAACGTTTTTTGCGTTCAAAGCAAACGAATAAATGGCAGCATCTAAGTTGATTCCCACAAAAAATAAATGTTATTTTCATCTGAGTTTACAAAATGCCTAAAAATGCCCAAAAGACAATATGACCAAGAAAGTGAGAAATTTTCATAAGTATTTAACTTAAATCTTTTTCAATAAAAAAATTTGAGGATTTGTAGATTATTTGCTTGTTTAAAGCTCTTAAATTTGTGATTGCGTTAATTTAGGTTAATGGTTATTAAATTAACGTTTGTAGTTTTAGATCCTTATTTTTGAACTTAAGCGCCTAAAGGATCAATCTCAGAAAAGATATTTTTTCTGTCATTTACGATGTTATTTTGTTTGGAAAAAACCAATGAATAAGTATTTGTATTATTATTTTAGCTTCGGAACTGAAGAAGTTAAAGAAAAATTCAACAGTTTTTGTGACCCTGGTATAACATAATCGTTAAATGGTAGCTCAATCGGAAGTACCGTTTGGAAATTTTCATATTCAATCAATCACACATAACTTAAGAAGCAGTTCCGTAGAAGCTAATTTTCTGCTTCATTTATGCAACCTTCTGAACTAATCGGGAAAATTCATAAGTATTCTAATTTTTTGAACCACCTATTTTAGTATTCTAATATTTTGAATAATGAAAATAATTTTACAAAAATACAATATTCACTCAAAATTTAAACTTTCACAGTTTTAATTTTCTTTAATAACACGCAGATTTATTAAAACATCAACCGTTGCCCTCTTTCAATTGTACTGCACTGAAATAAAGCTAAATGCAATTCTAAATACAAATGAAATGAATTATTCTAATTTTTTGACTTGGAACTGTAAAAACAGATAGAAAGTAAAGAAAGGTCCTAGAACTCTTATAAGGAAATGGCATGTTTACAAACAAGCAATTCCGTCAACCAAAATACCACTACATTTTTGTCTGGCGATCATTGCTAGAACCGACATTGCGACGCAGGCCAATCATGTAATACAGGGTGACGAGTGATCAGGGAAAAACACAGTCAAAAAAAGAGGAAACTGCCAGCATTTTCTGATAGTAAATACTTCGGATAATACAAAGGGATTAAAGAAGGCGAATTTCTTTTTAACAAAATACTGGTATTTAACACCTTTTTTTGACTGTATTTTTTCATTATCCCTCGCCACCAGGGTTGTGCAAAATTTTAATTAGATTAATGATTGAAAGTTAACGATTAATTTTTTAATCACGACTAAAGATTGACCGATTAAGCTTAGTTTCAATCCAACTCATAGATTAACGATCAGTGATTATTTTAATGTAATCAATGCTTTGATTACGATTAAATCAATTCAATCCTACTCATAGACTAATGACCAATGATTATTTGGATGTCATCGCTTGCTTTTTTACGATTAAATCAATTCTTAATCTAAATAGTCAATCTAATTAGTCAATCTGATGAAGGATTTATGATTGAAAACTTCGTGTATTGTTCTGGCTTTGGAGGCTTTATTTATCTTTTTTTCAAACTTCTTCTGGTTTAATCATCCTTGATCGCTGCTAGGGTCTTACATCGGGTCTTGTCTTGGATCGAGTTGTCTTTAAATATTTTGGATTTGGTTCGGTTTCGAGTAGGTTTTGACTCTTTCTGGTCGGGCTCGGTATGACTCGATATTTTTTTTTTAAGTTCTAAATATTTTTCGAATGAAGAAAACTAAATATGAATACAATGAAGCCGAGGCAGGCCTGGCATTATTTTATTTAGTCTTAATAATGTTGCCCAAGATCATATTTTTTTTCTCGTAATTCTATGACCGAGTAACTTTTATTCACGACACCCGCTCTATAGAGGAAAGTAGGGCAATGGCGCTCACTTAAGGGAAAACATGAATAGCTAGTCAAATTTACACAAAAAAAATCAATATTTTATTAACGAAGTATAACTCCAAAGCATAAGAATAACAGTTTACAATAAACTAATTTGCATAAAAGTTTAAGGATTTTTTTTTATCGTTTTATTTAAATAACCATTGATTGAGCGGTAATTTCCGACATGGTAGGGTAATTGCGCTCAGAGTTCGAATAGAACATTTAAGTAAGACAAAAGTCACATATCCAGTTGTGTGGGTTGTTCACACCACTGCAGACTTTTTGCGACCACTTTACACATATTGTGCACTCATACTATGTTACACATATAGGGGAAAGTAGGGTAATGACGCTCAGAAGGGCAATCTCGCTCACGCAATATGTCTAAACAGAATAGAATTGAAAACGTGCGATCGGTACCGGCACTTAGCGAACTTCATGGTAAATTCCCAGTAAGGATATAGTGACCGTCGGAAGGAGAGTATTTTTGTGCCCTCACGTTATTAGTTTCCAGTTGTTTTAAAAATTCTACAACATCTAACTTAAACACTCTTATTTTTAAATATTAATTTACTCATTATGCCTACAAAATACATTTAGCTGTACTTTCATGCTTTTATTTATTTTTGTAGTACGTTGTTAGGCCAATTATAATGCATTAAAACCTAACATGGCGATAACGGGTAATGGCGCTCGCGTGGAATTCCAGAAGAAGTGTTGCCAGTGGGCAACTTTTTTTAAATTCAAAATTATTGATTAACACCACTTTTTTGAAATGGTAAAGTTCCCCTGTTTTCACCTTAATTAATATGCCATTAAACAAGGAGAATTTTACGATTTAAAAAAAGTGGCGAAAATCAAAAAACCTAAATTTTAAAAAAAGTAGCCCACTATATTTGTAACACAATATGTGTAAAATGGTCGCAAAAAGTCTACAGTGGTGTGAACAGCCCACACAACTACATATGTGACTTTTTTCGTACTTAAATGTTGTATTCAAACTCTGAGCGCAATTATTCTACCATGTCGGACATTACCACTCAATCGATGGTTTTTTAAATAAAACGATTAAAAAAAAAATCCTTAAACTTTTATGCAAATTAGTTGATTGCAAACTGTTCCTTATGCTTTGGAGTTATACTTCGTTACTAAAATATTGATTTTTTTCGTCTAAATTTGACATTCATGTTTTCCCTTAACCCTTTCCGGCACAGTGTGCCGGAAAGGGTTAAGGGTTAAGGTTTAATTCCAAACTTACGAACGGCACCAAGAATATTTTAGTAAAATTTTTCTTTTACAATGAACATTTAAAGTAACGTGCTTTTTAATTTCTAAAAAAGTCGATTTAAAAATCCGGTGTCAGTCAATCACTTCATCCTTTTACAAGAAAAATTGCCTGTGCCGGAAAGGGTTAAGTGAGCGCCATTCCCCTACTTTCCCCTAGTGGGCTACTTTTTAAAATTTAGTTTTTTTTTTTATTTTCACCACTTTTTTGAAATCGTAAAATTCTCCTTGTTTAATGACATATTAATTAAGGCGAAAACAGGGGAATTTTACCATTTCAAAAAAGTGGTGTTATTCAATAAATTTGAATTTTAAAAAAGTTGCCCACTGATAACACTTCTTCTGGCACTCCACGCGAGAGCTATTACCCGTTATCGCCATGTTGGGTTTTAATGCATTATAATTGACGTAACAACGCACTACAAAAATAAATAAAAGCATAAATGTACAGCTAAATGTATATATTTTGTAGACATAATGAGTAAATTAATATTTGAAAATAAGAGTTTACACTTACCTTCAAGTTTGACGTTGTAGAATTTTATAATAAAACAACTGCAAACTAATAACGTGAGGACACAAAAATACTTTCCTTCTGACGGTCACTATATCCTTACTGGGAACTTACGATGAAGTTAGCTAGGTGCCGGAACCGATCGCACGTTTTCAATTCTATTCTGTTTAGAGATATTGGGTGAGCGTGATTGCCCTTCAGAGCATCATTACCCTTCTTTCCCTTAACAGTTGATACTTGCAAATTGAAGTAAAGGTTATCTAAATAATACTAGACGATTCATAATTAAATACTAAGTATTGATTAAAAAACAGAAAAAAAATAATAAGGAATAAAAACTTCTTAAATTTAAGTTTTTGACGTTACCCAACATTCCATATTCCAGGAGTACACAAAGGAGTACAAAAAACTAAAAACGGATAGGTAGATATTAACCTTTAACTGATGTTATCGGTCTCACAGACCTCTGCTTTTTTCAATTTTTATAGTTTAACTTGTAATATTCAGTTTAACTACAGACATCACCGAAATTTTGCTTCGTTTGAAACTTTAATATTGTCACTAAAGACTTTTGAATAGGGGAATTTTAATTATAACAGTACTGTAGAACAAGTTTATCACAAAGACACCATCCTGAAATTTAATCGCGCCTTTTATTCATCTTTCGATAGAGCGGTCTCACAGACCACTTCACAGTAGTTATGTGACAATTTATGTGACATCAGTTAAAGGTTAATTCAATATTTGCTGCTTATCAACTTCACGTGTTGTATTTGTACAGAATAATTAAGACCTTTCAATTTTTTCTGGAAAAGGGAATCTGATTGTATTCCTCTTTTTACAACATTTATAATATTAATTATATATATTTTACCTTTTAAGTAAGGAGTTAAATTTAAAAATTCAGATTAACTGAAAATTATGTTATACAAATTCTGTTAAATTATAGTAGAATGCCTTTTAAACAGAATACAGACATATAGGCAATGTAATTTCAGATGAAATTTTGGGCAAAAAACTTGTTAATCCTGGCATTATTTTAACCCCTTAACTGTTTTGCCCAACCGGTACTCGGGCAATCAACATCAAACTGTTGCATTTTGATTTTATGATAGACTTTCTTCTTCAGTTTGTTGCAAGTTTGTTTTTACGATATAAGCATAATTTAGTATGTTACCGTAATGTCGTATGTTTAGCGTAATTTAGTACGTTTATTAAACGCAATTTGCAGTTGCAAATCAGTTGTCTGATACAGAATCTTTTTTTTTCCTTTCAATTCTTTAAACTGTTTAAAAATTGTCTAAACATATGCAAATGTGCACTGTAAAAATATTTGTAAGCTTAATAAATAATATTTATAGATCATTTCTTCATATTTAATTAGATTAAAATTCCAACGAAAAAAAAAGATATAGGGGAGACTAGGGGGGGGGGGGTTGACGATAAGGGAGGCTTAACCCACCCATCAGTTTTCATATTTAAAAGGATTTCAGAGTTTTATCCTTAGATGTCAACCAAAGCTATTGGAATGCTCAAACAACAGTCTTTGTTTTACACAGATAATCGACATAGGTGTGGAAAAATCCATTGTGAGACGTTTTCAACCTAAAAGTTGTGTTTTTTAGAAATATTTTGTAAGCTTTTTTTCAGATAAAATATATCATAGAAATTTAAATAAGTAGGTTTTAAGTAATGCAGAAATATCGAGCTTGCATTCCAGGCATAAAGATTTTACAGCAAGTTAGACTTAACGTAACCATGTGCTATTTTTTAGAAAAGGACTATGTGTGGCAGGCTTGATCCAGTCAGTGTGAGGGAGGGTTAACCAGATGAAATGTTTTTATTATACACTATGCATAATGAAAGGTTAATGGTTAAATATAAAAAAGAATGTAAATTTATTCTGTAAAGCCACGATGAAATAGGGTGATAGAATAGAAAAGGTTTAGATTAAAGAAAGATGTGAAAAATTGCTATGGTATTCACTGCAAGAAAAAATTTAATGAAATATAAGTGGGAAAGTTGATAGGAACTTTTCCCATTTAAATATTAACTTTATTATAACTACAATAGGTAAATAGAAACAGTGTAAAAGAGTAGAAAGGACTAGAAAGTATGAAAGCAGCTGTCTTAACACTTTCAGGATCAGCTGTATGCTTTTGAAACATTTAATTTTAATTCCCAAACGCCACAATGGCACCTGAATTTTGCTAGAATCTTTTCCATTTAATATGTATGTGAAATATACCCTTTTTCTTATTTCCAAATAAATTTGTTCGTAAATTCCCGTGCCATTTATTTATTTCAACATTTTAGTACTGAAAGTACTTTGCCACCGAGAGTGATAAAGAAGATAATGATCAGTTAAGTGCACATGCAGCTTCAAAAGAACATAGCATTGATAGAAAAACTTTTGGATGATATATAGACAAATTTCACCAGCAGAAATACAGTGAGATGAAACCAAACTATGTGACAATTAGAGTTGTCAGGTCGAGTGTCACAAAAAGTAGTAAAAGGAGACTAAAAAAAGCGAGACAGTGGCTATAAATTCCGGGCATAATAATACATGAAACCCTATGAAAATGGAAACCTCTCTCTAACGAAATACTGTCTTAAATGTTAAAATTTCATTTTCCCTGCTGTACAATTATACCTGCTCAGACAAAATTTTGTTTAAAACAAAATTTTTCTCATCTGACTTGCGATTGCAACTAAACAGGTTTGTTTAAGCATCATATTTTTAAAAATGTTTTTTATAATAATTAAAGCATGTAGCATAAAGTTATATTGCCTTTTTTAAACAGATTTTATTTCTCTTCACAAATATTTCAATATAAAACAAAGTGGGTCAAGCTTCCCATATAGCGGGTCAAGCCTCCCATATGTGGGGAGCCTTGATCCATTATTTTCTCATGGTTAAAATCGACCATTTTTCAAATTTCTTATATATTACACTCATGTAGCAATTTTATTTTGATAGCTGATTGTATAGCGAATAAATTGATATATAAAATCTTATTCTACGTTCAATATTTAAAAAATTAAAAATCATTTTGTAAAAAGTGGGTCAACCCTCCCTAGTCTCCCCTATGTATCTTTTTTTTATTTTGTTTCAAAGCTTAAATGAGTTGCAATTAAGAGAAATACACTTGGTACATAAATCTTAAGATTTTATTTTTAATCATTAACAGTGTTTAATTCAGGCACTTTTCTCCTGCAGGATTTTTGTGGCTACGGAGGGGAGGGGATTCACTTTTTGACCATTGTAAATACAAAATCTCAAATCTTCCGGGAGGGGACAGGCACCCCCTGATTTCAACACTGGTCATTAAGTATGGTTAAATATATATATCTGCTTTTTTCCGTTAGGACTTTCTACACTAGAAACTTATAAAAAAGTTGAGTTGAATCTTTTCTATCTTTAACTTGAAAATTACTGCCATTCAAGAAAAAAACAAAAAATACATTTTTATGAAATTTTCAATGTAAGGCGCATATATTTTTGTCTTAAAAGTAACAACCGTGTATAATTTCAATTTTGTATCCTTAACATTTCCACTATCCTTAACATTTCTAATCGTAATTTTAAATGTTTTTTGAACACTTTTCGTCATTCATTTCAACCTTTTAAATATCTAAACTTTTGAAATGTTCTCTGAGACTAGTCTTAAATGTAACATCCACATCAAATTTAAATTTTCTATCCTTAACAATTCCATTGAAATCGTAATTTAGGACGTTTTTAGAACACTTTTTGCTGATTTCACCGTTTTAATTTTCGAATTTTTTAGAAACTGTTCTTACATAGCATTTAAAACTTTTAAGTAATTGCCATCATGGAAATTTCAAGCTTCTCTCCCCTTCAGTATCATAAAAATCGCAATTTCAGAACTTTTTCGCTTCTGCATCCATTGAAGGTAGTGGCACCGACATGAAGTATACTTAGTCTATGAGGGAGTAGGGACTATCACCATCAATTTGTGACTATCAAATGATTGATAATATTGCTCCTATTTGCCTAAAATAATTATAGAAGAATATATCAGTTTTATTAAGCGGGTTTCAATTGCCCCTAATCCACCTAAATAATTTAAACACATTGACCTCGGTTTATATGAATAATTTTGTGTGACTCTGTATCAATAAGGAAAATCATATAGTGACTCTTAAAAAGAATTTCGTAGCAATAAAAGCGAATTTAAGAAAGTAAACAGGGCGATCATATTTAATTTTTATCTATGTAATTAATGATTAAATTAATCACGATTAAATTAATCCTGATTGATTTCCTGCAGATTGAACGAATCATAAAAAAAACTTTCTAAACAACAATTACTTTTTCAATTTCAATCATGATAAATTGAATTAGGCGTCAATTTCGTATGATTGAATCTTTAATCGACTAATTAATGGAATAAAAAAGTAATCGATTAATGCCAACCCTGCTCGCCACCCTGTAATAGACATGTTAAATGTAGACCTATCAAATATCCCGTACTCATGTGTACAGTAGGAACCGTACAGGACGGACAGTTGTTTCTTGCTATTCCACAGTAATTTGACCAACAGTGACGTCAGTTGCCATTCCCTTAGTGTACTCTATTACCTCTTAAAATTTATAATCTTGGTACTGAACACCCTGTATGCATGTGCGTATGTTCGTTTTCATATCTAACATAAGAATGGATGAAGTCGTTTTGATAATATTTCTTCCTTTTTGAAAGAACTTTCTAAAATTTGTCGCGAAAATTTTTATCCTTATGTTACTTTGATATTATATTGAAAAATATTATTTTTAGCCACCGACTAAATATATAAGAAATGGATGTGAACATTGCTCTGAAAATAATTGAATTAAAAATCTGTGACATACATATGTCTCCCCTTTTGTATTTTTAACTGCGGCTTCATTCGGAAAATTCAGTTTTCAAAATGACGTTTAACCCTTTCCGGCACGGAGTAATTCTGTTTATAAACTGATGAAATAACGGACTGACACCAGAATTTATAAACAAATTTATTAGAAAATACGAACTTCACGTACATTATAGAAGGAAACTTTTAATTAAATATTCTTGGTGCCGTTTGTCAGTTTTTGAATTGAAATTAAGTGTCCTTTTTTAAGGGCACCGCCCGCGAAAAGGTTAATTAAAATGAAAACTTTACATATACAAGAAATCCTGGTACTTTTCCGTCACCATTGTCGCCTAGCGTAAAACATTACGCACATTAGCATGCATTTATATGCTAATGTATTTACACATTATCATACATTAATACATAATACACATTATCATACATAATACATACACATTATCATACATAACACATACACATGCATATACATATACATACATTTTGGCATGGTGTCCGTATAACAAAAAAACTATGTTTACTTTCATTAAAAAGTTACAGGGAAAACAACATTTCGAGTTTGCTCTTTTGCTGTATAACCAGAAGATTACCAGAATTTATTTATAAATTCTAATTTCAAAAATCGATATTAAATCTTCATCTCGCTTGTTATCACAAGTGGGCGTACATTTGACGAAAGAGTAGAGGCGTACACATCAGTACAGTTTCATTTCTGTCATTAGCGTAGCCATAGTTGCCGAGATGAACGTTGGCTTTGATTAAATACAGAAGTCTTGCTTGAGCTGCGTTTGTAGCATAAATGAATATGAGGTGTAAATTTCCCACTGAACGAAAAATCTGATCGAAACTGGACAACCAGGATTCGAACAGGGATCCAGGGATCTCTTGGCTGAAGCCGCCAATGCTCTACCATCTGAGCTATACCAGACGAATCTGGTGGATCTAATTCACTCAGCTAACCTGCGATTTATTCTGTTGAGCTGGACCCGATTTCAGACCAGTTTCTATAATCAATAAGGTTAGCTGGGTGAAAAAGTTCCACCAGATTCGTCCGGGATAGCCCAGATGGTAGAGCATTTTGGCTTAAGTCAAGAGATCCCTGGTTCGAATCCTAGTCCGGACATTTTTCGCCCAGTTGGAAATTTATATCTCACATAATTTATTTACCAATTAGAATAATTGTGTTAAAATTAACATAAATGATTAGTTTTAACACTTTCCATCTTAATTGCAAATTGTAAATGAGTTTGGTTCTTCTGTCTGTCCCTCTAAATTCTGATCCACGAATTGAACGAATTTTTCTGTTGATTTTTCTTGATTAAAATATGAAAATTTCCCCTTTGATTTACCATTTATTCAGAAATTCCCTAATCTAATGTAAATATTACCTGAAATTCTCCAATCCAAATCTGTATTTTTATTAAATCACAACAGTTCCCGCAACTCTGCTGTTTAGTCCTTTTTCCTATTGCCCCAACAGGTTCTGCTCTCAAAGCTGGTAAACGGGAGGTGCTGGGTTCGAACCCAATCGCGCTCGTCGGCCTAATCGCTCGGAGTTTTGCGTGGTTTTCTTCGAACCTTGGATTTCCTTACGTAAACACGGGTTAGATTCCCTAACCCCACGAAGGGCGCCTCCACCCCTTTGGGCCCATATCCCTCGTGTAGATATTTGACCGTCATAAACAACAACAAACCCTTCTCCTATTAGAAACGGAATTTTTACCTATGTCTTTTTCCCCACAAAACACGAAAAACTCGCAAACCCGAGGTCAAAATTACTTGAAATTTTCCTTCTCAAAAGGCAGAAAATTCTCTTCCACTCACACATGGGTGTTCCTTGCAACTTGCTGTCAATACTTTTTACTTTTTACTTTTTTTTTCTTTTTTTTTTTCTTTTTGACAGTGTACAGCATTTTTCTGTTGAAAATGGGGTGTATAACACATAATATAATAAATCACAAAGTTAATATTGTATTGTAAAGTATAAACATTTTAATAGAAATGGATTTTTAGAAGCGTCAAGTATGCGAATTCGAGATTTCGGCTCATACCACGAAAAATTTTTTGAGTTATACTTAAAAAAAAAAAAACTATTCGCATTGCAGTTTGTTTTGCAACTGTTAAAAATAAATTTAATATTAAGGTTCAAAATTTTACATCTGCATAATCTTTAGTCGCCGAATGACTTTCTATTTCGTAGCGGTAAAATTTAACGAAGAATCCGAATATAAAATCCGAATTCCGTCAAAATTAAATACTGTGGGAATTTAAAAATTTGTTTCTGTTTTAATATGGAGACAACTTTCTAAGCCTTTATTATTCGTACAGAATCTTAGAAGATATACAATTCCCACTTGAATGGTTTCTGTGGCTTCTCTATATTTTTCTTCCTTTCGACGACGCTCCTGTAGGACTCGATTTCAGATGTATTAGGTAATAAAAATAATTGCCGAAACGTCAGTGAAGGCTTACTGTGGAGACACGAAAAGTTTTGGTTTCCGTTAGTCTGTCTGTCTGTTCCGCGATAACTGCCGCAAAAAGCATCCGATCGGCTTGAAATTCCCTGGGCATGTTGATGGGCTCCCCGGATTTAGCTGTATAGTTTTGGGTTAAATTTGGTTCATTCGTTCGGAATATACAGAACATTTTATTTTGTGATATAATGCTTTTCAATGGGAAGTCAGACGATTTTCAAATTTTCATTTGTTGAAAGAAATCGCTCATATGAATAATAGATTTAAATGGTAAATTTTGGATGCTGAAATTTTTAAATAAGAGTATTAAATTATTCTTATTAGTTTACAATTTTGTCAAAACATTTGTCAGAGCTTTTAAATTAGGTGTATAACTTATGATAGAATTTTATACATGTGTTCGAATAATATAAAACATTTTATTTTATGAATTTACTTATATTTCATTTTTTCTTTTAACCGTTGCGTAGCAACAGCATCTCATCTAAAAATATCATAAATGTGAAAGTATGTATGGTTTTTTGAAGTCAAATCAAAGCAAAAGGAATGAATTAATGAATGCCTTTGTATAGACATTTGCATATAGATTTATTTAAACGCAGAAATGAAAATAGTATTTATATACTATATAGAATAATATTTTCATTAATTTATTCAACTATTTGATTATAAATGAAAAAGTTCGTTATTTTCATACAGAATAAACTGACATTATTCTGTTAAATTTTATAAACTTTATTGTTGCCAAAAAAAAAAAAAAATGAATAACAATTTCTCCCAAAGAGTTAATTTTAATTTGTAAGATTTTCACGTGCAAAAGAAAAATGGAATAAGCAAATAAAAAAAAAGGATATATAGGACAGGAATGAATACATATAAATATTTCACACCAAATACCACCTAAAATAGTTTTTGTAGCAGTATTTTCCCAGCACTACGAAGAAAGATTCCTCGATTTACACGATTTTACTTGGCCTTCCTTTTCTCATTCTTTGCGATTTCATTTTCGCAATTGCGTGCATTAATTGGCACAAAATTTTACATTTTTATGACTGAGATATATGTAAGGCCATACAAATAAGAAATTCCGTATTGTCTCCTATAAAACGTGATAAAGTGTTGGTTAATCATATATGTTTTTATTAAGAGGAGCAGAGCTGCCAAGCCTCCGGCGTTCTGGATACCAGTATTTTAATACAGAAAATGTTACTTTATTTAATTGAAACATTTGCGCGATTTAAAAGAACATTTTCTCTAAGATAATAGTGATGTGCAAAAAGCTTGAGACTTGGTATGTCTGGTGGGGAGTGAAATGTTTTACTTAATGCATTTATCTCTATTTTAATGCTACGTGAACAACGTCCGTGTAACAGCTTGTAGAGTGTAAAATAAATTAAATTATTAAAATAATCCTTATTACGAAAAATGAAACAGAAAGTCCGGCTAAGGGAAATGAAATGTTAGTTAACCTTTCGTAATTTGACCTGAACATAGGTTTGCGTCAAATTTCAACGGTATTTGTAACATCACGATTTTAAATTAAATGTAGATACTATTAAAAGAAAATCACAAAAAATACTTAAAGGCGCCAAATCATGTTTATCTATTTAACGATGATGAATTATTAACTGTTAGGTTTAGAAGCCCCCCTACTTTAGGGTGATTTTAGTAAGTTAATGCTATCGAGTACATTTTTTGATATTTAGATTAGATCTTAGATATAAATATTGCAGAATGGTAATCAAAATTATTTTTTTATAAACAAAATTTATAAAGGTATTAGATTTCTAAATTAGATGTTTCAGTTTACATTTCCAAAAGTTCTTTATCCATTAGATACAGGTATTTGTGGTTAGCAGGCTAGTAAATACTGCTGTATGGATATTAGGATAACGTAAAATGCTTGACCGAATTATTGCTTATCCTTATAAATCGCAGTGTAAAAAGAAATCTAAGATATAGGGTAATCATTAACTCAATCAGTAGAAAATTACAAATGCAAAATAAATTACACAACGGGGGGTTCAGGGGGGCTCCCCCTGAAGAAATTTGCTTTATTATATAAAAATTACTAGAATAAGTAGCTCGTTAGAATTTCAGAATATCCTTACATAACAACGTGTTTAATTTAACGCTTTTAATGTCTGAAACCATCGAAATATTTTTTTCCTTTTATAAATGTTTGTGTAATTTAAATAGTTTAAATTTTGTTTTTGTAGAAAGATTAATATTACGCAAAGTTTGATAAAAACAATGAGTTGCAGAGATGACGTTGAGGCTCTTGATCTGCAGATTTACTAGTTATTCGAAGTTGAGACATTTTTCTCTATGACGGTGTAATTGTTTTTGGAAAATACGAATTTTAATCCTTTCTAAAAAATTCTCGACTGCAGGTCACAAAGACGATCTTTTTCCCCCGCTAAAAGTAACTAAACGACGGCAATTTAACACGAACTTTTTAGAGCGTCTTGACAGACCAGATTTACATCACCTATAAAATTTTCGGACGAGTAAAAGTATTTTTAAAATACACAGTCATATGTGAGTATTACTCACGCTCAGAGGGTTCAAAGGGTTCCGTACATTAAATATATGAATTTTTAACTGTATTATTAAAAAAAAATCGTTGCTAAAGACTTTATAAAAAGCTGTACAACGTAGGGTTGGGTATAGCTGTATATACTAGAGAAGTATGAATGAGTAGGACCATAAAAGTTCAAAGAGATATGAAGCCTAAACAATATCAAATACTGCTATTCTCTATAACTCTTTTTTTAACCCTCTAAGTGTTTGGGGCGTAATATTCCGTTCACTAAGCTCCAGGTTTCATAGCAATACAAGCAATATTTAAGATAATATAATTTTATAGATTTAATGAATTTTAAATACATTGAAGAATGATTAATACTCTCAAGGATTACATTCATATTTGTAAATGAGTTTTTTTTTTTTTTTTTTTTTTTTTTTTTTTTTTTTTTTTTTTTTATAATGTTGAAAAAATCATATTTTATTAGCATTTAAAACAAATTGCAAAGAAAACAACATCACAATTTTACCCTTTTGCAAGTCGCTCGGAGGGTTTTAATCTTATCCTAATCTGTTTTTGATGAACTTAATTCGGTACTGAAAATAAAAGTAGTGCATATTTAAACTTCATTTGGCATTTCATAAAACCAAATTCAGCGTAATATTAATCTTTCATTTTTACAGTGTAGCTAAAACAAAACCCTTGTTGAAAGTTTAAACTTGGCATTGTGCTAAGCGCGCTTCGAAGGGAGGTCGCAAAGTTGCAACGCCGCCTTGGTCCGTGCCGCGTTTTTCCAGATAGATTTTTAATAAATTTTTAAAGGCACGGGAGGCGTATTGAGAGATTCACTCAATGAAAACTAGTCGCGAGCCCCATAGTATTTACGTGATTAATTCTAATGAAATTAGTCTGTTTTTAACAATTTGACGTTTATTGCTTTTGTACTTCTACTGGACATTGCATTACACAAACATATCATTAAAAGTTGTTATATAGGCTTTAAAAGCCGGCGGTACATAGAGTACGCCGCCCTTGTCATTATGTATGTCCAAACCGTCCGTGTCTTTAAGGATTAATATCTCGACTAACTACCGACGAATTTTTTCGAAAATCGTTATCAAGAATGCTTTTATACTTCTGCTACGATAGGTACCTTCAGCGCTCCTCTACACCTTTGCGGAATGTCCGCGCAAATCGAAATTTGTATGTAACGGTAAAATGCGGACTTAAAACAAAATAAAATTTCAAAAAGTTCTTGCCATAAGAACTATTCTTTTTTTTTGTGTGTGTGTGCATGTTAAGTAACCCAACTCGAAAAAAAAAAGCGAGCAGAAAACATACTTCTTTTACATCTAGATATTAATATTTTTTCACGAAATTTTTACACGAGATGCAAAACCGTTATTTGTATAACCGATAAACATTTCAAAGAGTTTGGACAACAAGAACTATATTTTTTAAAACTATGAAACGTATCTACCTGAAAAAACAAGAAAATGTCTTTTTACGAGATCTTTTACCACTAAATATGACTATTTTTTCGCGAATTTTTAAATAAAAAATATAAATACATACAAAATTGGGTTAAAGATATAAAATCATACAAAGTCGAGGTTAATTTAGCGTTATTATCACGGGCCCGGGCAATGCCGAGCAAGTCAAAAAAAAGGTTTACTGAAAAATGAATATCTTCTAAAAATAGGTCGTGGGAAGAAAGAAGTTTTTTGCTACTGCCCCCAAGGACCACCAATGATTTTGAACGCTCACTATGTGCATCAATCATCCTTAGAGCAAAGGGCATTTGGCAGAGATCCTTACACATAATCTCATGGCTGTTCAAGTTACTAACAAAAAAAAAAAAAAAAATTTAAACACCAGAAAGACCAAATACAAGGGGATACAACAAGTTTTTACCTTCACATAGAAATAATTGAGTAAAATTTATGAAATTGCTACATTGTATTAGTCCTTTTCTATATAGTCACCGTGCACAGTAACACATTCCTGAGAACGGTATTTCTAAACCCAAAGGGTAGACCAAGGGGTAGACCTAAAAGGGGATTTTTTTCTAACTTTTACCTACCCCCACATGTGACATGTTGCTGGAAAGGCCTGTGACCACTTATTCATGTTATACATCCCCGAACCCCTCCCCCAAAATTCGCCCCCTGGGGGCCATGAATGGCGTCCACAAAATTTAGAAAAGTGCCCCCAGAGGGCAAATTGGGGGACGGGCTCAGGATGTGCATAACATGAATAAGTGGTAACAGGGCTTTCCAACAATATGTCTTATGTGGGGGTCGGTAAAAGTTAGAAGAATGCCCCCCTTTGGGTCTACTATCGCGCCTCCTGGACTACATCCTCCCCCCTCTTTTTGAAATGCCGTTTGCTATGTGCTACTGCACGGTGACTATATAGAAAAGGACTAATAAAATGTAGCAATTTCATAAATTTTACTCAATTATTTCTATGTGAGGGCAAAAACTTATTGATACCCCCTCGCATACCTAATGAAAACTGAATATGATCCAAACTCATTACTTTCTGCAGTGCCTGATTAATGCACGGGCCTCCGGGCCTCAGCCCTGGGCCCACCAATTTCAGGGGCCCACAAATTTGTGTGTACTTTCTCATAATTTAAGTTTTTCCACTGTTTGCATTTTATATTTTGGTCCCTGACGTAAATACAAAGTTTTACTGTAATAAAAAACCTCCATATTTAATTTTTCTGTAAAAGTCCTTTTCAATTTGAGAGTACCTATAATTTTCAAAACTTGCCGTATTCAGAAAATCAAATTTGGGGTAAATGCCAAAAACTGCATACTGTGTCTATTGGTTTCAATATAAACGAGGATTTTACAATGTCAGAATTATAGTTAGACTGTTAGGGAAAACACAATTTTTATGATTTTGGATAAGGCGAGTTTTGAAAAAGACGTCCTCATTTATTCTGCAACAGGAACTGTGGATCATAGATGTTTGTGAATTATACAAATGCTTATTTGAGAAAGTGGACGGTAATTCATTTTCTTGATTATTCTTGTAAGTTAATTTTTTTTTTTTTGTAAACTTGAAACTTTCACCCAAACAATTTTGTCAACTCATCAAATAAACCTGCTTTTTTTCTGAAAGTGTCGCCGGGAATGGGGAGGTAGGGGGTGGGGCAACTTTTTAACAGGCCCTGGGCCAGACTTCAGCTTGATCGGGCTCTGGCTTTCTGACACAGTTGTAGAGTCATTTTTATTCGTATGTGTATGTAATTTGCAAGCATTCTTGTTGAGATACCAAGAAATCGATTAGCTTTTCTCGTTTTTCTATAAAGGCTATAGATCTTTCAGAAATATTTCTGGAAGTTAGTCTTGAACTAATTTTTGAGAGCGGACAGTCGGGAAAAAGTCTTCATCGAGGAACAATTTATTATTATTCAAGAACAATCACACTTACCGAATAATTGCTGTTGGATGCTGCCTCCTAAATAACAATACCTGCTAATTTATTGATTTTACATATAAAAATAACTTTGTGGATGTTTCCCAAATATTTGTCCGTATAGAGCAAAAAAAAAAAAAAAAAAAAAAAAAAAAAAAAAATATATATATATATATATATATATATATATATATAAAATTCTTTTGAAGATAGCTCTAAATTTTAATTTTTCTAGCTCCATTTCAGTTATAATTTACTACACCAGGGGGTATTTTTAGCTAAATTTTGACGATATTGTTAAACAGTTATTAATTAATTTAATAGTGCATTTTAAATAATGTAATTACTATCTATTTATTTTATATTATATTAAATGTATTTAACAAGGTATTTCAAAATTTATTTCAAAATGTATTAACTGCATCCTTTGGTATCATTTTGGTATCCTTTGGTTACTGTGATTTCTTAACTGTTTTATTCACCTTAATCTTTATGATATTCTGGTAGACATGTGCGCGTGGATATTTGTAAAATAGTGAAATACTAATCGGTATGGTGTATAGCTAAATTTTGACGATATTGTTAAACAGTTATTAATTAATTTAATAGTGCATTTTAAATAATGTAATTACTATCTATTTATTTTATATTATATTAAATGTATTTAACAAGGTATTTCAAAATTTATTTCAAAATGTATTAACTGCATCCTTTGGTATCATTTTGGTATCCTTTGGTTACTGTGATTTCTTAGCTGTTTTATTCACCTTAATCTTTATGATATTCTGGTAGACATGTGCGCGTGGATATTTGTAAAATAGTGAAATACTAATCGGTATGGTGTTTATTATTTATATTTATATTTTATATCCTATAAATATTTAAATAGGTTTTATTGACTCTTCAATTTCATATTATTTGTTTCTATTCTGTTTTTATTTTTAATCAATTCACTTGATTTTAATGGTTGTTTGGACACAGGGGAAAATAATTTTTAGCTTTAGCTTATTTTTCTCACAGAAAACAACCATTTTGCTTATATCATTGAATTCTGTGCCCTTGACAACGTAATTCAATATATAAGCTTTTCCATTTTTTGTCGGTGTCCACTTTTTTCTTTTTCTTCCATAATAATTCTTATCATAAATTAATTTTTTTTTTTTTTTTTTTTTTTTTTTTTATACTTACAGCTTTAATTCATAATATTTGATGGTGGTAGGTTATGTTTAATTAATGGTTATATATATATATATATATATATATATATATATATATATAAAATCCAAGTCTCTGTGTGTCCCTCACTATTCCGGTAGGACCGCCTCATTGAAATGAGTAATTGTTGAAAAATATTAATGCAGGGTTACCACAGTAGCGCCAAGTGTTAGCCAATTTGGCGATAGCTGGCTAACTTGGCGAAATTCCCATTTAAAACCATTAATCTTTCATAATGGAGGTCACCGAAATTTAATTTAAACTCCACTCTTTTAAGATATTTTTTCGAAATCTATGGGTGAGAATTTAAAGTAGATCTTTACATCTTCCTCCCGATGCTACTAATAAAATAACCGCCAATAGACAACGGTGTACTGTGTGAACTCCTAACTGCGCGATTTTAATGTGCTTTAGGTACTTTTCCAGTATAGGTGCCTTGGCGAAAAAGGAAATTTGGTAACATATTTTCCGGGAACCTATTCACTGTTTCATTTTATATACACACGCATTTTTTTCGATATTTATACGATTTATTTAACATAAAAAAGCCGTTTCTCTAATTTTATACAGAAACAGATGTAATTTGTACATAAAAACATCAATAATATACATATAAAACAAACAAAAACGCTCATCAAATTTGTTTTCATCACTGTTTATATGATCTGACAACAAATCTCGATATTTTTCCGTTATACGGACGCCATGCCAAAATGTATGCTAATGCGCCAATTATTTCAAAATGCTAAAAGATATTTGTAATTTTATGCCAGCAGTTTTATATGAGTTTTATTTTATTGCTTTATTTCATAGCAGTTATTTGTTCACTTATTTTAAGTATACTAGGGGGCTCGGCCCCCTACGAGCTACGCTCGCCAACCCCCGTCCAGACACCGTAGACTCTAAATGCACGCTAATTTGATCGGCTTTAAAAAGATTTCGAAAGATTGAATTATAATTTAAAAAACAGTGGCGATCTCTCTATAAACGGATTTCTATTCATTTCTCTTTGATTGGGGAATTTTAACGCCAAATCCGGGAGCAGATGTTATATATTCCCGCGGCCGCCATCTTGGATTTTTTCTTGGCGTGAAAACTCCTTTTCCGTCAAGTAAATGTCGCCAAGCAGAATTATGAGCATGTTAGGCTTAACGGGGTTGCCAGAACACGTCACTCGTCGGGGTTGCCTTTTCGATAAACGTCAACAAAACATCGCTGAGAATTCGAAGATGGCGGCCGCGGGAATGTATAACATCTAAGCCCAAATCCGTTGCGGTACTACTTGATTATCCCGTCGACCAATTTCGCCAAATTATATGAATCGCCAAACCACTCGCCAAATTATACAAATTGACATAATTTTTATTTTAAATAACGAAAAAACAAATAAATTAGTACAACATTAATAAAAATACAAATAAAACGTCGAAATAAAAATAACTTGATGGCGTAGACACGTGTAACAACATTTCAAAATAAGCTAATATAAAAGGAATTAAGTAAACAGAGTCTTTGTCTCCTGGTATTTTTTAACAAAGTGAAAAGAAAGTTCTTTTAAATGAGACATTTTAAATTAATCGTTTTTAATCTGACGTAATTTTGACCAAACTATTCTTTCTCTTTTTAATATTCAAGTGAAAATACTTGTGTTAGAAATTAAATATTATTTGCACTTTCCTAACAAAAATAGTTGAAAAGTATCCTCTTAAAATATCAAATAAATGTCTATCGCAATTTCTAAATTTAAACCGTTTTGCAATATTATTTTGTGTTCATTTTATGTAATAACTGTAATGTGAAGTAAATATGACGTAATTTCTCCTATTTAAGACTTCTAACGCATGTTAATAAATTTATTGCTTTACAAATTCCTTTCTCTCTTAAAATTCACGTGTAATTATAGTTTTTATGACGTAATTTTTAATAAGTTCTTGCTTTTTGTACATAATTATTTAATTCTAATTCCAAATGTTTTTTTCTGTTTATAATAGTCACGTCTAAATAAATTTTTAATTTATTTACGCGTATAAATATTTCTTTTTTTGAAGCAAACATTATTGTTTCCGCTGTTTATACAGTTGGCAACAGTTTAAATTAATATCACTTTCTAAAATCTGTTAAAAATATCTCTAGAAATGCTGAAAATCTGAATTTAAAATAGAAATAAAACCTCAAAAAATTAGTCAAAATAAAAAAATTAATGCAATCTGCACTTCGGCAAATGCTAACGTATAAAATGATCTAAAAATGATTAAATTCCTATGAACAGTTTTTGCTCCTAACTTTTTTAGTGGAACGATTTTGTCCAACTTTAGCATTAAATATCTCTTAAAATAATTCTTCGATCTGAAAACTGTCTGCATCAGCGTGTTTATCAAACATTTCTGTATAATACTACCGATTTTCATATTTTTGTATGCATTATTTTTCTTAATATTAACGAAGAAAGACCTCCGGTCACAAAAAATTCAAAACCGGCGGCGGCGGTGACAGCGGTAGTTACTTTTTTTTAGAATAGAGAGATATTTGTGATTTGATGAAATAGTTCGTAAAAGTCTGGAATTTTCAAATGTTATACTTTTTAAATGATCACTTTAGTATCGACAATGGTTTTTCTTTTATTTTTCAAATGCTTCAATTCACGATTTTGCGCCATCTATTACGCTTGGCGACAATGGTGTCCGCATAACGGAAAAGTACCCAAATCTCACTTTCTGATGCCCAAATTACACCAAGCTTTTTTAAAAAAATGCCAAAGCCCCTACAGTGGAAAAGTACCAAACTGTCTATTATTTTGCGCTATCCGTGTTATAGTTTGTACTATATTCAAGGGGAGTGGAGCGAAGAGTTTAAACATTAAATATTAAAGTTTCGGCACAGATGTCATATACGCGCCCCATATTGGCGCGATTTTTTTCTGACGCCAATGTAATATACATAACGGGTACTTAACTGGCGCCAAAGCGTCGTAATTTTGCTTGATATGGTAATCCGGATGTTGTTGTTTATGCTGTTGATGTTTTCGGCAAATTAGCGTCGGAAAAAAATCGCGCCAATATATGATAGCGTATATGACATCTGTGCCAAAGTATCTATAAAGCAGTATAAGACTAAAAAAATAGGAAAAAAATAAATGCAAAATAAGACTAAAGAAAAAAGAAAAATCATGCGTTAAGCATAGAATATGAAACACTTTCCAACACATCCTGAATGCTTTAACAAAATTTCATTTTTTAGGGAAATAAGGTAAATAAGATAACGTTACTTCTTAGATATCCCGTCAACCAATTTCGCCAAATTATATAAATCGCCAAATCAATAGTAAAACATTAATAAAAATACAAATAAAATGTCGAATTAATGGTTTTATTGGCCATTATTGGCATTTAATTAATTAATTAATGGCTACCAATATTGGCAATTAATCTTACAATTTGGCGACAGTAATTTGGTCGACGGGATAACTAAGAAATGCCAAGATAACTAAGTAAACATTTTAGAAAACGCATAAAAAAATTTAAAAATTGATTTCAGCAGTTACCGTCCATAGCCAATAGTACCGTTATTAAATGCCACTATTAGGCTAAAATTTAATTTAAACTACTCTTAAAACTACTGAAATCACATTTCCAGGTATTATCATCCATAGACGGTTATGTATTCAATTCTTTGCGTGACCATGTATATCATTTTATCTATATTCTACAAACTACGCTGAAACTAAATGCAGTTCAGCGTAAAAATGCATAACTCCTTTAAAAACCACCTTTAAGCAATTTACTCTCATACTCAGTAACCCTTACGAATTCTTTTGTGTAGCCCTGCATATGAACTGTAGCATTTATACACACAGTATAGTATGCATAAATGTAGCGAAACATAAAAGCGCATATCATAATTAAAAATGCATTTCTAGCAATCATTGCTTATGTACAATACTTCGGAGAAAAGTTTCTTGGCGAGAAAGAAGTTTGCCAACGTATTTTCTGGTAACCTATTTACTGCTTCATACTCACAAGCAATTTTTTCCATATGTATACAGTTTGGCACAGATGTCATATACGCGCCCCATATTGGCGCGATTTTTTTCCGACGCCAATTTGGCGAAAACATCAACAGCATAAACAACATTCGTGTTACCATTACAAGCAAAATAACGACACTTTGGCACCAGTTAAATACCAGGTGCGTATACGACATCAGCGTCAAAAAAAAAAAAAAAAAAAAAAAAAAAAAAAAAAAAAAAAAAAAAAAATCGCGCCAATATAAGCTTATATGACATATGTGCCGACAATTTAATATAAAAAAAGCTATTTACCCATTTTTATAAAGAAACAGAAGTAATTTTTCACAGATGTCATATACGCATGGGGGTTGGCGTGATTTTTCTATGACGCCAATTTGGCAGAAATCTCGCTTTCGAATACCAGTTACTTATATATTTTTCAATTATTTGCTATCATTTTGAAAAGGAAACAACTATAAATAAATAAAAGTTTGAATAATAACTATAGAACAAAGCAGTTTATATAATTAAAAAACAGAGAATAAAATTAAATAAACAATTTATTAATAAATAAAAAACAATAGCCGGGTTACCATAGCAGGCAAAATAACACCATTTTGGCGCCAGTTGGGTATCCCGGTTCATATCTGAAATCTGTGCCGTAATTTGTATATAAAAAAATTATATATTTAGAAACGAATTTTTTATGCATATAAGTGCATATATAAATAAAGATAAAAGTTCATTAGATTTGTTTCCATAGCTGTTTATATATTTTCGCAACATATCTCACTTTCTGATGCCCGAATCGCGCCAAGCTTTTTTTAAAAATGCACTATAATGGAAAAGTACTTAAATAATTAACAGAAATAACAAATTATACAAACAAAAACTTTTTATTTCGAGATCAAAGCATTGTTTTTAATTTCGATTAAAAATACATATATTCTTGGATAACTTCAATTGAAATTAGTTTCACAGCTTAATATCTCATTCCATAAACCTAAACAAACACAAGTGATTCATTCATCGTGAAACGTCAAAAATATTAAATCATTGGGGTAATCATTCACAAAGTAAGTTCTCCAACAATCAATGGGCAATATTCTAATGACGTCATAGTAGGTAAAATGGTGGCGGTATCGTTTGTTTATGGTTTGTAATCACAAAGATTTAATTTTGCAATGTCTTTTAGTTACATTATTTTATTGTCATATTTATGAGCTCAGAACAAAAGCCTATTTTTTCATTATTTAGTTATTAAAGACGGAAAAAAATCATGAATGCATGATTTGAAAATTTTAAATAATTTTCTTTCTTAATACTAAAAAATAACATCGGGAAGTAACAGCGAGTTTAAGTTAAATAAGTTTAACTGTTTAATTCTGTTGTAATATTCAAAATAACTGTATTTATTAGATTTCAGTACTCAACATCAGGGCCCGATTAAACTTTGAAGTTAGAGGAATTACAATGTCATTTCAGGACCTTTCTTTTGGAGAAGCTTTTCTAAATTCCATATATACATGGAAAATCTTCAGTGTTAGAAATATTATTCCTAGGACTGACATACAATTTTACACAAGTTTTTGAAAGCTACTTTATATGAGAAATTTTACTAAAAACTGGTTACTTTTTTGTTATAGCGGCCCACACTATTAGGATTATGACAAGTTGCAGATAATTTCGCCAACGTCGTAACCAAGATCGTGAAGCACACAAATATAATACCATATAATACCATTTCATGAAATCGTATACGATAATTTAATAGTTTTTAACCTTACTTCAAGTATGTTATTTATTTATTTTTAAGGCTCAACAATCTAAATTGTCCAATATATGAATTTAAAAAAGTCCTTCCGGCCAGTGCCGGGAGGAAGAGGTAGCTTTCATATTCCTTATTTTAAAAAAGCCAACTTATATTATTCGAACACACGAAGCCCAATTTAGTGGAAACCGAATATAGGCGATTCAATACTAATTTTTATCAATACTAAATCATTATGAATGAGAATTTCGCGAAATTAGTCAGCTTTATCCAAGCTGCTTTTATTTAAAGTAACTTATATTTGGCTGCCAAATTCGGCGATTTCTTAAAGTGCCTGCCATTTTATGGTGGATGAGGCTAACAAGTGAGCTTGGTCGAGACCTTAGTAATTGCTGTGCACATGCTCACTCACATCGGAATCGATTGATATATACGAGTGCTGTCGCAGGCAAAAATTCAGATTTTTCAAAATGTCACCCACATTAGATATTGAAATTGCTATATCTGAGCCATTTTTTATGATAAAGACAAACAAAAAATGCTCCTGAATCCTTATATCAAGGTCAAATACTTAAGAAAGAAACCTTTTTTAATTTCTAATTTTTTTGCACCTCACTTTAAATATAATTTTTTTTTATTTAAATGGCCGCCATTTTGAAACAAGATGGCTGATGAAGCTGGCCAGCGAACTTGGTCGAGATATTGATGTATACTATCCACATGCCTTCTTACATCGATATACGCGAATACGTGTGTTATCGCATGACAAATACAAGATCGTTTCAAAATGTTAGCCATGCTAGAAATTCAATGTGCTATGATTCAACCATTTTTTAAGATATAAACAAAAGAACAAATTTTCAGAAACAAAAACTGCTCCGGAATCTTTGTATCAAGTCCAAACACATAAAAAAAATCTTTTCATTTTCCAATTTTTAAATACCACATTTTAAATTTAAAATTTATTTTTTTTAATGGCAACCCTTTTGAAACAAGTTGGCGAATGAAGCTGGCCAACGAACTCGGTCGAGACATTGGTATGTACTATGTACAGACCAAGTTACATCCAAATCGGTTCATAAATACGCCTGTTATCGCGTGACAAAAATCAGGTCGTTTTAAAATGTCAGCCACAATAGAAATTCAAAATGCTATAGCTCAGCCATTTTTTTTAGATATAGACGAAACAAAAAACTGTTCCGGAATCTTTGTATTAAGGTCAAACACATACGAAAAAAATCTTTTTCATTTTCCAATTTTTTGGAATCTCATTTTAAATTAAATTTTTTTTAAAATTTTTTTAAATGGCCGCCATTTTGAAACAAGATGGCGGATGAAGCTGGACAACGAACTCGGTCGAGATATTTGTATGTACTATGTACACACCAAGGTACATCCAAATCGGTTCATAAATACGCCCGTTATCACGTGACAAATATCAGGACGTTTCAAAATGTCAGCCACGTTAGAAATTCAAAATGCTATAACTCAGCCATTTTTTAAGATATAGACGAAACAAAAACTGCTCCCGAATCTTTTTATCAAGGTCAAACACATAAAAAAAAAATTTTTCAATTTTAAATTTTTGGTACCACATTTCAAATTTAAATTTTTCTTTAAAATTTAAATGGCTGCATTTTTGTAAACAAGATGGCGGATGGAGCTGGCCAACGAACTCGGTCGAGACTTTGGTATGTACTATGTATAAACGAAGTTACATCCAAATCGGTCATAAATACGTTTTTTATCGCTTGACAAAATTCAAGACATTTCAAAATGTCAGCCACGCTAGAAATTCTAAATGCTATAACTCAGCCATTTTTAAAGATATAGACGAAACAAAAACTGCTCCGGAATCTTTGGATAAAGGTCAAATATATAAGAAAAAAATATTTTTTCATTTTCAATTTTTTGGTACCACATTTCAAATTTAAATTTTTAAAAAATTTTTAAATGGCCGCCATTTTGAAACAAAATGGCGGATGAAGCTGGCCAACGAACTCGGTCGAGACATTGGTATGTACTATGTACACACCGAATTACATGCACACCGGTTCATAAATACGAGAGTTACAGTGTGACAAATATCATATATATATATATGTCAATTTTCAACGGAGGGTGGTTTCGGGGTCATGGGGTCATGATCGATGAAAATATACCAAAATTTTTTGAAATCGCTTTCCTCCAAACGGCTGCAATAGGTAGCTTTTTGTAATGAAAGCTACCTAAAAAATGTAAACAAAGATTGAATAGACATGACCGTAAAAAGCCTCAAATCTGCATAACACTTGGAACCAAACTGTGCAGATTAGTGGTCTTCTACCGTACACAGTTTTTCATAAAGGTGTTTCGTTCTTAAAATGTGTTATTTTCATCTATCACTGCGGAACAAGCGAGAAAACTCATATTCTTGCACATGAGTTTAGATGTATCTTTATATCTAAATTTCCGTCATTTTTGACGGGCTACCTTTCTAGTATATAAATAAAGTATGTATATATATATGTATATGTATAATATATACATATATATACATATATATATATATATGTATATATATAATATAGTATATATATATATACATATATATATATAATATATACATATATAATGTATATATATATATATATATATATATATATATATATATATATATATATATATATAAAATAAATAAAGTCCTGTAAAATGGAAATTCAACTTAAAACTAGTCAGTGAGGGCCACCGTAATACTTACCCATCATGGATATAGATAATATAAAATATGAAAATAAAACATGTGATATTTGCTAAGCATTGTACCATGTTACTTTTATTCATAATTTGGACTCCCTTAAATATAATTAAAGCACAGATGTCATATACGATATTGGCGCGATTTTTTTATGACGCCAATGTCATATACGCAACGGGTACTTAACGGGCGCCAAAGTGTCGTTATTTTGCTTGATATGGTAACCCGGATGATGTTGTTTATGCTTTTGAAGTTTTCGCTAAATTGGGAATCGCGCCAATATGGAGCATATATGACATCTGTGCCATAATTAATATAACCCCTTAAGCTAATATTACTTTTTGT
Source organism: Maratus speciosus (assembly GCA_963932465.1). NCBI lineage: Eukaryota > Metazoa > Arthropoda > Arachnida > Araneae > Salticidae > Maratus > Maratus speciosus. The sequence continues at coordinate 323,178,978 of OZ010800.1, read as the reverse complement.
TGCATTAAAATATCTCAATTTGTTGATTTTTTGTAAGCAATTATTGGTTTACAATGGAAGTCTATGGGAATTTGGCGAAATATTACAGATACCGCCAATTTGGCGTAACTTTTGGCGACTCATTTTGGCCACCAAATTTGGCGATATACCGCCAAGTTGGCGACAAACTTGGCGGTATTTGGCGACAGAACAGGGTCCCCCCTATCGTAAACCCCTTTATAGGTATGGGGAGGCATTAAATGTTTGACATTTACGTTAAGCCATTATTGGCATTTAATCTTATAGTTCGGCGATAGTTTTTTGGTCGGCGGGATAATCCAGTAGTACCGAATTGCGTAAAAGAAACATCCTTATAACTCGAAAAATTATAATCGTATTAACTAACAGTTTACTGCGTGGGATTCAGCGTCTCATTTCCAATTAAAATATATCTTTGAATTGAAATTTGAATGAAATACAGAGTAATGAATAATCGAAGAGTGTGAAAAATAGAATTACAAATATCTCGGCAACTAATTATCCGATCGAGTTCATTCATGATGCAAAATTTATGTTTTTTTATTGTCTTTTATATTCACTCCTTCAAATAAACATTTTCGAAAATTTTTGTATACCTTTTGTCAGAACGAATATTTCAAGAGTCCGAAAAAAATTGTTCCGGTTAATAGAGGTTACTGATATTTAATAGGCTTCTTCTCATTATTACTCCCTAAGTACACAGCGAATTTCAAGTCTCTATCTCAATTTGTTTGGGAGATAGAGCGATTACAGACACACACACATACAGACGGACGGAAACTTGTAAATCCGTCAAAAGTTTTTTTTCGGTTTTCAAAACGATTACAAGACATACCCTATACTACGTATGATGGGTAAGTAAAAATGAAATTTTGAAGATTTGAAGAACTTTGGGATCCAAACTGGCAGCGTAAAATCCTGGTTGTAAGGCATTCTTATTCAACCATACGATAACAATTTATATTCGAATAACACGTACTTTGCTTTGGTACCGAATGTGCTCTATTATCGCTGATCAATAGCTAATAGTTAAATCGTTAGATTTGGTGGGATAGTTCCAACTGCATTTTTTTTTAAATATTGTTCTTCGTATCTTAGAACTCATTTAAATCAAAGTGGTTATTTTCGTAAATGTAACAAATTCTGAATTTTTATAAGATCATTGAGTCCTATAAGTTATAGTTAGAGAAATATTTTCTGTGCTCTAACAAATGAAAAAACACTGTATGGTCTAACTTGCCGAATACTTTGTACTTTACGAAATTAGAGTGTTCTCTGGTCCATTTTTTGTACCAAGAAATGATAAAAATTTCTAAAATTCTAAATATCATTACTCGAGAAGTTTTGTTCGTGCAAAAATTTCTCATTTGCTATAGCACGGATTTTTTTTTTTTTTTTTTTTTTTTTTTTATATATATATGTTATAGGACCCAATGGAGCGCATAAAAAATTTAATTTTGTAACTTTTTTCTGCAGTAAAAACGGTTTCTAAGATGATGAACAACATTTGAAACATTTTTAAAATTAGAAATATTCTAAATTTAACGATTTAGGATTTAGTTCTTGGTCAGCGATAAAAAGGGACGAATTAAAAGTATTCAAAAAGCTAAAAATATTTTCAGAGAAATTGCTGCAAGCTCAGCAGTAATGGGACAAATGTTTTCAAATATAAACATAATTTGTCAAATACTATAGCAAGTGACACACATTTTTGACCAAAACTTCTCGAGTAATTACATTTAGAATTTTAGGAATTTTTACCATTACTTTTTACCAATGGACTCAGAGAAGTCAGAGAAGAGAAGTCGATTTCTAATGTATCAAACAAAATGACGATTAGTCTAATTGGGCCTAAAAACCTCTAAAAGTATAATTTCTTACTTTTATAGTGAATGTACGTTAAGAAAGAAGCTTATTATCTGTTGAATGGAATAAATATAAGTAGATATAATAAAATTAAATATAATAAGGTCAAAGGTCAAAGATACAAGAAATTCGTTTTTTTTTTTTCAGATATCTGTTAAACGGTAAGCTTTATTGTAATCATGATTATCATAAAAATTAAAGTTTATTATAAAAATTGAAATTTTCTACATAAAAGGTCTTTACACTTTTAATAATTTTAGCTTACTTGTTAATTAATCGTCTGCGAATTCTACTTCTTGAGTTGCATTTTCATCGTCTTCTTCCTCGGGCTGCTGAACTCCTGTACATTGCTCTAAGAGATCAGATGGATCTGGTATTTCTTCACTGATGTCAGAAGCATCACCATCTGCTGTATTTGTGGCAACATTAAAGCAAGACTGGCCGTGACAGTTGCTATATATTGATGAGCAGAACAAGACAAATTTTTTGCAACCGCAATTGAAATTGCAACCCTTTGTGCAATTACAGAAAATGGTATGGAGCAATATTTCTGGTGCAGGCGGGAGTAGGGTTTTAATTGGCTCCGAGTCGTTATTGTTCAATACCCATCCCCAGTTTTCAGGGTCAAGTTTATTACCTAGCCATATTTGGACTTGGTAGTAAACTCGGTACAAATGTTGGTGAGCAGCACTGGATGTTGATGGAAGGCAGGATAACTGCACGACTTTATTGTTCCGTGTATTCTTCGCAAAACTTTGATATCTATAGCTATCGATCGAATCAATGTTTTTTGGAGCTCCGTACATCGCAAGAAGAAAGCGAATTCCGTTAGCGATAATGCTATCCGGAGAAGAGTCGATTTTCTTAAACACTTCAGCACAGCAAATTAAGTCCTTACTTTTTTCAAATAATTTAAATATTTGAGTTTTGCCTTTTCTGAAGAGAGCTGACGTCGTGTCGCAACCGGTTATTGCATGTAAAAATATTATAGGATCTCTACACTTTGGATATAACTCCAAACTTTGTGATGAATACATTTTTGTTTCTATCTGAGCTTTTCCCGGTTTCAAGAAATAAATTGGTTTATCAATAGAAGTTCGTGCAATTAATATCATTAACAAATCGACATCTTCACCAACAATAATGGTTGTACTTGTATTTCACTGTTCTATAGCTGTTTCAACTATAAGAACGTCAGCATCATTATCAGCTTGCTTAACAGAAATATCAGCCGCATTTAATTTTTCACATAACATTGAAATAAACCGAGTCTTGTTATGAGTATTAGCAAGGAATTTTTTTTTGGTTCGTTGAAACCGTTATAAATCGATCAAAAAGAACATCGGCAGAAGAAGATATTTTAGTAGCCCGGCGACGTTATTCTGCAGTTTTTATGTATTTTTTTTATAATCAGCATAACCGTCAAATACTATAATAACGTTGTGACCATAATGCTTATCGAAAATAACATCGAATGTTTCTTCTCGATCCCACACAACAGGGGCTGTTCAAATATTACGTAAGCATGTTTTTGACTATTTTTGACCCCCCCCTCCCCCCTTGTCAGCAAAAATAAGCAAATCGCGAACCCCCCCCCTTAATAATTACGTAAGAAAATTGGAACCCCCCCCCCCCCCTACTTAAAAAAAAATTAGGATACAATACAAATTATAAAACTCTACTCGATTAATATAACTACTAAATAATAATAAACGCTTGTTTTATTTCTTTACAATTCTATTTAAGAAAATTTCTTAGATCACAATTTTAGAAGAACTTAGCCATTTGAAAAATTTAAATTTGAACATGACAATATCTATTCCGATGCTGACCACGGCTGCTCAAGCCATTTTTCCATATCTGTTGTGATATTGGTTTCCAGTTTTACTTGATTATCTTCATCGCTTACTATTCGGATTCAATCTTTATCAACTTCATCTTCATTGATCCACTCAACATCTTCCATATCTTCCACGAATTTTACGAAGCGCATAAGTTCATTTGCTCGACGAGCAGCAATTCTCAATAGTCGTATAAGGCAGTCCTTCTCGCTTTTTAGGTGCGTTCGTAATTATATAAATACGTAGCACCTATAGTCGCCGTTCAGTCCGTCCGTCTGTCTGTCTGTCTGTCCGCATATAACAGAGCAAAAACTACCCAACCAAATGGTCTGAAATTTTTAATGTATGATTGTTGCAAAATTTTGTCGAGCCATTTCAAATTTTATGAAAATCGGATGCATAGTTTAATTACAGGGACAGACAAAAGTTTTTCTTTACATTACGGCCAATGGGAAAAAATTATTGCAAATGCATTTTAATGATGTTACAGCCTTCCGAATGGTCTGAAATTTTAAATATAGAATTGTTTCAAAATTTTGTCGAGGCATTTGAAATTTTAGGAAAATCGGATGTATAGTTTAATTACAGGGACAGTCAAAAGTTTTCCGTTACATTACGGCCAATGGGAAAAAAATATTGCAAGTGCGTTTTAATGATGTTACAGCCTTCCGAATGGTCTGAAAATTTAAATATATAATTGTTGCAAAATTTTGTCGAGCCATTTCAAATTTTATGAAAATCGGATGTATAGTTTAATTACAGGGACAGTCAAAATTGTTCCGTTACATTACGGGGAATGGGAAAAAAATTATTGCAAGTGCATTTTAATGATGTTATAGGCTATGTGCACTTATGAAGTTAAAAAATATATACATTCAGTACAATATGGGGTACAAAAAATAATTATAAAACTAGTTATAGTACGAACGCACCTCATTTGCCACGTTTGACGAGCAATTTCCGACTTGTTTCACTCTGTTGAATTTTTTTGTGTCTGTTTGCTGACTTCTGAGATGCATGATATTGGCCACAACTTCCACAAGTTCTTGCGGATAATGCGTGAACTTTATGGAAGAGCAAAAATAATCATACAGCATCTTTAAAAATCCCTTTTCTGTACTATTCAGATTTAAGGCCAGACGGAGACTTAAATCTATAAATTCCCCCTCTTCACTTGCAATGATGTCATTTGACGATTGTATCATTTTAATTGGAGGAGGAATGAATCGTCCTTTTAATATACGAAATAATCCACTACGTGCAGGAGAGCAACAATTCTTTTTTTCGCATTTTACAATTTGCAGCAAGTATTGACTTTCTTTTACGAGCTTCGAATACCAATCCAAGTCATAACCAAGAGACTCTGGTTCGCCTGAATCAACATATGTGGCAGTAACGGGATAACTGTCAATGTTTAATGAGTTCCAGATATCTGCGAGAGTTTTACCAGCATATGCTAAGTTATTTTGCTCCATTTCTTCATCAGTAGCGCGACCGTTCTCATCGAGATGGGAACCATAATGGCCATGAGGGTGTATAAGACAAGACAGTTCTCGACTGAGTGGTATCATTCGCCTTTCTACTCAATTATACGCACTTCTTCCAGGAGCATTGCACGCTATGAAAATTCCATCCAAATCATGCTTTTTGAAATGGTTAATAGCAAACGATATAACTTTCTGGTAGCGGGGATTCGTGTCTGGATCTCCATCAACCGTTACTATGATTACAGGTTTGATGAAACCCTCTTCTGTTTTCACTAATTTTTCAAAATCTTTGAGTATTAATAGAGTTTCAAAATCCTGGGCATGAGTATTTGCTGTGGAAGAACTGCATTTCCCACTTCTTATAGCTATTAACGTTGGACCAGAATAACCTATGTATGGCTTTACTTTGACCTGCCATGCCAGGAGCAATCACAATACCAGCGTAAACACATGGAATAAGTTTGCGGCGTTCAGCGATGACCCAGTCGTGATCGCTTAAGGATACGTGATACTCCATATGCATCAGTATCATAGCCTGTTTATTGGCTGCTGTAATTCCCAAAGGTATACGCGCTTTGTCATCATGTGAAAGAAGAAACACTTGCATGGGTCCAAAAATTGAAGCTAAAGTTTCTAAATAATGGATGGATATTACTGCAAATTGGGTATCAATGTGAGATCGGTGATAATCAGCCAGAATCCAAGAAAGTTTTATCGGCACCGTGGTGACATGTCTTCGACACTCGATGGTTGAGGAATTTTTTGGAAGCAAACGAAGATATGTTCTACTCCTGCTTATTGCAAAACCAACCTTTTTCAGTTTTGCAGTCAAGTCATCGAGAGTTTTGACACTTCGAACTTGTTTCTTCTCTTTGCATCTGCAGCGCTTCCAATAATAGCTATGTCTGCTATTGCTTTAAGTAATAATGGTTGTTTAAACTTGGTCTTCCTACTGATTCCCTCAAAGCTATTTTTTTTAATGTCTGGATTATCATGGCAGATTTCTCCAAGCTTTGTTCGTTTGGTGGTTCGATGTTTTCTTTGGTATTCAGCATTTTGTCGTTTCCTTTTTAAGGATTGTTTTTCCTTTTTTGAGATCACTGGAAACCTTATTTATCTGTTTTTGAATCTGACAAGGAGAGGGTCAACCTTGTTAATCACAGATTTTGATTATTTTAATATATGTTGTAGGGTATAGACCCCTTAGTCTCAGGTTCAACGGATTTTATACAACGCTCGTTAGTTCTTGAGAAACCGGGGGTCTCATATTAGTAGATGATTTAAATACTTACTTTGTAACAATAAGGACAAGTTGGGCGTAGCTCAGTTGGTACGGCGTTTGCTGGCTGATCGGCGGGTTCGATTCCCGAAAGCACTAAATTTGTTTTTCTTATATTTTGTTTTATAAATATACTTGAAATTATAACTTAATAATCGCATTGTCAATTAAAATTTATACTACTGTATTTCAATTATAATTTTAACCTATTTAATTTTTTTACTTTAACTAAATAGTTGTATAAAACATCATAAAACTGATAATTTTTTAAAAATCACTTTTAAAATGTATTTCATATATTCAGTATGTATGCAATGATATTGAACAATTATGTCAATTCGTGATTTTAAAGAAATATCATTTATTCATTGCTTTAACAAGTGAAATCAATACGAAGATACTATTACTCTGTTTTTAAAGTAACAAACATAATTATGTTAAAAATTAGCATCGGAATTAAATTACAACGGATATTTTGCATATTAAAGATTTTTTAATTTGTAATATGTATGCTTGCGCTTTCAAATATTTGGTTTTTCCTCTATCTTTTTTCTGCTTTTTTTTATTTTATTTGAATATGTTTTATTTTATCATAACTAGATGGCACCACAACAGGTTTCTAACGATTTTGGAATTTTTATTATTCAATAATAAATCCAATTTCTTTTTAAATGTCTTTAAAGGATGAGAAATAATAGTTCAAAATAAAAAATTATAAATTTAAATTTGTTAACATTATAATTAATATACGATATTAAAATTTTTACTTGAAATTATTAAATTATAATTACAAGTATATTTATAAAACAAAAAAATGAGAAAGACAAAAAATGTAGCGCGTTCGGGTATCGAACCCAGGCCCGCGGGTCAGCCAGCAAACGCCGTACCAACTGAGCTACGCCCAACCTGCCCTTTTTGTTTCAAAGTAAGTATTTGAGTTGTGTACTAATATTAGACCCCCCCCCCCGGTTTCTCAAGAACTAACGAGTGTTGTATAAAATCCGTTGAACCTGAGTCTAAGGGGTCTATACCCTGCAACATATATTAAAATAATCAAAATCTGTGATTAACAAGGTTGGCCCTCTCCTTGTGAGATACATTGGTTTCAATTCAATTGGGTTACATTTCATTTTTAGTAAGGTTCAAAATTTGAAAACAGTTAGAAGATTATCTGCTACAAAACTAACATATTTTTTAATTTTTTTCCCCCATGGATGCATTAATTTTTGAGTTATTTGAAAAGAAAAAATAAGGCTTAGCTTGGCTACGCCATATTTAAAAAGTAATAACTCGTTTTTTGACGTTTTTTTGGTCTTTATTTATTCCCATACTGACCATGTTTTGCCAAGGCTACACGGTCATTTTATCTTATCTATCTTTTTTCCAATTTTTACAAGTAATTATGTAAACTTAAAGTTATGATAAAATATATTTAAAATTTTAAGAATAAATTCATTATAATTACCTTTATAAAATAATCAAGAAAAACTGATTTCTTTTTGGTTGCCTTACGCAGTTCGTCCTCAATTCTTTTTAGTACCAATACCTCTAACTCTTTGTCAGTTTTAGAAGACTTTTTGTACTGCCGCCACACATCATTAGTTTTACATTGGATATCCTTCAAAGGTTTATCTGATGCAGACTTTTTGAAACTTTCAAAAAGTTTTTTATACAAGATTTCTCGAAATGAAGACATATTTCTGATTTTATTTATTTTAAACACCACTACACTGCAGTACTGAGAGGTAGAGGTCTGCACAGGCCGAAATTTCCAGGCCCGGGCCCGGCCCGACTCATAGAGAAAAAAATTCGGCCCGTACAAAAAAATTATTGGCCCGGCCCGATTGAATTTCTACAAAACATTGATTTTTATGTCGATTTGGTGAAAGATTTGTCTCGTACGAGGAGTTCTGGCCAAAAATATGTCTTAAATATTTTTTTATGTTTATAATCTTCATTTTTATATAAGTGGCGCAGGCTGCGACATTTATTTTTTTTAATCAATCTCTATTTCTTGTATGTAAATGAATCCGTTATCATTAATATCGTTAATCCATATTCCATGTATTGAAGAGCTAAAAATCTGAAAAATGCTATACAATAAAATCTTCTAAAACGGAATTGCATAAAAATGAAAAAAATCCGTTATAGACAAGTGCCCTTCTTAGCAAGTTTTAAATGTATTATATATCCTATTCTTACGTATTAGTATATTAATTTTGTATGGATCAACACGTTTTCAGTTTATAACAGGATTTCGTCATAGACAGGTTCCTTCTCACATGTTTTCTTATATTTTAATTTAGCTATATTTTAATAAGCGTAGAAATCTACTATTCTTTAAAAAGAATAAATTTGAATGTTTAATAGTAGAATAATAGCGATTTAAAAATGTGTACATTTTTTTCAAAATTTTTTGAGCCTGACCTAATTTTACTGACCTTTGAACAGATCAGGCTACGCCGAGACAATGATTTTCATACGGGCTGCGTCAAAACTAGGACTTAAAATTTTGGGCCTTGAAGACTTGGAATGAAACCAGTCCCGGCTCTGTACAGAAAAAAATGGGCCCGGCCCGATCCCCCAGGAAAAAAGTAAGGCCCGAACCCGACCCGTCCCGTAAAGAGTAGTAACTACGCCCGGCCCGTCCCGAGCCTTCAGAAAAATGTATGGGCCGGGCCCGCCCCGAGTGCCGTGAATGAAAATAGGCCCCAGCCCGGCCCGTGCAGATCTGTACTGAGAGGTTTTCAAAACTCACGAGACACCAGACAGTAGAGCAGTCGGTCACTATGGTTATGGGGTTCAACCACTTGACAGAGGAGGGGTAGAAACAAAAAAGATAGAATTTTACTTACGTTTTGGAAGCTTTCCCGGAAAACTCATATTGTCACAATACATCATATCGCATCTGTCCATTCAATTCTATTCTATTCTATTCTCACAATTGGAGATAGTAGTAAGTTCTCAGAGATAATAAGCCCTCATGCATCAAACATGAACAGTCACCTCTAGATAAAAGAGATCGTTTATGTTTTCCTTGTGCGGTCAAAATAGCTGACATCAGAACTTCAAGTTTAATATTCTTTTGCTATTTCTTTCTTTCAATTTGAAATTTTATAATTTTTTTTTTTTTTTTACAAGTTAGAGATTCTGAAAATGTCTTACGTAAGCATCATTCAAACCCCCCCTCCCCCCTTGTCAGCAAAAATAAGCAAATCGCTAACCCCCTCCCCCCCCCCTTAGGTGCTTACGTAATATTTGAACGGCCCCACACGATGTAAAAGATAACCTCCATCGATAATAAAAGTCGCATCTGCTTTATCAAATTCAACATTTACACATTGAAAGCACTCATAAACGGCGGATTTTTGTGTTTTACGCATTCCAATTTCTCAAAAAGTGATAATGGATAAGGAGCTAATTCATATTCGAAGAATTGCTCTAGTTGATTTTTAAAAGCTTTAGTAACGCTCATGCACTGGTTGGTTGATTGTATTTATGACGGCCAATTATCAACACGAGGGATATAGGGCCTGGGGGGAGTGCCCTCCGTGGGGGTCTTTCTAACCGAACCTAACCCGTATTTACGCTTGGGAAACCAAGGTTCGAAGAAAACCACGAAAACTCCGAACGATTAGGCCGACGGGCGCGATTGGGATCAAACCCAGCACCTCCCGTCTACCAGCTTCGAGAGAGCAGAACCTCTCGATCCCTGGTGGGGCCCTCATGCGTTGGAATAATAATAAAGGATCTATAGGTGCTTTCTCATCATGAACTTTTATAACACTACTGACCGTTAAACTGGGGAATACTTTATCAGCGCGCTTAAATTTGATATTATTAAACGTTTTGCCAATGATATTAGTCATAGAAGCAATTCCAACTTCATGAGCATTATGACAATTGATTTTGTCATCACCAATGATTTCACCTGCGACTGACATTATTTTCTGAATCTCAGGAAAAGGATCATGTAATGAGAACCACTTGAAGAGTTTTTTAACATCTGCATTATCTCTTTTCATGCGTGAATCACTTGCATCTACATGCTGATCTGTAGTATCCATTTTAACATTAGCAAGATCTTCCAATCCTTCGCACACAGTATTCATTGCGTGCATGCTATAAACCCATTTATTTATTACACTTTCTTGCGTACTTCTTCCTCGAGCAACAAACCCATTTGTTTTCATTGATTTCATCAGTGATTGCTCAATTATTATATCCGTCGAAGTTCCACAATTTAATTTTTCAGAGCGTCTAATGGTGAAGAATCTTTGCGTAAACTTGCTGAAAACATTGGGATCAATCGAATTTTCAAATTGTAGCATATCCTGGAGGTACAAGAGAGCATATTTGACGTAAGGAAAATGTCTTGATGCGTGGAAGTAAGGAAACATTTCTTTAACGCTATTCAAATGTGCTTGCCAGTCTCCCATACGTTCAGCTCTTATAAACTAATTCGCTATTGATACCATACGAAAATATTGCATCCAAAGTTTGGCTGTAGGGCCTCGTCCTTCATATTCTTTCAGTTTTTCATTAAACTTATAAAATAATGATTTAACATCTTCGTCACTATTTTCAATATCACCATATGAAATAGTATTATTTATTACATCTTCAACCATATTCATAAGATTTTCATGCATATTATCATCAATGGCAAGTTTTTAGATATTATTGTTGCTAAAGTAAGATGAAGTAATGTATGAGCTCTGACTGCTCTTTCGTAAGCATGACCATTGAGCATTTTTTCTAGTGAATTAGATGATTAAATTGTAGAAAGTGCCTCTCTGATACCACTTCCTTGCATGATATAACCAATGGCCCCAAGATACGACATAATTAAATGAAATCCTCCAAGTCTTACTACAATCTTTGATAATTCAGATCCTTCAGGTGCAGCAGATACAATTTCTCGTGCTTTAGCATACAAAGGTTGATCAAAAGTATTAATACATAAATCGTGGTCATAACTTTTTAAATTTTCCTGGGCATATTACAAAGTAGTATTATAGAGTTGAAGTTACAATTTTGATTTTACAATTTTTGAAATCGCAATATCTCACAAACGGGGGGGGGGGGGGGGGGTTGTGTAAAGAACTTTTTTGTAGAAAATTCCAAGATTTTATAATAAACTTTAATTTTTATAATAATCACGACTACAATAAAGCTTACCGTTTAACAGATATCTGAAAAAAAAACCGAATTTTTTGTATCTTTGACCTTTGACCTTATTATATTTAATTTTATTATATCTACTTATATTTATTCCATTCAACAGCTAATAACATGCATTGCATTTAGAAAGTGTAGATATTATGTAAAATATGAAAATTTTAGATTTTTACAATTTTTGAAATCGCAATATCTCACAAACGGGGAAGGGGGGGGGGGTGGGGTAAAGATCTTTTTTGTAGAAAATTTCAAGATTTTCAATTTTTATAACAACTATTTTTGCGATAAAACCTGCCGTTTACCAGATATCTGCAAAAAACGAATTTTTTTTTTATCTTTGACCTTTGAGCTTGAATAAAATTGTTTGCTCCAGCCAGATCGATTAAGGTTTTTGGAATTTCATTTAGAATGATATCTTAAAGGTTTTTCCAAATTTTCAGCTCTCCTCCAGTTTTGGCAATGTTATATGTCTATTTTGACCTTAATCTTTGACCTTTGACCTTATTATATTTAATTTTATTATATCTACTTGTATTTATTCCATTCAACAGCTAATAACATGCACTGCATTTAGAAAGTGTAGATATAATGCAAAATATGAAAATTTTAGATTTTTACTATTTTTGAAATCGCAATATCTCATAAACGGTGGGAGGGGGGGGGGGGCGGTATAAAGATCTTTTTTGTAGAAAATTCCAAGATTTTCATTTTTATAGCAACTATTTTTACGATAAAACCTGCTGTCTACCAGATATCTGCAAAAAACGAATTTTTTTCATCTTTGACCTTTCACCATGAATAAAATTTTTTGCTCCAGCCAGATCGATTAAGATTTTTGGAATTTCATTTAGAATGATGTCTTAAAGGTTTTCCCAAATTTTCAGCTCTCCGCCAGTTTTGGCTATGTTTCCCTTTTTTTTCGTCTTATTTGACTGGACTATTATTGTATGAAAGGTTTTAAAAGACGTTGCACGTTTTTAAAATGAGCTAAATTTTATTGATACAAAGTTTCCCGATATAGTTTCTTCGCGCGTTTATTATTGTTACAACAAAAATAATTTTAGAGTCACTTGGCACTAATTATAGAAGACGACATTGACGAATATCGGTGAAATTTGGGATTTTGGTGACAAAACAAGCATTAAAAAAAATCAGAAATAAAGCCCCCACAACTCACAACAGCCAATTCATCGAGATTAACTCTGAAGAAATTGAAAATATTTATCACCAAAGCAAGGATGCAAATAGGAATGCTTGACATTCAGTGGGTAAGTATTCTCATGAGATGAGACTTCAGCAATATCTGAGATCTTCCTATAATAAGTGTTTTTAATATCTATCAGATTGCAGCTTTTGATCATGGATATTAGTTCATGAACTAAAACTTACTTATCTGCTATTTAACTTACTTAACTTAAACTTACATTTCTGCTATTTTTGTATTACCCTTATTATACTGTTCTGATGCATTTTCTAATAGAAATTTTGATCAGGAATTCATGATTGCCAAATATTTATTAAATAAATTGCGTCCCTTTATAGGGAAACATATTTAATGATTTTTTTTTTTCACTATACGAAAAGTTCAAAGTTTTTTTAGCAATATTCTTATAATATTGGAAAGTGTTTCATAATCTATGTGCGATTCTTCATTTCCCTTTCACGTTTATACATCAAAAGTCATTCGGGAAGCGAACCGGTTGTTAAATTATTTGAATCCCACCACTGCTTATAACTTAATTATCACAATAAATGAGTTTCAGATATAGTCTTTTACTCTCTGAAGAATTAAGATAATAAATGAAAGTTTAATTTAATCAGGAGAATCAGCTGGATTATAAGGTTACAGAAGAAAATTTACATCCTTTTATTAAAAGTATAAAATAAAATAATTAATTGTAATGCAGTGTTTAATTTTATCATTGTAAAGTTTTGCATACGTAAGTAAGTTAATGAGAAAAATATGCAATGGGAGAAGAAAAAGAAAACACTCCTTTTATTAATTTATTACGTGTGCTCTTGAAAAAAAGTTATTTATTTATTTATTTACTACGGGCCTGTGCCCCCTGCAAGCTACGCTCGCCAACCCTCGTTCAGACACCGCAGAATCTAAAAACACGCTAATCTGATCGGTTTAAAAAATATTATAGAAGATTGAATTTAACGGAAAAAAGCTGTGCAGATCTCCCTGTAAACGGGTTTCCATTCAATTTCCTTTGATTTCAAAAATTTAAGGCCGAATCAGTTGCTGTTAAGACATCCAATGTTGTTTTCGTGTTTGATTAAAGAGGATCAGTTAAACGTTTGAAAAGAAGCTAAAAATAAAAGGAATTAAGTGTACAGAGTCTTTGTCTCCCGGTATTTTAAAACAATTTCTATAACAATAGCCTAAGTCATGTGACTATCATCAAGAGTTCCGGGCAAACCACTTCGCTTTTTATATTCCTGGTGCCATTTTGGTACTTTAATATTAGTCAGGTACAAGTGATAAGTCACCAAATATTATTCTATCGCCATCATTTCATCTATATTATAATAGTCCAAGTCATGTAACTGCCATAAATAAATAAGCAAGCTCTGATCCCTTCGCTTTTCATATGAAAGTTTGGCCCAGATATCATATACGGCCCCATATTGGCACGATTTTTTTCCGGCGCTAATTTGGGGAAAAGATCAACAGCATACACAACAACATCCGGCTTATCAAATCAAGCAAAATAACGATACTATGGCGCCAGTTAAGTACCCGGTGCGTATATGACATTGGCGTCAGAAAAAAATAGCGCCAATATGGGACCGTATGTGGCATCTGTGCCGAAAGTTTTCCATTTCGATTTTTAAAAAATCAATTTTTTTTTTCGAATAATACTACATAAAAGCATTGTCGCAAAGAATTCTTGGTACTGCTACGCTAGCCGGGTGCAAATCTCGCCAATAACTATTTTTCAACTCGTCAGTTAGCATTTTTTTTTTTCGAGTGGTAAATTATAACATTGCTTTGAAGTTGGAATTAAATGTCATCGTTTGTTACATAATTTAATATTTGGCCAGATGCCATATACGCACCCGGTTTGGCGTGATTTTTTTTACGAAAATTTGGCGAAATCCTCGTTTTCGAATACCAGTTACATATGTATTTTTGGTACTACTTAGTTATACCGTCGAACAAAAATCTATCACCAAACTATAAGATTAAATGCCAATAATAGTTGATAAATGTCACATTCACTTGACTTTAAGCAAGTTACACGTCTTTACGTCATCAAGTGATTTTTATTTCGACGTTTTATTTGTATATTTATTAATGTTATACTGTTTTCTTTGTTCTTTCGTTATTTAAAATAAAAATTATGTCAATTTGTATAATTTGGCGAAATGGGTCGATGGAATAACTAAGTAGTACTGTATTTTTTTTATTATTTTCTATTATTTTTTATTTTTAAAGGAAAATAACAAAAAAATAATAAACTATAACACAAAACAATTTATGTAATTAAAAAAAAGTAAATAAAGTAAATAAACTCTTATTATTAAATAAACAACAATAGCCGGGTTACCCTGTCAACCAAAATAATGCCATTTTGGCGCCAATTAGGTACCCCGGTGCGTATATGACATCTGTGCCTAATATTTTTCTTTTCATTTCGTTTAAAAAAAATAAAGAAGTGAAAGCCATTTATTTTAAATGTTTCTGCTTGTATTAAATAAAATGATAATGAAATACAAATTGAATTATGAATAAAAGTAACATGATACATTTCTTAGCATCCATTTAAGGGAGGCCAGACTTCTCGCCAAATTAGTTTAAAATAGCAACCTTTTCTAAAATCTGAAAAAAAATATATCTGTTTGATTAAAATTTGAGTTGCCATCATTAGAAAAATGTATATAAAATTAGAAAAAAATTAATATTTCGAAAACTAATTCGAATTTAAAAATTCTAATACCAGTTTTGAAATCTGCGAATCAATATTGATTTTTGGTGTTAATTTCATCGCAAAGTATTCCTTTTTTTAGGAGAAATCACCGTGAAACGTAATCAGTCGTTTAATCAGTCGATTCAAAGAATCGTTACATTTCAGGCGTTTCATATATTCGTTTCATAAATTCGTTTCATTAGGATTTTATTATACGAGTTGGAAGCCGTCGAAATTCGACGAACTAAAATGTTAGAAAGGAACTGTCAGATCGAATTTATAATAAACCTACAAAAATAATTGCAATAAAAAATTCATCTTACATTGGTTGTCTAACTCTTAAAACAAATAATATTTTTAACCTAAAATTACCAAAATATTATTTCGACAAACTTCAAAGCTTATATTATTGAAAAATTAAACTGTGTTAGAATACGTAATCAAGATGAATAATTATGATAAAGTTATCGATTGAGGATCTTATGTTTGTTTTTACGGTATGAAAAATAAGTAAAAAGGATTTCGCTTTGTCACATCATAAAATTTCCCCCATAAAATCCAAACTGTACGTTATTTTCACATTCTCATAATTTACATACGCGCCACTCAAATTCACAATTTGAAAGTATTTGAACGCGCAATAGAATATTACTGAATGTTTTCCAAACTTAAAGTCACGTTACGTTTGTCCGATACAACTTTTCATGTGAACATTCGCACAAACTTTAAGTTCTAATCTCAGTACTCGCGAAAAAAAAATTCAGAAATTTGCTTTTACTTGTCATAGTATTGTTCAAATATTTAGTTTTATATAAAAAAAATGATCATATTGTTTTAAATATGACATCATTTTTATTCACTGAATCACTTTGCATAGCGTCTCAAAGTCGGTATCAACGTAACGTAAAAATATTGAAATGTAACTGATTTATGAAGAAGAATGCATGTTTTTTTTTTTTAATTTCTGACGTCATTTTCTGTTCAAAAATTAAAAAAAAAGTTATTTTTATTTGTAATGTGAAAATGGCATCAATAAGGATACAATCAATAAAAATAATAAACCATGATTATTTTCTATTTGCTTTAAATATGAATGGAGTACTTCAGTTGCCACTATTACAAAATTTGAATTAAAAACTACAAAAAAATTAATATCTCAAAAATAAATTGAGATACAGCTTTCAAACAAATTGCATTTAAAAGCGCATTTTTTTCTCTGTACGAACGTGTAAAACTTGAAAACGTGCGATGTTTAGAAGTTTAAAATTTCCAGTAGCGAAAATTGCAAAACCGAAATTTCATTTCAAATTTCAAAAAATTTCAAAGTGTTGCCATTCGCAAAATGACGTATGCGTTACGCGCAGATATGTTTGTCCTTTATAATATAGATAGGGTAGATTTATTTTTTTCATCATGCGTTCGTACTTTTCGTCTAATAAAGTCTTTAAAGTCATGGCATTTAAAATATTGCTTCTTTTTACCGACTTCAAAAAGGAGGAGGTTATCAATTCGACGCGTATGTATGTTTTTTTTTTTTTATGTATGTTCACCGATTGCTCCGGAACTTTTTGTCCGATTTATGTGATTTTTGTTTTAATTGAAAGAGGATACTCTCGAATTGGTACCACTTCCGTTTCATCGAAATTGGTTGAGTAGTTTTTTAGTAATTCAACAAAAACCAATAAAATTGTTACGTAATGACTAACTTTATCTTTCATCCATGTATCAGTCACCTGCATAATTATTTAACCGGTTGTAATTGCATTGTTTCAATATCTGGCAACAGTTAGTTTTGTTTTGTTCTAGAGAAAAGTTTATCAAAATAAAGTAATGTTAAATATATGGCTCTTCTGTCATTGAATTTAAGTTAGAAATATATTCGCTTTAACAGTAAGAAATGATATTGGGGGCAGTTTTAATAACTTATAGATATTTTAATACTTAACTTTTAGGGATTCATTTAGTTAAGAGATTTATTTACATTGGAATCCAACAAAAATGAAGGATTTCACCCAAATTATCTTTCATTGTTGTAACCGGTTTCTCAATCATAAGAATAAAACTAGGTATTCATATACGTTAGCGCTAAGTTGTCGCAAAACTTTGCATAGTTGCGTGAATTATCGCCAAATTTTGTGACCAAAATAAGTCGCCATAAATAAAGCCAACTTGGCTGTAACTGACTAATTTGGCGATATTCCAATTCAAATTCTGTAATGGATCTTCCCCAATCTGTTTCTTCGCATTTTCTAATCGACATTCATATTTAAAATTCTCAATTGGCTATCGCATTCAGAATAGTAATTTAATATACATTTATTAAAAATACACCATTATTTCAAATGCTAAATAATACAGAAGCAAACTAAATACAAAACAATAATTTAGTATACAATAGTTTAGTTTAATTAAACACATAACATCAGACTGGCGGCACATAATATATATATATATATATATATAATATTTGTACTTCTTAGTTATCCTGTCGACCAAATTACTGTCGCCATATTGTAAGATTAAATGCCAATAATGGTTTGCCATTAATTAATTAATTGTAAGATTAAATGCCAATAATGGCCAATAAAACCATTAATTCGACGTTTTATTTGTATTTTATTAATGTTTTACTAATCTATTTATTCTTTCGTTATTTAAAATAAAATTACGTCAATTTGTATAATTTGGCGAGTGGTTTGGCGATTTATATAATTTGGCGAAATTGGTCGGCGGGATAATTAAGAAGTACCATAATATTATATACATACCTATATTATATTATATTAAACAGTTATATGTATGAATGCTTTTTGATTGCCTTTAATATTTCCACAAGATAACATTAATGATAACTTTCCTGTATAGGGGCCTTGGAGAGAAAATGAAAATTTCACGCATATTTGCTGACAACCTATTAACTGTCTCGGTACTACTTAGTTATCCCGTCGACCAATTTCGCCAGATTATATAAATCGCCAAACCACTTGCCAAATTATACAAATTAACAATTTTTATTTTAAATAACGAAAGAACAAATAAATTAGTATAACATTAATCGAAATACAAATAAAACGTCGAAATAAAAATCACTTGATGACGTAAACACACGTATCTTGCTTAAAGTCAAGTGAATGTGACATTTACGATCAACCATTATTGGCATTTAATCTTATAGTTTGGCGATAGACTTTTGGTCGACGGGATAACTAAGTAGTACCACTGTCTCATATACACAAGCAAGTTTTTCAATATTTATAAATTTATTTATTGTAAACAACCATTTGTCTACCTTTATATATGCAAAGAGAAGTTGAGCCAAGATCCCTATGCTGTTAAAGTACAAGATAAACAACATAGAAAGAAATAAAAGGAGTTACTCTAATTAGTATTACAGGCGGCATTGTTATGCTGCGGTGTATTTATATAGCACAGAACTTAAGCATCAGTAGGCATAAGCATAATGGCGAAAGCAAATCAGTGAGTTACGCAGTCATGAAAACATTTGAATTGTATGAAGAAATGAGAGCAAGTAAATATGAATTAGATTGCCCGATAAAAGCAAATGTGTACGATACTAACAGCAAACATGGTTTAAAGGAAATGCGAATATCATAAGTTGCTTCCGAAAGTTCTATATGTTCTATATGTTTTGCAGCACTATACTCACTAAAATACGTCAGTTACTAAGCAGACCAATGACACGTTAAACAAGGCTATTAAATGAGCATGACGATGAATTTCTAATCTTCCGTAATCGAGCCCACAGTTAAAGCTAGCGTGAAACAAAAAATATATCAGCAGCAATTGGTTTAATGTAAATGTGGGTATCATAAAATATTTAATTCGCAAAACGCTTAAATGCACCAAATCATATTAGCTCGGAAACAACAATTGGCAGTGGACGCAATAACGGTAGATTACTTAATAGTTTTAAAATCTCCACTGCCCAGTGTATTGCAAATGATGATGCAATAAGAAGCATAAATGCCTAAGTGAGTTAAGCTGATTTTGTCAAGAAAGATTACAAACAAAAATAAACAAAATGCCGTCATGATGCAATGAGTTCTCAATTTCTCTATCAGAATCTTTAGATTTGGTGAAAGATTAAGCAAATAATTTAAATTATGAATAAAAGTACCATGCTGAAATGCTTATCATGCATTTAAGCACATTGGCATTACGTATACATTACATATTGGCACTTGCATAATATCTCTATATAAGAAAACATTAATGCCATCCAAAAATAAATTGTTTTTAATTCTTGAAACCTCAAATGAATTATATATAAATTCTCTTTTGACACCATAGAAATTTCATCAATGACCAGCCATTTGAGGGAACGCTATTTAAAACTTTCCCCCTGTAGTCTTTTCACGATCATTTTTTGATAAATTATTCGGTTGTCATGTACCCTAATGGCTCCTGGTGCATGTAAACTCCGTCGATAGATGCGAAGACCTCGAATTTACCTATAAATTATACCTCTCAGGTGCCTTGCCAATATGAATGTCTCGTCATCTGATTAAGCTTCTAAATTACGAGATCAACATGAGTAGCAATGCGCAGGTGCTAAACAACAAGATATAAATGTTAAGTAACTGGCATAAAAATGTTCATAATTAAGAAACAGGCACTGCCGATAGTAAAACGATCTAGGCGTTCATCAGGTTTATTGCCGCTACGTGGCGATTAGGTAGTCTCCTACGCCGATGCCAGGTATCAAACCCGTTCATCTAGGGCAACCCGGAAGATAAGGGCCTGGTCATCGGTTAGAAAGTATGAAAAATAAGTCACTAGGGTCTCTCTTCTCTATTTTATAGAGCACTTTTAGTAAGCCGAAGAACTTTTTATTGTCAGTTTCCAAAGTTCGATATTTTTTCATGCCAGCCTCTTGTCGTTCTACCCATGTCCAAATAGAGAAACAAAAATATTTAATTAAAAAATAAAGCTATTAAATCTGAAGAGAATAAATGTAATATATATGTAAAGAATTTTCATAAAAAACCTGTGTTATTAATGTACACACAAATCTGGACAAAAGTATTTACTTATCAAAATAACATCTTTAAAAGTTTCTTTAAAAGTCCGTAATTTCCTCCAAAAGAATCATGCAAAAATTGTAACTCAAAAAAAAAAAAAAAAAAAAAAAAAAAAACTAAAAAGTGAAAAATAAACTTTTTTACCAAAAATAAAACCGACTTCAAAAACTACTACAAAGTAAAAAATAATTTTTTTACATAATAGTTAATAAGAAATTAAATTAAGAGCATTGTATTTACCATGCGTATTATTATATTTATGTACATTAATTTGATTTTTTGGAGTCGGTGCCAGCCAAGCCAAGTTCAAAATTAAACTTGTTTATCTAATACAAATCGTAATAAGATTCAGCAAAACCGTTTAGGAAAAAAATTCCATTCTCAATCAACTCTGACACCATCCTGCATTTGAAAATCTGTGTTTGGCTACGATTTTTTTTACATAATAGCCTGTATAAACGCATTAATTTTACAATAATCCTTAATTTAGCACACATAATTACAACTAATCTCACTTGAAAATACACGTTTATAAAATCAGATGAAATGTTTCAAAAATGGTAAAATTAAAATTTTTTAACTAAATAACAAATCGTAAAAAACTCGTAGATATTTGGATGTGTCTGTTGGATGATTATACTTAACTTCGTTTGGCTGGCACCGACTCCAAAAAATGAAATTAATGTACATAAATATAATAATTACGCATGGTAAATAGAATGCTCTTAATTTAATTTCTTATTAACTATTATGTAAAAAAATTATTTTTTACTTTGTAGTAGTTTTTGAAGTCGGTTTTATTTTTGGTAAAAAAGTTTATTATTCCTTAGAAGCTTTGAATTTTCGTGCAACAATAAAAAGCAATTGCATGTATCGGAGATAAGGCTAGTTTCTGACTAATCCGACCCCCCCCCCCCCCACCACACACACACTTTTTTAGCCCCCGGTATGCTATTTCTTTCTCCCAGCTTAATTTGTGTCGTCTCCAAAAAATAACATAACACTACATAAGCCAGCCGTAAAACAACAATTTTTTAAACTTCTAAGTATCGCACATTTTCAATTTTTATACCGTCGTATTGGGAAAAAAATGTACTTTTAAATGCAATTTATTTGAAAACTGCATCTCCATTTATTTTTGAGATATTAATTTTTTTGTAGATTTTAGCGACATCTGTTTAATTTTAGCCACTCAAGTACTCTATTTCTGTAGAAAGTAAAGTAAAATAGTTGGAAAATGGCAATTATCTTTTTGTTGCCATTTCCTCATAAAAACGGAAAAAAACGTGATTAAACGTAAAAACGTAAATTTTGCTATTTTGAAAAAATGTAAATGAATGATTTCTGATAAAGCACGAAGCTATCATAAACTAAATTTAATTTTAAGTATCTATATTAATACTACAAATAAATTAAGGCATATGAATCATGAGATAGGCGATTTTTTGTGTGGAATTTCTTGAATGATGAAATCTCTCTCTTTTTTTTTTTTTTTTTTTTTTTTGTATTATTCAACGATAGTGACGTCCTATGCGTACTTTACTGTAGATGTTGTTTAATACTGGATCGCAAATAAGGAGTTCTTCAGCGGATGCGGATGACGTCATTTTATATAAAACAAAATCGCGTGTTTTAGGTCTTAAATCTGAACTACAGTAGAGTCCCGATTATCCGAGTCCCGCTTAACCGAGTTGCCGCTTTAACCGAGTTATTTTCTTCTAATGGACTGATGGCTTGAATTATTATGAAAACGCCATTATAAATGAAGTGTTAGGTGAAGATGAAAGAGCAGCCGTAAAAAGTTAGAACTCTGATTTTCTGGTCAGAATGGGGGGGGGGGGAAATGGCCATATATATATTTTTTTTTTACTTTTTACGGCTGCTCTTTCATCTTCACCTAACACTTCATTCATAATGGCTGTTTCATAATAATTGAAGCCATCAGTTCATCAGAAGAAAAGGATCCATTCCAAAGGTATAAGTTCGATTAACTCGGATAATCGGGACTCTACTGTATCTATATTTACATACATTTTTTTTTTTTTCATCGGGGGGCGACACTAAATTCTGAAAAAGCAGAATTCATGTTCTCTAGTCATTCTTTATTACTTTCATCAACTGTTAAAATGCGCTGTATAAAGCAGTGTTTCTCAACCTGTGTGCGGCGGCACACCAGTGTGCCATGAGAGATTGTCAAATGTGCCGCGAGGGGTTTTGGCAAATTATTAAAATTGCATGGTGTCGTATCAACGATACGATATTTTCAATTCTTCATGTGCTCTCTTCCTTGTTCACTCCTTTCCCTGTATTAGCGTTTTCAGGGAGTAGCTCCGCCCTTATCACCTTGTTAACCTTTTCAGCGCGCTTGAACTGATATTTCCATTCACTAAGCTGTAGGTTTCACTAGAATAGAAACGTTACTTTAATTAATGTAATTCTACAGATACAATGCTGTTTTAAAACATCGAGTAATGATTAATACTGTCAAGGATTATATTACATATACGTAATTAAGTGTTTTTATATCATGTTCGAAAAATTATTTTTTTCTACACGGAAAAAACTGTTTTGTTGAAATTACTAAATTTTGGTTCATGTAGCTCCATCCAAATATTTTGGTTGAATGGAATGATTAAATTTTGGTTAGATTAACCAAATTATTTTGTTAATTTAACAAATCGTTTGGTTAGTCCACCTAAAATACGGTCATTCCAACCAAAATATTTGGATGGAGCTATATGAACCGAAATTTAGTAATTTCAACAAAACAGTTTTTTCCGTGTACCATTTTTAAAAGATTACAGAGAAAACAACATCACAATTTTGCCCTTTTGCTCGGCAGTCAGAAGGTTAAAAGTTACTTTATTTCGCTTTCAGTTGACGAATATGAATGGTTAATGAATCCATTTGTAATTGCAAGACACCAAATTTGAGAACAACAGAAAAAGAACAGCTCATTGATTTAAGCAAGGATAAGTTTTCCCGTTCAAAATTCTTCAAGAAAAATTTGGATCAGTTATGGCTTTCTATCAAAAAATTGTACCCTGCAATGAGCTTGAGAAAGCAATTAAAATTCTTCTACCTTTTGCATCTTCATGGTTCTGAGAATTTTGATTTTCAGCATTGACAGAAATGAAGTCCAAAAACTGAGAAAGACTTTTAAAAGTTGACGATGAAATGCGAACTTGTCTGCGACTTTGGAACCTCGTTTTGCTTTAATTTGTGCAGGAACACAAATTTTTTTTTTGTGTCATTGACGGAATTTTGTGAATAAATATGTATATTTTTTTGTATCATACAGCTTTTAATTTTTTTATATTCAGGTGCGCCGCAAATATTCCAGATACTTTTAGTGTGCCGTCATCCAAAAAAGGTTGAGAAACACTGGTATAAAGGGTAATTTTTTTTTCTGTAAGGGTGTTCTCAAATCCAAAAGGGCAACTTTCTGACATAATTTTTAATTTATTTTTGTTCTAAAATGCATGAAACTAGCTGGTGTTGTTGTTCAGAAACTATGTCATCGAGCTGTTTTATCCATTTTTTTGCAAACGCAATAGATCTTTCAGAAAAGAGTGTCAAAGTAGGTGTTTTGTACCGAATTTCCGCGTGAAGGAAGAAAAAGCACTCAAGAGCGGCCGAAAAACGGGTTTGTCACGTGATCCAAAACGCTTCTAACTCAATAGGTAATTGATGGATCAAAAAATGGAAAAAACAGTTCAATTCCAAATCGCTTCAATAGCCAGGCTTCCCAATTTTATACCTTTCCGTTGAAAAACGAATTTGTAAATGTGCCAAAACGTTTTGCGCTTGTTGAGCAGAGCAGTTAAGAAGAGCCTCGATCAATGAGTACAAAAAAAAAAATGGCCTTTTGTGAATTTGCTTTGCTCGTTTTATCTGAGTTAATAATCGCAATAAACTATTTTCTTGAACCTAATTTTATACTGAACCAAAAATTTGCTGACTAATTCCGCGTTAAACCGATTTCTTGTTGCATCCGAGCTCGCTGTAAACGAGTTCGACTGTGGTATTTTTTTTTTTTTTTTAAAGAAAGTTTTAGATTTTGCACTTGGCCACATGTTTGAATTGGTCTGAACTGGATAAGATATTCTGAAATGGGAAGCGCGATTCTTGATTGAATGTAGTAAAAGGCAGTAGAAGTTCTTTACGAAGAACTTTTACCTTCTGCTTACGAAGAACTTTTACCTTCTAATTATGATGATTTTCAATTGATTTGACATTTATAGATTAGATTGATGATCAGATTAAAGACTATCAATTAATACATTTAATGATATAGAAATTCATACAATAACGATAGGGCAGCTGGCACTAAATTGGACAGGTAACATTATAGCTATGATCGCTAAAATAATAATAATAATAATAAACAGCACCAGTTGCTGAGTAGCTGTAAATTTATTAATTTTGAGTAAATTATTTCTTCCAGTGTTGTCTGGTACGGCTCAGTTGGCACAGCTTTGGCGCATTATGTCGTTAGTCCCAGGTTCGACTACTATTCTGGACATTTTGAATTCAGTTGAAATTAAAATTTCAGTCAGAATTTTTTTAGATTTATAAATTATAAAAAATCATTCAGTTCTTTCTCCTTTTCAGAAATTTGGACAACTGTGACCCCTCCCCCCCCCCCCCCCAAAAAAAAAAGAAGTAGTATTGCTTTACTAGACTTTTAATTTTCATTAGCGCATGAAAGAAAATTAAATCACAAAAAATTACATTTTTCAAACAATAACAAAGGAAACAGTTGGAAAACCATTCGAAGTAAGCTGGCCGGTATCTCCTATCTGCTTCATCAGGCTCTGACTATCTCACGGGCACGAAATTTCTGAGGGGCACAGAATTTTTCAAAATTTCATCTAAATTCCCATTAAAAAAATCATAATTGTGAAAAAAAATGTCATATTTGAGATATATATATCATAAAATGACAAAAATATGTCTCAATATATGGTTAAAAGCACATTTCAATAAATATGAGAAAAAATATTTTATTTTTATTCCTGGAACCGTTTTTCAATTTTCCGGAAAACTTAATTTTTTTGAGTTGACACTTTTCAAGTAATTGCATAATATTAAAAACTAGTATCAGTAAATCAACCAATCTAAGGGGGCACGAAAAATTGAAAGTGACCTGCGCCAGCGGCGTAGCTAAGATGGGTGACACCCGGGGCGGATGTAAATGGTGTCACCCCACCTCCTCCACACATACACCCGTCATATTTTTTCAATCGCAATTTTTCGTTATTATAAATAATATTTTTACATTTTTTTGGAGAACTTTAAACAACTTTATATATAACAAAGTAATAATATTAGAAAAAAAAATAAAAGAATGAAGAAAAGAAATATTGTATTGTATTTTTATACTCTATACTTTAGTCAATCTATTCGGAAATATCCTTCGAAAAAACACATAAATGAAATTAGGAATTTTATAAAGCCATTAGGCGTCCCAGAATTTTTAGACCACATTTGTTTATACTGAATTTTTTCTTTCTAAAAGCAATTTCTTTTCTAATTACAGCAAAATAATTTTTTTAAGGTAAATGTTATAGCTAACATCGTTTAAAATACGTATTTATATTTTTCATCAATTGAAATTAATTAGCCCAATAAGGTACTCCAAAATCAAAGCACTTGCTTTGTCAAAAAGTTCTCTTCCCAATCCTCCGTTCGCTAAATTGCTGAAATAAACTTTTCTGACCACACGTGACGGGTGATTCTGAAAAAAAATTCTGAAATTCACAGAAAATCTTCTGAAACGTTACAGCACAGGGGAGAAGGCGGATGGGAAATCTCCTCCCAGCACTAATTATGCATTTTTCAGCGGCCCTTTGACGAAATTTGCCTTTTTTCTCGTTCCTTTGGCGAAATTCGCGTTTTTCCGCAATACCTTGACGAAATTTGCGCTTTCTTCGCGACCACATAATTATGCATTTTTCCGCGGCCCTTTGATGAATTTCGCGTTTTTTTCCGCGATATTTTGGCTCTTTTTTGACGAAATTTGCCTTTTTTATCAATCCTTGACGAAATTTGCGTATTTTTCACGATTCCTTGAAGAAATTTGCGGGTTTTTCGCGATTCTTTGATGAAATTCGCGTTTTTTTCTGCGATTGCTTGACGACTCTTGCTGTTTTTTTTTTTTTTTTTTAGAGATCCTGTCAAGAAAATTGCGATTATTTGCGATCCTTTGGAGAAATTTGCGTTTCTTTCGCGATCCTTTGAAGAAATTTATGTTTTTTCCGAGATTCTTTGGCGAAATTCGCTTTTTTCCGCGATTCTTGACGAAATTCGCGTTTTTTCCTAATCTTTTGACGAAATGCGCGTTGTCTCTCCGATCCTTTGAAAAAATTTGCTGGGTTTTTTTGCGATTCTTTGACGAAATTTGCGTTTTTTTTTCGATCCTTTGACAAAATTTGCGGGGTTTTCTCGATTCTTTGACGAAATTTGCGTTTTTTTCTCGGTGCTTTGATTAAATTCGCGTTTTTTGCGTGATTTTTTGACGAAATTGGCGATTTTTTCTGCGTACAATTGACAAAATTGGTTTTTTTCGGTGACCTTTTTTTTTGTCGAAATTCGAGATATGTCGGAATTTTCGAACTGACGACTGATTTTTTTATTAAAAAAAATCAGAACCGAATTCCTTAAGTTTTCGGAACAGAATTACCACTGCGTGATTCATACGTTACAGCCGCCTTCTGCTGATGGTTGAATTAGGACTACTATAATGCGAATTGTAGGAGCCTTAGGTTGAATATTACAGTGATTGTGAACATGAGGTCTACTGGTTTACAACCTGAAACCTTTCCTGCAATTCAATGGTGCAATCACAGACAACTATAGATTATATTGTCTGTGTGTGCAATCGCTTTCGAAAGAAAGGCAAAAGAACCCAAGGCAATTGTAGCACAGGAAATGACCATATACCATTCCTTATTTACCCTTTGCCTCCCACATAAGAAACGACAGGGGCGACTCATCACTCATCCTATAGTTCTCACAAATCAATGATATGTAGAAGAAAATTATTTCTTTTAAAGTTTGTTTTTGCTACCCATTCGTTGGATAGGTAGGTTTTTGTTCACTAGTGCATATCTAATTTAAACACCCCATTCTGCATAAATTTTCAGATTTTCCAAGAAAAAAAACTGACTCTGTTGCGTAGTGCGCTGGAAATTTCACTTTACGTCAGAATTCTTTTCCAAAATCTTATAAGATTATATATATATATATTTTTGCAAATAAACATCGGGTCTCGGGTGTCAACCCTTAGAGGGTGACAGCCGGGGCAGACCGCCCCCCCCCCTTTGCTACGCCACTGACCTGGGAACAGAAACTTGCTAGTCGGGCCCTGTGCTTCATCGTGCATTCTAAATTTAAAATAAATAAATAAACTTTCGGTGATTTATAAATTAGATAAAATCGTTCAGTCTCCCCTCCCCTTTATTTCAGAATACTTGACGGTTGTGATTGTGAAAAAAAGATAGATTAACACCTATCATTTACGCCAAGAGAAACTGATAGTTTATTTGTTTGGCATTTCATTGTTTATACATTTTACCCATGGAGCGTGCAAACAGCGCGTTTATTAGTTTTATAAATTTCAGCTGCACATGTCAAAACATCCACAACTGTACTATAAAAAACGAATTTTTGAAAACATCGGCGTAGCAACGAACGAGGAAAAACAGTTCGAAAACTATTCGAAGCCAAGCTAAAGCTAGCCGGTGCCCCTTACCTGCTTCGCTATGCATTCAAAACAAGAAAAAGAAAAAGGCGCCAGGTAGAGAAGAAAAAAATCTCCCGCGGTTTGCCTAAAGTGAAGCCAAGGACCTTTTTCCTCTCCCGTTCGAACGAGTCTCGAACCGGACCCTACTTAATTGGTCTCTTGGAATATTCCATCTTTACCCTCCCTCCCTTCCCTAGCATCATTTGAAGACAGGTATGAAAGAAAAGAACGTAGGAACTTGAAGGAGTAGGTTCGAACTTTCCCGAGGTGAAGAGAAACACCTACGCTACGCGCAGCCGCAGTGTGCGCTTCATTCTGTTCGGTGTCTCGGCTTGAGGTGGTTTCTTCGAAAAGTGTCCAGGTAAAAAGTTTATGGAGAGGGAGGTTTAACAGGTGCGAAATCAGGTAGGAATTTTTTCTCTTTCCTTCAAATATTAAACAACTTTCACGGCTTCTTTGCTTTTCTAAAGGTAGAAAAAATTAGGTTATGTTGTTCAGTTCTGTCTGCCTTAAAAAAATAACGGTAAATGTAGAAAAATGACTGTAAAAGGCGTTTTTCTGTCATAATTATAAGTGACGCATTAGTTTGTAATTAAAATGACGCTATATGCCCATTTGTCTACTTTTTTATGTATAATTTTATTTGGCAGAGAAAAGAAAGTTGAAAAGTAGGAAAGGTAAATTGTTGTAGCAGCTTCTTAAATGTTACTAAAATATTTTTTTTTTTCTTTAAATTCTTATTCCTTGAAATAAATATTTAAAAAAAACTTAGAGCTTCTTTGCTTTTGCTTAATTTGTTTTTAGATGTAAAAAAAAAAAAAAAAAAAAAAAAAAAAAAAAAAAAATTAGGTTATGTTCAGTTTTGTCTGGCTTAAAAAAAAAATAATGTTAAATTTAGAAAAATATCTATAGAATGCAGTTTCTGTCATAATTATAAGTGGCACATTACTTTGTAATCAAAATAATTTTATTTGCTTATTTCTATAATTTATTATTTTTAATTTATTTGTAAAGAGAGAAAAAAAAAAGGGAAATTCTCAAATGTTACTAAAACAATTCATAAAGTTGTTTGTCTCTTTGAAATATTAAAAACTTTTACGGATTCTTTTTCTTTTTTTAAAGAAATAATGTTGCTCAGCTTTTAAAGAAATAATGTTGTCTGCCTGGTTTAAAAATTCAATGATAAAAATTTGGAGAAATGATTGTAGGTTGTAGGAGGCGGTTTCTATCATAATTATAAGCGACGAATTAGTTTTAAATTGTAATAAATTGAATTAATTCTTTGTGCTCACGTAATAAATCATTTTTAACTTTGTCGTACGAATGAATTTTTCTGAAATATTTGAAGTTATGATTAAGCAATTTAAACATAAAAAAGTAGGTTTTAGATAGGATATAATGTACCTAAAAAAAAATTTATTTTATTAATTTAATATTTTCTTTTAGTTTTAATACTGATTTTTTTTTTTTTTTTTTTTTTTTTTTTTTTATTATTAAATATATTCCCCAATGCTGCATATAAAACCTTTAAAAAATACTAAAAATGTAATAAATAATAATAAACTGTCTTGAATAAAATATTGATCACCATTATTAAAAAAATATATTTTTCACATCCATCATCGCGCACTCTTTGCTAGTGTTTTTTAATTCAGAAAAAAAACTACATTTCCTATTCCCTCTAATTTGTCAAAAAGAGCGCATGTTTTCAATTCGCGCGTTCTTTTACTTTCCTTCCTCAAACCACCCAACAAATCATTAACAAAACTGTACAGTGAATGAGTTTTAGTGATTTTTTTAACAGAAAGATATTTAGAAAAATCACGTTTTTGTCGTTTTTCCCCCTCGTCTCATTTTGATCTTTTTTCCGTTGTTATGATTTAGCAGAAAAATTGTGACGAAAATTCATCATCCATCAAGTACTTGCCATCTTATTGTAGCAATAATAAAAAAATGTTTTTAACAATAAAGGGAATAAAACTTTCTTATTATGCAAGCTAACATTAAATTCAGTTTTACAAAACAATTACATACGTCACACATTTTATATATAATCACTATTCTGTTATTATAAAGGTAAAATCTAATTGATTTTATTTCAAGCATTTTGCAATAACTATAATATCATTTTTCAATTTAGTTTAGGTTTTTTTTTTTTTTTTTTTTTTTTTTTTTTTTTTTTTTGTGGTAACATTAAATTTTTTTTAGCTCATTCAAAGAAACAATAAGTCATTGTGCATTTTGGGTTTCATTATTGTGGGTTTAATTAATTCGTGCTGTTGATGTAACCATAGAAGAATGTCAGGACTAAATTAGCGATGGGGTAGGAGGGGGGGTTAAGTTTTAATGATACGACTGACGTTGTCTTATCATAATAAAATAAATCATTTTTGTCTTAATCATATTTCTTCTTTAATATTTGATTATTTTAATTCATTTGGGAAAATAAATTTTATTATTTTTTACATTCATTAAAAAATGCACTCGACATGTATTTAATTTAAAGTATATTAATTTAATTACTTGTTAATATTGTATCGGATTTTTTCTAAAGATGTGAAAACATTTTTCAATTAAAATATTCATTTAAGAAAAAATAAATTTAAAATTTGTAACAAAATTATCCAGAGTACATTTCTTTTGCATACAGAATTATTTTTATTTATTTATCTCTGCTATAGCCTATAATGCAATGCATTTTTAAAAATCTATGTAAGTAAAAGTAAAATATATACAAACGCAATATCTGCGAAAGATTTTTTTTAAACCTTCATCTCTTTTTTTATATTTCAAAATATACATTTTTCTTTTAAATTTAAAATTATTAATAAAAATTGAAAAAAAAATCTAATTTAATTTTTGACAATTGTTTACTATTAGAAAAATATTTCTTTTAAGATAATTATCTCATTTAATGACTGTCTTAAAATTATCGGTTAATAATTCATTTATGTTTATGGTTTTTAATACAATGAGGGCTACTTAGCATAATCAACCGCTGCCTCTGATATTCTAGAAAAAGGGCAAAAGTGTAATGTTTTCTCTCTCTCTAAGATGATTCTTTCAATATTATATAAAAAAAACTTAACTGCGAATATGAATGTAATCCTTGAGAGTATTATTCCTTTTTAGGTGCGTTCGTAATTATATAAATGCGTAGCACCTATAGTCGTCATTCAATCCGCCTGTCTGTCTGTCCGTCCGTCTGTCCGCATATAACAGAGCAAAAACTATCCAACCGAATGGTCTGAAATTTTAAATATATAATTGTTGCAAAATTTGTTCGCGTCATTTCAAATTTTATGACAATCGGATGTATAGTTTAATTACAGGGACAGTCAAAGTTTTCCGTTACATTACAGCCAATGGGAATAAATTATTGCAAGTGCATTTTAATGATGTTACAGCCTTCCGAATGGTCTGAAATTTTAAATATATAATTTTTGCAAAATTTTGTTGAGACATTTCAAATTTTATGAAAATCGGATGTATAGTTTAATGACAGGGACAGTCAAAAGTTTTCCATTTACATGACAGTCAATGGGAAAATGGGGTCAGTGCATTTTAATGATATTAAGCCCTTCGAACAGAATGAAATGGATATGGATATGCACTTATTGAAGTGCACTAAAATATACATTCAGTACAATATTCGATCAAAAATATATATATAATTAGTTATAGTACGAACGCACCTCATTTGCCACGTTTGACGAGCAATTTCCAACTTGTTTAATGTATTAAAAATACCTTAAATCAATAGAATTATATTACTTTAAATAATGCTTATATTACAGCGAAACCTGGAGCTTATTGAACGTATAAACACGGGCTTGTCAGTGAGAGGGTTGAAAAGTCAAATGACTGAGAATAAAACAGGAATAGCAACCATCTTATTTATACCATGTAATGGATTCAGCCACTTAATTGAATAAATTCTGATCTGCAAACAGATTCCATACAAACGGTACTTGAAATTCCATTGACATGTATAAATAAATATTCCGTGGATATTTAAAAATAACTTAATTTTGTCAATTAAAAATTTAATTTCGTTATAATAATTTATATTTTAATTATGTTAACCCTTTCGCGATGAGGGCTTCGCATATACTGCTTTAAAATTTCAGTAACAGCTTTTTCCAAATAGTAATTTTCGCCTTATTTAATTTATGAACATCTGCGATTAAATAAAGTGAAAATTACTGTTCGAAAATTGTGATTTTCAAGTTCCAGGATTTCGTGCACACTATACTGCACGTTTACGTACTGCTCGTATAGAGAAGGGATTAAGAATCTTCACTCACGCGAAAACACTCTCTCGCTAATGTTAATTCCATGGAAGAAATGTTTAAAAGTATCTCGTGCGCATTTCAGTATTTTTAATTGATCTTTTTTTTTTTTCATTGGATAGCTGCTGAATTCGATCTCTACAAAGGCCTTTTTTTTTTTTTTTTACTTTTTCGATTCTGAGTAGAGGTTTTTCTTACTAGGGTAGTTTCACTTTCGAAACCGTTTCCAAAAGTAAAAGTATCCTAATACAAAAAAAAACCTGTAAACAAAATTGAAAATGTGAAAAATGGTCTTTGTAGAGATCGACCTGAGTTATCAAAATAATAATAATAATAATTTCAAAATATTGAAATGCGAACGAGATATTAAAAAAAAATTCTTACGTAGAATTAACAATAGCGAGCGAGGTTTTCCGCATGGGTGAAATAACCCCTGAAGGCTGTTTTCAAATCCAAAGGGGCTACTTTCTGATACATTTTTTAATTCATTTTTGTTCGGAAACGCTTGAAATTGACAGGTGTTGTTATTTAGAAACTATGTAATCGAAAGACGTTTTCCATTTTTTGATAAACTCAAGTGATCTTTCAGAAGTCCGAATTTCCGGACGTGATAACGAGAGAAAGGAGAAAAACCTGTCGTCATGTGATCAAGATCGCTTATAACTCGATAAGTAATTTATTTATCCAAAAAAGGGAAAACGTACTTCGATTCCAAATTGTTTCAATTGTCAGGCCTACAGATTTTATGCAGTTTACGTTTAAAAATGTGTCAGAAAGTTTCGCGTTTGTTGAGCAGGGAATTTGAGAACCGCCTTAATGATTACAGTTAACACTTTATTATAAATTAGCTGCCTTTCGTATTGCATTATTACATTAATTAATAAATCAATCCCTCCCTTTTATAGGGATTATTACATTAAAAGTTTTTCCAAATAGTCGTTATCTTTAATCAAATGATTCAGAACAAAATAAGAATCACAATGTTACTTTTTTCGTGTATTGGAATCACCCATTTTAATGAATCATGTTATGTTGAATGAAACGTAATTCATTCAGGCATTCATTTCCAGCATCTTATGTGAAATGAGTTGAATGAATAATTAACTGACATTTTTTTTCATGCTGTAAGCTGAACAAAATATTTTTAAAATCTGCGCTTCTGCATGTAGTTTCTTTAACAGCACTTGTATATATATACCGTATTTACTCGTGTTAGTCGCACTTTTTTTGCCAATATTTTATTATGAAAGTCTAGGTGCGACTATTATGCAGTGGTGTAGTCCTGGATAAAAAAGTGGGGGGACGCTCACAGTTTCGAACATTAGGGTCTGTATCACTATAGGCAAACTTTATTTTGAATCTTGCTTTTTATTTTCAATTGCAGAGAAAAATAAGTGAAAATTTAAGTTAAAAAATTATAAATGTAAATTTAAATTAATTTAATTAAAGTTTCTTTATCTGTTGGACATTAAAAAGCTTGCTATATAATTCAAAAATTTAAAACCTTATGTCATGACTGAAATGTTTTTGTATTAGAAGCCGTTATTCAGTAGCAATAATTCAAGCAATGAAAATTTTATAAGAATTTGTTTTGCATTATTTATTTTGGAAATATAGTTATAAAATAACTGCTTTCTATTGAGAATATTGAAAATTATTGCATTTTTACTTTATGGTCAGATAAAGAGTAAGGAATTTATTGTAATTAAGGCAAGGAAAAATAAGACTTTAAAATTTTGGTATATCTTTTCGTCTTCCCCTCCCTCCTAAAAATCAATTTTTAGAAAAACGTCCACTTAGTCCTTTTATGGTGACTTAAGAAAAAAAAAATACTAATGTGGAAAAAATCACGGCAAAACGCTAAAAATCGTGAGGACAAAATTTACTATAGTGGGATAAAGCATTCTAACAGAACTTTTACCAATGTAAAGGAAATGCGGAAAAACGTAAAACTCATTGAAAATCGGATTAAAAATTACTAAAAATTCAAAAATTAAAGAGGACAAAATTTTCTATATTAAACTACCAGAAGATTGAAACTGAGTGACAAAAAATCGCCGCAAAACACAAAAAAACTGAAAAATTATATAAAAAATTAGCAAAAAAATTAAAAAATCATGATACGAATTCCAAATAAAATCCCTGCCGGCCAGGCCTACAGGCAGAGGTAGATTTCGAAGTCAAATATACTAATTTCACAAACAAAAACTAAACCATGATTAGAGATAAATCCACTTTAACAATTTTATCTGGCCGCTTTTGACGAGTTTTTATTTCATTTTTATATAATAGCAGGTTTTATCAGAATCATGTTAGGGCGGTATTCAAAAAAATACTTTTCCATGCTCAACAACTCGAAATTTTCTGGCATAATTCCAGATTCATTTTTAATTAAAAAAATATGTAACTTGCTGACGTGATTTTTGAAGAGATTTATAAGCGACCTGTGTTTTTATTTTTTGTTCAATTAATTAAAACTTGATATATAAACAATTATTTTCTCAGAAGGACAACACAATCGCTTCGGGAAATTCCGTTCAAAATGCATACTTTGATATCATTTTTTTGAAATATATTCTGCCTCTATCAAAAAATCGATCATTACGGTACATTATATAGTTTCGGAATAAGCGAATCTACCAATTAAATGCGTTTGAGAGCAAAAAGGAATTTAAAAATGAGTCAGAAAATAAGCAGTTTGGATTTGAGTGCATCCTTAATACAATGATTTTTCCAACACAATCCGCTTCGGTAAATTCGGTTCAAAATGCCCTTTTTAACAGCATTTTTTAAAACATATTCTGCCTCTATTAAAAAATCGACCATTACGGTACATTATATAGTTTCTGATTAAGAAAACGTACCAATCGCGAAATGACAAAATCTATTACATTAGGGTTGAGAGTTCGAAACCGATTTCCTTTTTCGAATATCATAAAATTGAAATAAAACACAAAAAAAAGCTGAAATTCGCATAAAAATTCGCCAAAAATAAATCGCTGTACAAATTCTGAATAAAATTTATTGAAAAAGCTGAAAAGAGGACAAAATTTACCACTACTTGGCTAAAAAATTGAAACGGAATTCCTTTCATCAATGTGAAAAAAAATCACAGTCAAAGGTAAGAAAAAAAAAATGGCTAAAAATCGCAAAAAAAATAAAAAAATAATTTTAAAAAAATCCGAAGTGCATAATTTTAGACAAAATGGTACCTCGCCTCTATCTCATAGCTGTTACAGTGGTCTTTTCAGCACATAGACCACACAGACCAAACTCTATTTTTAGGGTTCCGTATTTAAAAAGTAAAAACGGAACCATTATAAGATAACTCCTGTGTCTGTCCGTCCGTCTGTCTGTCTGTCACCGACATTTTACTCGTAAACTATGGAACATGGAAAGTTCAAATTTGGGAAAGTAATAAAGACCTTTGACCCACATATTTTCAGATTAATAAACATTCATAAATATATTTAGTAAAAAAGTAGAGGGGCTAATTATGCTACTTGAATAAAAAAAAAATATTTTCCTGTGAAAGCTTTTGTAACGCTGAATACAAAAATACATTCCTTTTAATTTTAGGTATTATATTTTCAAAGATATTGTTGAAAATGTAGCGCAAAAATATGTCCCCCCCCCCCCCCATCTAATTCTGAATCTACTGAAACTAAAATTATGAAAAAAATAGAGGTAGTAGACGTTAATACAAACCTTCCCTGAAAATTATAGCGATTACCCCTAGGTCACATAGTTTTTGAGTAATTAACATTGTTCTGTTATACACAAATTTCGATTTACGGGCATTCAGAAAAATTGTTGAGCATCGCTGAATATACCTATCGTTGCACAAGAATAAAAGCATTGTTGCTAATGATTTTCGAAAAAAATCATCGGTAATTAGCCGAGATATTAACCCTTAAAGGTACGGTCAGTTTGGACATACACAGGACAGGGGCGGCGTAGTCTATGCCTAGTTAACAACTCTTAATGATATATATGTGTAATGTAATGTCCAGTAACAGTATAAAAGCAATAAACGTCAAATTGTTAAAAACATACTAATTTAAGGGGTCTCGGGACTCTAAAAAGTGGAAAAAATGTAAAAAAGACCATTTTCAACATTTAATGTCTTAAAATGTATATGATTTTAAAACACAATTTTTATTCGGATGAAAGATATAAGTATGTTCTTTCGTTTCATGTATTTAAAAAATTGCAAGATACAGAATTAGTATTTATAGGGGGCTCGAAACTGTTAGACATTTGTCGAACAAAAAATTGGCATAACAGTTTACGCGCAGGATTACAAAATAAATATTGCAACTAGAATGACAATTTTGGTGCTTACTTATACTTCAGATTGTAATAATTTCCCTGAACTTAAATAAATTTGTATTTAAAGCATTTTTATATTTTTAATGCAATGTTGCATTTAGCTAATACAAAATTTTGAAAATTTCAACAGTAAAATCACCTAAAAAAATATTTTTTTGAACAATAAAAAGGAAATTTTAGTTTCAGTTTATACAAACTAACACGAAATGTATGTTTTGAAAATTTCATGAAAAAATATTCAGAAGTTTTTGATGCATCCTGCGCGTTATGCCCAAAAAACGCCATTTGGAAATTAATGACTTTAAGATTTCGGAAACGCCGCTTCAGCTATTGAGCGGGTATAATTCTAAAAGCCAAAACTTCTGTTCTAATGGGAATTTCAAGGAAACAATTATATCAAAATATTCAGAAAAGATAGGAGTTTAACATCTAAAAAAAATTTTAATTTCTTAAATTTTGAAGCTTTAAGAGTCCTGCGACATTTCTTGAGAATCCTTTCCGGCAAGGAGTAATTCTATTTATAAACCTTTGAAATAATGAACTGACACCAGAATTTATAAACGAATTTATTAGAAAATGCGAACTTGCTTATTTTCACGTACATGATAAAAGGAAAATTTTAATTAAATATTCTTGGTGCCGTTTGTCTGTTTTGGAATTAAAATTAGGTGTCCGTTTTTTAAGGGCATCGCCCTCGAAAGATTTAATTAGAATGAATCGCATAAATATTGTGGGATTCGCGATAGTTTGCATTGAGTGTATCTCTCAATACGCCTCGAGTGACTTTAAAAGTTAATTAAACACCTATCTGGAAAAACGCGGCACTGACCAAGTCGGCGTTGCAACTTTGAGACCTCAATTCGAAGCGCGCTTAGCACAATGCCAAATTTAAACTTTGAACAAAGGTTTTGTTTTAGCTACACTGTAGAAATAAAGGTTATTAGTACGCTGAATTTAATTTCATGAAATGCCAAATGAAGTTTAACTATGCACTGCTTTTATTGTCAGTACCGAATTAAGTTCATCGTAAACAGATTAGGATAATATTAAAAAAAAAGAGTTATACGAATAGCTATATTTGACATTATTTAGGTTCCATATCTCTTTGAACTTTCATGGTATACCCATTTACACTTTTCTAATATATACAGTTATACCCAAGCCTACGTTGTATAGTTTTTTTACAAAGTCTTAGTATTCTTTTAGCAACTTTCAATTACAAATTCATATATTTATTCTATGGAATCCTCTGTACGCGAGTAATGCTCGCACTTGGCTTTTTATTATTATTATAGATTTAGTTTTGTCTTCGATTTTGGTGTCAAGTACTTCTCTCTATTAAAGGAAATCTTAATTAAATATTCTTCTTTTTTTTGTTATACTTCTTAAATATATTTTTATCAGAAGAAAGTATTGGAATCTTTTTGATGGATTTACACGCTATTGGATGACCTGAATATGATTTGACAAGTTTTTGATGTACGATATATACTCTCTATATGTACGATACAAATTTCTTAACTACTCTATTCCAAAAAGTAAAGCAAGGAATTTCATCAAATGGCACTTTTTCCACTTTTGGAGGACTAAAATGTGTTGGGAGCGCTGATAATATAATTGAAAACATGTTCAAGGAGCTGAACCCATAGATGACAATGTGATGGATTCTTTTGCGTGGCATTGTAAAATGATTATAAATGTTTCACGCACCGTCACGCATCCTATAGTTTTCCATGAATTTCGAATAATTATCGTTAATGGATCATGGTATTTGAAAATATTTTTTAATGTCCGTGTAAACGAACAATATGCTATTTCCGATAGGGAACATGTAACAAATTTCAAATGCCATTTGCGTTATATTTAAAATATAACTTCATTAATGTCTATTTCAAACAATTTTTGCCAATAAAGCGTAATATGAAAGAACTTTCTTTTTGTTTTCACGTAAACGAAATACTAATGCTATACAATAGAGAATTTTTATATGATGTAAGTATATGATGCTATACAATAGTGAAACATTTACATACTACATTGAACCTAAAAAAAATACATAAAATTTTGCTGTAATTCCAGCAAACTTATGGAAGTTTAGTGAATAGGCGAATCAGCACAATAAACACTTTTCAAGTTTGTTGAAAAGTATTAAAAATCATTATCTTATTTCTAAAATTGTTAATTTATTAGTGTCTTCATTAAAAAACTTTGGGAAAGTCTGCGTCCTCCCACGTCTCTAGGCGTCCCCCTTGAAAATATAAAGTAAGGGGACGCTCGAGATAACATAAAAAAGTGAGGGGACGCCGTCCCCTCGCGTCCCCCCTCGACTACACCACTGCTATTATGCGATGAAATCTATCTACACAATACCAGACTGATAACTTTACCAATCAGTTTGATTG
The DNA here is from genome assembly GCA_963932465.1 of Maratus speciosus. Lineage (NCBI taxonomy): Eukaryota > Metazoa > Arthropoda > Arachnida > Araneae > Salticidae > Maratus > Maratus speciosus. Next base: position 323,139,574 of record OZ010800.1, on the reverse strand, counting down.
TGTTAAAATAATAGTAAGACATGTGTATTTATTGAAAAACGTTTAAAGGTTACTTTTTTGGTTTATATACTTTCGCAAATATTTGATAGAGCAATTAATTTTGTTAAACAAGAGAATTTTAAATATATATATATATATAATATTAAATAAATATTTCTATATTAATCGAAAATATACTACAGTTGAAAAATATCTTTAAAACAGAGAAATTTCTCTGTCCATTTGAAAGTAATACATAAATTTTTAGAGTTAACTCAAATTTAGCATGTAGATTTTGATACGACTTCCGCTTAAAAAGAAACTAAAATAAAAAGACATATCTGTATTTATTGAAAAAGATGTAAAGGTTACTCATCCGGTTTATATACTTTCGTAAATATTTGATAGAGCAAGAAACTTTATTAAACAAGTAAATTAAAAAATATATATTAAATAAATATTTCTATAGTAATAGAAGTACTAATACTACAGATGAAAAATATCTTTAAAATAGAGGAATTTTTCTATCCTTTTAAAGGTACTACATAATTTTTAGAGTTAACTCATGTACAAATGTAGCACGTAGATTTTGATAAAGACTTTTGCTTAAGGGTGTTCTCAAATCCAAAGGGGCAACTTTCTGACATAAATTTTAATTTATTTTTGTTCGAAAATGCATGAAACTAGCTGGTGTTGTTGTTCAGAAACTATGTCATCGAGCTGTTTTTTTCCATTTTTTTGCAAACGCAATCGATCTTTCAGAAAAGAGTGTCAAAGTAGGTGTTTTGAACCGAATTTCCGCGCGAAGGAAGAAAAATCACTCAAGAGCGGGCGAAAAACGGATTTGTCATGGGATCCAAAACGCTTCTAACTCAATAGCTAATTGATTGATCAAAAAATGGAAAAAACAGTTCAATTCCAAATCGCTTCCATGACCAGGCTTTTAAATTTTATATCTTTCCGTTCAAAAATGAATTTGTAAATGTCTCAAAACGTTTTGCGCTTGTTGAGCAGAGCAGTTAAGAACAACCTTAAAAAGAAAACGAAGAGTAAATAAATAAAAAGACATGTATGTATTTATTGAAAAATGTGTAAAGGTTACTTTTTCGGTAAACACAGAAAATTTATTCATTCGCTAGCCCAACAGCAGATACAGCTATGAATGATCTCGGGTGAGGGTGATGGGAGGGGGCAGCCCGCGACCATCGACATCTCGAGATGATCATCGTGATGTGGAGGGGTGCGGGCAGCCTATGGGAAAGTAATGCAGTGAAAACAACAGAATAATTCTCTACTGAGAAAGTGCACACCCAAAGGCAGGGGCGAATGAGTATACACGCTGGATGGTCGGATACAACATCTTTTAGTTCCAATTTAACTCTTTATGCCCCAAATTATTAGTGTAAAAATGTCGCCTCAAAACTTTTTTTTTCGTTGTATTATAAAAGCATATTACCAGAAAACGTTTCGTTAATTAGAGCTAATAAATTGAACTGGTACTTTTAAGTACCATCGGGTCAATAAACATTGCGCAATTTTGAAAATAAGGAAACTGCAATGCTCGATTAACCTCCCAAGCTAGGGGAAGAGTAGTATTATTTCGGACCCTCCTTTCACCTGAGAAAAAAATTTAAATTATATATACACGGATACTTATATACGCTACAAGTTTTATTTCTGAGGGCGGTTTAATAGATTTTTTTAAACGGCTCATTTTTTTCCGTGTATAAAAATACTGTTTAGTACATTTCTAGTATATATAGTTGTTATGCATTCAATAACTTGGGCAATTTCTAACCAAGACATCAGGATGCTATATGATGATTAGCTAACTATCCATTGATCAAGTTCGGATGTCCAAGTATACACAAATAACAGAACTTTCCTGGAGTAATGTGAATTTTCGCTTGCGTTTAGCAAACTTTCTCAAAGAAAATAAGTTTTAAAATGCAGTGGAAAAAAATAAAAATGGAAAATTTTGCCCCCATTTTTAAGTGAATTTGTGTGTATGATGGAGGGGTTGGGGCTTAATTTTAGAGAGGAATTTTGTGTTTCCAGTGCCTTTCCAGTAATCAGCCCCTGTGAAATTGTACAACATTTAATTGCACTTTTTTTCATAGCATTTATAACAAAAAGCATGTATCATTAATGATAAAAAATTACGAAAACCATTTTTTGTTTCGTTTAAACATAAAAGCATATTGCAGATCAACTAATTTTTTTATGATACAGGCATGGAAAAATATTTTTTTTTCAGCATTTAAGGTGTCTCTATTTTTTATTTTTTTAAGGCATATTTTTGAAATTTGAATAACGCGGAACTCAAAGGGTTAAAATACCGATGAAACGCGCAGGATTAAACAAATCATACACGTATGATAGTATATCCAAAAAATTTCAACTGATAATTCAAAATTATAAGAGCAGCTGCACAAATCATAATCATCTTTTCCGTTGATATTAAACTTTTCAAATCCCCCTTTTTTCCCCTAATAATTACTTAAACGTTTAAAAGATTAAAAGTAACTCTCGAATGACTAAAATTAAGGTATGTTGAAATTTAACAAACAAGTCATTTACTGAAATCTAACCAATATAGTCATTTTGCATATTATTCGTATGACAATAGGCTAAGCAAGAGTTTTTAAAAACGTTTGGAACATTATACTAAATTAAATAAAAATAAAAACTTTCCAGTAAATTTCCTTTTTTCATCATAGATTATTGATTCTCGCAAGTAACCCTTATTTTTAAATTTAAAGAATAAAACATATATTTGAAATAAAAATCTCAGCAACGGTGTATAGAATTTTAAGCGAATCATTTCTTCTTGTTCTTCTTCTTCTTGTTCTTCTTCTTTTTTTTTTCTTTTTTTTTTCTTTTTTTTTTTTTTTTTTTTTTTTTTTTTTTAACAGAAATTAGTTTTTGTATGCAAACACCGAATTTTATAATCGATATCGCATTTTAATATTTTTAGAACTTAATTATAAATTAATAAATTACTTTTCAGGCATTTTTTCATTAGCCCGCCACAGGTGATAAATCTCCAAGTATTGTTTAAGGTTTACAATTGGTCACGATTTCCGTCAGCAATGGATTTAACTATGCGTCAAACCATTCGCGCCAAAAAAAAAAAGAAAAGCCAATTGGCTGTGAAACTGCAACGATGAAATATTTTAAACATTAAAAAGTAGAAAAAAAATAACCGTGTGATAGTTATAAAACACACTTTTATCAATTAACGATTTATTTGATATTAATTAAATTATGATCATACGCTGAGAGAACAATTTATAAATCCCGAATAAATAGTTTAAGGGTGTATTCGAAAATATATTTTTCCACCCTCAACAGCTCGAAATTTTCTGAGACATTTTCAGATTCATTTTTAAAAGGAAAAATATGAAACAAGCTGAGGTTATTTTTGAAAAGGTGTATAAGAGGCCGTGTGATTTCATTTTTCGCTCAATTAATTAGAATTTGATTTTTAAACAATTATTTTCGCAGTATGACCATTTTTTTCATTCCCAGATCTCCCACTTCGGAAAATTCTATTCAAAACGTCAACTTTGCCAGCATTTTTTGCAATATTTTCTGCATTCATCAAAAAATCGACAAGCACGGCACATTATGTAGCTTCTAAATAAGAGAATTTGCCAGTTTGATGCGTTTGAGAGCAAAAATGAATTTAAAAATAAACCGGAAAATAAGCAGTTTGGATTGGAATACACACTTAAAAAGTACTTTTTTTTTTTTTTCGAATACGACGGTATAAAAATTGAAAATGTGCGATGCTTAGTAGTTTAAAAAATTGCTGTAGAGTATTTACTCGTACTGCTTTATTTTACGGCTGGCTTCTGTAAGATAACGTTATTTTTTGGAGACTACGCAAAATAAGCTGGGAGAAAGAAATAGCATACCGTACCGGGGGCTAACAATAAATAATAATAATAAAAACTATTTTTACTTATATATATATCTACCCTATATATATAAAATCCTAATGAAACGAATTTATGAAACGGAAGTATGAATCGACTGATTAAACAACTGATTATGTTTCATGGCGATTTCTCCTAAAATATGGAATACTTTGCGATGAAACTAACACTAAAAATCAATATTGATCCGCAGATTTCAAAACTGGTATTAGAATTTTTAAATTTTAATTAGTTTTCGAAATATTAATTTTTTTCTAATTTTATATAAATTTTTCTAATGATGGCAACTCAAATTTCAATCATAACAGATATTTTTTTTTCGCATTTCAAAAAAGGTTATAATTTTAAACTAATTTGGCGACCAAGTTTGGCCTCCCTTAAATCTATGCTAAGAACAATGCTTTTTTTTTTATTATTTCGTTATCATTTTATTTAATACAAAATTTTCATTAAGAAAAAAAAACATTTAAAATTAATGGCTTACACTTCTTTCTTTTTTTTAAACGAAACGAAAAGAAAAATATTAGGCTCAGATGTCATATACGCACCGGCGTACCTAATTGGCGCCACAATAGCGTTATATTGCCTGACATGGTAACCCGGCTATTGTTGCTTATTCATCAATAAATGTTTATTTACATTTATTTTCTTTTTATTTAAGAGAAAAAATGTTATAAATTGCTTTGTTCTATAGTTATTAATTAATTATTTTTATTTATTGTTAATTAATTTTAAAAATAATAGAAAAATAATTTAAAAATACATATATAACTGGTATTCGAAAACGAGGTTTTCGCCAAATTGTCGTAAAAAAAAATCACGCCAAACTCGGTGCTTATATGACATCTGTGTTAAATATTAAGCAACAAATCATAACATTTAATTTCAAATTCAAAGCAAATGACCAATATCGCCAAATTATATAAATCGCCAAACCATTCGCCAAATTATACAAGTTGGCGTATTTTTTTTTTTTTTTTTTTTTTTTAAATAACGAAAAAACAAATAAATTAGTATAAAAATTCAAATACAAATAAAGCGTCGAAATAAAAATCACTTGATGGCGTATACACGTGTAACTTCCTTACAGTCAAGTGAATGTTACATTTTCGATCAACCATTATTATCGTTTAATCTTATTGTCTGGCGATTTATTTTTGGTCAATAGGATAACCAAGTAGTACCGTTTTAATTTACCACTCAAAAAATAAAAAAATGCTAACTTACGAGTTAAAAAAAGGGGGGGGGTACTTTTCCGTTTACGGACACCATTGTCGCCAAGCGTAATAGTTCGAGCAAAATGAAAATCATGTGAATTGAAACATTTGAAAAAGAAAAGAAAAAACACTGTCGATAGTAAAGTGAATCTTTTAAAAATATAACATTTGGAAACTACAGACTTTTATGAACTATTTTACTAAATCACAAATATATACTTAAAATAAATGAACAAATAACTGTTATACAATAAAGCATAGCAAATAATAGCAAATCACAATATTTCGCGTGTTTTACTATGAAAATCCTTTTCGCGATCAGGGTTGAAATAATTGGCGCATTAGCATACATTTTGGCATGGTGTCCGTATAACGGAAAAATACCAAAAAAAGCTATTGGCGAGATTTGAACCCGGCTAACATTAAAGTACCAAGAATTCTTTGCGATCATGGCAACTTTTATGTACTCGTAGTTTTATTCGAAAAAATAACTTTGATTCTTTAATCAAAATGGAAACCTTTCTTATGAAAAGCGAAGGAACTGTTGATGATAGTCGCATGACTTAGGCTATTATAATAGAGATTGTTTTCAGTTCTAAAAACAGTGCAAAGAATAATATTTCTAATGATTACAAATTTACTTACACATGCCTATTAAAAACAGAAAAAAAAAAAAAAAAAAAAAAAAAAAAAACTTTAAAATTACTATTAAATGAGTACGAGTTAAAAGCAGGAAAATATTGAAAATTATGTCTAGAAAATTGTATTTACACATGAATATTAAAATAGAAAGGAAACTTTAAAATAATAAATACATTAATATGCGTTTAACCCTTTCAGGGGCAAGGTACTTCTATTCGTAAAATGTTGAAATCAGTGAATGGCACCGGAATTTACAAACAAATTTCGAAATACGAAAATGCTTTTGTTCACTTACTTAATAAAAGGAAATTTTTCATTCCAATATTCTGGTGCCAATTTGGCATTTAAGAATTAAAATTAAGTGGTCCAAAAATGAACTACCGCCCTTGAAGGGGTTAAAGCAGTAAACTGTAGTAATTGTAGTAAATTGTATTATGTCAATCGTTTTATAACGCTGTTAAAAAGTACCGGTCGGCAAAGACTCTGTTTACTTAATTCATTTTATTTTAGCTTCTTTTCAAATGTTTAACTGATCTTCTTTAATCAAACACGAAAACAACCATTGAATGTCTTAACAGCAACTGATTTGGCCTCACATTTTCGCAATCAAAGGGAATTGAATGGAAACCCGTTTACTGGGAGATCGCTATAGGTTTTTTCCTTTTAATTCAATCTTCTCTAATCTTTTAAAAACCGATCAAATTAGCGTGATTTTAGATTCTGCGGTGTCTGAACGGGGGTTGGCGAGCGTAGCCTGCAGGGGGCAGAGCCCCCTAGTACACACACACACACACATATATATATATATTTTTTTTTTTCCTACTAAATACCGAAACGTAAATGAAGCGATAATCGTAAATTTAATGATGTGTACCTACTATCATTACTACTTGCAGATAATAGCAAAGATAATTGTATAGACAAATTAATATTAAATGTATGTCTTATTGTTAGAATGGCATATATGGAAAGGTTAATGACTTAATAAAACCTTTGTTCAGTTCCTGAAAACAAAACATAATTAAACTGCGTTTGAAAAACAAACATCCGTGGACGATTTTTTCTTCACATATTTTACTAAAGTAAATACCAATTCAATAAAAATGTCCAATGTAAACTCAATACTACTCATTTTTTTTCTGTAGAATAAATAATTTCATTTCCTTACATGGAATTAACAATTGGTTTCTAATAATCCATTACACTGCACTGAGGCAATTTTTTTTTTTAACAAGCCCTTAGGGAATTTTATACTTCCGCGAAATAATTTCTGCGAATATTTCCAGCGAAATAATATTTAACTTTTGCTATAAGTGTCATATGACGCATTTTCAGTGGAATAAATACATGTTGGATTACGTCAATAAAACAATACTATTAATAATTGAAAATTCAGATAAAATTTATTCAGTCTAAATGTATCGTAACTGTTTAAGGATTTTAACATAATTTTCCTTATTCCATAATGCGAGTTTTTGCGACTTATTTTCTACGAAGAAACGACCACAATGAGAGAAATATGCAAGTAAGTAATGTGCCCTACTTATAGTTTACGTTTAAACCGAATATTTAACCCTTTATCTACTGACGGTACTTATAAGTACCACTTACTTTAAACTTTTATACCATAGTGAATATTACTAATATTCTAATGGTTCTCTCCAAAAACACTCTTTCAACTCCACTTTATCTGAATACATGGCAGCAGTAGTTCTAGGTTTGTTATTTTAGAGAAGAAAGAGGCTATCTTTGAAGCAGTCGATGTGTTTTGGGGCCGATATTTTGTAACCACGCTCGTTTTTTCATTACTGGAAATACAGTAAAGGATATAAGATAAGTGTTGGATTTTTTTTATGTGTTCATTATCATCTTAGAATACAATTTAACTAGCTATTTTAGGTGAACGGTGTATGTATTTGATTTAACAGTTGAATTACTCGGTGGTACTTATAAGTACCGTCAGTACACTGGGTGTTGGAGAAAAACTTCTTGTTTACTTTTCGCCTGTGTAGTTATCCATCGTTTTCATCTGATTTTAAATGTAATTACAAAAATGTAGTGTAGAAATGATTTACTGCTTTTTCTTTTCTGTTTCATTGTTAATTTTTATTGGAAATCGAAAAAGTTGTGGCACCGGCTCGTTTTTGCTATGCTAGGAATGGTATATGTAAATTCATATATTGCAGATGTGGAGATGTAAGAGAACATGCTGTCGCTGGAATATTGACGTCGCATAACTAAAGGACAACTAACAAGATCTAAACCTAAAAAAAAGAATAGTTTTTTTAACCCTTTCAGGGCCAAAGCATTTTCAATTCTAAAGTATTGAAATAAATGATTGACACCGGAATATGCCAAACGATTTATTTGTAAATAAGAAAAAGCCTATATTTCACATACTTATTAAATCGAAAATATTTTCTGGTGCCAGTTGAAATACCTTGTGGGTTTTCTGTTATGATATTTTAGTCATAGTGTACTGACGGTACTTTAAAGTACCACTTTAATTAATTACCTCTAAATAATTAAATTTCTCACGGGTGGGTATTTTTTATGTTTATCCTTTAACTTTCATTGTAGTAACTGAAAAAAAAATATTACATGAAAAAAATTGCAGTAGATCATAATGCCGTAGATAAAGGCTTAATGTTGAAATTTAAACAAAAATAGTTCATAGACCTATACATTCTATCCAAATTAATGACTTCATCACTGAAATATTTTGATGATAGGTCAATAGCTGTTTGTGTATTAAAAAAAAGAACATTATTGACGTACACCAATTAACGATCAACTATTAGACATAAATAAGCGTTAACGTTTTGCCGGATTGATTAAAAAATTATTGAATGATTCACAAAAGGCATAAAAAACTGATATATTATCGCTTTAAAATGTAATTAAAAAGTAACTTGAAAATTGCATAAAGATTGGGAAATAAAATTAATACAAACAATAGGAGGAAGGGAGGCTTCAGTTTAAATTTCAGGGAGGGTTGCGCTTCAGATTAAAATATTTTAATTTTGATTTTCAGGCTCTTACAAACTACGCTACTACATAATATTAGGTTTTTTTTTTGTTTTTTTTTTTTTTTTAATCTGTATGTGCAATATTTTGAAGTACGGTATAAATAATTTTATAGGCAAAAAGGAAAAACAATAAAACTAAAACCATATTTCAAAAATGATACACGCTGGTTCTGAATCATTTAAAATCGATATGTGCTAATTGTTATACAAATGTACCATAAACATTTCCTCATATTGTGTTGCACCATAAAGTTTTCCTCAAATTGTCTAAGGTTACGCAATTTTTGATAAATTATTAAATTTGATAATTTTAGATTTTGGTGAAGTTTGAAAAATATATGCTAGAAAATAGTTTCCATTAATTAATTAATTAATTAATCAAAAGTAAATCTTTAAATAGGGGGAAAATTTTAAAAATATTTTGTCGAATTTTATAGGATTTTGAGTAGTTTATTATTGAATTCATGATATTCATCAAAAGAAGTTTGAATTATTTTGGATCGTTTTTCATTGATCATTGAATAAATTTATTATCCCTTTAAGCCCTGACCCACACAATTGTGGGGATGATACTAAAGTAAAAGAGAATGACTATTTCCTGTTTTTGTGAGATTTAAAACCAAATCTGCACATTTATATGAGTTAATTGGCTTCAGATGTTTTGATAAGACACCACTAGGGGGCACTAACTAAAATACAGGGTTAGATTTTCTGGTTTTTAAAAAGACTATATCATCTGACAGCAATAGACAAAAAGTATGTACTGTCGTAATTTCTTTTAAATGTGTTTTTTAATGTTTGCTTAGATTTAATTTTTCTTTTCATATACTTTATTAATAATTTTAATTGATTTTGTCTTTGATAAATTTAATTAGGCTTTACAAATGTTGAAAAACAAATGACCCACACAATTGTGCGGGTCCGGGTTTTACCGTTTCCAAAATGGGTACAATTCCTAATATATAATAATTTTTTTTTTAAGTGATTTTTTTAAAACTTATGTTTTTAGCTATTATTTTTTATTAATTACATTTTTAAACCGGATTAATTTTAAATAGGTTTGTACTATTCATGATTTCTATTTAAAATATTCATGATTTGTATTTAAAATTGATAGTATTAGATATATAATATGCACATGTATCGAACGGTATGTTTCTGCTCTGAGTTATAGATGTCATATATGATTTATAAGTTTTATATGAGTTATATGCATATCACGAGATAGATTTTTAAGTTTGATAAATTCATTCCATTTTGTCGTACAGCAAGTAAGCCACAAGGAATAAATAATAAATTATGGAAAGTTCAGCAAATGCTCGACAGATTCCGTAGTGTCTGCTTGAATTTACCGGGAGATCAGGGAAAATTTTCCATAGATGAGCAGACGGTTCCTTTTTTTATTTAGGACGTGCTTCAGTAAAGCAGTATATAAAAAACAAACCACACTCTGTTGTAACAGTATCACCTGGGATAGTTTTAAATTTTGTAGTTTACCAGTGGGAAAGTACAGACCAAGTCCACAAGGATCTGGGCTTAGAACTTGCTGTAGTCCTTACTCTGTTTCAGACCTAGTTTTATGTACTTCGATCGATATTTCAACAAAATACCGCTGCTGGAAAAACTAAAAAAAGAAATTTGAAGGATCAGGCACAATCCAAACGGAATGAAGGGCATACCATTTGTCAACGGCTCTTAAGAGCGGTGCGAGCATTGAGCACATCTCAGAAAATGAAATTGTAGTGGTCTGTCCAAAAACAAAAATTGTTTCAAACATTTCCATTGTGGCTGACGAAAATTATCTCAATAAACAACATCTTTTTTTGCTTAAACTTTTATTTTTAGATATTTGCACACGTAATCCCAAACTACACAATTGTGTAGATACAGCCCCAAAACGGCTGCATTAAGCCCAAACCCACACAATTGTGTGGGTCTTCCCTTGGCATAACCTGATATGGGGTATTTTTTTAAATATTTTTTTTTTCAATCAAATATGGTCCTATCGGTAAGGGGAAACCACCCAAACTTTAAATTTCTACCAAAAAATCTCCCGGTCTTAAAGGGTTAATAACATATGAGGTTTTATAAACAATGCTGGTAAACAACATATTATTTTTATTATTATCTATTTGTGTTAAATTATATTCCAGACAATCTCATGCAAGATTTTTTTTTTTCTTGTTTTGATGAGATCACTAGAATAAACAAATGTTAATAGACATAATTTAATTCGAATTTGCAATAATCTTTCCAATTATAAATGTCAAATTTCCTTTGAATTATTTTTCACTTTTTAAATCACGCACATTTTTTAAAATTATTATTATAGACTTGTCTATTAATTTAGGCAGATTTTCGATTTTCGTTTGCTTTTCTACGCTTCATATTGTTCTCTATATTTCCTTACATATGTGTAAATATTTAATATCCTGTTAATTTATAACTAAATTACAAAAGTTGACGATTTTCGATTAAGAGTATTTTTAATTTCAGAACATTTCCTTTTCATTATTCAGAATTTGTAAAATTCTCTTATACATATTTAAGAGGCTATTTCACTCACGTGAAAACACACGTTCGTTAATGTTATTTCTATTGAATTTTTTTTAAGATATCTGGTTTGCATTTCAATATTTTTTAAACGATTTTTTTCCCTTTGCATTGGCTATCTGCGATCTATCTGTACAAAGGCCGCTTTTTACTTTTTTAATTTTTCTTACAGGCTTTTTTTTTTTTTTTATTAGGATACTTTTTTTTTCTGAACCGGTTTCGAAAGTGAAAGTATTCTCAAAAAAAAAAAAAAAAAAAAAAAAAAAAAAAAACCTGCAAAGGAAATCGAAAAAGTAAAAAATGACATTCATACAAGATCGATCTCAGCTACTCAATTAAAAAAAAAAATTAATTTAATAATATTGCAATGCGCACGAAGTAGTTTTAAAAATTCCTTCCATGGGATTAACATTAGCGAACGGGTGTTTTCGCGCGAGTGAAGTAGCCTCTCAATATTCCTATTATCATTTGCAATAAAGGTACACGATTCCCAAAACAAAAGGTAAATGATTCACGTATTTAAAAATAAACGGTCAAGTGCGAGTATTACTCGCGCGCAGAGGGTTCCGTAGAATAAATATATGAATTTGTAATTGTATTATTAAAAACAACCGTTGAAAAAAGAATTCAAAGACTTTGTAAAAAAACTATACAACGTAGGGTTGTGTATAACTGTATATACTAGAAAAGTGTAAATGAATATACCATGAAAGTTCAAAGAGGTATGGAGCCTAAATAATATCAAATATAGCTATTCTGTATAACTGATTTTTTAATATTATCGTAATCTGTTTATAATGAACTTAACTCGGTACTGACAATAAAAGCAGTGCATATTTAAACTTCATTTGGCATTTCATAAAACTAAATTCAGCGCAGTAATAACCTTTCTTTCTACAGTGTAGTTAAAACAAATCCTTTGTTCAAACTTCAAATGTGGCATTGTGTTAAGCGCATCGAAAGGAGGTCGCAAAGTTGCAACACCGCCTTGGCCCGTGCCGCTTTTTTTCAGATAGGTTTTTAAACTTTTAAAGTCACTCGATTAGTATTGAGAGATCCACTAAATGCAAACTAGTCGCGAATCCCATAGTATTTATGTAGTTCATTCTAATTAAGTGGTCACAGGATTCTTAAAGCTTCAAAATTTTAGAAATTGTAATTTTTTTAGATGTTAAACTCCTATCTTTTCTGAACATTTTGATGTAAACGTTTCCTTGAAATTCCCATTATTAGAACAGTAGTTATGGCTTTTAGAATTATACCCGCTCAATATCTGAAGCGACGTTTCCGAAACGTTGAAATCATTTTTCTCCAAATGATGTTTTTGGGCATAACTCGCAGGATATACCTTAAAAACTTCTGAATATTTTTTTCATGAAATTTTCAAAACATATATTTTATGTTAGTCTGTATAATTGAACCTAAAATTTCCTTTTTATTGTTCAAAAAAATATTATTTTTAGGTAATTATACTGTTGAAATTTTCGAAATTTTGTATTAGCTAAATACAACTTTGCATTAAAAATATAAAAATGTTTTAAATACAATTTTTTTAAGTTCGGGGTAATTATTACAATCTGAAGTATAAGTAAGCACCAAAATTTTCATTCTAGTTGCAATATTTATTTTGTAATCCGACGCGTAAGCTGCCGCTTTTCTGCTCGACAAATGTTTGTTTCGAGCCCTTTGTAAATACTAATTCTGCATCTTGCAATTTTTTAAATACGTGAAATGACAGGACATACTCATATATTTCATCCCAATAAAAATTGTCTTTTAAAATCATATACATTTTAAGATATTAAATGTTGAAAATGCGATTTTTTTTCCAATTTTAAGAGTCCCGAGACCCCATAAATTAGTCTGTTTTTAAAAGTTTGACGTTTATTGCTTTTATACTGCTACTGGACATTGCATTACACATATATATCATTAAAAGTTGTTAACTAGGCACAGAGTACGCCGCCCCTGTCATCATGTATGTCCAAACTGTCCCTATCTTTAAGGTTTAATATCTCGGCTAATTACTGGCGATTTTTTTCGAAAATCATTATCAACAATGCTTTTATACTTCTGCTACGATAGATACCTCCAGCGCTGCTCAATACTTTTGCTGAATGAATATAATCGAAATTTGTGTGTAACAGAAAAATGCGAATTTCTCAAAAACTATGTGACCTAGGGTAAACGCTATAATTTTCTTGCAAGGTTTAAGTTAACGTCTACTACTTCTAATTTTTTTTTTTCATAATTTTAGTTTCAGTAGATTTGGAATTAGATGTGAGGGGCGGGGGGGGGGGGAGGGATATATTTTTGCGCTACATGTTCGGCGATATCTTTGAAAATATAATACCTAAAAGTAGAAGGAATGCATTTTTGAGTTCAGCGTTACGAAAGCGTTAACACTATACCCCATACGATATACAAAGAAAAGATTTTTTTTTTCCCAAGTAGCATAATTAGCCCCTCTACATTTTCCCCAAACATATTTATGAATGTTTAATAATCTGAAAATATGTGGGTCAATAGTCTTTATTATTTCCCCCAATTTGAACCTTCCACGTTCCATAGTTTACGAGTAAAATATCTGTGACAGACAGACAGGCACAAGAGTGATCTTATAATGGTTCCGTTTTTAGGTGCGTTCGTAATTATATAAATACGTAGCACCTATAGTCGTCGTTCAGTCCGTCCGCATATAACAGAGCAAAAACTACCCAACCGAATAATCTGAAATTTTAAATATGTGATTGTTGCAAAAATTTTGCCGAGCCATTTCAAATTTTATGAAAATCGGATGTATAGTTTAATTACAGGGACAGACAAAAGCTTTTCTTTACATTACGGCCTATGGGAAAAAATTATTGCAAGTGCATTTTAATGATGTTACAGCCTTCCGAATGGTCTAAAATTTTAAATATATAATTGTTGCAAAATTTTGTCGATCCATATCAAATGTTATGAAAATCGGATGTATAGTTTAATTACAGGGACAGTCAAAAGTTTTCCGTTTCATTACGGGGAATAGGAAAAAAAATTATTGCAAGTGCATTTTAATGATGTTACAGACTATGCACTTATGAAGTGCAAAAAAATATACATTCAGTACAATATAGGGTGCAAAAAATAATTATAAAACTAGCTATAGTACGAACGCACCTCATTTGCCACGTTTGACGAGCAATTTCCAACTTGTTACTTTTTAAGTACGGAATTCTAAAAATCAACTGTTGTGTGTTTTTGTAAATATACAATAGTAATAACAATAAAATTGTTTTAATCCTGCTTCTTCTTCATATATTATTCGCACACATTTTGCCTTTTAATGTTAAATTTTCATTTAATAAAACTAATATTTTCCCTTTAAGATTATACAACGTTTCAAAGTTAATATATGCTCAAATGCATGATTTTTATTGTTCATGTAATTGTTTTTTCAATTTTAATATTTTTTTCTTATCTTCTACGACGCGGCGTCAAGGAAAATACTTTGTCAAAAATCATCAAATTATAGTTTTAAAGATCTGACAGCTGTTTTGTTTGATAGATAGCTGTAGTCGATCTACGTCTTATTTTTCTCCCTCTGTATTGCAGTTGGTGTGATTAGTTACTCACTGCCAAATGATTAAACTATAGAATGATATTATTAAAATAAAATGTTTTTTTTTTTTATGTTCACATTAATTTGTTAAAGAAATGGGCATTTTAACATTTCACGACAAATATAGAATTCACGAACTATTCGAAGGATTATTTTTGAAGCCTTGATTAATGTACGCTCGGTCAAAATAATAATAATAATAATAATAAATCATAATAATAATAAAATATTTAAAAAAATGATTGTAAAATATGTTTCAATAAAGTCAAGAAGTTAATTTAATAAGTAGTGATTGTGCGTTGCATGTTATGTAAGTTGCCAATATATTACCATTTTTTATTCCGCTTTCTTTTAAAATGTAAGGATTACATCCAACAAAACATTTATTTGTATATTATTTTATGATTTTACTATTTTTTTAATTATTTTATCTGTTAGCGGTACATAATTTTTTTCTCTCTTAAAAAAAAAAAATAAAAAAAATATTTAAAAAAAAAATTCTAAAATATGTTTCAATAAAGTATTTCAAGAAGTTAATTTTTAATGAGTAGTGTTTGTATGTCGTATGTTATGTAGGTTGTGAACATATTACCATTTTTTATGCCGCTTTCTTTTAAAATGTTTAATGATTACATCCAACAAAACATTTATTTGTATAACTTGTTTTGTTTTTTTATGATTTTACTATTTTTTTAAGTATTTTATCTTTTAGGACAAAGTTTTGTTTTC
The DNA here is from genome assembly GCA_963932465.1 of Maratus speciosus. Lineage (NCBI taxonomy): Eukaryota > Metazoa > Arthropoda > Arachnida > Araneae > Salticidae > Maratus > Maratus speciosus. The sequence goes on along the minus strand of OZ010800.1, from coordinate 323,123,883 downwards.
TCAAAAAAAAAGAGAAGGAAAAAAACCCAAAAAACAAAATAACAAAAAAATAAAACGAAGAAGAGCGGTGGAGGGAAGCGAGAGAGAGAAAGAACGAAACTGCATTTTAGTTAATATATATCACAGTCGTTAATAATCGCAAATATTATTTTAATTTGTAATTTTCCTCCATACTTTAACACTTTTTATTTCCATACTTAATACATTAGTTTTATACTTCCATCACACCATCATTTAAAATTTTAAATACATCCATTTTATGTACATTACATGCATGTTATCTTACAAGCATACATTTTACAATACGTAAATTATATTTACAATGCATACAAAATACAGGATGTCTATTTTTATCACTGAATCGATAGCTAATTCCTAGATCATTATAGTTTAAAAGGAATAGTTCCGGTTGTAAAGATGTTTTAAATGCTGCCTCAATTATATTAAAAGCCGTTTACGTCAAAATATTTATTTTTTGTTAAAACTGAGAAATATAAATTTTTATACGTTCCCTGTCTTATATTTTTTTTCAGAAAAAACTTCCTCCATGCGCCAACAAATAAAACTAAAATAATAATAATAATAATAATAATAATAATAATAATAATAATAATAATAATAATAATAATTTTTTCAAGACCAAAACTTTCTGAATTATGGTACTTTGAATTTTATAACTTTTCAGAGTCTTCTGACAATAAAAACGGAAAGGCACATTTTTAGATCTGGAAACGCTAAAATTTAATTTATTTTGCTTGACTTTTATTTGTTAAAAATTTTTTGGTGTATGTAATGCATGTATTGTATGTATTCTAAATATGTTATACGTCGTATGTATTGTAAGTCGTTGTTACTGATTGTAAGTATGTACGCATGTTGATCGTTTTGTAAGATGCACGTATGTAAAAATGTATGCATGTAAATCTGAGCTAATCTATTAAGCATGAACGTAAAAAAGTATTAAAATGTGGATGTTATAAAAAAATTAAAAAGTATTTATTAATCTTATGCGATTTAGCATATAAGAAAATCTGCAATAAACAGTTTTTCTTTTGAGGAGGTGGGTGGAATATCAGTTATTATTATTAGTAGTAGCAATAGTAAGTATAGTAGTCCCTCACTTTTTTCGTTCATTCGATTATACGTGATGTGTACAGAATCTGGAAATCAGGGAATCATGGAAAAATCAGGGAGGTTTATCAATCTGGGAAAGTCAGGGAACTTTGTAAAAATGCTCGAAAATCTAAGGAAATTTGTCTAATGCGAAAATATTTGCATTTTCACCTTGCCAATGAGACTGATTCGTCTATTTTATATATCACATTTTTTCACATGCTGATTAGTCTTTGCCAATATTTTTAAAAAGATGCATATGGTGTGAGTTTTTGATATTTAACGCAAATTAAGGTGATCAGATGTTCTCATTTTCGGTAGATAGCGCTTATATTGATGGCAACTAACCCATTTTTTAAAAAATTAAATGATACATTAGCATAACCTGACCAGGTGGCCAGCTTAATCCAATTAGCTATTCCGTCAGGTGTAGATAAGCCTTAAAATTGAATATTTTCCAGAAAATGAAATTTTCTGGTCACCCTATATCCATTAGCCACTATATGAAGTTGTTGGACTAAATTTTGAGTTCGGATTTATAAAACTGTCAACCAATACTTAATGAATATTATGCGATTTTTATGTTTTTCTCTTATTTTTTCTCCCAAATGAGATATTAGCAAGCTGGATAAGTGTGCTATATGAGGAATCGGCATACATTAAAAAATACCGCATGTGTATTCTTAATAACGCAAATTAGGGAAGTCTGATAAAGATAGCCAGGGAAATCAGGGAACTTTTTTTTTTTTACAATTTCTGTAGACACCTTATATATCACGGAGTCATTTCGGAGTCTCTAAAAAAGGAGAAGAAAATAACTCTAATAATTTTTCTACTCTTCTAGTATATACTTCAAATAACACTAACTATCATTTTCTAATATTAATATTAAAAAAGAAAAAATAAAAATAAAACTGCTAATTTGTCTATAAACTAACTTTTGTTGAAAAAACATTTATTTGAAATTAATAAACATTCTTGATTTTCTCAGTGGTTTCTCTCAGTACTTTTTCATCTGTATATATCGAAGCAGCTCTACCTTCGCAGGACAAAATTATACCTAAAGGAAAAAATTGTAAAATGGCACTTCCAAGGCGGGAAGTGAAAAAAAAACCCGATGAAATATTATTCTTTTTGACAATAAATATCATTTTCTAAAATAAATATTATTTTTAAAAAATCTGATTTGCATATAAACTTCTGTTGATGATAAATATAAAATATTTATAATCTTTCTTAATTTTCCCAATGGTTTCTCTCGGTACCTTTTTTGCATAAATCGAAATACCTCTATCTTTTCGTAAGTCAAAGTTATACCTGAGTTGAAAAACAGAAATTTCCAAGATGGAAGCGAAAACAGCAACCAAATATTCTTTTTTAGAATAAATATCGTTTTCTAAAATAAATATTAAAAAAAAATGTTAATTTGCACATGAACTCCTATTGATGATAAATAGTATAAAACATTTATTTCAAACTTATAATCCTTCTTGATTTTCTCAACGGTTTCTTTCAGTAGCTTTTGTGCATAAATCGAAGTAGCTCTACCTTCGCAAGACAAAATTATACCCAAAGGAAAAAATAGAAAAAAAATGAAACTTCCAAGTGGGAAGCGAAAAAAACGACGAAATATTATTTTTGCCAATAAATATTATTTTCTAAAATAAATATTATTGTTTAAAAAATTGCTAATTTGCATATAAAATTCTATTTATGATAAATATAAAAAAATATATAATCCTTCATCCTTCTTGATTTATAATTCGTCTTGATTTTCTCAATACTTCATCTCATTCGTGCCTTGTTTGCATAAATCGAAGTATCTCTATCTCTTCGCAAGGCAAAAGTATACCTGAGCGGACAAAGAAAAAATGAAACTTCCAAATCGGAAGTGAAAACAGTGACGAAATATTCTTTCTGACAGTAAATAAAAATTTCTGAAATAAATATGTATTAGTTTTAAAAAATTGCTGCTTTACATATAAACTCCTATTGATGATAAATATAAAATATTTATTTGAAATTTATAAGCTTTCTTGATTTTCTCAAGACTTTCCCCCAGTATCTTTTGTGAATAACTCGAAGTAGCTCCCTTTCTTCGCAAGACAGAATTATACCTGAGAGGGAAAAAAGTTTATGAAAAATAATATTTCGTCGCTGTTTTCATTTCCCACTTGAAAGTTTCAGTTTTCCTTTTTCCCTCTCCGGTATAGCCTTCCGAAGAGAGCGAGCTACATCGATTTATGCAGAAAAGATATTGAGAGTAGCCGTTGAGAAAATAAATATTATTTTTTTTTAAATGCTAACTTGCTTATAAACCCCTACTGATGATAAATATAAAATATTTATTTGAAATCTATAAACCTTCTTGATTTTATCCACGGCTTCTCTCAATATCTTTTCTGTAGCTCGCTCTCTTCGCAATGCAAAATTATACCCGAGAGGAAAAAAAGAAAAATGAAACTTTCAAGTGGGAAGTGAAAACAGCGACGAGATATTCTTTTTGATAATAAATATTCTTTTTAAAAAATTCCTGATTTGCGTTTAAACTCTTATTGATGATAAATATAAAGCATTTATGAATTTATAATCCTTCTTGATTTTGTCAACAGTTTCTCTCAGTACATTTTCTGCATTAATCGAAGTAGTTCCCTCCCTTCGCAAGGCAAAATTATATCTTGGGGGGGGGGGGGGGGGGGAGAGAAAAATGAAAGTCCCAAGTGAGGAGATAAAACAGCGACGAAATATTCTTTTTTACAATAAATATAATTTTCTAAAATAAATATATATATTTTTTTAAATTGCTAATTTGCATATGAACTCAAATTGATGATAAATATAAAACATTTTTTTTTCAAATTTATAATCCTTCTTGATTTTCTCAACGGTTTCTCTCAGTACCTTTTCTGCATAAGTCGAAGTAGCTCTATCTGTTCGCAAGGCAAAATTATACCTGAGGGGAAAAGAAAGAAAAAATGAAACTTCGAAGTGGGAAGTGAAAACAGCGACGAAATATTCTTTTTGACGCAGTACGTAATTCAACCCTTCCGTACGTCGATATTCGAGGTCACTCGATGTAGGGGAAACAATACGAATGGTGGCTGCAAAAATCGAGTCCTGCTGAAGAAAAATTCTTTACGGGTCAATAGACCTACAGAAATATAATCATAAAAACAAAATAGGCAAAGCCGTGTAGTGGTGAAGCTTTTCCATTGAAACAGATACGTTTTTGGATAGATTTCCATACAATAGGCACTTTCTCAGGTGAGGGGGGTGGGGGGGGGTGAAGCATTCCATCTTTTATATCTGTGCAAATGTATGTCCATTCATACAAGACAGGTCTCTAGCGTATGATCTACGCTTATGAGAAAGTCATGAACGTTCTTTCTTTAAAGTGTGGGGAAATGATAAAGATTTATGCTTGGTTCGCAGTGACAAATTCCGAATCACAGTTTGATTAAATAATTTGTTTTATATTTATAATTTTATATTGAATACTAATAATTTTATTTTTATAAGAAATCTAAAACATAATTATGGTATATAATTATCAAGTTAGTTAAAACTTTAGCACGTGTGAAATATGTTAATTTAATTTGCGTAGAAATTGTATTAAAAAATTTTATGTTTGATTTGAAGCAGAAACCCTATATAATTGTTTAATTATATAAATTAATAGTAATAATAATAATAATAATAATAATCACAAATTTATTATTATTATTATTATAAAATATAATTCTATCGAATCATTAACTCGCTAGCTAAAATTAGTGTGCATAAAATACCTTAATTAAACTTGAAATACATTTTCCTACAGTTTTTAAAATACATTATTCATAAAAAATATTTGAAGCCGAGATAATAAAGATTTATGTTTGGTTTGAAGCAGAAATTCCTGTATAATCGTTTAATTAAATAAATTGTTAATAATAATAATAATAATAATAATAATAATAATAATAATAACAATAATAATAAATTTATTATTATTATAATTATAAAATATAATTCTATGAAATCATTAACTCGTTAGCTAAAATTAGTTGGCATGAAATACCTAAAGTGAACTTGAAAAAAATTTTCCTATAGTTTTTAAAACACATTATTCATAAAAATACCTATCAAAATTTGCAGAAATTACATTAAAAATAGTGTGTTTACCGTTCGCAATAAAATTCTTAATAAATAAATTTACATAGATTAAAATATATTCACACAATGTATGATATACACTTATGAAAGTTCTTTATTTAGCGTTTGGAGATGATAAATACTCGTGTATCATTCGTTTAACTGCAAATCATTTAAGTTATTATTTTGGTAAAAAATCCCCCGATTTTTTTCGACATACATTAAAATTTTGGTTTTGCTATTCTTATAAAATATAATTATATTAATAACTGATTTATTAGTTTAAAATCCCATGAATTAATTATTTCATTGTAATGTTTGGTGTAACATTGCAGAATCTGGCGAATAACATTTTCTATAAATTATTCAAAAATACCATACAATATTTTAAAATCCATTTGAAGAAATTGTAAATGAGTTAAAAATCTTTCCCATTTTTTTATATGCCTTTAAGACAAAGGAAAAATAATAGCTACTCTGTCGCTAATAATAATAATAATTATTATTATTATTATTATTTTGACATAACAAGACATAATTACAATATTACAAGCCATAATTATAGCAATAATTAGTTCATAGTTTTAAAAAAATCACATAAATTAATCGTGTCAGTGTAATGCACAGTTCAATGTCAGAGTAACATTGCGGAATATAGCGTACAACGTTTTGTAAACATTATTTAAAAAAATATGAATTAAAATACTTTATAATACATTTAAAGAAATTATCGTTTGCAATAATACATGTAATTAACTTTAACTATGATAAATGCTTAAAAAAATACTTATACTCTAATTAAAATGCTTAAAAAAACCCTTTATCTTTTTTGATATTATAAACAGCTTATTTATTAATCTCTACAGCCTTCTTTATTAAAATATTATTAATACTTGAACAAATGATATTTAAAAATCATCAAATTATCGTTTACAATATAGTTATTGTAATTAACTATTGTTACCGTAAAGACAATAAATACATAACGGGATAAAAAATAAATGGTTTTTCCTTTTCTCTTTCACGTTCCGCTTATTTATCCAGGTCTACAAGCATTCTTCCTATTACTTAAAATTCATGCTAGAAAACAGGTGATATACCGATAATATATTTCAATTGGGGTATCCTTTTATTGTATCATAAATGCAACAACAGTTTCCAGTAATTTTATCTTTTTCTCTCTCTTTAAAGTCTTTTTTTTTTTACTTTTTCTAAGGCAAACTTAATTGGTGTTCAATGGTTTATTTCCCGGTTTTCTGTGTGTGGTAGTCCCAAATTCATATTTTTAGCTTTTTTATGGCTATTATGAAGATGAAACCACACACTTTATTTGTGGAACTTTAGGCATTTTGGACCTGAAGATTCTGTCTAAGTTCTACAAATATCCATTTTTCTTTTTCTGCTCATTTTATATATTTATTTATTTTTTTCTTTTTGATAGTGATTTGTATGTATTTTAAATGGTCACATATATATATATATATATATATATATATATATATATTATATATATAATGTCATTTTATTCATGATTTCAGTTTTTGTTGGTGGTTGGTAATGTTTATTTAATGATTATATCATTAATTATATCATTTCTTTTTTAATGTTAAAATAAATTATTACGGTGAATATATTATGTTCTATGTTGATTTTATATTAAATGACTTAAATACATTAAAAATAATTAATATTATTTTTACAAAACGCACTTTTTATTAACTTTTATAATTTTAATATATTTTCTATATATTTTTTAGTAATAAAGGTGAAAAAGAATTAATCATTATTAATATTGCATTTATAAAAAATCATTTCTCCGTTAATATTGTTAGATATCCATTTTTCTTAAATGCCTATTCTAATTAATTTTCATAATTTCGACAAAAAGGAAAGTCATTAAAAGCAATTAATATTGCACTTGTAAAACTCGTGTGCATGTCAATATTTTCAGACGTTAATTTATGTGCTTTAATATATATATATTGTATTTCAAGTACAGGTTTTCCCCACGCATAATTCACATACATATATATATATATATATGAATTATACGTGGGGAAAATCTTATCTTGAAATACAACAACAAAAATAACACTTCGTTATTAAATAACAATAATAATAATAATATAAATAGCGCTTAACTGTCGTTATTTATGGTTTTTTAAAATAATTTTTGTGTTTTATATTGTTTTTATATTAAAGATGAAGCAGAAGTGCATTGAGAGACATGTAGCACTTGTAAAAATCGCTTTTAATGCGCTTTTATCATTTTAATAGCAAATTTGTCCGTTAATATTCTTATTTAAATGCACTTTTTATTTTATTTTTATGTTTTATGTAGTTTTTATGTTAAAGTATGGTTGAAAAACGAGAATTGAGTTAACATTAAAATTAAGTTATATAAAACAGTTAAAAACGTACATCTTTAAAAAATATTTCGATAAAATATTAATTTTACTTTAATTTTAACGTTTCATGTTATTTTAATATTAAATTTTAAAATAAAGAAGAAATACGACACATACGAAATAAAAAACGAACCAAAAATAAACAAAGTTGTTCCATAAAAATTCGTCTGTGGTTTAAAATTATAGTTATCGTTATCTTTATAAGTTCATTGTTCCTTTTATTAAATCTTATCTTTATCTATTGATAGTAAAATACCATTAAAAAATTATATCATTTCTTTTTTAATGTTAAAATAAATTATTACGGTGAATATATTATGTTCTATGTTGATTTTATATTAAATGACTTAAATACATTAAAAATAATTAATATTATTTTTACAAAACGCACTTTTTATGCACTTTTATAATTTTAATATCTTTTCTATATATTTTTTAGTAATAAAGGTGAAAAGAATTAATCATTATTAATATTGCATTTATAAAAAATCATTTCTCCGTTAATATTGTTAGATATCCATTTTTCTTAAATGCCTATTCTAATTAATTTTCATAATTTCGACAAAAAGGAAAGTCATTAAAAGCAATTAATATTGCACTTGTAAAACTCGTGTGCATGTCAATATTTTTATTTAAATGAATTTTTGTTGAATTTTAATTTTTTAAACCGTTTCATATAAAAGATGTTTTTTTTATATATAAGAACAGGAAAATTTATTTATATAGAAACTACAAAATTCTTCTTTTCCTTTTTCAAAAAATTTTAATTTAACTTTTATTTTAATGTTCCATTTTACTTAAGCGTTAAAGGCTGAGACGTAGAAATAATTACAACTATTGCAATAAAAATCATCTACCAGTTAAAAATATATTTATTGCCCTTTTATAATTGCAATTTCCTTTTACATTTAATGCTTATATAAAAAATGAATGGCCGTTACAAAAAAAAATAAAAATAAAAATAAAAATAAAAATGAAACAATAAAATAAAAAGAAATAACTTTATTAAAATTATATTCATTACGTATATAACATCATCTACGTTTTTCTGGAAATTATGAAGAACTAGTTATGACTCCTGAAATTAATAGACCTCGATAGCATCACAAATAAAAATAATGGCATCGTTCAGCAGCATTCTTTATTAAAAGCAAAAGTAATTTACGTAAAATCCTTTAATAACAGTACTGAAGCCATCTGAGCATGAAAATAATGCAGCAGAAAGAAAAACAGTATTCTCAGTAACAGTTTCCCATGTAATGTTTCATTTTATTAGTGTGTTTTTTTTTTTCTTTTTGCTTGTGTATAGTGTTGCCAAAATTAAAGCAAAAAATTTCCTTTTTTCTCCAGGCGACTCCCATTTGATTAAAGATAATGACATGTACGTTTATAAAGGTAAGCTTTAATTTACTTGACATTTAGTAGATTATAAATGATGTGTGATTGTATTTTCTGACAAAATTCTCGTTTTGTAATTGAAAACTTCATTATTCAGTTTGGATGACAATATCTTTGCGAAGATTCATTCATTATTATTATTATTTACTTATTTGTTTGTTTATTTATTTGTGTTAGTTCAAATTAGTTTGTTTTTGATAACAATAATAATAAAAAAGGTTAAAAAGCATTCAAAGTTACTTAAATTGAAATAGATTGAACTTGTTTTATATTCTCGAATTGTAAAACAAAGTAGGCATGAATATTGGTTAAACAGGGTTAATGTAAGCTTAGTATATTCAATTAATTTTTTTTTATAATATCGCGTATTATTTTGTTTTTATATTTTGAAAAGTCATAGCCATTAATGTTCCCGGATATTTTCTGAATTCGGTGTACTATTGTAGTATTTCCATTCGTACTAATTTACAAAAATCTTTATAGGGACATTCTGACGGTTTTTTGGTAGACTGAATTAGTTAAATCATGACGTCATTCTGGTAGCAGCTACAGCGCCATAAATACTAGACCTACACGATTACTCAAAAGATGGTGGCTATTGAAAGAATATTTTTCTCAGCGTTAATACGGTCCTTTGAATTTGAGTACCATTATTTCTGAATAGAATAATCTTTACCTTTGGCAGAAAAATAAAACAAATATCATTATTTGAAAATATTGGTACTAAAATTGAAAGGATTGTACGAACCCTGAGAAAAGTCTGCCTTCGTTAGCCGCCATCTTTTGAGTCAGCGCGTAGGCTCATTAATGTGGGGGCTGTGCAGCAGCAGTTGATTGAATGAATTCTGGATTGCAATAAAACCACAAAGCTACATCCCACAGATTCGTGTCATAATTACAATCAAGCCACATATAATGAGATTTTATTTAACGTTCTGGCAATAGAACTGTTTCATATTGTGTTTATTATGATTACATTATACTTCTATTATCTGATAAACGCTGCGGCTTAAAGGAGGATTTTTTTTCTTCATGTACAATAAGATAAAATGTAATATATATATATATGTACCGGGTGTCCTAAAAACGACTGACTGATTTTAAAATTCAATAACTTGCAAACGGTGACAGATATTTAAAAAATTCTTGCAGGAGGGTTATGCATGAGGTCAAAATTTTTTTTACAGGGATTTTCAATTTTAGTTCGAATTACAAACAATAGATGGCGCTGCGATCAATAGACGCTAAATTCAGGCTCGATTTTTGGCACTTCAGGACCCACTCAATATATTTTAATCTTCTTTTTTCCGTATGGAAGAAGAGAAAGTCTAAAAAATCGAGCCTGTATTTAGCGCCTATTGCTTACAGTGCCATCTATTGTTTCTAATTCAAACTAAAATCGAAAATCATTGTAAAAACACTTTTGATCTCATGCATAACCCTCCTGCAAGAATTTTTTAAATATCTGTCACCGTTTGCAAGTTATTGGATTTTAAAATCCGTCAATCCTTTTTAGGACACCCGGTACATATGTGTGTGATATACAATTTAGTAATCCATTTCAATATCTTACTGAAGCAGGTATCCAAACAGACGTAAATGGAGGTAGTGAAAATGATGTCATTAAGGTTTGAAAAAGAGTCACCGCATTGAATTGTTTAACATCATGGTGACGAGCGTCACGTATACGACACGCATAAGGTGCTCAGAATCCTTCGTTATTGTCACCAGTTATTTTTTATTGTAAATTTTAATTTATTTAATCAGAGCATTTTCTGGATTAAATTAAGCTAAAATTTCTGTTTTGGAAAACCGGTAATAAATATAAAAGATTAAAAATTCTGTAAAAAACGCTCATTGCGAAGGGGGTTAGGTATAGGACGCCGCAGCAACTTTATTTGACCCCAGGTGCGAAAACATTTATTTTTCTATGAATCGTAAGTGCACTAGTAGTGCTAACGGACAGCGTCGACGAAGCACCCATAAGGCTTGACTTCCGGTACAGCGCTTAGAATACCTAGTGTGGAAATATGCTATCCAAACAGTGCTAAAAATTTGTATCCCTTAAATGTGCGACGATACTGCTAAAATCCCAAGTGTCGATCGCAGCGACATCTGCGGGATTTTCGTATTACTAGTATTACATTGTATAGACTAGCAATTTCTTGCAGTTGTCGAAAATATCTGTAGATGTCGCTGCGATCTGCATATTGCAGCAGTATAATTGCACATTTAAGGGATACAATATTTTAGCGCTTTTTTAAGTATTATAGGGGTAGCCGATTTCCACACTGTATATTCTAGGTGCTATACTTCCGGTGTCTGAGCACTGACCGTACCATCCTTGCTGGGGGTCTGCTAGGATTATTCTTCCAACTAACCCATTTTAAAACCTTGATAATTTTGCCAACTGGCTTGCTTCCTTATGCCAGATGTATACAGCATGAAAGCAATATTTTTGCGGCTGATTTGTAACGAATCCACTAGACAAGTACACTTTTGTTTTCCATTCTTTGCATAAAGCCTAATTACTAGATCTGGTAGTGTCTCACGGGTTTTCACTTCATTTTATTATGCTGCTTTGTTTCCCATTGGCAATTTCTCTTGCCAGATAAACAAACAAACAAAAAAAAAAAGATTAATAATTCAACAATAAATTCCAAATATGTTTTCCCGTCATTGATAATTGATGACTTGGAAAGAGATGATATGTATTTAAAGGGCAAAGAATCTCAAGAAAGGAATTATGTGAATAAATGGTTTAATCTATTCACATGGTAGAATTGTCAATCAATGTGAAGTCACAGCGACGTTACAAAGTAAACAAAATGCAACTTTTTCAGTCAGTCACATACTGACACTCAAGATATCGTCTACCAATGTGAAGTTGCCTTCACCGTTTCTTCGTGACAAATCATCATGTCATGTGACGTCACATGAGAATCTTAGATGGCGCTTTACAATTAGAAAATGGTTAAAAATAGTAATTAAATAATGCTGTAATAATATTGTTACTTGTTTTACGCGTGTTTTGACTCGTCACAAAGTGTGACATGTCGATGCCACAGTACCTTAGATTCGATTCATTTCCCACTTTATGTGACGACACTTTTTTTTTTTTTTTTTTTAGCTTGATGCTATAGGCTACTTAATAAATGCTGTATGAACCAGATAAAAGAGTTTAAGAACTGTTATTTATGCAAATTGCATTTTAACCATAGATTTTTTTTTTGCAAATGTAAATCAGATAGATAGCTAATAGAGATTTGTTTTGCAAAAAAAAATATAATTTACCACTGAAGTAGATTTTCGAGCCAGAAAGTAGCGAAAAGTTATATGACCATAATGTAAACGAGTACATGGAGCCAATTAAGTTCGTAACAGCTTGTGAAAATTGAGACTACAGTCGATAAAATTTACAGGGTTAATGTCCGGTGATGCAACAGTTACGACGACCAAAAGATGGTGCAATAGTTATCAGTGAGCAACCGATCAGGCCGAAGACTTTACAGGTTATGATTATATGTCCGTTTACGTAGTAATGCTTTATCATTGAAATGTTTTCTAAATACGCTTTAAGATATAATATACGCATTGAATCATATGTAAGAGATCTTAAAAGTAAATCATATTTATAAGCAATGATTATTTCTGTTATAGTTGATAGTAACGCACACTTAACCAGGGCAATTTCTTTATATCCTTAGACGTTTTTCAGACCTGGGCGAGAACAAAAAATGCCGCCCCCTTCCTTTTATTGACTTCGCTGTTTGATTTTAAATTAATTTTTTTTTTTTAATGTTTTGCCTCCCATAAGATTTTTCTGCCCTAGGAAGCCACCTTGTTTTGCCTAATGTAGAAACTATTCTTAACCAGTATTCGTACGGGTACCGTTATTTTCCAGGAAAAGTACCAGTATTTTTTTCATAAAAGAATAAATCTACTTCAAGCGCGCGAAATTTCGCTTTATTTAAGGAGAGATTCTTTAAAAGAAAATACTGGCACCGTAGAATTTCCTAGTCTGGAAATTCCAGGACCCGTACGAACTCTATTAACATAGGCATTAGCAGTGAAAATTTAGGTAACACGTTTATAACGTTGAAAGTGAATCATAATCAGTGCATGATTTTTCTATTTTGTTTCGTCTGGCAATACTCTTTTCAACTAACCTTAAAATGTTATTTTGAAGGCCAGGTTGTGGCAAGCAGAAGGAGGGGGAAAATAAATAATATATTGCGAAGGCCTTTTTTACCTCTCTGCCAGAAGAAATATAGTGTCCGTGGGAGTCTGGCCAGACAAGACAGACGTTGGGAAAAGGGTGAGGTCCGGGGCCTGGCATGGAATGCAGTCCCTCCAGCATACCTGTTTGTCTTCTTGATACCGGTTGTGTGGGGAGATAGCATCTCTATACCTGCCCCCCTAAGGTTGCCACGGCTTCACCTGAAGAAGCTGCACGTGTTCGCTTCGTGAAGTAAAAGCAACTTCAAAGACGACATGACCCGGCATAGAGGGTCACATCGGCGTCATGTCTTAGCAAATTCTGGGCGGAACAGGTATTCGTGGGGAGTCAGCAACAAGTGGTTCTTTTGGGAAGAAAGATTAGTGCAGGTTAGTTACGCCAAGAGAGCTAGAGATTAAAGTTCTCCCCTGAAAAATTAATTGGATCTACGTTGCCTTTTTTTATGCACGCGAGGGAAAATATTTCCGTTTTTTGCTGGTTCTTTTGTGAGGGAAATGTGGGAAGTTGGTGAAAAATCTAATTAGAATTTCGGTTCCATTCAATGTTTTGTTTCTTCCTAGGAAAGGTTATTATACAAAAAAAGAATAGTAATAACAATTATTATAACTATTGTGACCGGACCAGTTAGAAATAATAATAATTATTATTAAAATTGCAAAATATTAGTTATATATTTTCATGAGAACAAGACAAGGGTTTTCCTTTCATTTAATTTCCTATGCCCCTCCTATTTAGGAAAAAAAAGGGAATGAGGGGCGGAACTAATACTCAGTTGTTTTTGTGAAGCAATTGACATTATTTTTATTTATTCATTTATTTTGTTTGTTTGTGAGATCGTTATTATCAAATAGTTATAGTTAGTAAGGATAGTGCTGGTTAGTTATGCTGAAAGAACTGGAAATTAAAACTCTGCCTTAAATAATTAATTGAATTTATGTTGCGTTCTCCTTTTATTTCTTTTCTTTTTTTCTTTCTTTCTTTCTTTTTTTTTCTTTCTTTTTTTTTTTTTTTTTTTTTTTTTTTTTGTACACGAAGGGAATTTTTAAAATTCTTTTCTAGATTTTGCGTGAGGGGAACATGGGAAACTACTGAAAAATCTCATACTTTTTCACAGGTACATCACAGGTACATTACAGGTAATCACGATTCTTCCTCCCCACAACCTGGTTTAAGTTATTATTCGAAAATTATAATTAAACAAATAATTATTATTGCAAAATAGTAATGCATTTATTTCCGTGAATGTGGATCTATTTCTGAATGTTTGAACGCTTTATTTTCCCAAGACAAATTTTCCATTACATCACTAAATTTCTTATGCCCCCCCCCCCCTCTCCCCCCCCCCCCAATAAAAAAAAAGGCGAAGCGACATCTATACTTAGTTACCAACTTGTACAATTTTTTCTTACAACTAAAATTTTATTGAAAATTTTGCCTAATTTCAATCGCCGAAACTTATGCTTTTTAATGATTGAATAAGGAGATCTGCCAAGTCTCCGGCTTTTTGGATAATCGTATTTTAGTAGAGAAAATGTTGTTTTATGTAATCGGAAAATTCTGCTATTCGAAAGAACAACATTTTCTCTAACTAACAATAAGATAATACTGGTACCATAAAGTAACAGATTGCCTATATATTCAATAATATATTTAATCTGTGACTGGTACTTGTATATAAAAAACCCGGCGACTTGACAACTCTGAATAAGGCAAAAATTTCTGTCGAATTTTAGTGGGGGAGGAAAAAAAAAAAAAAAGAGTTCAACTTCGCAGCTATAATTGTCGTATAATCATATAATTATCTTCGCTGCACTCGTGCACTTTTTTAAACATGATATAGTTATTCTCCAATTTGTCTCATTAAAAGGAACGAAAAAAAAAAACATTTTCTAATAACTTTTTTACACATTTTAAACAAAATTACTACAACTATCATTGTTTTTTTTTTTTTAAGTGCTACTTTTTTTTTTTTTGAAAAAACTCCACTTAGACGACTCGATTGTCATGTTCTAGTATTTATTTGAATATATCTATTATAGAATTGAAATTTCAGCTATGCAATATAACTGGCTTCGCTGCGCTTTATTATTATTATCATTACTACTTTTTCTTATTTCACTGTAAATACTATTCAAGGGCACACTTTATACCTTATGGCATACATTTAACACACAAGAAATTTTTTAAAAAATTGTTTTTGGAGAAAAATAAGGAATTTTCAAAATGCTCCATGCGCATTCCATATCAATTGAAACCCCCAATATTTTTTTTTTCTATAGCTGTTTGTCATTATATATGTCATAAAACTGTGCATCTTCTTTTAAACTAAATATAATTGGAAAAATTAGAGGTAGTTAATTGCAGAAATATGATGCAAAATGCAGAAATATGAGGCAAAAATGCTGAAAATTTCATAAAATTGTGAAAATAATTTTTTCCTTACCTTTATATTCAAATATATAAAATTCGATGCACAGTTTAATTTGTATATAGAAAACAAACTTGCATAAAAAAATATTGGATATTTTAATTGATATGGAATGCGCATGGGGCATTTTGAAAAGTTCTTCGTAATGCTTAAAATAGTCAAGAAAGTCCCTTATTTTTATACAAATATATGTATATATATATATATGTATTTATTATTTTTTGTGTGATAAATATATGCCACAATGCATATAGTATATAGTATAAATATGCATTTATAAATATAGTATAAAATGCATATAGTATAAATATATTTTTAATTATATTTAGTTTAAAAAAAGATGCACAGTTTTATGACATATAATGACAAACAGCTGTAAAAAAAAATATTGGGTGTTTTAATTGATATGGAATGCGCATGTTCCCTTGAATAGTATTTAAAGTGAAATTTAAAAATAAAATTAAAAAAATAAGTTGGAAGGTCTTTTGTCCCCTTAAAAAATGGAAAACTACAGTCGTGGGAAAAAAAAAAAAAAAAAAAAAGTAAACACCCCTTACTAAACTCCTCAACAAATTATCGTAGACGAAAGTTACTGGTACCGAACGATTGGAAATGAAGTCTACTTTTAAATGACGTACGTAAAATTTACTTAGGGGGCCATCTACATATTAAAACGAATTCAAACTTCATTTTTTTCAATGGCAATACCCAATTTTAACGAGATATTTCAAATCTTTGGTTCAAACTATGCCTAGACATCAAATTTCAAGTCATTTGAATGATAAATTTTTGAATTGTAAACATTCAAAATTTAGTGCTTCTAATGTTAAATGAAATTTTCATATTTTTATTTATAACTTCTGAAATTATGATCCTAATGTTTTAATTTTTTTGTGTAGTAATAATACTAATATACCCAAACATAAATATGTTGAGTTTGCAATTTTTATAATTTTCTTATATGAATTATGAAATTAATATTCGAAAAAATTATGAATTGCACCAACAATTTTTTTGATGGGTTCAGATTTATTAAGTCCTGCTCTATGGAAATCCAAAATTTCACATTTTTCTACCGAGTAGTTTTCAAATTACGCTTAAGAAATGGCAAAATGATGGTTTAAGGGGCCATCTATGATAGAAGTGACTAAATATTTTGAAATTTCGTATGCTATCCTGTAATCTAACAGGCTTAATTGACTACTTAAGGTGCCTTGATCAAGAGGGTGCGGTGCTCTCTCGGCTAACAATCGAGTACCGAACTTCAATTTGGATACAGTCCTTAAAATAAACTCGTTTTAAAATAATTAATTTCTCGGAAACTTATGGTACGAATTGCATAAAAATTTGTTTTTAGACTAATTGAAGGGTGTAGAGTTCATTTATGCTGTCAGAATTGTGTACTGCTATTGAAAAAAAAAAAAAAAGTTATGGTTCGTTTTAATATGTAGATGGTCCCCTAAGCAAATTTTATATACAACATTTAAAAGTAGACTTTATTTCCAATCGTTCGGTACCGGTAACTTTCTTCTACAATAATTTGTTGAGGAGTTAGTATGGAATGTTTACTTTTTTTTTCCCACGACTGTACATTTCCTAAATAACTTTTTAACACATTTTAAACAATATTATTACAACTATTATTATTTTTCAACCATTGGTTGTTTTGTGCAAAACATTTCACTTAGACTACTTGATTCTCATATTCTTTGAATATATCTATTATATAATTGAAATTTGTGCAATTTTTTATAAAATAAAATATCAACAACATAAATGCAAATAAAATTGTTAAAAATAAATAGAACAAACATTTTTGCATTTCTGCGTAAGGTTTGTCATTTAATGTGGCAATTAAAAATAACAGAAAAGTTTTACATTTCATATGCTTAATAACTTTATAGTTATGTTTTTTTAGCGATACTTCTATTAGAGCGGGAAAAGGTTCATGGGGTTAAAATGTTTTAACCAAGATTTTGCTTTTTACTTTATCTTAAAATAATAATAATAATAATAATCTATAAAACTTTTATATAGGCCATTATTTCTCATATCGAAATCCACATCTATCCGGTTTTAAGGCACGGAAACAAGCAGATCTCTGATAAGACGGCGTCATTAGATCTTTTAACTCCGCCTACAATATGTATTTTTGTCTCAAAATATTCATTATATACGCCTAATGATTTAAATTACTTTATAAATAATCCGATTATCTTATAATAAGTTGACCACTTTATTATTTATTTTCATATCCGAATTATTAGCCATACGCTTTCAACCTTTCCTCAAACAATAAATAAATAAATAAATAAATAAATAAATAAATAAATAAACCTTCTCAACAGCCTTAATTTGATTACACAATTTATTAAACAATTGCATCATAATTTGTTTCATGCTAATGAAAAAAATTCCAAAAAAAGTTTTCAGACTTCCAATTTTACTTACATGGGCGTCTGAATCCAATTCATTCTTCAAACTAACAAAATATAAAAATATTAATATAATTTATTATACAAAGACACGCCCATAAATTTTAGTTATCAGTATAAAAATTTCATTAGAGAAACGCCACTTTCGCATAACTTTGTGTACATTCATCTTCGCACATATGCTCGCACGCATACAGAAAATTATTTTCTAAATTTTAAAATTTCAATATTTAATTTACATACATGTGATGAAAATATTAAATACTAGCTGTTTAACCCGTTCTATACACGGAAGTTCATGAATTTAATTCTAAAATCAAAAAATTAAAAATAACTATTCGATTTAGCAAAATATTTTTCTACTACTGTGTCTTTTTTTTAATGAAATTTAATTTATCATGTTATTATGACTGCAGATGATAAAAAGATATCTTTCGAATAGGGGAATAAATAGAATAAAAAGTTTTATTGATTTTTGTGATAAAATGCGTTTCTTTATTTTTAAAAATTTGTAATAAATAAGTTCAATTAAATAATCTCTAATTATTTGCATGTGAGGTAAAAGAATTATCGTAATACCCGCTAGAGCTTCTTAATATTGCAGCACAGCATACATAATATGTATATCTCTAATTATTTACATGTGAGGTAAAAGAATTATCGTAATACCCGCTACAGCTTTTTAGTATTGCAGCGTGGCGTACGTAATATCCAATGCGTATGACAATAGAAAGGTAACTGTTGTGGTAAGAATTTTCTTGTGAATTTTTAATTGCTGGCAGCTGCTATAACGAAAAATGTTTAAATTTGATAGAAAATTGCTGAAAAATTGGTGGTTTTTTATTAATTAAAAGTTAAATATAAATTATTCCGATTCCGAATTGCTTTAGTTGCCTCGGCCGTGTTTTAATACACATGTACATAACATTTCACAATTCTGGTTTCCAAATTGTGGATTTGTATAGCATTACAGACAGACAAATTTTCATTTTTTATATTAGATAAGTAATAGTAATAATAATAAATCGCGATAAACTATTAACTTTAGTAACGCTTGCAAATTGGTGGATAAATAATAAGTTTCCAATGCTCTCATTTACAATGTTGTATAAATTATTCCTGAAATATCAAAAAGATGTTCTTCCATATTTTGAAAAGATACAACTATGTATTTCATAACGTTCGACGAAAAGCGCGAACATACTGCAAACCTTTTTTTTTTTTTTTTTTTTTTTTTTTTAATTTAGATAGAATTAGAAGATTTATTTAATAAAATGTTTCTTGTTTCTATGTATACTAATGTGGTTAATTAATTAAGTAACGCTTTTGTTTCAAAATATGTTTATTTGACTTTAAAAAAAAAAAGAAAAAGAAACGGAAAGTTACTAGCTATGCACTGATCTATATCGCGCTCAACTGTTTTTTTTTTTTTTTTTTTTTTTTAATATTCTGAAACTAGGGGGCTCAGACCCCTACGAGCTACGCTGGCCAACCCCTGTTCAGACACCGCAGACTCTAAAAGCATGCTAATGTGATCGGCTTAAAAAAAAATTCGGAAGATTGAATTATAATAAAAATGAAACAGTGGCGATCTCCCTGTTAACGGGCTGTTTTCGTCTTTGATTAAATCACATCAGTGAAGCATTTTTAAATAACCTAATATAAAATGAATTAAGTAAACAGAGTCTTTGTCTTAGAAATCTGTACTGGCCGGGCTCAGGCCGATTTTCATTGATGGTACTCGGGCTGGGCCGAACTTATTTTTTCTGTACAGAGCCGGGACTGGTTTTATTCCTAGTCTTCACGGCCCAAAATTTTCAGTCCTAGTTTTGACCCAGCCCGTATGAAAATCATTGTCTCAGCGTGGCCTGGTCCATTCAAATGTCAGTAAAATTAGGCCTGTCCAAAAAATGTTGAAAAAAATGCATGCATTTTTAAATCGCCATTATTCTACACTTAAACATTAAAATTTATTCTTTTTAAAGAATAGTAGATTTCTACACTTATTAAAAAGCTAAATTAAAATCTAGTAAAACATGTGAAAAAGAACCTGCCTATGACGGATCCCTGTTTTAAATTGAAAAACGTGTTGATCCATGCAAAATTTATATAGGTACTAATACGTAAGAAGAATATATAATACATTTACACTTGCTAAGAAATGTACTTGTCTACAACGTATTTCCCCCCCTTTTCCATGCAATTCCGTCTTAGAAGATTTTACTGTATAGCATTTTTGAGATTTTTAACACTTCCATGCATGAAATATGGATTAACACTATTAATGATAACTGAAACATTTACATACAAGAAATAGAGATTCATTAAAAAAATAAATATCGCAGCCTGCGGCACTTCTATAAAAATGAAGATTATAAACATGGAAAAAAAGTAAAGATAAATATTTTTGGTCAGAATTCCTCGTACGAGACAAATTTTTAACCAAATCTATGTAAAAATCAATGGTTTGTAGAAATTCACTCGTGCCGGGCCGGGCTCGGGTCGAACTTCTAATTTTTGCATCCTTTTCTCCCGGTATTTTTTAACAACACTATAAGAAAGATCTTTTAAATAAGACATTTTAAATGTATCGTTTTAAATCTGACGTAATTTTCACAAGTTTTCTTTCTCTTTTTAATATTCACGTGAAAATTTGTTTCTAGAAAGGAAATATTTTTATTTGTCCTGCCTTAGAATCGGAAACAATAGTTTTAAAAGATTATCTAGTCAAATTGTGCTTGCAAGTTTAAAGCTGAGGTTAAAAATGAGTCGGAATATAATATATATATATATTTATTTATTTATTTTAAACAGCTTAAATGTTTGATAATTCTCTTCTGAAAATAGGAACTAGTACATCTTAGTACATAAAGAAGCACTGTCAATATTGATTGTATTTTTTATGTCTAAATCTGCGGACGGGGCCTTCGATGCCAGCTCTATTTTATTTAATATTTGAAACTTCCAACCCGCAATTTTATTTATTTCATATTAGTATATTAAGAAGTAGATACTTTCATATCAGTGTACTAGTTTTTCTATTGTAATGCGGAATGCAATTACATATACACAAATACTCCAGTACTTTTTATTTTCTGCAAAACCTTTTTATTATATCAGGGGTATTCTTCTACCCCTGAACCCCTCACTGCCTCATTAATTTAATAATAGTAACTCGATAGAATTCAGTACCTTAAATCTTCTATCTAAAATATTGATTTTGTGATAATGATATTAGTAATTAATTTGAACGAGTAATTATAAATTCCCATATACATCAATTTTTGAAATTATTGATAATCCCGATTGTTCAATTTATTGAAAATCCACTCCTTGTGCCACTAAAATAATTTTAGAGTTACTGTGCCAATGATGCTCATTGATCTCTTTTCTGATAGGCGCGAAGTTTTCAGAAATTTATCAAGTTGTCTACCTGGAAAACCTATAACCTGAAAAAGACTTTTTATTGGCTGGAAAAGTCAGGGGAACGTCAGGGAAATTTTTCATTTCAGAGAAAGTCAGGAAATCTTTTCTAATTATAAAACTAAAGATTTGAAATTGCAGTGTCTAGAAAATCTAACCTTTCTCTTCATAAGTAGTATTCTAAAGAGTTTTTAAACCTCTCAAACAATTCTTTTGTCTACCCCCTCTGTCCATCCTTGTATAACTCAGAGAGAGAGTCTATACCATCAGCTTCACTGAAATTTTGTAGGATTGTTTAGGTGATTCAGTCTATTTACTTAATTTTGTTTGGAAACTGGGCATTTGCTAGCTTAATTTATTTATAATCTTGTTTTCATTTATAACCTTGAAATTGGATTAGTTACAGAACAGATATGGGGCATTCTCACAATCTTTTGACTTTCGGGAATAAAAATCTGGTGAAACTAAACTTGCTAAAATAACATTTTAATCTGATAGACGAATGCCTTAAAGATTCAAAATAAAGAAAAAATGGTCAACAGCGAATTTTTTTTTATATAACTGAGGTTTAAGAGGCTACTTCAGTCAAATGAAAAGACCCGTTCTCTAATGCTGATCCTATAGAAGAAATTTATAACGATATCTCGGTTGCATTTCAATATTTTTAAATGATTTTTTTTTGCATTGGATAGCTGAGATCGATCTGTATGCAGGCCGTTTTTTACTTGTTCGATTTTGATTACAGATTTTTTTTTTTATATATAAGGATGCTTTCAGTTTCGAAACCAGTTCCGAAAATGAAAGCGTCCTCATTAAAAATATCTGTAAACAACATCGCAAAATTAAAAAACGGTCTTTGTATAGATCGATCTCAGCTATCGAATGCAAAAAAAAAAAAAAAAAAATCATTTAAAAATATTGAAATGCAACCGAGATAGCGTTATAAATTTCTTCCATAGGATTAGCATTAGCGAACGGGTCTTTTCACTTGACTGAAGTAGCCTCTTAAGTTAAACTTGCGATTTTAATTTTCCTTATCATTTTACCTCTATAACTTTTTATTTTCTTCTAAATTTTTAATTATAATGAATTTGCATAGTACCCACAGGACATTTAAATAAGAAATAAAAACAATGTAGTATTTTTAGTACAAAATTTTGGTATAACATTGTCTTAAAGGGGTATTAAAGAAGGGACGGAAGGGAAAAAAAGAGGGATGGTATAGGTAAAAAAGGATGGTAATGGAAAAAAAAAGGAATGGTAAGGATGGGACGGTAAGGGAAATTACCACTATTTTTAAGCAAATCATGTTAAGACTAAGTGATAGCCACAATGTTCATTGATTTTTAGAAACAGTTATTTAAGTATTGCGCGGCAGCGCAATACTTATTTATTTCCAGTGTCACTTCTCAATGTTAATTTAACATAGAAAAGCCTATGGAGATCATAACTTTTTCATTTTTTCTTCCCACCTTTTTGTCCCTGATGCCACTCATTTTTAATTCTTTGCTAATTCTAATAATATTATAAATTTAAAGTGTAAAAACATTTGCCAGACGTCAGGATCAAAACGGATCATAAAATGCCTTTGCATATAGGTGGATTATAATCTAGAGAGTAACATGGGCTAATTTTTATTTACATTATTCAAATATTTTTCTTAATAATTCCAAATTTCGCCTTTTTCATTGAGAATCAACGGACATTTTCTAATAAAATTTAACATTTTCCCTTCATTGTTGTAAATAATTAAAAAGCCGTAATAATAATTTGCCTATTTTTAGTTGAATGATTTTCACGTGAAACATGAAACTAAAATAGTTTTTTTTTTTTTTTTTTTTTTTTTTTTTTTTTTTTTTTTAAGAACTTGGGGGCTCTGCCCCCTACGAGCTACGCTCGCCAACCCCCGTTCAGACACACCAAAATCCAAAAAGCACGCTAATTTGATCGGCTTTAAAAATATTGAATTAAAATTAAAAAAAAAAAGCAGTAGCGATCTCTCTGTAAACGGGTTTCCATTCGTTTTCTTTGGATTGGGGATTTTTAAGACCAAATCTGCTGCTGTTAAGAGATACAATGGCTGTTTTCGTATTTATTTAAAAAAATTAGTTAAACATTTGAAAATAAGCTAATGTGAAATGAATTAAGTAAACAGTGTCATTGTCTCCCGGTATTTTTTAACAGCGCTATAAAATAGTTCTTTTAAATAATTCATTTTAAACGTATCGTTTCAAATCTGACGTAATTTACACCAAGTTTTATTTCTCTTATTAATATTCACGTGAAAATACTTTTGTTGTTAGAAGGAAATATTATTTGCGCTGACTTTGAATTCACGATAATAGTTGAAAGGTTATTTCAAAATATCTCGCGCAAATATATTTTTCAATTTAAATTGTTTTGCTATATTTTTTTCCATTTTAAATATGACGTAATTTCCTCCATTTACAAGTTTTAACGCATAATATATATTTTTTTTTAACATTTTGTTTCTCTTTTAAAATTCAAGTGTAAATATGGTTCTTATGACGTAATTTTCCTGCTTTTAACATGTAATCATTTAATTCTAATTTTAAAGGTTTTTTTTTTTTTTTCTATTTGTAATAGTCACGTGTAAGTAAATTTTTAATTTGAAGTAAACATTATTGTTTGCGCTGTTTATACAACTGGCAACAGCTTAAATTAATAACATTTTCTAAAATTTGTAAAAAATATCTCTCGAAATGCTGAAAATTCGAATTTAAAATTGAAATAAAACCTCAAAAAATGAGTCAAATAAGAAAAATAAATGCAATCTGCATACCGGGAACTTATAACGTATAAAATGATCTAAAAATGATTAAATTCTCATGTATAGTTTTTGCTCCAATAAAACTTTTTTAATGCAACTATTTTGTTTAACTTTAGCATTAAATATCTCTTAAAATAATTCTTCGATTTGAAAACTGTCTGCATCAGCGTGTTTATCAAACATTTCTCTATAAAACCTCTGATTTTCATATTTTTGTATGCAACAGTTCTTTTAATATTAACGATGAAAGGCCATGCTTAAGCATTCAAATTGGATGCCGATCTACCCGGAATATCTACGCAGATTTTCATTGGTCCATTTCCAAATCAAAACTTTTTTATATATATAGAAGAAGAAGGATTTAAAAGAAGATGAATATGACGTCATTGTGGGAAAAAAATAACATTTTCAAGCATATTTTTCAATTCCTACTATTAGTTCACACTCTCCCTATATTTATTTATATATACTAGGGGGCTCGGCCCCCTACGAGCTACGCTCGCCAACCCCCGTCCAGACACCGCGGACTCTAAATGCACGCTAATTTGATCTGTTTTAAAGATATTTCGAAAGATTGAATTATAATTTAAAAAACAGTGGCGATCTCCCTATAAACGAATTTCTATTCATTTCTCTTTGATTGGGGAATTTTAACGCCAAATCCGCTGCGGTACTACTTGATTATCCTGTCGACCAATTTCGCCAAATTTATAAATCGCCAAACCACTCGCCAAATTATACAAATTGATATAATTTTTATTTTAAATAACGAAAGAACAAATAAATTCGTACAACATTAATAAAAACACAAATAAAACGTCGAAATAAAAATAACTTGATGACGTATACACCTGTAACAACATTTCAAAATAAGCTAATATAAAAGGAATTAAGTAAAGAGAGTCTTTGTCTCCTGGTATTTTTTAACAAAGCGAAAAGAAAGTTCTTTTAAATGAGACATTTTAAATTAATTTTCAAAATATCAAATAAATGTCTAGCGCAATTTCTAAATTTAAACTTTTTTGCAATATTATTTTGTGTTCATTTTATGTAATAACTATAATGTGACGTAAATATGACGTAATTTCTCCTAAGACTTCTAACGCATGTTAATGAATTTATTATTTTACAATATCCTTTCTCCTATAAAATTCACGTGTATACTTTTTATGACGTAATTTTTAATAAGTTCCTGCTTTTTATACGTAATTATTTAATACTAATTTGAAAGTTTTTTTACTGTTTATAATAGTCACGTGTAAATAAATTTTTAATTTGAAGCAAACATTATTGCTTGCGCTTTTTATACAGATGGCAACATTTTAAATTAGTACAATTTTCTGAAATCTGTAAAAAATATCTCTAGAAATGCTGAAAATTTGAATTTAAAATAGAAATAAAACCTGAAAAAATGAGTCAAAATAAAAAAGTTAATGCAATCTGCACTCCGGCAAATTCTAACGCATAAAATGATCTAAAAATGATTACACTGCCCTGTATAGATTTTGCTGCTATAAAACTTTTTTAGTGGAACGATTTTGTCCAACTTTAGCATTAAATAACTCTTAAAATAATTCTTCGATTTGAAAACTGTCTGCATCAGCGTGTTTATCAAACATTTCTGTATAAAACCACCGATTTTCATGTTTTTGTATGCATTATTTTTGTTAATATTAACGAAGAAAGGCCTCCGGTCACAAAAAAATCAAAACCGGCGGCGACGGCGGCGGTGACAGCGGGAGTTACTTTTTTTTAGAATAGAGAGATATTTATATATTTATATATCTTGTTCAAATTTTCAATCGTTAATAAAATGCTCATTATTCATCCTATCAAGTTGAAATAAATTTTTTAAACTTGTACTAGATGGCAATTGATGTTAATACAGTTTTTTTTTCAAATATTAATTAATTAATTAAATTTTAATTAATTAATTTTAGTTTTGCATGGGAAACAAAATGGCGGCCATTGGTTATTGAAGATCAATGAATGTATTTTCAATAAGGGGTTACCATAGGGGGTACCCTGTTCAGCCCCTGTTCATATACAGCCAAGTTTGTCGCCAACTTGGCGATATATCGCCAAATTTGGCGGCCAAAATGAGTCGCCTAAAGTGACGCCAACTTGGCGATATCTCTAATATTTCGCCAAATTCCCATAGAGTTTCATGGTAAACCTACTTGCTCATAGAAAATCAACAAATTGAGATATTTTAATGCAACAAAATCTAATATTATCAGGGATTATATTAAATTTTTCTTTGATGACCTAAGTAGGAATTGACTTTAAAAACAAAATTTTTATATTACTTGTTTAAGTTCAGATTGTAATTTTTTGACCAAACTACAACAACCTGCATTACTGCACTGGTGAAACATTTTGAATTATACATAGGTAAATTGCATCACAAATTGGGATGCGATATCACACAAATCAAAGCCTGATGATGATACCCTCCATTAATTTTGAAATGTGTTTGTCTGAATGCAGTAGTTATTAAAAAACTTGACATATAAACAAAAACCTAATTTGCAGAACAAATTAAAAAAACAAAATTTATTTCCTAAATTGTTTAAGCCCGAGAAGGGGCAGATATTAAGATATTTCATTCAATTCGCTCTACATTTAATGTTAAATTTTTGTAACAAATAAGCTAAACCAATTGAACATTAAAAAATTTAAAATGAAATTCATGCAATATAATGCTTTAAACACCTATATACAGTAGACTCTCGTTTTTACGAACCTCTTTTTCACGAACACTTGCGATTTTACGAACTATAGAGTGGTCCCGAATACGCTCCCATAGAATCAATGTAATTTTTCGCTCCCATTTACGAACTACAGATTATGAAAATCTCTTTTTTGCGAACTCAGTTTCCGTAGTTCTGATTTTTTTTTTTTTTTTTTTTTTTTTTTTTTTAAGTTTCGGAATGCAGTGTCAACGTCAGTTAAACTCTATACAGGTACAATGAGACATCAGGTACATTCCAAGAATGTGTTGATTTTCCCCAATCTCTTTCGTAGGGAGGGGCATAGCAACAATTTCAAGTAGTGGTTGTCAGGACTAAGGCACTTTTTTGAAGGAAACAATAACTGTGAAAGGTAAAGGTAGTAAAGGTTTCCATAGATAAAATGGGAACATGTCTTTTTCAAAATGTGATTTTTTAAAAAAAAGATAAGTGATTACTTCCATTCCTAATTTTTCATCTATGTTTTCATCTATGTATTTTCACCTACTAAGTACTAATACAGTCTACGTTTTCATATGTAATATTTTCAAAGCATGGTAACATATGTTTGTGTGTACTAAAATTATTTTTTGTGTATAAATTTGCATTTATTTCTTGTATATTTAAAAATACATGTATAACTTTATTAAATAATAAATAATCTTGAAATACTGCTTCAACCATGAAGAGGGGGCAGTTTGATAAAAATAGACATAAATAATGTACGTATTCATATCATTTTTGGTGTTTTTCTATTTTACGAACTTTCTATTTTACGAACTATTTGGGTGTTCCCTGCGAGTTCGTAAAAACGAGCGTCGACTGTACTTAGATTCCGTTCAAATGAAATCGAAATAAATCTTAGACTTTTTCCATTTTTAAGTTGTAAATATTTGTACTGCAAATTTTGCATTATGTTTATGACGATTGTACATAATATGATAAGGTACATGCAAAATACAAAACTTTAAAAAAAGTCTAAGATTTATTTCGATTTCATTTGAACGGAATCTAAGTATATAGGTGTTTAAAGCATTACACTGTATGAATTTCATTTTTACTTTCTTCTATCTTCAATAGAAGAAAGTATTGTAATCGAAATTTTTTTCGACTTCCGGTTTTCGACGGATTTGCATGTTTTAGGGGTCAGAGATTCCAAAAAACATGTTTATAAAAAATGTCTGTCTGTCTGTGTGTCCGTCTGTCCGTCTGTCTGTCGCCATTGTACCATCAAAAAGTGTATGAAGTTATGTATAGAATTAAACCAAAATTTTATTATAAGTTTTTGGCTATGGCAAGCCGGTCCTCCCGGAATTTGGAAAAAATTCGCCGGTAGGGGGCGCTGATATAACAATTTTTATGCGATTTTGAATATTGTACCATCCAAAAGTGTATGGAGTTATGCATAGAATTGAACCAAATTTTTATTTTAAGTTTTTGGATATGACAAGCAGGTCCTCCCTGAATTTGGAAAAAATTCGCCGGTAGGGGGCGCTGTAAATGCGATTTTTGTGCGATTTTGAATATTGTACCATCGAAAAGTGTATGAAGTTATGCATAGAATTGAACCAAATTTTTATTTTAAGTTTTTGGCTATGGCAAGCAAGTCCTCCCTGAATTTGGAAAAATTTCGCCGGTAGGGGGCGCTGTAATAGCGATTTTTGTGCGATTTTGAATATTATACCGTCAAAAAGTGTATGAAGTTATGCATAGAATTAAACCAAATTTTTATTTTAAGTTTTTGGATATGGCAAGCAGGTCCTCCCTGAATTTGCAAAAAATTCGCCGTTAGGGGGCACTGTAATAGCGATTTTCGTGCGATTTTGAATATTGTACCATCGAAAAGTGCATGAAGTTAGGCATAGAATTGAACCAAAAGAATTTTTTAAGTTCTTGGCTATGGCAAGAAGGTCCTCCCTTAATTCGTAAAAAAATCGCTCGTAGAGGGCGCTGTAATAGCAATTTTTGTAAAATTTTTGTGCCATTTTGAATATAGTACTGTCGAAAAGTGTATGAAGTTATGCATAGAATTGAACCGAATTTTATGTGTTTATTTTTGGTCAGGTCACGAAGGTCCTCCCTGAATTTGGAAAAATTCTGCCGGTAGCGGGCACTATAATTGCGATGTCTGTACCATTTTCATTATTGTACCATCGAAAAGTGTATGAAGTTATCCATATAATTGAACCAAATTTTTTGTGCATGTTTCTGGCTATGGCAAACAGGTCCTCCCTGAACTTGAAAAAATTCCGAAAGAAGGGGCGCTATAATTCCGATCTCTGTGCCATTTTCATTATTGTACCATCGAACAGCGTATAAAATTATGCGTACAATTGAACCAAAATGTTTGTGCTTGTTTTTGGCTTTGGCCAACAGGTCCTCCTTGAATTTGGAAATATTGCGCGGTAAAGGGGCTCCGTGCTAGCGATTTTTGTATACTTTTCTTCATTTTTCGTAGTTCTATTGTGCATCGGCGGCTCATGCAGCGGCGGGAACTCGCTTCCTGCTAAGCCAGCTATTCGCAAACAGCTGATAACAACAGAATAAGGAAAAATTAATAATTTTTACAAATATCATGATATAGATTAACTCGTTTTTAGTCCGTTTAATTGACTTGAGCAGAAATTTAAGATGAAAATCAAAGTTTGTATAGTATTGAACTAATAATATTGAAGTATTAACATGTGTAACTAGGTTTTGAAATATTAAGATGTATAAGATAGAAGAAAGTTTTGGGATTGGCACATCCAACTAGTTATTTTTATTTTCTTCTATCTTCAATAGAAGAAAGTATTGTAATCGAAATTTTTTTCGACTTCCGGTTTTCGACGAATTTACACGTTTTAGGGGTCAGAGATCCCAAAAAACATGTTTATAGAAAATGTCTGTCTGTCTGTGTGTCCGTCTGTCCGTCTGTCTGTCGCCATTCTACCATCAAAAAGTGTATAAAGTTATGCATAGAATTGAACCAAATTTTTATTTTAAGTTTTTGGCTATGGCAAGCAGATCCTCCCTGAATTTGGAAAAAATTCGCCGGTAGGGGGCGCTATAATATCAATTTTTGTGCGATTTTGAATATTGTACCATCCAAAAGTGTATGAAGTTATGCATCGAATTGAACCAAATTTTTATATTAAGTTTTCGGATATGGCAAGTAGGTCCTCTCTGCATTTGGGAAAAATTCGCCTATAGGGGGCGCTGTAACAGCGATTTTTGTGCGATTTTGAATATTGTACCATCCAAAAGTGTATGAAGTTATGCATCGAATTGAACCAAATTTTTATTTTAAGTTTTCGGATATGGCAAGTAGGTCCTTCCTGCATTTGGAAAAAATTCGCCGGTAGGGGGCGCTGTAACAGCGATTTTTGTGCGATTTTGAATATTGTACCACCCAAAAGTGCATGAAGTTATGCATAGAATTGAACCAAATTTTTATTTTAAGTTTTCGGATATGGCAAGCAGATCCTCCCTGAATTTGGAAAAAATTCGCCGGTAGGGGGCGCTGTAATAGTGATTTTTGTGCGATTTTGAATATTGTACCTTCCAAAAGTGTATGAAGTTATGCATAGAATTGAACCAAATTTTTACTTTAAGTTCTTGGCTATGGCAAGCAGGTCCTTCCTTAATTTGGAAAAAAATCGCCGGTAGTGGGCACTGTAATAGCGATTTTTGTGTCATTTTGAATATTGTACCATCGAAAAGTGTATGAAGTTATGCATAGAATTGAGCCAAAGTTTTTGTGTTTGTTCTTGGTCATGGCACGAAGGTCCTCCCTGAATTTGGAAAAATTCCGCCTGAAGGGGGCACTATAGTTGCGATGTCTGTACCATTTTCATTATTGTACCATCGAAAAGTGTATGGAGTTATGTATATAATTGAACCAAATTTTTTGTGTATGTTTCTGGCTATGGCAAGCAAGTCATCCCTGAACTTAAAAAAATTCCGCCAGAAGGGGGCGCTATAATTGCGATCTCTGTGCATTTTCATTATTGTACAATCGAAAAGTGTATGAAGTTATGCATACAATTGAACCTAATTTTTTGTGAATGTTTTTGGCTTTGGACAACAGGTTCTCCTTGAATTAGGAAATATTGCACAGTAAAGGGGTTCTGTGATAGCAATTTTTGTATACTTTTCTTGATTTTTTATAGTTCTGTTGTCCATTGGCGGCTCGTGCAAAGGCGGGAACTCGCTTCCTGCTAAGCCGGCTATTCGCAAACATCTGATAACAACAGAATAAGCAAAAACTATTAATTTTAGCAAATATCATGATATAGATTAAGTCGTTTTTAGTTCGTTTAATTGACTGAAGCAGAAATTTAGGATTAAAATCAAAGTTGGTATAGTATTGAACTAATAATATTGAAATATTATCATGTGTAACGAGTTTTTGAAATATTAAGATGTATAAGATAGAAGAAAGTTTTGGGATTGGCACATCCAACTAGTTTAATGTTCAATTGGTTTAGCTTATTTGTTAGAAAAATTTAACATTAAATGTAGAACGAATTGAATGAAATATCTTAATATCTGCCCCTTCTCGGGCTTAAACAATTTAGGAAATAAATTTTGTTTTTTTAATTTGTTCTGCAATTTAGGTTTTTGTTCAATTTATATTGGATTAAATTAAAAACAATTTAATTTACCTCGAAAAGTGCAGGAATAAACCTTGAGGACGGTAAGACTACCAATAAAGCCACGATGCTTGAAATTGATATTTAAATTCTGATTTAAATTCTGCAGTTAATTTCCTGTCAAAGAATTTTAGACATTCTTTCTTTAGCATACAACTTGAAAACTTGAAAAAAATTCTGTGGCTGCATCTGAAGTGATTATCTGTATAAGTTTATCAAGAAGGACGGTAAGGAATCTAAAATCCAGGGACAGAGTTTAAAAAATAATATCAAACGTAAAAATGCATGCAGGTTAATTTTTTGCTACATATTTATATAAAACAATTGTCCAGTTTCGGAAAAAAATTACATCAAATTACTTTTATTGAAACAATTTTATACAGACAGCTCCAAACTTAAAAATCAGCATCAAGGACATGGGACGGTATAGGAATTTCCTGGATATTAGGACCCCCAACGTCGTCCAAAATTTATTTATGTCGTTAATATTGTTATGCAGTAATGCATCATGCAATGGGATGTTCCCCATATATGAAAAAAAAAAACAAAAAAAAAAACAAACAAGAATATGTATTAAAATAAAAATTATTATTCAGGGACTTAAAAGTCAAAAGATTGTGAAAATGCCCCATACATTACGTTTTTTGTATTAACCCATTCCTTGCTGATTGTGCGAAAACGAACCATTTTTTAAATAATTTTTTTCTGTATGAAAATAAATGTTTCGATCACGAAGAATAGTTTCATAGTTCATAGATGGTCTTTCTTTTTTATTTTTATCAATTCCTACTATTAGTTCACACTCTCCTTATATATGTCGTAGGCTAATTGAAAAATCCGGCTCTTTGCCTACGACATAAATATCTTGTTCAAATATTCAATCGTTAATAAAATATTTATTATTCATCCATTCAAGTTCAAATACATTTTTGTTAAACTTGTAGTGGATGACACTTGATGAAAACAGTTTTTTTAAACATCAATTCATTAATTAAATTTAATTAATTAATATAGCTTTATATGGGAGAAAAAAATTTCTCTTATTGACCTAAGTAGGAATTGACTTAATTTTTTTTTTA
Source organism: Maratus speciosus (assembly GCA_963932465.1). Taxonomy (NCBI): domain Eukaryota; kingdom Metazoa; phylum Arthropoda; class Arachnida; order Araneae; family Salticidae; genus Maratus; species Maratus speciosus. The sequence continues at coordinate 323,091,068 of OZ010800.1, read as the reverse complement.
ATATTACTTGTTTTTAAGGAACTTAACTGTGAGTTATATTTTTGTTTATCTGTTTTATATTGATATATCGCTCCCTTGCATTAAAAAAAAAACCCCACAACTCAAAAATTGGGTTTTTAGAGTTATGGCTGCCATTCTGTTTGGTTTTTCCGCCTCCAACAATCCCCTAAAGTACCAGATGATAGTGCACTGAAAATCGAGCCACCAAGTAGCAGTTGTGTTTCCAAGATGCCCATTGACCCTTCTACAGCCCGGAAAGAGTTTTTCGCATATTCTGAAAAACGAAGTTTTCTTTTGTTATGCCACTTTTGTAGCAAGGTTGCGAATGATTACATAAGTTTTGGTAATGTTTCCCGCTGATATTTTTATAATTCCTAATTTTTTTTTTCAATTTTGTCAATATTTTAACATATTTCTCATAAAATATTAGCATGAAGAACAAATTTTAATAAAAAGCTAGTGCAGCAGTTAATGGGTTAATATATGGGGCATTCTCACAATCTTTTGACTTTCAAGAATAAAAATCTGGTGAAATTAAACTTGCTAAAGTAACATTTTAATCTGATAGACGAATGCCTTAATGATTCAAAATAAAGAAAAAATGGTCAGCAGCGAAAATTTTTTTATTTAACTGAGGTTTAAGTTAAACTTGCGAGTTTAATTTTCCTTATCATTTTACCACTAAAACTTTTTCTTTATTTCTAAATTTTTACTTATAATGAATTTGCATAGTACCCGCAGGACATTCAAATAAGAAATAATAACAATGTAGTAGTTTTAGTACAAAATTTTGGTATAACATTGTCTTAAATGGTGTTAAAGAAGGTACGGTAAGGTAAAAAAAAAGGGGAAGGTATATGAAAAAAGGGACGGTAAGGAGAAAAAACGCATAGCAAAGATGGGACGGTAATGAAAATTACCACCTATTTTTAGGCAAATCAGGTTAAGACTAACTGATAGCCACAATGTTCATTGATTTTTAGAAACAGTTATTTACATTGGATTAAATTTTATAAAAAAAATTAATTTGCCTCGAAAAGTGCAGGAATAAACCTTGGAGACGGTAAGACTACCTATAAAACCAAGATGCCTGAAATTGATATTTAAATGCTGATTTAAATTCTGCAGTAAATTTCCAGTCAAAGAATTTTAGACATTCTTTCTCTAGCATACTTCTGCATGAGAAAAAACTTGAAAAAAATTCTGTGGCTGCATCTGAAGCGATTGTCTGTATAATTTTAGAAGAGGGACGATAAGAAATCTAAAACCCAGGGACAGGGTTTAAAAAAATAATAAACAACTATAAAAATGTGTGCAGGCTAATTTTTTGCTACATATTTATATAAAACAATAGTTTCAGTTTTGGAAAAAAATTAAATTGAATTACTTTTATTGAAACAATTTTATGCAGACAGCTCCAAACTTAAAAATCAGCATCAGGGACACGGGACGGTATAGGAGTTTCCAGAATTTTTGGACCCCCAACATCATCCAAAACTTATTTATCTCGTTAATATTGTTATGCAGTCATGCAATGGGATGTTACCCAGTAAATGAAATTAAAAAAACCACAAGAATATGTATTAAAATAAAAAATATTATTCAGGGACTTAAAAGTCAAAAGAATGTGAGAATGCCGCCTATGTCAAAGTAATCCAATCCCTACTTATTTGTGATTGGTGTGATAAAGAATTTCATCCTGATTGGAAAAAAAAAATGGATGGAACCTGATGCTAAAATTGTGTATCTGCAAAAATTTTAGAATGGAGGGGAAAAAAAATCTCATTAGGAAGTAAGGGGGCGTGAAGCAATCATTAACCCTTTCAGAACGAGCGTCATTTAACCACATTCATATTTCTAATCGTAATCCCAGAAATTCTGTATGTCATTTTTAGTTTTATTTTCCAAAAATTTGATGGGACGCATACGTCCTGAAGGAGTTAACCATGAAGTAAATATCTTGGTGTCTAATAATTTGTAAATTTTGCAGCAATTTATTTAAAAAAAAAAAAATCAGTAGTTTATGCTTCAGAATCAGTTCTGAGAGTTCCTTTCTCTAATTCACAACTTTTAAGATTTTTTCTATGTAACATCACAAAATCTCGACACTTGGAATTTTTTATTATTATTATTTATAGGTATGGAAAGCATGGAAAAGTCAGGGAAATTTGTAGGCCAGTTGGAATAGACATCCTCATTGTAAAAAAAAAAAAAAAAAGGAATAAAATGTGGAAATACTACTGGCAATCGAGACGCCAGTACTATTTCCGTATTTTAACGGAACTTTTTCCCGGTAAATTACAGAAAATATCCGTTTTTTTTTTATTTAGGGGGAAAACTTCCGTTAAAATGCGGAAATAGTACTGGCGTCTCGATTGCCAGTAGTATTTCCGTATTTTAGTCTGTTTTCTTTTCTTCTTTTTTTTTTTTTTTTACAGTGTTGATTTATGTGAATAAATGTATAATTTGTTCTCTTGGAAAAGCGTAATAAATGAGCTGTTGGTTTTGAAGGTGGAGCAAGTTCATTTTTGGAAGAAGAAAAAAAATTAAAGCTAAATTTTATTACAAATGAAAATAAAATTTATGTTTTTAATCATTTCACAATCAATATCTTTTAATATCTGTATAAATTTGTGACTAGTCATTGATGGGTCAACGATATTACAAATGCATTGATTTTGGAAAGTGAGGCAAGTCCATTTTGCATAGAAGTATTTTTTATGTTGCATGCTATTAACAAGCACAATCAGAATTTAGCAGCTCTACTAACTGTGATGAATCGGCAACATTGGTAAAACATTGTTTTATCATAATTTATAATTATACGCATACAACTTAACCCTTAAATGGGCGATTTTTTATTTTGTTTCGAAAAAATTATATGTGATTCTCTGAAAGGTTTATTACACAGGAAATATAATGAAAAAAAAATCAGAGATATATTTTTCATATAATACGTCAATCTTTTCTTCTATTGCATATCTGCAATATAAGTAAAAACTACTGTCGTGTGGATGTTTTATGCTAAAATAATGCAAATTAGTAAATACTTTAATAAGTAAGATCAGTTGGGGCAACTGGGCTATGATTTTACAATGTGACTCTGGAGCTTCTGACAATTCAGCTGCAAAAAGCTAATGTTCATTTGAATTAAAGTCTAAACTTCTGTAAATGTGTTCAGTAAGGTTCCCTCTATCAGACAGAAATGCTCAAAATTACATTTTAATATTTAAAAATATAAAAATATGCATATTTCATCTTTCTTTCCTCATGGGTACAGTTGCCCCATAAAAATGGGGTAAGTGGACCAGGAGGGTCTATGTTCCACACGCGTTTATTTTTTTTCATATGGGATATCAGGTCATGTTTGAAAAAGTGTAAACAACTTAAAAATTTTTAAACCAGGCAGATCATGTAAATTATATATCAACTAAAGAGCGTTGTAAGGGAAACCTTTGCTGTCAATGCGTGTAAAAAAGTAGTAAAAGTGAAAATATTAGATTTATTTATACCAAAAACATAAAAATTAAGTAAATACTTGTGTACTTTAGTATAGGTAATAAGTATAAAAGTCACATGATTATTTTAAGGAAAAAAATAGCAAGGCAAATCTATGAACAAACGGCTACGTAAGTACTTAAATACTGTATCTGTATCCAGAAGGCATTTTAACTCTGTTTACTCGATTAGGGACCACAGAGAAGTTTCCGGCCTCCTGATTGGTTAGTTTCTTTTATGCTGTTTGTTTTAGTGCCTTTATGAATACGCAAGACTCTCCTTTTCCTGAAATGGCTGCTTTAGCCGAACTTAAACTTCCGACTTCATATTTTAATGAAATCGAATCAATTTCCGAAAACATAATTACAGTTCGCAGCAATATTAAACATTTAGAAGATTGCAATAAATGGGTGAAATAATACGGAGATTTAAATAATAAAAAATGGAATTCTAGATCATCAAAACCTTGTGAACAAAGATTAGCTTGCGCGTAAGTGTAATAATTATTTAAAGATCACTTAAAGCAAAATTGGTAATATATTTTTTTAATTGTTAATTATTCTTATGACGGTCGTAACATATGGAAATGATTTTTAAAGAAATTGTGGCGCCATCTATCAATATAATGTTGAACATAAATATACATTTTTTTTTTAACATGCTTAATTTGAAGTTCTTTTATGGTTTTATACAGAGCAAACTGATGAAATTTCATTTTAAAAGACTGTGTAAAATTGAAAAATATATTTCTGTCGTGTATTTCTTTTTGAATGTTAAATTATCATATGCCAAAATTTTAATGTTGTAAGTTGATTCGTTTAATATGAGTTAATTATAAAAAATATTTAATAATCAGTCTTTAATTTATTAAAAAATGAATTTAATAACGACTGATGGTTTTAAATTCTTAGCAACTAAATACTTACCTAGCATTTTTTTCTTTTGTTAAAAGTATTTTTATAATTTAGATTAACGGTTACTTCATCCGCTACTTACTATTTTATAATGTATTCTACATTTTGTATATATCCTATTTCATTTTCAGAAAAAAAATTGCTTGTCACCAGTCATCACGTTGATTTTATGAAAGTACCAACTGCAGCAAACAAAAGAAGTTTTTCAAAGAATGTAGGGTGTCTAGCTACTATAAATGTACAAGTAAAGTTGGATACAACGTCAACTAAGAAGAAATACTCCTTTGTAAAAATAAGTAATATATATATATATATATATATTGTATTTTAATTTACTTTGAGATTAAGATAAAATATTGCGTGAATTATTATTGAAAACTCTCCATAGATTTTAATATTAACCTAGTTGTAACTCTTATCCTTTTTCAACTTTAATAAACCATTATCAAAACTAAAAACTAAAACTATATCAAATGCAACTTGCTTACACAGGATTTTCATAAAGCGGGTGTTTGGGGTGAAAAGAAAAATATCTATCTTCATTCCCGAAAAACAATTAATTCTGGAGAAAAAAGTTCAATAATATTTTCAGAAGTATTACCCAATTTTATTAATTTCATACATACAGCAGGTGGGGTACGAGGTAGCCCGTGTAAATGGGATACATATACTTTTATTTGGAAGAAATACATTGTAGCTTAAAAGTTTTACCCCCCCCCCAAAAAAAAAAAAAAAAAATTGTAAATACTGATTCACTTATTCCACCCCCCAAGAAAAAGAAGAAGAAGAAAAGGATTATATATTGGTATATTGCTACTGGTGTCATTAGAAATTGCAATTTACAAAGACCTTAAGCATCAGAAAAGACGAAACAGATACTAACCAATCAGGAGGCCGTAAACTTCCCTGTGGTCCCTAATCGAGTAAACAGAGTTAAAATGCATCCAGAAGTCGCATTATAGGGGAAATTTTATGTTCCTACCAGAACCGTTAATGAGTTACCTTCATGATCATTTTATTTAACATATTCTAAAGAAAGATGCGATGAAGATATTATTTTCAAAATAGTGGTAGGAACAATGAATGTTTCCCTGTAGAATGCGACCCCTATGTATCGTACAATTTCAAGGTTTGGCTATCTCGCTTTCAGGGGCAAGGTACATGCATTCGTAAAATGTTGGAATAATTTAATGACACCAGTATTTACAAGAAAATCTATTTGTAAACAAGTAAAAGTATATTTTCGCGTACTTAGTAAAGCTGAAAATTTCATTATAAAATTCCGGTGCGAATGTGGCAATTAGGTATTAAAATTATGTGATGCCATAACGGCATCACCGCCTCTTAAGGGGTCAAGAAATTTGGTTTGATACCACCCAATATGTTTTTTTTTTTTAATTTTTATTACGTAATTTTGATAAGGTCTTCGCTAATTTTCTTTATTGTGAGCAAAAAACAATGGAGAAATTTATTTCCCGTAGTAAGAGAAATTCAAAAAAATTATTTATAACTATTGGGGTAACTGGATCCAGCATGGTCCAGTTACCCCGTCCCAGTTATTGTCCCAATTACGTGTCCCAGTTACCCCCATTTTTGAAAAAAATTATAGGGTAACTGGGACACCGGGGTTACATTTGAAACATGAAGTAAATATGTATAGATACCTAATAATATTAATGTAGTTATATGCCTAATCTTAAAAAAAAGAATGTTTAATAAAAGTACGTACAGTATTTTAATAAAAAGCCGAGGAAATTCAACCATATTGACGTTGTTTTCAAAAAAAGAAACGCAAATATTTGACAACCTATCACAGCAAAATGAGAGTTATGATTGAGTTAACACACATTGTTTTAGGAAGTAGAGATTAAGGTGCATTGTTCGCAAAAGCTAAAACTTAAAAAAACATTAACAGTTTTTTATAAAATAGCCTATGGCCCAGTTACCCCAACTAACCTTATGTCTCCAAATACCTTATTTTATATATTTTGCTTATTTTATAAAACTTAATCTTTAACCCTTTAATTCCCATAATAGTATACGTTCTAGAAATTACGTAGTGTTCAGAGAATCTGACTTTACACCAGAAAGTTTCAATGGTTAATTTCGCTTTATTTAAATACGGAACGTCTGTTTCTTAATTAAAGCAAATATTGCTATTTTAATTTTCTGGTGGGAATTAGGTATATACGAATAAAAAAAATCTATTAAATTCAAAACAGTGTTGTTTGTATATATGCAAAGTAAAGCGTTAATACTGGATATTTTAACTCTTTCCACTATTTCTATAAAGTTAAATTTATTGTTTGTTTTATTGTAACTTTTCTAAAGAAGAATGAAATATTGAAATAAACCAAATGAGTAAATGAAATAAAATATTTATTTTTTTGTTATTATAATTATATTCTTTTCAAAGAAAATCAACGTTTCCAAACAATTTGATTCTTTTGGAAGTGAGGCAAGTCCATTGACGCATACAAAAATGATGATTGTTTTCAAAGCTATAACACAGATAGTGCATTATTGCCATACAGGACTTAACTTCTGACAAAAAAAAAGGACCGGAGCTGTAATTTTCCGAGGATTTTCCTGTTTTTTTATAAGAATGCTTGTAAATTCTAGAATAAATATACAATAGAACCTCGATTATCCGAAGTAACTGGAACCGACCCTATATCGGAAAAATCGAAATTTTCGGATAGTCGAGAATGCTTCAATTTTAAGATAAAGGAGAAATATATGCAATATTTCGTATTATGGTAACAAGTGCTTAATAAAAATAAAGCAATAGCAAAATAGAAAAAATAATAAATTACCTGAATTTTAATTTTGAAATTAAGTACCTTTTACATATATCACAAGGGTTTGTAAAAATGTTTTATTTAGCGCAGTTTCGATTGCTTTTGCTTTGAAGCGCTATCACGAAGTTTTAAAAAATTATTAGTTCGCCAGTATCGCAGTCTTTCTGCTGCTCGAGCCATGCCAAACCTTTTACAAAATATTCAAAAGCTTCAGCATTGCTAATTTGTTCGTTTTCTTCGATCCACTCCGCAGCTTACGGGAGCTCAAGTTAAATTCAAAGGAACTCTAAGAAAGCGGATCGAAAATATTTATATGTACTCGCAGTTCGGAAAGGATCTCTTGCACTATGTATAGTTAAAAAAAAAAAAAAAAGCTTTCAAAATGGATTTTGCACACAAGGAATGTGGTAGTGAAAAAAAAAAAAAACTTTAAAAATGGATTTTGGTTAATCGAGAGTTTCGGATAAAAGAGGTTTTACTGTATTTATTAATCGCAGTTTGATGCAATAATATCTTTAATATAACTTCTTTCAACATGTAGTTCAAAATAAAATTCTGTTTAAAATATTTTTGTCTACAACCATTTTAACATGATTTCTAGAAACGGAAAAATCCGGGCCAGCCGGTTAAAGGGCAGCAATTTTTACTTCCAAAAAAAAAAAAAAAAAAAAAAAAAAAAAAATCGAGGTGAAGACTTTCGAATTTCGAAGAAAGAAAATGTTTAAAAAAGAACTGTTATACTGATTTATAATAAACGTGAAAAATTAATTGCAATACAAAATCTATCGAACATTGGTTAAACCGACTCTTAAAACAAATATTACTTTAATCTAAAGTTCCCAAAATACTATTTCCTTTAACTCCAACTCTTCCAATATGATTAAATTATCAATTGAGGCTCTTGTGCTACGTATTACAGAATGAAAATCCAGTAAAAATTATTTCACTCTGACTACAATCATAGGTTTTTCTTTCTTTTTTTTTGGGGGGGGGGGGGAGGAGGGATACATACATACATCCATCTCATTATTGTATTCATTAAAAACAAAAACAAAAAAACAATACGCGCAATTTACTATTACTAAATATTTTTCCAAGCTTGAAGTTACGTTTGTCGGCTATATTTTGTAATACTACGGAAATAAAATAACACATCACAGTGCTGTAACGAGTTGAATAGCAAGTCTTATAACGTAACAAGCATTTAAGTAATAATAAAAAAAAAAAAAGTGGTTCAAAGCTTTGCAGTTCATAGTGAGAAGATGTCTCACTTTATATGCATTGCTTTAAATCGCAGATTTTCAACTGATAAATAGCAAGTGTAAACATTTTATTAATATATTTTTAACTAAAATTAATAATACACTTTTAATCCCCATATATCACCTTTTACACAATAAATAGCGTGTAAATAGCCCCTCTGTATAATGGAAATTTGGCCGAAATGGTTATTTAGTATAGTCTCTGCGAAAAACACACTTTCTAAGATGAAAACCTGTCTAAAATGGAATATTTTTCTGGTTTCTTTTGAATTTCATCTTAGCAGGTTTAATTATATTTTGCTAAACTTTCGTAATTAAACTTGATATTTTCTACAAATTTCGGAGGGGGCTGCAGCCTCATCAGCCCACCCTCTGAATACGCCACTGTCACGAACTTCTGCGCAGAATTCAGTGAAATTCCATATGAAGTTCTATTCTTATGTGAACTGGTGCTGATTATAGTTTTAAAGGGGGACATCTCCCGAGAAGAGTGTTGCAAATCGATCATTTGTCCGATTTATGTGATTCTCATATCTCCGATTTATGTGCGCAGATTTCAAACAACATCAAATTTAGAATCTCATAATAGGAATAGGTAAATTGTCATTAAATTTTGGCCTCGGTCATCCAAGAGGAGTTACCGAAATTTGATGATTTTTTAGGTAGATTTCGTAAGAAATACTACTTATTGCAGTCGTTACCATGGTGCGACTTTTGAAAAATTCTTTCATAACTTTTCATTATATGATCCCAGGAAACCAAAACCACCATCACCTAAAAAGTTTATATATATATATATATATGTATGTATGTATGTACTAAATTTTGTCCGCACGATAAAAGTCGCAATTATGCACGGATCGTCTTCAAACTCGCCAACAACTTTGAGATGGCTAATATCTCGGCGGGGATTGAAAATGGGCAAAATCGGCCCAAGGGAATGGAAATGGGGAGGATTAAAAATTTTGAATACCGTCTTAACAAGATTCTGATAAAACCAGCTCTTACATAACGGTGACAGGAAAAAATAAATATTTTTCATTATAGCAGTTGCCAACAATTAAAAAAACAAACAATAAAATTCTCACTACAACGATTGCTTTTCTTTTGCAAGATTTTTCATGTGAAAAAATAAATTAAATAACTAGTTTGACGAATTGAAAACAAATTGAATATTACGTCATAAGTTTTCTAGCGCAAGATTTCAGAATGAAAACTCAAAATGAAATAAATAGTTTGACGAATTAAAAAAATATATATATTACGTCATGTTGTATATATAATGTACCTCAGCAGGTGAATATGTAACGTCATGTGAGTTTGAAGAAACGTATTAAAACATTATAAAAACCCAACTATAGAAATATTAACATATTTTAACACTTTGAGGTTCTCTGAATTTGTTTTAGCAATTTTTAAACGTATTCCATATACATGCGTGTGTGTATTCGTGTATATAAGAATTTTCACAAAATGTTTAGCTCCCTAGAGCTCATTCTTAGTGAAGGAACTGCGTTTATCTTTAATGTTGATTTAAGTTTTGTTGGTGAATTTAGTACTTAACTTCGAAATCTACCTCCGCCTGCAGGCCCGAGCCGGCAGGGATTTTTTATTCTTTGAATCCTTGTAACTGCGAGTTAAATTACAAGAAATGAACTCTACTTCTTAATTGTTGGTGTGTGGCAGTTCTATTTAAAATAATATATTTTGTTATGGTTTGTTATGTTGGTATAAAAGTTTTGTTATGGCCACAGCATCCCAGTTCGACCCCTGTATCCAGTATTATAATCAGTATTTACTGCTTTAGTAGAATGAGATTAAAACAAAAGATATTTATTTAACTATGTTTTTATGCGTTCACACATGAATATATTTCTAATGAATTTCTAATTATCTGTAATCTAATGAATGAATCTATATTCCTAATGGTCTATCATCTAATGAATATGTGTAATTTCTCGTGGTGATATAGAAAGGAGGCCTCAAATGAAATCAGTCCATGGTACCCAATCTTTCTTGATCGGGACGTCGTTTGTTAACCCGGGAGAACTCGCTGCATGAGATTTTCTCTCATCGTCGTACTTTTTTTAAGACTCTTATTTAAACAATTTTTCATTTTAATTAAAATTTAAAAATGTTATTTAAATTATTTTACCTTTTTGTGAATAAAAGTACTAAGCCAAGCAAAAAAATTGATATTAAGCGAATGTAAAGTAAAAGAAAAACAATTGGGCATCGTGAGAGAAATTCTCACTAGCGAGTTCTCGCGGGTTAAAGGTGTTCCCAACTGCTCTGCTCAACAAGCGCAAAAGGTTTTGACATATTTACAAATTCATTTTTTAGCGAAAAAATGTAAAATTGGAAAGCCTGACCATGGAAGCGATTTGGAATCGAACTATGTTTTTCATTTTTTGATCAGTAAATTACCAGTTGAGTTATAAACGATTTTCATCACGTGACAAACGCGTTTTTCGCGCTTTCTTGACAGGTTATTCTACTTTCGCGGGGAAATTCTTTTCAAAACGCCCACTTTGACTCTATTTTCTGAAGGACCTATTGCAGTTGCAAAAGAAAAAAAAACAAAAACGAAAAAAAACAGCTCGATTACATAGTTTCTGATCACAACACCTGCTAGTTTCATGCATTTCCGAACAAAAATAAATTAAATCTTATGTCATAAAGTTGCCCTCTTGGATTTGAGAACATCCTTAATCTTTGTATTTTAAAATTTTCGTTGATTTACATCTTTTCATCTAAATTGTACATAATATGTTAGATTGCGTATGTCTAGGTAATGTTCATCATACAAACGCAAACATATAAAAATACGCCGTTACAGCAGATAGGAATCGGTGCGTTCGTGATAACATAAAAGTTGACGACCCCTACTATAAGAAAAATAAGTTCAATATAAGGATTGTATTGACAGACATCCTAAATAATTTTTAATTATAAATAATTAAAAAAAACCCTGATAATTGACAAGAATCAGTAATCATCTATTACTCTAAATATGAAGACAGTGATCTATATCGCACAATCTAAAGAGTTTTTATGAGAGCAATTTGAAAAGTACATTTAAAAAAAAAAAAAAAAATTGCATTCTTCAATGTTTAATTTATTATTTAAATAATAGAAACGATTTCTGTAAAAATCAGCTCTTCTGTATGATCGACGATTATGGAACATTGACCCGCATTGCACTAATGAAAAAGGCAGCATTTGTGGTCATGACTAGTATTTGTTTCCTTTGTACTATCTTAATAACAACCAAACAGCTTTGCTAGTCTTTGCATCTGAAAACTTTCGTAAATTTATATCTGTGTCCATTCAAGTTCTACATATCTTAGATTGTGTAATGTTTATATGCAGTTGCAGTCATAAAACAAAAGGAATACTAGGTATACAGGGTATCTCTACTTATCACTTATAAGTACTACCTAATTCCTAAACCGTTAGTTTTAGAGGTATAGTTCCAATTACAAAACTGTTTCAAATGTTGCTCAGTGTGATATAAAAGATCTTTTACGTCAAAATAGTTTTTTTTTTTTTTTTTTTTTTTTTTTACTTACTAAATTTAAATTTTTATACGGTTCCCGAGTTCTATAAGTTTTATTTAGAAACATTTTCTCAACCAAGTAAAACAATACAAATGCCATTTTTGTACGACCAAAATTTATCAAGTTATGATATTTTGAATTTTATGAATTTTCAGTGTTTTCCGGCACTAAAACCACGTTTTTTCCCTTTTAGAGCCAGAAACCCCCGCTTTTATATGAAGCTGGAAACTCTACAAAAATTTTACTTTCGTAATTAAGAAAAATCTATTTTGACGTAAATTGACTTTTTTTTATGACGAGAAAAACATTTGAAACATTTTTGCAGATGGAACTGTACCTCTAAAATAACGGTTTAGAACAGAAACGGCGGACCTTTTCACATCCGCGTGCTAAAATTTTCAAATACATATTTTACGTGATCTCAACGTGCCATTACCCTAAAAATTTGATGGATTTAAATAATACGGAATTAAAATTAGCTAAAATTTAGTTTTTAGGATTGAAACAATGGGGGTAATATTTGGTGTTATACTTTAGAAAGTACTTTTAAAAATGCTATTTCTATTATTGCATCTTAGATGCCAAATAATTATCAGCTTTTGTACTTAGTTATTTTTAAGAGAATGCAAGCTATGAATTGGAGTTATCTGACTAGTGGTTTCTGCTTCAATTTTTACTCGACTGCCAAGAAGGGTTATGTGTTATGTGTTGAGTATGTGGATTTCTTTATACCCTCTAAACACCCCAATGGCTGGATGGATTTTAATGAATGAAGTCCCTGTCGATGCGTCTTAACCGTCACGTGGTTATAGGCTAGGGTTTGTTTTTATAAATTCAAAATGGCGGTAGACACGAAAAAAAAATTACGCACCGTATTGAGTGGCATATCATTGGATAGGTCTTTCAAAATGAAGACGGTGTTTCATTGACTATTTTACAGTCAGAAGCTTCGTTTAAATATTACGCAACCTGGAATTTGTGTAGGTAGGATCTCTAGCTTTACTACAAGTCTAACCACCATAGACATCTATAGGCCTCATCAAAACAGCGTTTATAGATAGGAACTAACAATTAAACGCAACTTAAAAGTCATCAATTCAAGTAAATAAAAAAAATATGTAAGTAATATAAAAAAAATAGTTTAACATTGATGAGAAATGACTAATTAGTTCGCTTTTTACACAGTCGGGTTTTTTGATTTTTTAAATTTAATTTTTACTTGCTAATATTATTCATTTTCGAAAACAATGACTCGCAGAAAAAAATTTGTCAAAATGGCAAAAACTTCTTTAAACAGTTCTTCGTATCTGGAATTGAATTCCAAGTTGTTTTAATTTTAGCGTAGGCATTTTTGCTTATATTGTCGTATAATCTTTCCTTTCTGATATCTTCTAATCCTCTCTTAATCTGATATATTTCGAGCCATTATTGAACTCGATTGGAATTCATTAAATTGCGCTTCAGTTTCTTTAATCTGAATGACAATGAATCGCATTAATTGAATTCAGTCAATCTCAATTAGTCTAAATCAGCCATACTCAACCTTTTTTTCTCGTGGGTCGCAAACACATGTTTGCGACGTTAAAAGGGCCGCAAAACATTTATAAATTGTTAAAAAAGAGAATAATTTAAAAGTAAGATAAGATAAATAATACAAGACAGCAATATAACATAAAGTTAATATTATCAGTAGGATTGAACGTTTATCGCAGAAGAAATTTTACAAAAAAGTTTTAGTATTACAATTTCCAAACTATAATCTCCGTGCTAAATTTCTATTGTAAATGTTGTAGGGATATGTCAAGTTTTGTTGTTTGGAAATAGCGGAATAAAAATTTTCGTTTACAATTTTTTCCTCGAGAGAAACATTCAACCCTAAAAAGCAGTATTAACTATATAATAAGTATAAAACGTAATAATATAACAATGCAGAATTTCCTAGTTAAAAAAAAAAAAAAAAAAAAAAAAAAAATCAGAAGATATCTCTCATCAATATATCAATTTTTTTCTCAATACAAAAACTCATTTTTTTATTTTCATTTTAGGACTATATATAGTAAATTTAATTAGTTTGAAATAATATATGATTGGAATTGAAAATTTAAAAATGTATAAACTGCTGTAGACTACATGTAAAAAGAACTTCTGAATAAGAAAGCGGCATTTAAGATGGTTTTAAATAATTTTTAATTAAGGCTGTTCTCAACTGCTCTGCTCAACAAGCGTAAAACGTTTTGACACATTTACAAATTCAATTTTTAACGGAAAGATATAAAATTGGAAAGTCTGACCATGGAAGTGATTTGGAATCGAACTGTGTTTTCGAATTTTTGATCAATAAATTACCTATTGAGTTGTAAACGATTTTGTTCACGTGACACGGCATTTTTCTCCCCTTACTGACTGGATTTTCTTCTTTCGTTCGGAAGTTGGGTTCAAAATGCCAACTTTGACAATGCTTTCTGAAAGATCTATTGCGTTTACAAGAAATCTGAGAAAACAGTTCGATGACATAATTTCTGAATAACAACACCTTCTAGTTTCATGCGTTTCCGAACAAAAATGAATTAAAACTTATGTCAGAAAGTTGACACTTTGGATTTGAGAACAGCCTTAATTATAAAATACAGGGAAATTTTGCTTTCCATGAAAATACATAAAACCATAACAGGTCTTAAATACTTTTTTATGCACATCACAATTGATTTTATAAATATGATTAGTGATTATGTAACTTGGCTCGGGCCGCATAAAAGGTCACCGGGCACTTCGGGCCCGCGGGCCGCAGGTTGAGTATGGCTACTAAAATGGGTACTAAATTATGGCTGGGGTATGGGGTATGGGTACTAAATTAAGGCTTTTTGTGCAATTTTACTATATTTTGATTTAGAACCAATCTATGTCCTGTCGAAAATAATCTGCAGCTTGATCTTATGGGTACACGTGCCATAGTTTCGCCGTCTCTGGTTTAGGAGTTAGCTCGATTTGTCAACAATAAAAAGGGCAACCTGTGCAAGGCGCTTCCATGGATATTTCCAAAATGTTGATATTTCGAATCCTCTAAAAGGCTACTTCAGTCACGCGGAAAGACCCGCTCGCTAAGGTTAATAGAAGAAAATTTTTAAAGGTATCTCGTTTGCATTTCAATATTTTTAATTTTTTTTCCTTTTTTTTTTTTTTTTTTTTTGCAATGGATAACTGAGATCGATCTGTACAAATGCCGTTTTTTTACTTTTCCGATTTTGTTAGCAATTTTTTTTTTTTTTTTTTTTTTTTTTTTTCTAATGAGGATGCTTTCACTCTAAAAATGAAAGTTTTTCATTAAAAATACCAGTTTACAAAATCGAAAAAATAAAAAACGGCCTTTGCACAGATCGATCTCAGCTAATTAATGCAAGGGGAAAAAATCCTTTAAAAATATTGTAATAGAAATTTCTTCCATAGGATTAGTATTAGCGAGCGGGTCTTTTCGCTTAACTGAAGTAGCCTCTTAAGGCTGTTCTCAAATCTAAAAGGGCAACTTTATGACATAAGTTTTAATTCATTTTTGTTCAGAAATGCATAAAACTAGAAGGTATTGTTGTTCAGAAACTATGTAACAGAACTGTTTTTTCCATCTTTTTGCAAACACAATAGATCTTTCAGAAAATAGTGTCAAAGTGGGCGTTTGGAACCGAATTTCCGAGCGAAAGAAGAATAACCACTCAAGGCAGGGTGAAAAACGTCTTTGTGACGTGGTCAAAATCGCTTATAACTCAATAGGTAATTTATTTATTAAAAAAAATGGAAATCACAGTTCGATTCCAAATCGCTTCCATAGTCAGGCCTTCCAATTTCATATCTTTCCCTTAAAAAAATGAATTTGTAAATGTGTCAAAACATTTTGCGCTTGTTGAGCAGGGCAGTTGAGAACAGCCTATCTATCAAAAATCCTGCACGATATTGGCAAAATTCAGCTAATCATTACTGGTTGGCAGTGACGGACATTGGCCCGCATTTCAGCTTAAACGTGTGATGATGACGCAAAGGCAACTGAGATAATCTTAATAAGAAAACTTACCGTTCAAAACAATAAATGACTGTCGATAGCCCTTAATCACCAATACAAACAGTCCATGTACTGTTACGTATTCTTCATTGCTAGAGCTTACTCTGCGACATTGCCACACTACCTTTGTCTAGAATAAGGGTATACAGTTTAGTTTGCAGATGCATTACTTAATTGTTTGGGAGAACATAATCATTGTGTTAGATAAAGAGATAACTTGTTACGTGGTTCATATTATATTTTAATTTTGTCTAGAGTAATAAAGATAAATTGTCATGAATTACTCTCCTTTTCACTCAACGTAAACTTTGAAAAACAATTAGAATATTATTGTCGTGCGTTTTTTTTTTCTTTTGGAAGTAGAGCAAATTATGATGCAGAGAGAGAAATTTCTCAAAAATATGATTTAACAATAAATATTTATACTGTCAAATCTCTGAAAA
Organism: Maratus speciosus; assembly: GCA_963932465.1. Classification (NCBI taxonomy): domain Eukaryota; kingdom Metazoa; phylum Arthropoda; class Arachnida; order Araneae; family Salticidae; genus Maratus; species Maratus speciosus. The sequence continues at coordinate 323,074,542 of OZ010800.1, read as the reverse complement.
TGCAACCTGTTCATAACAGAATACTGCCTTAAAGAGATATTTGTATGGTTCCGCCGAAAAGTATACAATATATTTATAAGGTTCTACTCCAAGCTGGTATAGGCGGAAGTTGCTAGGTTCGAACCCATGTCGCGTTCATCGTCGGCTAACCGCTCAGAGTTTACCGTGATGTTCTGCTAACTTGCTTAGCTTGCATAAATACGAATTAGGTTTCATTAGAAAGACCACTATACGAAGGGCAATACCCCACCACTGGGCGTATATTCCCTGTGCAAATAATCGGCCTTGACAAAAATACCAAACACCATTAAATAGGGTTACACTCAAGGGTTTTTAATGTTAATACCAACGGTACAGGTTTTTTTTATTATTATTATTTGTGCAACATATAATATGGACTAAAGTCTTCTTTTTTTTTTAACATCTGCGTATTGGTGTTAAGACAACGAAAATGAGAAATTTTTTGACAATTTCTGTACAGGCGAATCTTTGTCAGTTGGAGCTCTGGTATGTGAGAAACCTCGTTATCCTTCTTAATTACCTCGCGCTTCATCGTGTTTTTCCGCGTTCGAATTCTTGACTCGGGACCCCCACCTTCAGAGGTCGAGACGGGCGTTTACGTGATAATGACCCCGAACAATCAAAGACAATGGACCTTGTGACAAAACTTCATTAAATGTTTCTGCATCACCGCAGCCTGGCCCGCAGTTCCACATGGTCTGCCAACCTGCAAGTTGGAATTCGAAGATGTTTAACGTCACTTTGTATCTGCAAGTGTTAATCCATTAAACCGTTGGTAACGAGTCGTAGAATTTGTGGCCAGGGAATACCCCTAATCGAACGGAAGAATTAAAAACCAAAGCAAGGAAAAAAAGATCGGTCAGCTCGCAGATGACGACGGATACCTACGAATTTTAGGTATGACAAATAATTTTTGCTTGTATTTGAGTTCAATTACTACTTTAGCGATTAGTGGTTAGTGACTGACTTTCTTTTAAAAAGAGAAGCAAGGAAAAAAAAGATCGGTCAGCTCGCAGATGACGACGGATACCTACGAATTTTAGGTATGACAAATAATTTTTGCTTGTATTTGAGTTCAATTACTACTTTAGCGATTAGTGGTTAGTGACTCACTTTCTTTTAAAAAGAGAAGCAAGGAAAAAAAAGATCGGTCAGCTCGCAGATGACGACGGATACCTACGAATTTTAGGTATGACAAATAATTTTTGCTTGTATTTGAGTTCAATTACTACTTTAGCGATTAGTGGTTAGTGACTCACTTTCTTTTAAAAAGAGAAGCAAGGAAAAAAAGATCGGTCAGCTCGCAGATGACGACGGATACCTACGAATTTTAGGTATGACAAATAATTTTTGCTTGTATTTGAGTTCAATTACTACTTTAGCGATTAGTGGTTAGTGACTCACTTTCTTTTAAAAAGAGAAGCAAGGGAAAAAGATCGGTCAGCTAACAGATGTATTCGCCTACGGATTTCAGGTATGACAAGTAATTTTTATTTGTATTTGCGTTCAATTGCTACTTTAGCGATTAGTGGTTAGTGACTCACTTTAAAAAAAAAAAAAAAAAAAAAAAAAAAAAAAAACGAATCAAGGAAAAAAAAAAAAAAAAAAAAAAAAAGATCGGTCAGCTCGCGGACGTATTCGCCCACGGAATTTAGGTATGAGAAATAATTTTTATTTGTATTTGCGTTCAATTACTACTTTAGCGGTTAGTGGTTAGTGACTAACTTAAAAAAAAAAAAACGAAGCAAGGAAAAAAAGATCGGTCAGCTCGCAGATGTATGCCTGCGGATTTTAGGTATGACAAATAATTTTTATTTGTATTTGCGCTCAATTGTTTTTTTAGCAATTTGTGGTTAGTGACTCACTTTCTTTTATTCGGGGATTTTTATTTGAGAGCCTTGTTTCGTTCTCTTGGTGTATGTTTAGTATCTCTTGGTGGCAATCAGAAGATCGTAGGCGTTCATTTTAGTCTTGTCAGTTAAAAATTGCTATGTAGGAGAAAGTAGGGGAATGGCGCTCACTTAAGGGAAAACATGAATAGCTAGTCAAATTTCGACAAAAAAATCAATGTTTTATTAACGAAGTATAACTCCAAAGCATAAGAAACAGTTTGCAATCAACTAATTTGCATAAAAGTTTAAGGAAATTTTTTTTGTCGTTTTATTTAAATAACCATCGATTGAGCGGTAATGCCCGGCATGGTCGAGTAATTGCGCTCAGAGTTTGAATACAACCTTTAAGGGTGTATTCCAATCCAAACTGCTTATTTTCCGGTTTATTTTTAAATTCATTTTTGCTCTCAAACGCCCAAAACTGGCCAATTCTCTTATTTAGAAGCTACATAATGTACCGTGCTTGTCGATTTTTTGATAAATGCAGAAAATATTGCAAAAAATGCTGTCAAAGTTACCGTTTTGAACCGAATTTTCCGAAGCGGGAGATCTGGGAATGAAAAAAATGGTCGTACTGAGAAAATAATTGTTTAAAAATCAAATTCTAATGAATTGAGCGGAAAATGAAATCACACGGCCTCTTATACATCTGTTCAAAAATCCCCTCAGCAAGTTTCATGTTTTTCCTTTTAAAAATGAGTCTGAAAATGTCTCAGAAAATTTCGAGCTGTTGAGGGTGGAAAAATATTTTTTCGAATACACCCTTAAGTAAGACAAAATTCACATATGTAGCTGTGTGAGCTGTTCACACCACTGCAGGCTTTTTGCGACCATTTTATGACCATTATCAAGAATATATATGTGCGTGTGTCAGAAAGAAAAATTTTGTCATCCATTTGCGTAAAAAATAAAAAGGAAAGAAAGAAAAATATTCGTATAAGAGCTATAAAAGAAATTACCTTGATATCCAGGTTTAATATTCAAAAAATGTATAAAAATGTAAAATAAAATTCCAGAAATAAAAAATATGTATTATAAATCGTTAGTTGCATCGAGTTTCAAATTTAGGTTTTTAGAGAATGAGATAGATAAAAATAAAATACATGGCAGCTTTTAATGGTGTGTAGTTAAAAAAAATAAATAAATAAATAAATAAAAATAAATATTGTTATTAAAAAAATTGAGACCGTATTTAGTAAATATAAATTCTCTATCCGGTATTTTTAGGTAAATTTTTGATAAACAGCAAGCATAATTGGTTGTAAATTATAAACTTAAAATTCTTTCACTTCATTGAATAGGCTAGACTGACAGCACCATCTATCGCCGTAAAGAAATAGGAATCACATATGTAATATAGAAATTCGTCACGTAATTCAATAATTAATTTAAAAGCAACTAATTAAAAATTCAAGAATTTTTTTAATGAAACATTCAAATTATTTCCCGTCAAATCTTGACGGACACTATCTAGTTACAATTAAAAATACTTTTAAAAAATTTAACTGAAAATGACGTCATGCTTTTAAAAAACATGCATACCTCATAAAACTGATACAATTCAATTTTTTTTTTTTTTTCGTTCCGTTGATACTAATGAGAGAAATATGAGAGAAAGTGACGTTATACTTAACAGAAAACTGACATTTTCTTTGATAAGACTAAATATTTTACCACAAATGCGTCTAAAAAGGCATAAATTTCTGGAATTTTTACTTGTAATAATAATAATTGAACATGTGGCTGCATATTTAATATTTTGTTTGATTTGCTTTAAATGTTTTGTGGTAGAAGTGTTTATAATTTTTCTCTTTTTAACACTTTTCGACTTCGATTTGTCTGTATGCCACCTGGTTAACTGTCCGCGTTTTAACTCATAAATGTACTCAAGTTTCCATGTAACTGATATATATTATTGACATCTACTATAGCCTGCTCGTTATTGAAAAGAAATGGTATAATAATTATAGTTTGTTTACAGAGACACTCAAAAGAATTTCGTTACATTATGGGCTATCGGGGAAAATCGTTTGAAGTGTGTTTTAATGATGTTACATTATTTCAAATTTACTGAAATTAATATCCCTTTCTTTAGGCCTTTTTTTTACACTAAAACATGCTTTCTGTAGAATATGGACTGCAAAGCTTCTATCATTCATTTACGAAGTCACATAAAATAATTCGGTTACATAATGGTCTTCGGGGAAAATTGTTTGCAGCGTATTTTAATCGCGTTACCCTATTTAAAACATAATGAATTTTATATTCGTTATTGAAGTTGAAGGGCTACAAGATGCTTACTGTAAAATATGGCTTGCATAACATTCACAATTCGTTTACAAAAACACTAAAGATGTCGTTTCTAGTGCTGTCTATGAGCGATAATTGCTCGAAGTGAGTTTTTAAATATGTTATACGCTTTTAAGTTTAACTAAATTTGTGTGGGTATAAGTGTTTTACAGGGCTACACAAAATAATTCGTAATCATTACTGCATTTGGCGTGGATTGCTTAGTATATGCTAGTTACGCAAAGACACTCCCAAGCTTAATGTTAACCATATGGGATGGTTCTTTTTAAATTTCTCATTTGTATTTTCAATATCGAATATTCTATAGTAAACGTCAATAGCACATGAAAATTACATGCAATCCGATAGACAATATTTACTAAAATTAGAGCACGGACAGGCAGACAAATCAAATTCATAAACACTTTTCAATTATGTTGGAAAGTATTAACCTCTTGAGGGGCGGAGGGATATATTTTATCCCACCTACGATTAATGAAGATTTGCACCAGAAAATTTTTATTAAATTTTACTTTTCTAGCTTTGGTGGAAAAAAGTCGTAAAATTTCTTTTCCTTATTTTCAAATAACTTTTTTTCGAGATTCCGGTGTGAATTCGATATCACAAAAACACAATTACTTGCCCCCCAAGGGGTTAACAAGCAGTGTCTTAATTAATGCGTCTTTAATGTGTGCGCAATTTTTTTTTATGTATATTTGAACTGATACTTTGGATTGAAATTAACAAATTAGGGAATAGCTTTAATATAAAATCATCTGCATCTCTATGAATCTATGCTTAACGCATGATTTACTTTTTTTGTTTTCTTTCAGACCTTAGTGGTTTCTTAATGACTCGTTTGTCAGTCCAGTTTTCAAATCCAACAGACGCATTTCGGACAATAAAAAGCAGGGTCCGATACTCTGCCATTGTTTTATAGAGTCAGTCATCTGTGGCCGGCGCTTTTGAGTGTACAGGCTACTTATTTTCTTCACGAAACTTCTGGAGGACAATTTTCTTTCCTTTTTTTGTTTTTTATCCATTTGCTCCTCTAAGTCTTTTGAGAAAGTAGATGCCGACTTCGTCTGGAGTTTCATACAGGGGATGAATCGATAGATAAAGTTATCAAATTACATTACTGAGATTTAAAAAGAAAGATAGAAAGAGTTACTATGAATTTATGATTTGTTGCATTTAGTTTAGCCAATGTTGCTAGCGTTAAGTAAATTGCAACAACAGGTGCATGTATTCGCGGAAGAGAAGGCAGCAAAACAAATTAGCCAAAATTTGGAAGCTTATCTCTCTGTTCATATGAAATACTGATAGAAATTGCAAGGTTGTAATTGAAAAAAAAAAAATGTTTTCGTGGCGCTACAATCACTTGTAGTTTACAATGACGGAGGGCGAATCCAACCTTCGATTTTATAAGGTGGTTCGTACCACTTTTCTTTTAGGGAGAGAGAGGGAGGGGGAGGGGGACGCATCTTAGAATAAATCATTTTTAATGTTAATGTGCACTTCCGCACACCAAAATCTGTCATTTCGTAGAATTTATATTGCATCATAGGTTAAAGGTCGTTGCCCTCATCACCACACCCTTGAATAAACTTTTGCACAAGGGCAAGCAAATTAAAGCCTCCTGTTTAACGTTTAATGTAACATCAAACACTCAAATCAGAATATGGAAGCGAAGAAAGTATCTGTGGACATGACTTGTTGTCAACATTCTAATCATTGGAGAATATAGTAAGTCATTTTCATAAAAGGTATATCAAAAATTAGAAAAAAAGTGGGTTCGGCAGAAGGCCGAATATAGGCCTGAAAAAAGTTCCCGTTGAAAGATTTACCTTAGCTTTAAGGTTTCGGATACTGAAACTGAAAATTTCAAATGCACTTGTTGATAAGTGTTCCAACAAAATAACGAAGTTTAGATATGATAGAAGATTTTGTGGCCGTAATTGTAAGAAATGATTCAAATTTACTTGAAAAATACACAAAAATTGCATTTTCTCACCTATCAAAATTACAGTTACACTCGAATATTTAAAATAATTCATTATTACAAAATACACTAACTTTTCAACTTTGAAAGTTTGTTTTATTAAGGCTGTTCACAAATTCCCTCCTCAAAAATGCGAAGCTTTATGACACATTTTCTGACTCATTATTAAACGTAAAGGTATAAAATTGGCAGGCCTGACTATTGACGCGATTTGGATTCGAAAGATGTTTTCCATATTTTAATAAATAAATTACTTATCGAGTTATAAAGTATAACACCATCTTTAACCCCTTGGGGACGAGCGACACGTATACGTGCCGGAAATAGGCCTAAGGATCCTCGTTTATCCTCACAAGTAAAATTTCATTGTAAAATTTGCCTTGTTTAATCCGAGCATTTTCCCGATTTGAATAAGCACAAACTTCTGTTTTTTAAAACCGGTAGCAAAGTAATAAACATTTCGTAAAAGGCTCCCGTCGCGAAGGGGTTAACTACATGGGTGCAAGACCTTCAGTCTCAGGACTGATTTCAGTCTTGGAAAGATTTTTGATTAATAGTAAATGTTGCTTTATGTGCGAAAATAACAATAATTTTACTATCAGAAACTTTTATTGTCTTTCTTTTATTAGAAGGGACAATTTTAAACCATAACGCAAGGCCTAGAAATCATCTAGCCCATTTCCATTAAGTTATCCCTATTACTCAGAAAAGTTTTCAGTCTTGGCTTGGATGGGCTTCTTGCACCTATGCTTTGACAGTGTTTTCTGAATAAGAACACCTGCCAATTTAATGCGTTTCCGAACAAAAATGAAATCAGAAATGTGTCAGAAAGTAACTCTTTTGGATTTAATGAATAGTCTTAAGTATCAAAAGGAGCAATTAAAACTATCAGATTAATAGCTTATGTTAACGATGCATACAAAGCAAATCTAACTCTTCAATATTCTCTGTTGGGCTATAGACGCAAAAAATAACAGCAGAAAATAGATATCTCTTACTGCTTGAAGGACACGTAATGCAAATTCCGTGTTTTAACAACACTAGACTGTTCGACATTTCAGGGTCGGAATTAAATAAACGTGACATCAAGCACATTTTCCTCCAATAGTTCATTAGTTCTGCAGACATGCACTAAATTTTTCTTTTGTTTCAATTATCGAATAAATCAAATATTTTAGTCGTATTATAGAATAACTTTATTTCTGAATCTACACAATAAAAAAGTTTCTTATTTCTATGTTTGTTTTTACGATTACACGGAGACAACCGATCTCGTAGATAATAAATTTGTCTCGATTTTGGCTTTGTAATATTTAAAATGCCAAGCTTCTGCTTTTAAAATTTTCAATTAATTTTTTTTTTTTTTTTTTACTAATTTTCCACTTTGTTTTAGTCTTACACATCAGCATCGCAGGATCTCCGTATGTGTTGGACCCTAAAAGAGGGACCCAAAAACTTGGCTGTATAATGAATCTTGAGGTATAAGTATAGGAAAAAATAAAAATAAAAATCCATTTTTTTCATCACTTCCTGAATATGCGTGTATGTGCGGGAGGGTATTTGATCAGAATTTAAAGACAATAAAATTCATAAAATACATTGGGACGTAAGCAGAGGTTTTTCGATATTCTAACTCCTCACCCCAGATAGCATGAACATTAGCTTGATTTTTCTGATATTATCTTGCCGTGACAAATTTGAATTGAGAAATCTCTCACAAGGTATACCATTACCCACTTGCATGAGTAGTTTGTTGTGCACTGGTGGCAAGACTGTCTTTAATTCACGAAAGTGACGAAGGCAAAAAATCCCTCTGTTGAGAGAATAGACAATTAGCAGATACGCAGTGATTGCAGAAATTTTATTCGGCTGCCACCGCTTTTTTAAAACGCTATACTTATTAAATACCAAAAAAAGGCTCGAATTGAAAAGTACAAATATTTTACCCTAACTTGTTTATGGTGGTAAAAACGATGCATGCACCTTAACGGAGCGTATGCATCAATAGACCTGATCAGGGCTATGGACCCCTTCGAAGGGGTTAAACTTATAGTGTAACAGTTGTAAACAGTTAATGTGGCAGGGAAAGATTACTTTGCAGTAAGTTTGCAGTATTTTTGATTACTTGTTTGCCGTTATTTTGCAATAAATTTGATACAGCATGAATTTAACTTGCACAACAAGTTAGCTGCAAGTTCAGAGTGTGGTGACTTCGGCATTTGCGTTATCTTGCTGCAATCTTGTTATGAACTTCCAGTCTTTTCATGCTGAGCTTGTTGCAACTTTGCAGGTTTTCAAAGCAAGACTTCTTCAAATTTTCTGCAAACTAAAAATGCTGTGTGGGACAAGCTCACCAATGGCTGACATGTTTTGTTTGGAGTTCTGCATCGGGTCGGGTATCCGATTTTAACCGAACTCGACTCGACCCACAGTTCGGGTCGTGTCATGTTGACACTAATTTTTTTTTTTTTTTTTTGTTCCGGGTCGGGTTGATTTCGAGTTGCCCGATTTTTCAAATGAAAATGCTGAATACTTTTCAAATGAAAAAAAACACTATATATCTGAATATTAATGAGTGTATATGTGTTCGGTTCGGGTTTCGGGTTTGGGTTGCGTGCAACCCGAAGCGTACAGGACTGTAGTTTTGCCCTCAAAGCTGGTAGAGGGGAGGTGCTGCGTTCCAACACATGTCGCTCCCGTTGGCCTAACCTTTCGGTGTTTTCCTGGTTTTCTTCGAATTTTGTGTAAATACGAATTAGGCTTCCTTGGTAATACCCCCACGAAGGCCAGTCCTCCCATCGGCATATATCCGATATTCCGCCGTAACAAATCACCGCTAGCATATGACTCTTTATAAATCAGAGGTCTAAAATCCGATTCTGTCAAAGGCGAAGATAAAAAAGTTCTCAGGATGTTCGGATATGTTAGAACACAGCCACCGAAAATGTATTCCTTTTTCAACAAATAACCTTAAAATTCCTGTATGTTTTATTTCATATTCTATCTAGGGATAAAAAACAGAAAATTCGTAGGACGATTAGACTTGAGATATAATTATAGTTAACGAACAATTTTTCAGTATTATTTTCAATCAACGAACAATTTTTCGATATTATTTTAAACCAACGAACAATTTTTCGATATTATTTTTAACCTGCTTTGTGATTCGATTTCAATAAATATTTAACAATTTCAATTGCCTGTCTTCTCTGACGCCACAAATTGATTATTTTTATGGCAAAAAAAGTTATTAAAATATCTGATAAAGTTATTATATTTTTATTTCAATGTGCACATTCGTTAAGTATTGCCAAGTTGGAGAAATTTATTATTCAAAATATCCATCACTATATCAGAATAATAATCTTTGTTTTATTTAATGAGATACATGTGTGATTAAATTACGCTAAGATTAGTCGTAAAAGGTGGTAATTATTTTGATTAAAAAAATCTTAGTCTAACATGGCATAGTTACTCTTTTGGGCTTACTTGTATTGGCTATAATATCTTAATATCTCTTCGTGTATATATTGTCACTATTTTCCCTGAAATTTCTAATCCCAGTGTGGAATTTTTATGTTCTGTTACACTTTTAAAAATGTATTTCCTAAACAATATATTAATAATTTGTATTTATTTTTTCGTAGTTCTGAATTTCTGGAATCTGAAATTCGAAAAAGAATACTGTACTTTACTATATACTATCTCCTACTTTCGTCAAGAGGAAAAGAAAAGTTGGAGTATATGTGTGACGTTGGTATTTTCTTTGGTTATCTAGCTGTATGAGTATGTTTTACGTCATAAAGCTAGGTTACCAAAGTTAAGAACAACGGATGTGAATCTTCAAGAAAGAAGAGATGCCCAGACAGACATGTAAAAGAAAGTTTGTGACTTCAAATGATTTTGGTTAATGAGCCAAGTTTTCATTGAAGAACAGTGACTAAAATGTGCAAACATGGAAGAATAGAGAAGAACCAAAATTAGGAAAACTGCACGAAGACATCCAGGAAAGAAGAGATGTTTCGAAAAACATGCAGCAAGTGCTAGTTTGATTATCCCAGTTACAAGTATGCAAATCTTCAACGGATGTGGAGGCCGGATATTGAGGTAAGTAAAGTCAAATTATCAAAATAAGAAACAAAAGTTCTAAATTTTCCGAAAGAGCTGTCTTGTACAAAGTATGTAACAACTAAATCTGTAGGCTATTTACTATGTACAGTCGTGGAAAAAAAAAGTAACGCCCCCTACTAACTCCTCAACAAATTATCGTAGAAGAAAGTTGCTAGTATCGAACAATTGGAAATAAAGTCTACTTTTAAATGACATATATAAAATTTGCTTAGAGGGCCATCTACATATTAAAAATGAACCCAAAATTCATTTTTTATCAATGGCAATATCCAGTTTTAACAAGATACAGTAGAGGATCTTTATAACGCAATTCTATATAATGCAATTCTCCATATAACGCACAACTTGTCAGATGTAAACAATGATTTTTGCAGTTAAAAAGCACCTGCATTTTCACATTGTAAAATATTTCTACTTTCTAGAGCGCTAAATTTGATACATTAGTTCAACTTTATCTTCTAATTTAAGACCTTTTTACTGAAAAAAATGCTATTATCACAATAAACATTTATGAAAATGTCTAATATAAGGGATGTTTTATTATTTGGTTATATATTCGGTTATCAGTTATATTTGGATCATGTTTATAAAGTAGTTAACAATGTCTGACCTATATTATGCAAAAATTTATAATTTGGATAACTCTTGATAACAAGGAATGCAGTATAAAGATATTCTAATGTATTTTGATATGTTTCGGAGTTATTTGGCCATGTTTACAAGGTGAATCTAATGATGTGATCCATATAACGCAAAATTCTATGTAACGCACAACCTTGCGTTTTTAGGTTTGCGTTATAAAGATCTTCTACTGTATTTGAAATCTTCGGTTCGAACTATGCCTAAACACCAAATTACAAGTCATTTGGATGATACGTTTTGAATTATAAACATTCAAAATTTAGTGCTTCTAATGTTAAATTACATTTTCATATTTTCATTTATACCTCCTGAAATTAAGCTCCTAATGTGCTAATTTTTTGTGTAACAACAATTCTAATATACTCAAATATAAATACGCTGAATTTGCAATTTTTATAATTTTATTATATGAATTATGAAATTAATCGAAAAAATTATAAATTGCAACCTACAATTTTTTTTATTGGTTTAGATTTATTAAGTCCTGCTTTATGGAAATCCAAAATTTCACATTTTTCTTCCAAGTAGTTTTCAAATTATGTTTAAAAAAAGGCAAAATGATGGTTTAAGTGGCCGTCTATGATAGAAATGACTAAATATTTTGAAATTTCTTATGCTATCCTGTAATCTAGCTTTCTTCAATGACTGCTTGAGTGGTGTTTAACCCATTTCAGGCTAAACATAGAAATTTTATAAAATGTGATATTATTTTCATTGAAATATGCTTAAACGACATTCATTAGGACAAAAAAAAAGTTTTGTGCATAAAAAATAATATTTTATTTGAGAAATAAAATGCATTCGGCCTTTTCATGCATTCGGTCAATGGTGCGCTAACGCGCCATTAAATTTAAAATTAATTATTTAAAATTTTTATGACATTTGTTTTATTATTATTTTATTTGCAGAACTTGCAACTTTAATCCATTATAAAAACATATGATTAATCTCAAGGTGAATAATTATACATTTTCAAAAAGTCGAATTTGTCAATAACCGTTTCAATTAAAGAAAAAAAAAATAGCGTATTTTGAAAATTTCTCAACAGAAAGTATTTACTCCAATTGAATTACTAATATTTTACAGATGCCTCCAGAACACTGAAAAATAGCAGAAAAATAAAATTAATGAAAAATATTCTTTATAGTGTTTAAAAAAATATATTTATTGAAATAATGCGTTTACGCACCTTTGGCCGAAAATGGGTTAAGATACCTTGATCGAGAAAGGGGCTCTCTCTGTCAACAATCGAGTACCGAACTTCAATTTGGATACAGCCCCTAAAATACGCTCGTTTTAAAATAATTAATTTCTCGAAAACTTATCCTAAGAATTGCATTTTTTTTTTTTTTTTGGCTAATTGAAGGGTGTAGAGTTCATTTATGCTGTCAGAATTGTGTACCGCTATTGAAAAAAAACAAAGTTATGATTCGTTTTAATATGTAGATGGCCCCTTAAGCAAATTTTATATATGTCATTTAAAAATAGACTTTAATACCAATCGTGTGGTACCTGTTAAGAATAACTTTAAAGGTTACTGTGTATGAGCGTAAATTGCTGTTTAAATGTGTTATGCATTTTTACGCTGAACTACATTTAGTTTACTAAGAAATCGTTGTAGAATATAGATAAAATGATATACAGGGCCACGGAAAGAATTGTATACATGGCCGTCTATAGATGATCGATTCTGGAAATATGATTTCAGTAGTTTTAAGAGTGTTTTAGTTTGAATAAATTTTAGCTAAATAGTGGCGTGCAATAAAGGTACTAGGTAAACTACAGGGCTGAACAAAAGTATTCAAGTATGTTCCCATCTATTACTATAAATTGCTGGAAGAGAAATTTCAATCTGTTACGTGTTTTCTTGCTAAACTAATTTTTCCCGTTATACTAGCAAACTCCGCGGCTTCGCTCGCGTAATAGTTGAAATATGCCAAGTGATATTTGCATGACTATTTTTTATTAGAAGAACACTTTTTGGAATAATTCAAAAATTACAAATTAAGCCACAGTTTGACTAAATTTCATTATAAAAGTGCAATAGATAGAAATGAGATTTTAATTAATAAGAAGAACTAAAACTAATTTCAAATAAATGATAATTTAGAAAGTATTTTGAGATTTTTATGCTCATTTCAGTATTCATTTGAAGTTTTGAATTTTTTAAAAACCATCTTAACACATTTACATCTTAAAATTAACCACATCATGTCAAATTCCAAGCTTCTTGTCTAACAGTCTACCACCTCTCAGGTGGTAGTGGCACCAACATAAAATGCCGAAACAGAGTTGAAATAGAATTTCTCGAAAAACGTTGAAACAGAGACTGTCACCATTAATTTGCCAACATTAACCTTGAAATCGGTTGGTATTTCCTAATATTCTATAGAAAACGGAATTTAGATGTTTTAAAGGCTTTCTTGTTGTTCCTGCCAACCAGGTGGTAGTGACACAAGCATAAAATATAGTCCGTATAAGATCAGGGACTATCACTCTTGATTCGCAACCAATAACTTCTGTAATCGGTTTATTATTTCCTAAGATTCCATAAAAATCATAATTTAGGACTCTTTTAGAATGTTTTTCGCTCCTTCCTTTTGCTTCACCCCTTTTTAATTTCTAATTTATTTTCGGCTGTTCTTAGAGGACTATTTTTTTTTTATAACTACCGTGCTATATTTAAAGTTTCTAGCCTCTTCAGTACCACAGTAATCGCAATTTAGAATGTTTTTTGCTCCAGCAACCCTCTAGGAATTGTGGCACCGACGTAAAATATAGCTTATGTTTGAGCAGGTTCCATCACCATCAATTTGTAACCATTATGTTTGAAATCGGTTTCGTATTTCATACGATTGCATAAAAATCGTAATTTAGAAAGCTTATAGAACGCTTTTCGCTCCCTTCATTCTTTTAAATTTGGAATTTTCTTTTGACAATTCTTAGAAAGCATTTGCATCTTTGAAGTAATTACCATTCAAAATTTAAAATGTTAACCCCCCCTCAGTAACATAAAAAACGCAATTTTGAACATTTTTTGCTATTGTAACCCTGAGGTGGTAGTGATAACAACGTAAAATATAGGTTATGTTGGAGCGGGGACTGTCAACATCAATTGGAAACCATTACTTCTGAAATCGGTTTATATTTCCTGAGATTGCGTAGAAATCCCTATTTAGAACGTTTTTAGAATGCTGTTCGTTCATTTTCACCACTTTTAAATTTCAAATTTTTACATCAAAACATACAAAACATACATTTCAAAATTTTACAGTATTTACATCTCATAAGTAATTACCATGCCAAATTTCAAGTTGCTAGCCCCTTCAGTATCACAAAAATCACAATTTAGAACGTTTTTTTAAAATGCAACCGCAAGGTGGTAGTGACGCCGACATGAAATAAATCCTATATTGGAGCAAGGGCTGCCATCATCTATTTCCAACCATTACTTTTGAAATAGGTTGGGTACTTTCTAAGATTGCGTAGAAATCGCAATTTAGAACCATTTTCGTCCATTTTCACCCCTTTTAAATTTCGAATTATTTAGGAAATGTTCTTAGAGATCATTTATATCTTATAAGTAACTACCATGCCTAGTTTCAAGTTGCTAGCCCCTGCAGTATTACAAAAAACGCAATTTAGATCGTTTTTTGCTCCTGCACTCCGTTTGGGGTCGTGGCACCGACATGAAATACAGACTATGTCGGAGCGAGGGCTGTCACCAACGTTTTCACACCATTATTATTTTTTTTTTAAAATCGGTTCGATACTTCCTGAGATTGCGTAGAAATCGCAATTTAGAAAGTTTTTTAGAACGCCTTTCGCTCATTTTCACCCCTTTTAAATCTCGATTTTTTAGGAAATGTTCCTAGAGATTATTTGTATCTTATAAATAATTGCCCTTCCTATAATTTCAGGATTCTAGGCCCTTCAGTAACACAAAAATTGCAATTTAGAAATTTTTTTCTTTTCAACTCCTAGGTGGTAGTGACACCGACATGAAATAGACCCTATGTTGGAGCAAGGGCTGTCATCATCAATTTTCAACCATTACTGTTGAAATAGGTTGGGTACTTTCTGAGATTGCGTAGAAATCGCCATTTAGAACGTTTTTACCCGACTGAAAAGAAGGGTTATGTGTTTCACGCGTATCTTTGTATGTGGATTTCTTTATACCCTCGGAACATCCCAACTGATGGATGGATTTTAATGAATGAGGTCTCTATCGATTCGTCTTAATGGCCCGATGGTTATAGGCTAGGTTTTGTTTTTATAAATTCAAAATGGCGGCCGTAAAATACAAAATGGCGGCAGGGACGAAAACAAATTACGCACCCTATTGAGTGGCCTATCATTGGATAGGTCTTTCAAAATGAAGACGATGTTTCATTGACTATTTTACAGTCAGAAGCTCCGTTAAAATATTATACAACCTGGAAGTTGTGTATGTATTGTGGATCTCTAGCTTTACTGCAACTTTAACCATCATAGACATCTATAGACCTCATCAAAACAGTGTCTATAGATAGGAACTAACAGTTAAACACAACTTAAAAGTCATCAATGCAAGTAAATTAAAAAAAAAAAAAAACATAGGTAAGTAATATAAACAAATAATATAAAAAATATATATTTTTTAAGTCAATTCCTACTTAGGCCAATAAGAGAAATTTTTTCTCCCATTCTTCTTTCCTTTTGAGTGGCGCTTAAAATGCCTTGATCAAAAAGAGGGCTCTCTCGGTCTTAAAAAACCTTGATCAAGAAAGGGGCTCTCTCGATTATTGAAAAGTAATTAATTTAATTTAATTAATGAATTAATATTTGAAAATAACTGGATTAACATCAAGTATCATCCACTAAAAGTTTTAAAAAATTTATTTGAGCTTGATTGGATGAATAATAAGTATTTTATTAACAATTGAAAATTTGAACAAGATATATATATATAGCGAGAGTGTTAGCTAATAGTAGGAATTGAAAGAAAAAATGTTTCACATTGATGAGAAATAATTAATTAGTTCCCTTTTTACGCAGTCGGGTTTTTTGATTTTTTAAATTTAATTGTTTATTTAAAACTCTTTTCGCGCATTTTCACCCCTTTTAAATTTCGAATTTTTAAGAAATGTCCTTAGAGATCATTTATAGCTAATAAGTAACTACTATGCCAAATTCCATGTATCTGGACCCTTCAGTAACACAAAAATCGCAATTTCGAACGTTTACTTTAACTGCTGGATCCCCTTTAGGGGTAGTGGCGTGGCATCGACATAAAATGTAGCCTATGTTGAAGCAAGGGTTGTCACCATCACTTTGACATCATTATTTTGGAAATCGGTTTGGTACTTCCTGAAATTGCGTAAAAATCGCCATTTAGAACGTTTTTCGCGCATTATCACCCTTTTTTAATTTCGATTTTTTTAAAGAAATGTCCTTAGAAATCATTAGTATCGTATAAGTAATTACCATTCCAAATTTCATGTTTCTAGGCGCTTCAGTAGCACGAAAATCTCATTTTTAGAACGTTTTTTGCTCCTGCACTCACTTTTGGCCAGTGGCACGGGCATAAGATGTAGCCTATGTTCTAAATTTAATTAACACCATCATTTTGATACCATTAGTTTTGAAATCGGTTCGGTAGTTCCAGAGCTTACCTCCTACAAATAAACAATTTTTACCTCTTTATAATATTACTAGCAAACCCCGCGGCTTTGCTCGCGTAATATTTGAAATATGCCAAGTGATATTTATGTGTCTAATTTTTATCAAAAGGTACTAACTAAATTTTTATTTTATTAAAAGGTTATATTTTATTTTATTAAAAGGTTATATTTTATTTTATTAAAAGGTATTTATTACTTTTAGGAATAATTCAAAAATTACTATTTAAAACACAGTTTGACTAAACATCATTATTACACTGTATTAGGCAGAAATGAGACTTAAATTAATAAAATGAAATAAAACTAAATAAATGATAATTTAGAAAATATTTTGAAAGTTTTATGCTCAATTAATACGCTCATTTCAGTATTCATTTGAAGTTTTGAATTTATTAGAAACCATCTTCTTACATCTTAAAATTAACCATCATGTCGAATTCCAAGTCCTACCACCTCTCTCAACATAAAGGGCTATGTTGAAACAGGAACTGCCACCATTAATTTGCCAACAATAATTTTGAAATCGGTTTTGTATTTCCTAATATTCCACAGAAACGTAATTTAAAAACTTTTAAAGCCCTTTTTTAGAACGTTTGTTGTTCCTGTGAACCCCAGGTGGTAGAATCACCGGCATAAAATATAGCCTGTGTAGGATCAGAGACTGTTACCACTGATTCGCAACTATTACTTTTATAATCGGTTTATATTTCCCTTAAATTGCATAGAATCGTAATTTAGAACTTTTTTAGAATGCTTTTCGCACCTCCCCTTCACTTCACCCCTTTTTAATTCGAATTTATTTTCTACAGTCCTTCAAGGGCATTTATATTTTATAAGTAACTACCATGTCATATTTAAAGTTTCTAGCCTTTTCAGTATCACAGAAATCGCAATTTAGAAAGTTTTTAGCTCCTGCAACCCTCTGGTGGTAGTGGAACAGACATAAAATATAGCTTATGTTTGAGCAGGCTCTATCACCAAAATTTGTCATCATTATTTTTTAATCGGTTTGGTAATTTATAAGTTTGCTTAAAAATTGTAATTTATAACGCTTTTCACTCACTTCATTTTTTTTTTAATTTGGAATTTTCTTTCGACTGTTCTTAGAAAGCAGTTGCATCTTGTAAGTAAATACCATGCCATACTTCAAAGTGTTAGACCCCTCAGTTTTGCAAAAAATGCAAATTAGAACATGTTTTGCTTTTGCAACCCTCAGATGGTAGTGACAGCAACATAAAATATAACCTATGTTATAGCAGGGACTGTCACCATTGATTTGCAACCAGTACTTTTGAAATAGCTTTGGTATTTCCTTAGATTGAGTAGAAATCGCAATTTAGAACGTTTTTAGGACGCTTTTCGCGCATTTTCACCGCTTTTTAAATTTCTAATTTTTTCGAAACTGTTCTTAAAGATAATTTATAGCTAATAAATATGTACCTTGCCTAATTTTAAGTTTCTAGCCCCTACCGATCACAAAAATCGAAATTTAGAACGCTTTTTTGCTCCTGCAACGTCTTGGTGATAGTGATACCGACATAAAATAGCATCTATGTTAGAGCAGAGGCTGTCCGCATCAATTTCCTACCATTACGTTTGAAATCAGATTCATTCTTCCTGAGATATTGCCGACAAATCGGCATCTAGAAAGTTTTTAGAACGCTTTTCTCGCATTTTACTCCTGCATCTCCTCTCGGGTAGAGGAAACATATAAAATATAGCCTATCTTGGAGCAAGATATATCACCATCATTTTTACACCATTATATTTGAAATCGGTTCAGTACTTCCTGAGATTGCATAGAAATCGCAATTTAGAAAGTTTTTTATAGCGCTTTTTGCGCATTTTGACCCCCTTTTAAATTTCGATTTTTTTAGGAAATGTCCTTAGAGATCATTGATATCTTATAACTAATTATTATTCCAAATTTCACGATTCTAGGTCCTTCCGTAACGCAAAAGCCGCAATTTAGAACGTTTTTTGCTCCTGCACCCCCTTTGGGGTAGTAGCACCGACATAAAACATCGCCTATGTTGGAGCAAGGGTTTTCATCATCATTTTGACGCCATTATTTTTTAGATCGGTTTAATATTTCCTGAGATTGTGTAGAAACCACCATTAGAACGTTTTTTAGAACGCTTTTCGCGCATTTTCACTCCTTTTAAATTTCGAATTGTTTAAGAACTGTTCTTAGAAATCCTTTATATCTAATAAGTAGCTAATATTTCAAATTTCATATTTCTAGGCCCTACGATAACGCAAAAATTGGATTTTTAGAACGTTTTTTGCTCCTGCACCCCCTTTGGGGTAGTGGCACCGACATAAAACATAGCCTATGCTGGAGCAAGGGTTGCCACCGTCCTTTTAAAACCCTTATTTTGACATCATTATTTTTTAAATCGGTTTGTTATTTCCTGAGATTGTGTAGAAACCACAGTTTAGAACGTTTTTTAGAACGATTTTCGCGCATTTTCACCCCTTTCAAATTTCGAATTGCTTAAGAACTGTTCTTAGAAATTCTTTATATCTAATAAGTAGCTAATATTTCAAATTTCATATTTCCAGGCCCTTCAGTAACACATAAATCGCATTTTTAGAACTTTTTTGCTCCTGCACCCCCTTTGGGGTAGTGACACCGACATAAAACATAGCCTATCTTTGAGCAAGCGTTGTCACTATCATTTTGACATCAATATTTTTTAAATCGGTTTATATTTCCTGAGATTGTGTAGCAACTACCATTTAGAACGTTTTTTAGAACGCTTTTTGTGCATTTTCACCCCTTTTAAATTTCGAATTGTTTAAGAACTGTTCTTAGATATCATTTATATCTTATAAGTAACTAATATTCAAAATTTCATATTTCTAGGCCCTTCAGTAACGCTAAAATCGCATTTTTAGAACGTTTTTTGCTCCTACACCCCCTTTGGGGTAGTGGCACCGACATAAGATATAGCCTATGTTCTAAGTTGGACTAACACCATCATTTCGATACCATTACTTTTGGAATCGGTTCGGTAGTTCCAGAGCTTATCTCCGACAAATAAACAATTTTTTCCTCTTTATAATAGGAGTATAGATTAGTATAGATATATCAGCCTACAGATCAAATACAGGGCTGTTCAAAAAAAAAAAAAAATGGAATACATATTCTGTTATGGAAGATAACTGCTGAAATCAGATCTTTAAATGTTTTATTTGTTTTCTACAAGCGCAAAACGTTTTGACACATTTATAAATTCATTTTTTAACGGAAATGTATAAAATTGGAAAGCCTGCATGAGTGATTCTTTTCAGGTAATATACCTGAATTCAGGTATTTATTTCATTTTCCATATCGGTATTCTAGTTTTTCTGATAGTTAAATTAATAAAATAAGACTAAAATATCAATTTTATATGATTTCTAAATATAATTAAAGGTAATATTTTTTTATGATGACCTCTCTACAATCAATTACATGTTCTCTCCCCATGCGAAATATTTTTCATGATAAAATTTCAGGTATTTTTTCAGGAACTCGCAATCACCTCTGAGCCTGGCCATGGAAGCAATTTGGAATTGAACTGTTTTTTTTTTTCATTTTTTGATCAATCAATTACCTATTGGGTATTTTGATCACGTGACAAACACGTTTTTCACCCGCTCTTGAGTGCTCTTTCTTCCTCCGCGCGGAAATTCGGTTCAAAACGCCTACTTTCATACTATTTTCTGAAAGATCTACTGCGTTTGCAAAAAAATGAAAAAAAAAAAAAAAAGCTCAATTACATAGTTTTTGAACAACAACACCAGCTAGTTTCATGCATTTTCCAACAAAAATAAATTAAAACTTATGTCAGAAAGTTGCCCTTTTCAATTTGAGAACAGCCTTAATTATCTTATTTACCTCATTTCCCTAAATAACGAAGTTTTGTTAAAGATTTCAGGAAGTGTTGGAAAGTGTTTCATAATCTATACTTAACGCATGATTTTTCTTTCTTGTTTAATTTGCTCTGGGCAATCAATTGCAGGTTACCAAAACTAACAGTCTGTCACTTGCTATTTTTCATCAGTATAGCAAACAGCTGTTCATTCTTGAGACAGATTTAAAATATATATATACCTGAAAAATTATTAAATCGGTCATAAAAAATCATTTATTTGAGCTACAGTTTTAAGACAAACATCATCCAAAGGAGCATTTTTGTGTCGATACGACGATGTAAAAATTAAACTGATGCGGTTAGAAGGTATGCAAGAACAATAAAAGAAAATGTTATAGCGCCGGCCGTTGTCATAATCGTTATGCATTTCTAAAAACTACTGATAAACTACTGATTTTTGCAGAGCACAAAATTGAACTACAATTTTTTGCTGACGATAGAAATATCCATAGTAAAAGAAATAGACCATTGTTGCCGAAAAGGTTGCTAAGAAAGAATAGTGAAATATTTTGCGATTTCTTCGGCCATTAACCGCTTGCATGCGGCAAATTCGGATGTCGAGTTTTTAATAAACTTCAGAACTTTATTTGGATACGTTATTGATATTTGTCATATGAAAGTTATTATTGATGTTCTTTATTAAAAATCCAAAAAAGTATATTAAATTTACAAAAAATAGAGTTTTCAATTAAAAGAGTTTTCAATTGTTCACTAACGTTCTAACACTGGGCCGAGTTGGATCTGTCTTATATGTGATCTAAGTGTTATGTTAAAGTGAGAAGAACAAAAAATAATGTTACATATATACTATATACATATATATGTTTATCTTCTTGCAACTTTTGTTCAGTAAACACTGAGGGAACGCTTCAGAAAAATAAGTAGTCCCTTCTCAGATCGCAAAATCTCAGATAAACCTATGGCTAAACGAATAGTCATTTGTTTAAATTTCTTCCTAATTTATCTCAAGTAATCCAAGCAACGCCGGGTAATAGGTACTGCTAGTTGTATATAAAATATTAAATAATTATTAAACATGATAGTGTAATTTTAATATTATATTACTATTCTACTGTGATATGCTTGTAATGATTTCACAATTCTTTAAAAAAGAGATTTGCGTTTCTATAAGAAAAACTCAATGTTTTATGCTTGAAATTTTCAAATGTTCAAACTCAGGTGCTGTAAAGCGGAATAGCTTTACAGATGGATATCATGCAGTTTTGAATGAATTTAATCATGAAACATAGCTATATTCATTTTTTTAATAAACTGCTTCTCTGTAAAAAGAGAGCATATATAATTTAAACATCAATATGTAATTTTTAAGATTATTTTATTTTATTTTAAAAGCGCTTTTACTTGATTTTTTTTCTTTTTAAGAGTGCACTCAAATCCAAACTGCTTATTTTCTGACTCATTTTTAAATTCATTTATTCATTTTTGCTTTCAAACGCATCCAATTGGCAGGTTCTTTTATTCAAAAACTATATAATGTGCCGTATTGGTCATTTATATATATATATATATATATAAAGGCAGAATATATTTAAAAAAAATACTGTCAAAGTCGGCATTTTAAACCGAATTTCCGGAAGCGATAGTGCTGGAAACGAAAAAAAATGGTCGTACTGAGAAAATAATCGTTTATAAATCAAGTTCTAATTAATTGAACGAAAATTAAATTACAAAGAACGCTTAAAAATCTCTTCAAAAATCACGCCAGCAAGTTTCGTGTTTTTACTTTTAAAAATGAGTCTCACAATGTGTCAGAAAATTTCGAGTTGTTGAAAGTGGAAAAATATTTCTTTTGAATGGAATTTAATAGTGCTGCCATCTATTATTAATCATTACAATCATACTTCTACCCCATGTATTTTCATGAGTCGTGTTCCGTTGATTTCCTTTTGTGGAGCGAATCTGCGATCGGAATGACAAAGGTGTCGTATTAATACATTTATTTATTAATACTTATTCAAAATCTATTTGGCTTAGCCCCGAAGCCATTTATAACAACGGAAAATTAATAAACTGAAAAAAAAAAGGAAACTCTAAATTGATGGATTTAATGGATTTAATAAAATGACAAAAAATGTATAAATGTGATGCAACTATAATATTTGTTTTGAATCATAGAAAAGTATGTTCTCAACTAAATTTCTCATTAATTTTTACTACCTATATGTGTCATACTTTTTTCAATTTGAAATCCGGGGGCATCGTTCCAGATTTTTATAATCACTATTTCCTAATTGTCAACTTTGCTTCATTTATTCTCAGAATTCATAATATGAATAGCATAATTCGGAAATAATGATTATAAAATTTCGAAAATGTAATCTCCTGTGGAATTCTGTGTCAAACTATAATAAAAGAAAGTCCGCTCAAATTATTTTCCTTGCAAGCATAAAATCTGAGAATTTAAGCAATACTTTAAATGGGTTCTTCATTATTTGACTTTAATGAATCCCTTTTAAATAAATAAATTTTCCTCCATTTTTGCCAAAGTGATTTTTAGAGATTTTCAGACTGTATTTAGTTCAGAGCCTTAGAATATCTAATAATATCGCTTCAAAATACTATAATTCATTCAGGATTAAAATTATTGGGTTTTTGAGATAACAGAAGATTTAAGAGGAGGAGTTTGATACTTAAGGGGATAAGGGACCTTCAAAAACTCATTTTTATTACCTTCTATCTTCTATCTTTGATAGAAGAAAGTAGAAAGTATTGTAACCGAAAATTTTTTTCGACTTCCGGTTTTCGACGGATTTACACGTTTTAGGATTCAGAGATTACAAAAATCATGTTTATAAAAAATGTCTGTCTGTCCGTGTGTCCGCATGTTCATATGTCGCCATTGTGCCGTCGAAAAGTGCATGAAGTTATGCATAGAATTAAATCATTTTTTTTTTCTTTTTTTAGTTTTTGGAGCAAGCAGGTTCTCCCATAATTTGGAAAAATCCGCCGGAAGGGGCGCTGTAATAGCGATTTTGAATATTGTGTCATCGAAAAATGTATAAAGCTATGCATAGAATTGAACCAAATTTTTCGTGCATGTTTTTGGCCATGGCAAGAAAGTCCTCCATGAATTTGGAAATAGTCCACCGAAAGGGAGCACTATAATAGCGATTTTTGTGCAGTTTTCTTGATTTTTCCTAGTTCTATTGTACACCGGTGGGCTAGTGAATCGACGGGAACTTCCCATCCTGATAACCCGACGATTTGTGAACAGAAGATATACAACAGAATAACAAAAAACTCTTGATTTTAATAAATACCAAGATCGAAATTAGCTCGTTTTTACTCCGTTTAATTGACTGAAGCAGAAATTTAAGATGAAAGTCAAAGTTCATATAGTATCGAACTAATAAAAATTAAACATTGACATTTGTAACAACATTTTGAAATATTAAAATATATGAGATAGACGAAAGTTTTGGGATTGGCACATCCAACTAGTTTTATTTGTTTTAAATTACACCTTAAATACTGTTTAAGGGCACACTATATGAATTACGGCATATATTTATCACAGAAGAAATAAAATAAAAAAAACAAATTTTTGAGAAAAATAAGGAATTTTCCTGAATATTTTAAGCGTTATCAAGAACTTTCAAAATATCCCAACCTCACTCCATATCAATTAAAATCCTCAATGTTTTGTATGCCAGTTTGTTTTACATATACAAATAAAACTGTGCATACTTTTAGCTAAATATAATTGGAATAGTTAATGGCAGAAAAATGCAGAAATAGGATACAAAATGTTGAAAACTTCATAAAATTTAGAAAATATTTTTTCCTTACCCTTATATAAACTATATAAAATTCGATGCACAGATTTATTTGTATATGTAAACCAAACTGGCATAAAAAATATTGAGTTCTTTAATTGATATTGAGTGAGACCATTTCCAATCATTTGCATCCCTTCTTACCAAAGAGCTTACTCACATATGGGACGTAGCGCACGAGCATACTTCCTAGCGTTCGTAAGTGTAGAATCGTTTTTTTTTTTTTTTTTTTTTTTTTTTTTTTTTTTTTTTTTGTCACAATGGTTTCCGAACGGTGACGAAGAATGCCAAAATTAACTGCAACTGTATCTGCCGTTTTTACTCGGTGTTGTCGTCTATGTTTACACGTTACTTGTTGTTCGTGTTTATAAAATATTTTTACTAATCAACTTTTTATTTCCACGGGGTGCTTAATTTTCACCGAAGCTCATAGAAGCGCAAACTTCTTTATTTTTAGTGGGACCTTGGAACCCAGCGGAGCTTATAAATACTGCGAGCCGAAGCCCACCGGAACAGCACTGTCTGTTGTATTTTGCTACTCGATACAAATAAATCCTTGGTGAGTAGGATTCCTGAAAACTCCCCACTCCTGATATTAATGTATTTTCTTTGTTCATTTGTTAGATCTTATTATATATATAACTGCATATAGATCGTATACTCAAAACATATTAAAAATTCTCTTTTGATGAAGACAAAATTGCTTTATATTTCTCAAACAATGTGCGGAATACAAATATGCGGATGGGACGAAATTGTGGAGGGGAGTGGGGGGGGGGGGGTACACTACATGTTGTTATTACTCCAATCCAGACTATTCTCTCAGGGTCCTGTGTTTGTGAAATTGTGAACAGCTTTTTTACATCTGCGAAACATCTAGTCCTAATTTTGTGAATCTGAAATGATCGTTATAATTTTTAAGAAGGTATATGCATGCAAAATACATATGTTCATGCCTGTTTGTGTTCCGGGGAATCCCCGGAATTCCGGGGATTTGATAAAACGTGCCCCGGAAATTCCGGAGTTACACAGGCGTGAGATTCTTCCGCGATTTTCCGCTTTTTGTCGTTTTCCGTTTTTTCCGATTTTTTGCCGGTTCTGGCATTGATGATTTGTTCCGAAATTTAAAAAAAATCGGTCATCAGTCCGAAAATTCGGGCACAAAATACCACAAATTTCGTCAAGTGATCGCCAAAAAAAAAAACAATTTCGTCAATCGTTCGCAGAAATAAATAGCCAATTTCGAAAACTATCGCGGAAAAAACGCAATTTCGTCAAAGGATCGCGGAAAACCCCTGCTAATTTCGTCATAGAATCGTGAAAAAACAGCTGATTTCGTCAAAGGGTTGCGGGAAAATGGCAACTTTCGTCAAAGGATCGCGGAAAAACACGAATTTCGTCGAAACATCGCGAAAAAATACGAATTCTGCCAAAAGATCGCGAAAAAACGCAGATTTTGTCTAAGGATCACGAAAAAACTCGGAATTTCGCCAAAAGATCGCTTAAAAAACACTAATTTCGTCAAAAGATCGCAAAAAAGTGAATTCTATGTCAAAGAATCGCGTAAAAAACGCGAATTCTGTCGAAAGATCGTGAAAAAAACGCATATTTCGTCAAAGGATCGCGGAAAAACGCGAAATCTGTCAAACAATCGCGAATTCTGTCAAGGGACCGCAAAAAAACGCGAATTTCGTCAACAGATTTCGCAATAAACGCCTTTTCTCAAAAAAGATCGCAGAAACAACGGGAATTTTGTCAAAAGATCGCGAAAGAAACTGGAATTTCGTCAAAAGATCGCGGAAAAAAACTGACTTGCGTCAAAAGATCGAAGAAAAAAACGATTTGCGTCAAAAGATCGCAGAAGAAATGCGCATTTCGTCAAAAGATCGCAGAAAAAACCGGGAATTCCGTCAAATCGCGGGAAAAGGCAAATTTTGTCAAAGGATCGCAGAAAAAACGCTAATTTTCTTAAAAAAAAAAAAAAAAAAGCGTAAAAAACGCGAATTTTGTAAAAAAAAAAAAAAAAAAAATCGCGGAAAAAACAGGAATTTTGTCAAAAGATCGCGGGAAAAACGGGAATTTCGTCAAACGATCGCCGAAAAACGCGAATTTTGTAAAAAAGATCGCCGAAAAACGCGAATTTTGTAAAAAAGATCGCCGAAAAAACCGCGAATTTTGTAAAAAAAATCGCCGAAAAAACGCGAGTTTTGTAATAAAAGATCGGCGAAAAAACGCGAATGTTGTAAAAAGATCGCCGAAAAACGCGAATTTTGTAAAAAAGATCGCCGAAATAACGCAAATTTTGTAAAAAAGATCGCGGAATAAAAGCAAATTTTATAAAAAAGATTGCGGAAAACTGCGAATTTTGTCAAAAGATCGCCGAAAAAACGCAAATTTCGTTTAAAGATCGCCGAAAAAAACGGTAATATTGTCTAAAGATTGTGGAAAAAACGGTAATTTCGTCAAAAGGTCGTGGAAGAAACGGAATTTCGTCAAAAGGTCCCGGTTGCGTGACGCCGTGAAAGTTCAGCCTTTTTTTTCAGGGGATTTTATCAAGTGTTACAAACAGCCATGTATGTTTGCTTTATATATGTAATCGTGACAGGTCAGATTTTACTTTTAAATGATTAAATTTGTGAAAGGTTAGAGCTGGAAAATTTTTGTAAAATGCCTATTTTTAAGACAAATAATTTTGTGAAGGATCCTGTTTTGAGATAAAAAAATTTGTGAAGGGTCCTGTTTTGAAATGAAAATTTTTGTGAAGGATCCTTTAAAGGATCTAATTTCTTCAGAAACAGTTCCCTGATTTGGTTCGACAAGACAGTGTGTCGATACACCTTTCAAAAACTGCTAAATGATAGTTCGAAGCAATTTTTGTTAAACCGTTTGACTGGCCAATCAATAGTCCAGATCTCAAAATAGTCCGAAAGTCTCAAAACCACACGAAATGGGCGGAGCTCACAATGTTTCCCACACGCATTGCGGCATTTAATTGGCTTTTAGTTAACGCTTGTGGGAAAAATCGAGAAGCTGATTAGCTATAATCCATCGTGACGTTGTATGACGTCAGAAATACTTGTCGTCCATAGTCCAGACATACAATAAAATGGTACAGAATTCTAAAAGAAGGAGAATCTTATTTCTTCCATACGTCAGATATAAAATAATATTTCCCAAAACGCTCTAGAAGAATTATGCGAATCTATGACATGCAGGTTCATTCATATCATAGGAAAAAAATGAATTTGATGATTAATAGTGTGTTTTGGGGGCCATAAAAATCTTGTCCTGTATTTTGCTTACTGCAATGGATTTCTAGTAAGTTGGTTTATTTCTAAATTAAAGATAATTATTGTTTTCTAAACCGAGTAATATTTTGTGTCAAACTTTTATTCGTTCCAAATAAAATTTGATGTATTTTTATACAAATATGATTTGTCCTTATATTTTTTCCACCACTGTAGTACAGTACCTACCTTATACAGGGTGATTCCTTAAGGGTGTTCTCAAATCCAAAAGGGTAGCTTTCTGACATAAGTTTTAATTTATTTTTGTTCGAAAAAATGCATGAAACTAGCTGGTGCTGTTGTTCAGAAACAATGCCATCAAGCTGTTTTTTCAATTTTTTTTTTTTTTTTTTTTTTTTTTTTTTTTGCAAACGCAATAGATCTTTTAGAAAAGAATGCCAAAGTAGGCGTTTAGCAGGGAATTTTCGCGCGAAGGAAGAAAAAGCACTCAAGAGCAGGCGAAAAACGGGTTTGTCGCGTGACCCAAAACGCTTCTAACTCAATAGGTAATTGATTGATCAAAAAATAGAATACTTCAATTCCAAATCGCTTTCCAATATTATACCTTTCCGTTAAAAAATGAATTTGTAAATGTGTCAAAACGTTTTGCGGTTGTTGAGCAGAGCAGTTAAGAACAGCCTTAATTCCGTTTTGCCTCAAATAATTGTTAAACCGATTTAGCTACAGCCGTGAATGTTAGGTTGTATAATAAAACGGGTATATGCTCTTTACTAGCAAACTGCGAAGTTAGTGTTTCTTTCTCGAAAATGGTACGAGATATTGGAGAAAAAACAATTACAAAGTTGTAGAGTCAGAAGCGGATCCAGCGGGGTCATATTTTCATTAGCAAATTTTGCATTTAAAATCCAAATTGGCTATTTTCTCACATATGCCCGAATTCATTTCCATTAACCCCTTGCCCGTGGCAACCGAACTCAGTTCGGATAACGCAAATGCGCCAATTTTGGAATGCCCGACCTGAGTTCGGGCAAAAGAAAACTCGGTGTTTCAATTTCGTGAAACCCAAACTCAGTTCGTCCAATGCATAATATGTAATTTACCATTTTCCCAAAAGATGGTGATACTTTCTCGCGAAAAGTTCGGCAGTTTCGCGCCATTTGCGAACCACCTTCCATAGATTATGGAAGGTAGTTGAAAAAGGGGTTAAGAGCGATGTGACCATTTTTTAAAGCTGAACGAACCTTTAGTTTTTAGTTAAATTGAACCTTAAATTTTTAAGTTTTAACCTTTTCCATGTTCTAAAACTGATGTATAGCTACAAAACTTAGGGTGAGTAGTTTCGCGCAAATCTGTCAAAAATTGAAGATTTGCATAGATGAACACAGAGAACGACTTTTATGTACAGGGTGATTATTAATTAGCGTGAGGTGTTCAGAGCCCTCTAGTGAGTAAAGTATTGGACGAAACATAACCAAATTTCATGAGCATGCATAGTAGACCATGGGATTTCGAATTCTAAAAAAAAAAACAATTGCCACCAGGGGCAATTTTGGCGCTGTTTACCGACTAAAATGCATTAATTTGCATAAAATCCGTTCAGTGCAGCGATCATTAGTATAAAATGAAAGACTGGGAGATTTCTCATCATTCTGAGACCAACTGCTTTGCGATGGCTCTTACCTTACATGACCGTGCTTTGCTAGTCAAGCTGTATTATCAACGGAACGAGAATTGCAATACTGCTCTTCGTAAATTTCGCCGGTTAAAGAAGTTGCGAAAAGGACCGATGACCATAACAAATTTACGAAAGATGATTCAACGATTTGAAACTACAGGGACTCTAGCACGACAACCAGGCCAAGGACGCAAAGTGACTAGTCAGCAACAAGTTGACGAAGTTGCAACTGCTATTGTCGAACAGGAGATGGAAAATGTGCAGGGTACCAGCAGCGCTCGGGCAGTATCTCAGCACACGCAGATCCCATACTCAACGGTGAGGAAGATCCTGCATCAGATGTTACAGTTTTATCCGTACAAAATCTCTTCTGTTCAAGAATTACTCCCAAGCGATGCGGTCACCCGATTGGATTTTTCATTGACATTCTTAGCACGCATGCAAGTTGATGCTACATGGCCGTGGCAGATTTTATGGAGTGATGAAGCGCATTTTCATTTGAACGGTGGCATTAACACCCAAAACTGCCGCATTTGGGCTGCGAATAATCCGCACGCTTGTGTGCAAAAGTCTTTCCATTCGCCAAAAGTCACAGTGTGGTGTGACTTTACATCATCCTTTATCATCGGTCCTTACTTTTATGAAGAAAATGGAACAAGTGGACCAGTGACCTGTACCGTTACTGCTGCCAGGTATGCAAATATGCTACAGAATATCACGATTCCACAACTACAGCAGCGAGGATGTCTCGATTCAACCATATTCATGCAGGATGGTGAACCACCCCACATTGGACTTAGGGTACAGCGTGTGTTGCGGCAACATTTTTCTGACAGCAGAATCATTAGTCGTGCATTTCCTACGGCATGGCCACCGAGGTCGCCCGATCTCAATCCTTGTGATTTTTGGTTGTGGGGATTTGTTAAAGGTGTTGTTTATCAGGAACATGTCTCTGATATCGCAACGTTGAAAGATCGAATAACGTTACAAGTGAGGCAAATCAACTCTGATATGCGGTAGTAGAAAACGTCGTGCATCGTATGCAGTTCTTGGAATATACCAATGGTGCTCAAGTTGAGCCTAATTTGTAAGTAAAAGACATTTGTTGCAAATAAAATTGATGTGTACTGTATTGTTTGACATTTAATCATTCAATAGTTACACTAATACACTTTTTCAGCGCCAAAATTGCGCTTAGTGGCGAATTTTAGAACTTTTTTTTTTTTTTTTTTTAGAATTCGAAATCCCATGGGCTACTATCATGCTCATGAAATTTGGTTATGTTTCGTCCAATACTTTACTCGCTAGAGGGCTCTGAACACCTCACGCTAATTAATAACCACCCTGTATATAGATAGATATTATTACAAAATATATGGTAATTTCACACATGCACGAAATTACCCCAAGCTTTTGTTCTGAACCGAACAACAGCCCCCCCCCCTCCCCTCCCATAAATATGACGTATTTTTTATTATATTAAAATATATAATATTTAACTGAGCTAAGTGCACAGGCTGGAAATAAGGCTATTTGTTTAGAGGGAAGAAATATAAATGATTTTCTAATTATGTGCTGCGTTCTAGAGGTACTTAAGCTCTTTAAACTACTTAACTCTTTAATATTTACTTAAATTAAAAAAAATATATTGGACTCCACTTTTATTTAATAGTTACTGAAATAAGAGTTCAAAGTACGTTGTGAAATAAACAACAGTTTCATATTTTAATTCAGTCAATTACTATTGATGTTCCAACTTTGAACTATATTTACTCCGAATCTAAATTTTGTCACTTGGCTTGTGGGGTCCTCATTTAATTTCTATTTGAAGATCATCTTATCGTGATTGTGCTCATCCAAAATACATTTATGAATATGAATATCTTCTTGAATGCACGGTGTAACGAATTTCAAGTCTTTATTCAAGATTTGTGGGAAAATGGTAGCTGGGAAACATAGAAATTCACCTTTTACTAACATAACAAAATTTATTTATCTTGAGTAGACATAATGTAAATTTTACATGAAGATAGATCAATAAAGCTGGGTTCGAAGTGAGTTTCAATCGGCTTGCCACTGATTGTTTTTTAAGTCTTATTAAATCGGTAAATCCAGCCACATAGAGACAGGAGGTCTCTTTCGGATGAAGTAGTTGCCAGTCTTTCGTACTCTCTGCAACACTTCGCTTCACTCCACTATCTCGTGTTGAGATCTACTTCGTTATAACAGGAACTTTTCCCTGCGTACCGAACTTCACTACCGTCACCGTCTCATTTCAACTACTTCTCTTCTCCTCCTCAGCATCCTCTTCCCTCCTGAGAAGAGGGGGGGGGGGGGGGGCACGCCCACTACTACGGCACTTCCAATCCCAGAGTTCGCTCTCATTGGGGCCTTTTGCTCTCATCTCGGTGCCAAGTGTTGCCAACGGCTGTCTAGCGAGAAGCTGAAACTTTGTCCACCGGGGGTCAAGTACAGGATAAATTAATCTATAAAAGCTGTACCAAGACGAATATTTAGTGTCACGAGGTACAGAAGACTGCAGGTAGTGCAGCATAGTTCATGAATGAAGAATTGTTTCCTTATCGTGAGAAATGGTTCCCAGTTGTAAAGTCTGAACTTGAGCACTGCACTGATCTGAATCACTAATTATTCCTAATTATTAGGAGACTTTACAATGGAAATGTTGTTGAATCAAATCATTCACCATGATAACATTTTTTAAAACATGCGGTCTTTTTTTTTATCCCTTTCTAAGCAGTAATATCAGAAACGTTGTTTGATTTCTTGGAATATAAATAAGAAAGTGATCTTATGCGTTTGCCGATAAAAATATTTCATAAATTTATCAGAAAACAGTCTGGATTTGTGAACTAAAGGTCTGAATGAGACGAAATTATCGCGCCAACCCGGATTGACACGTTCATCGCCGCGTCACCCATATCTGGGTGATGGGTATGCTTCCGCGGGGGCCCGTCACCCAAATATGGGTGACGTTCTTCTTGTTCAAGTAAATAAGATTTTCAGTTGGATTTTTAAAAGAAATTTAATGGAATAAGCACTGAAATATAAATATAGGATATACAACATAAAAATATACACTATACTTTTTATTAATTTATATTTAGGATAACATATTACATTATACTACGTCGATAACAAACCTCGATATCGAATGTCACAGACGACTATTTTTATATTCTGTTCGCACCACTATTTAAAAAATAATAATTTTTTATACTATATTTCTCAAAGCGTGTGTAAAAGATTTTTGACTTGAAAAGGTGGTGCGAAATAGAAATAAAAAATATTCGCCCATGGCAGCTGTGGCTGTGCTTACGTTCTGGCGCTCCGGCGCGGCGGTCGGATTTGGGCCCGGCGAGAAATTCAGCCGAATCACGCTGGACGACGAACGTGTTAAATTTATCCTTTCGGAATATCTATTTAAAATTCTCCAAATTTGTGTGTTGTACCTACCTTAATCTTAAGGAGTCCTTCAGTCAAGTGGTCCCCTTCTCACCTCTAGCATGCATCAATAGAATGGGTCCTAAGACGGCCATTTTGTATATAATGTTAAGTCTATTTAGAGGGAGGAAGGTGGGGTAGATGAGAAGGCAGTAAGCTGAAAGAAAGAGAAATGAAAGAGAAAAGTCCATCTCATAAGAGCTCTACACACCTTTCCTCCTTCCCTGAAAGGCACCCCCCCCCCCCCATGCACTGCATGAGGTCCAATATATACATAACATATAATAATGCAGGGTGCATTATTATATGTTATATAGGGGGTAGTGCGAATACAGCAGCTTGAAATTCAAAATAAAAATATAGCCTTGAGCTTCTGTCATAAATCAAAAAAGCTTCAAGATCATTCTCTACAATCAGCGCCACCTAACCCAATTAATTTAAAAAAATAGTTAAAAAACAGTTAAACTAAAACCAAACCAGGCAAAACAAAAATAACAACATACACATATATATTAACATACAAGGAAATAAGATTTAAAAATATCGCAATAAAAATAAAAACAAAAATTAGATCTAACCTACTTTCCACGAGGACTTTTCACAATATAAAAGAGTATCTATATACCCAGAACCAAACTAACTCTCTCTATCTGTACTCTGCATTGGTTCATTGCTTCAACACAGGCGAGAAGCGATCTCCGCTGGTAAGACAATCTTTTACTAGGTGGCAGCACCAAACATTTTCTCTGGGGAATTAATCAGTCATAAACACTTTTCAAGTTTCAACTATATTGGAAAGTGTCAAAAATCACATCTAATTTCATGACTGCAATTCATGTTGTTCGAAAATTTTTCCGTTACGTGAAGACACCCGCTCGCTAATGTTAATCCTATGGAAGAAATTTTTAAAATATCTCGTTCGCATTGCGATATTTTTTTTTTTTTTTTTTGCATTGGATAGATGAGATCGATCGATATAAAAGCCGTTTTTCACTTTTACAATTTTGAGTAGAGGTTTTTTTATATATTTTATTTTATTTATTTATTAAGATATTTTCACTTTCGAAACCAGTCCCGAAAATCAAAGTATCTTAAAAAAAAAAAAAAAAAAAAAAAACCAAAAAAAAAAAAAAACCTTTTGGACAAAATCAAAAAGTAAAAATGGTCTTTCTAGCGATCGAATGAAAAAAAAAAAATCATTTAAAAATATTGAAATCCGAATGAGATACTTTTTTAAAATTTCTTCTATAAGATTAACATGATCCGGTGTTTTCGCTGAATTTGGCGTGAAGCACGATTATGGAAAATTCACCGCTTTGATGTACGCTTGGTACAAAGCGCAAACTAGTGAATTTATTTTAAAAATATATGATTTTTGCTCTGTTTCTTTCTTTAATATAGAAAAAAAAAATAATAAGCTATTTATTCAAGATTTCTAAACTACTTTCTCAACGTATAATAATAATTTAAGTAATATTAAACTATTAATTTGTAAAAGTGATTTCAAAAAATTACACTCCTCATCTTTTTTCTTCTACCTTTTTAGAGTTTAAAATGTTTCATTCTTGTAGTGTAGCCTGCCAGTTGGAATATTTTCACAGCCAGTCGACATATTTTAGCGAGAATGGCTTTGGCTTATAAGCAACGTCATTGTTGCTGAAACACTTTTAAAGTTATAGCCATAAGGAATATTTGGATATTTATTATTTCTGTCCGCATAACTGTAAAATGTCTTAAAATTAATTAATTAATAATTGAGTTCTAAAAATATTAAAACTAGAGAACAGGAATTCTGCATTTTCAGAATTTAGTGTCGACCCCCGATGAAAAAAAAAAGAAATATGTATGTAAATATAGATACAATAGAGTCCCGATTATCCGAATTAATCGAATTTATACCTTTGGAATGGATCTTTTTCTTCTGATGAGCTGTCGGCTTCTGTTATTATGAAACAGACATTATAAATGAAGTGTTAGGTGAAGATGAAAGAGCAGTTGTAAAAAGTTAGAACTCTGATTTTCTGGTCAGTATGGGGGTGGGGGGGGGGTGGTAACCATAATTGTTTTTGAAAAAAAAAAAATATATATGGCCATTTTCCCCTCCTTCTTATCAGAAAATTAGAGTTTTAACATTTTACGACTGCTCTTTCATCTTCACCTAACACTTCATTTATAATGGCTGTTTCATAATAATAGATGCCATCAGTCCATCAGAAGAAAATAACTCGGTTAAAGCAGCAACTTAATTAAGCGGGGCTCGGATAATCGGGACTCTACTGTAGTTCAGTTTTAAGACTTAAAACACGCGATTTTATTTTATATAAAATGTCGTGATTCGCATCCCGAGGAAGAATTCCTCATTTACGATCTAATCTTAAACAACATCTACAGTAAAGTATGCATAGGACGTCACTATCGCTAAATAATACACAAATCCAAAAGAAGAGATGTCGTCATTCAAGAAACTCGACAAAAAACTTGGCTATCTAATACTTATTGTGCCTTCCTTTGTTTGTAATATTAATATAGACACTTAAAATTAAATATAGTTTATAATAGCTCCCTGTTTTATCAGAAATCATTCATTTTTATTTTTTTCAAAATAGCACGTACTTTAATTAATTTTCTTTTTCAATTGATATGGGCAAATGGCAACACAAAGATATATGGTTACTATTTTCCAAATATTTTTTCCTTTACTTTATACAGAAATGGAGTACTTCAGTTGCCAACATTAAAAAAAAAATTCTTTTATAAACTAAAAAAAAAATAAATAAATAAATATCTCAAAAATAAATGGAGATGCAGTTTTCAAACAAATTGCATTAAAAAGTACTTTTTTTCCCCCAATACGACGGTATAAAAATTGAATATGTACGACGCTTAGAAGTTAAAAAAATTGCAGTAGATTATTTAACCGTACAATGATACATCTGCTTTGTTTTACGGCTGGCTTATACAACGTAACGTTATTTTTTGGAGACAACATTTTATTAGCTGGGAGAAAGAAATAGCATACCGGGGGCTAATATTGTATTTTCATTGGAAACGCAGCTATTTAACATCATTTTTATAATTCTAGCATATATGAATTAAGCTTTGCGCTAAGCTGGATATAACGATAAATTCTCGCTGTATTATTGCTATAAAGCATTTTATTTTATAACAGTATTATTTACGGAAACAATCAATATTAAAACTAAGTACAGTCGTGGGGAAAAAAAGTAAACACTCCTTGCTAACTTTGCAAAAAAGTATCGGGCAAATGTAATGCAAAATGTAAATACCTGTTTTCATATGCATAGTTTTTGCAGGATCAGGTAAGAAAGGGAAAAGGGGCATAATAGAATACATAACAGCAGCGGCAACAGTGTTAATAACTCTTTTGCAAAATAGAGAGAAAATAATTAAACCTTAGTATTTTATAAAGAAAATTTTACAAAAAGAAAAAAAAAAAAGAAAAGATGAACTCGTATATTTTAGGCAAAATAATAATAAAAAAAATTACGCCTGTTTAGTTGACCCCTTAACTGCCGACGAAATCTTACGCGATCTCCAGTGCCTTACTTAAAAATCGCATATTTCTGCAATTAAAGAAGGTATATATTAGTTTTCTGAAATAACAGTAAGAAAATGCACATGTTATACTCTTATATATAATGGCCCAGGTTGAAAATTGCCTCGCTATAATTGGAATTCGCCATTTCTTTAATAGATGCATGTATTTTTTACAGCCGTATATATACGTCCGGGGCAGTTAAAGGGTTAACAGAGAAAAAAAAATCAGATTATTAATTGATATTTTATTCTTTTGGAAATTCCTTTATAATTCGAATTTTTATTATTTAAGCAGAAGACCTAATGGAGAATGAAAGCGAAACAGAAAATGACGTATCTTCTTTCTTTAATGCAATTAAAAGAATGCAGACTGACATGAAACATCTCATGGAGTTTACAGAAAAACTAAAAATCAAGCACGAAACAGATGGTAAGTATTTTACTGCAGTAATAGATTTAATTTTAAACTATAATTTGCAAAATTTAATATATGCTATATACATATAGGAAGTAAATTTGTACATTTATCAAAATATATTGCACAGGGAAAACTTTTGAAAATATTTTTTAAATTGATTGTCTTTTTACCTTGCTGCTGTAAATGTTGGAAACCAATCTACATTTGTCAGTTATGTATGTTTGTATGTCTGGATATAAAGCCATAGGCTGCCAGTGGGTGAATTGATTTGGTCAAATCAGGTGTCATTATAATCTTATAAAAGCCACTTGTTCCCAGGAGGGTGAAGGGACTAATCGCAAAATGGGGCGGGGGGGGGGAATAAATCAGTGAAAAATTATGCCATTTTGACACAATTAATTACATAGTTTTTGCATAGTAATTTTCAGATTTATGAATTAAAATGTACATCTATGACATTTTTTACTTATGGTAAATTTCCAGTACAAATTTACCATGAAGGTTATTGTTTAGAAATAGAGGTAGGTAAAATAGTTTAAAAATAGTTGCTTGTGGCAACCCTGGATAAATAATATTTTTTATTAAGTTTTTTTTTTTTTTTTTTTTTTGCCTGTAACTATTAGCAAAATGATATTAAAAGAAAACCGTTGTTTTTCTCTCTCTCTCTCAATGTACAAGTATAAAGAACACAAGGCTGTTCTTAAATCCAAAGGGTCAACCTTCTGACATAAGTTTGAATTCATTTTTGCTCGGAAACGCATGAAACTAGAAGGTGTTGTTATTCAGAAACTATGTCATCGAACTGTTTTTTCCGTCTTGTTGTAAACGCAACAGATCTTTCAGAAATAGTGTCAAAGTTGGCATTTTGAATTGAACTTCCGAAGGAAAGAGGAAAATCCTGTCAGTATTCAGTGAAGGGAGAAAAGATGCCGTGTCACGTGATCAAAATCGCTTATAACTCAATAGGTAATTGATTGATCAAAAAATGGAAAACACAGTTCGATTTCAAATCGCTTCCGTGGTCAGGCTTTCCAATTTTATATCTTTCCGTTAAAAAATGAAATTGTAAATGTATCAAAACGTTTTGCGCTTGTTGAGCAGAGCAGTTGAGAACAGCCTTAAAGAGCTTCTCTTGGGTATTAAATGGTTTTTAAATCGATCACTTAATTACGTATAAGTAACATCTTATTTTGTTTCCTTAAAAATCATTTTATTTTTTAAATATTTTTATACACATTTAACAATAAATACTATTATTTATGCATAAAAAAAAAATCTTCTTTTTAACACTTTCCAACAAAGTTGAAAAGTGTTTATGCTTTCGCTTTGTCTGTTCGCCTAACCACGCTCTGATTCCCGTAAATATACTCGGATTTTAATGCAATTGATAAACGTTATTTAGGGTCACCAAGGCATGTTTTGTATCATATATGAAGTATGAGGGATTAATAGTTCATTTACAGAGGCACGCAAAAGAATTCCGTTACATCATAGTCAATGGGGAAAAATCGTTTGCAGTGTATTCTAATGATATTATGCTACAGTGCACTCCCGATTATCCGGGTTAATCACCGGGAGAGGTCGCACGGACAATCGAAAAACACGGATAATCCGAAAACTCCCTTTTATTAAAGAAAAAATCAAAATCAGTACAAACATGTAAAAATTACTTACATTTGCATGCTGAACATCAAACTAGGAATTTTCCTTTTAATATTTATCCCTTAAAAAAATCTGTAATGCATCTTTCCTTCTGCTGTTTGTTCATCTCTTGTCTTATATGATCAACACATACTTTACGAACCGCAATAATGTCACCATAATCAAATCCCCTTTCTCCTATATAGTCTAGCAAAGTTTCTACAGATTATAGAGCGGTAGAATGAGAAATTGTATTTCCCCCATTTAATACATCTTCTGCATCAGTACTATCATCACTATTAGATTTAACAGCACAGTTAGAAACGATGTCTTCATCTGTCAAATACTGGAAGCCAGGCTCACATGCGCCCTCCCATCCCCTTTAACCCTACCAGTCAAATAGGTTCCAGAGCGTTCGATTTTACCTCTATGTACTTCAAAATACTATCAGCTAAACGGAAAAAGATTCTAATTCACATCAACATCGATTTTACATCCATGATAAGCGTGAAAATGTTTGTCTTTATTTATTTTTTGTGAGTCCAGAATGAGCACAGATAATCCGCAAACTGGATAATCCGCGCACGGATAATCGAGAGTACACTGTATTTCAAATGTATTGAAATTGAAATAAATCACTGAATTTCACTACAAGATGTTTACTATACAATAGGACAATACAATATATATACAGGGCTGATCAAAGAATTCGAATAATTTCCCGACTGTAGACGGAAACAGCCGAAATTGGGTTTTCAAACGTGTCGTACGTTTTTATATGGTTGAATTAGACACAATATTTTAACTTATTAAACGGTACAAAACAAATAGGTGTTGCTATCCAACGTACAATTTATTCACAAGTTTAACATAAAACTCTACGTTTCGGTTTAATCTTTAAAACCTTCATCAGGAGAAAATTTTTCTAAAATATAAATCGAAAACAAACTCTTTACATGCTACATTTTGAAATCAATTCAAAATACAAAACAGTCTAACGGAAACCTCTTACTTCTAAATAAACAGTTCAGTTTTCTCCTGATGAAGGTTTTAAAGATTAAACCGAAACGTAGAGTTTTATGTTAAACTTGTGAATAAATTGTACGTTGGATAGCAA
Organism: Maratus speciosus; assembly: GCA_963932465.1. Lineage (NCBI taxonomy): Eukaryota > Metazoa > Arthropoda > Arachnida > Araneae > Salticidae > Maratus > Maratus speciosus. The sequence continues at coordinate 323,035,063 of OZ010800.1, read as the reverse complement.
CACCTATTTGTTTTGTATCGATATTACAACGTAAAGTCCTTTATTATTATTATTAAACGGTGCTGTTTTGTATCATTATTCTGAATGGGTTGGAAAGTGTTTCATAATCTATGCCTGATGAATGATTTTTTCTTTCTTGTATCATTTAGCTTTGCTTCAAAATATGAGTACAAATACCAAGTTTGCAAGTGAAAATTCTGAAGGTCCTTTAGATCCAGAACACCTTGCGATGCTTCTAAAAATGATTTCTGAAAAATCCCCTGGTGAAGTCTTATCATGTCTTAATAATCACACACGTGATGGTGTTGAGAAAATCAAAAAACAACTGAAAGATATACCAACTGCTATGAGAGATAATGCAAAAAATCAAAAGAAAATGGATGACAGGTTAATTAAAAGAATTCAAAAATTCATTGAAACTGTTGAACAATTAAGGCTTCAGCCATCAAATAGGCAATCCCAACTTCATGAATTTTTCCCTTCACAATCACAAGAACAGATGTTGATGGAAAACTCATGAGAATCTTCAGAAGTTGAAGGAGAAGCAAATACAGAGAGTGTGCGGGCAAATGTACATTTTACCTTGCAAAAGGTCGGGTAGAATTTTTTTTTTCTAAATTGTTTATAATGATGCCAACACTAAAAAATCAAGTTTTCTAACAAAATTTCTTAAGGCTAAATTTTCTGTGGCCGAAAAACAAGAAAATTTTGGGACATTTTGTGATTTTTTGGAAATATCTCGAGACTCGTTTTCGTAGCATATTATTTGCCAATTACAATATTAAAGAGGATAAAATTCTTTACAACTATCATACTTACAACTTTTTTATACACGCAATAGCAAGTGCAGTACGCTGTTTCAAAAATGGGACAATTTTTTCAATTTTCTTAAAAACCGTGAAAAGCGTAGTTTTGCTCGATTATTCAAATGTTCCCCGCGGATTTAACTGCGTATGTCGACTTCTAAAAATTGGTAGCAGTAAATTATCTATTATTTGCACACTCACGTCTTTATTTTCATCTCAACAGACATTTTATATTCAATAAATTTATATAACTTTAAAAGTAGGGCAGAGTGTAGATGAATGAGACAATTTTCATATTTAGACAGTAAATTTAAGTGTATACAATGTTAACTTCAAAGCATTGTTTAAAAGAATTTTTCAGTATATAGTAACTTATTGGCATGATAGTTTCAATTAAAAAAGATTTCCTGCTTAATTTTAATAAACTAGGGGGCTCTGCCCCCTACGAGCTATGCTCGTCAACCCCCTTTCAGACACCGCAGACTCTAACAGCACGCTAATTTGACCGCCTTTAAAAAGATTTCGGAAGATTGAATTATAATTTGAATCTGACAATTATAATCTGACGTAATTTTCACCAAACTTTTCTTTCTCTTTTTAATATTCACGTCTAAATACTTTTGTTAGAAATGAAATATTATGATCATCTTAAAATGCCAAGTAAATGTCTCGCGCAATTTTTAAATTAGAACTGTTTTGCAATATTATTTTTTGTTCATTTTACGTAATAAGTGTAATATGACGTAAATTCTCCTATTTAGGACTTCTAACGCATGTTACTGAATTTATTATTTTACAATATTCTTTCTCATTTAAAATTCACGTGTAACTATAGTTTTTATGACGTAATTTTCAATGAGTTTCTGCTTTTTATATTTTTTGTTTATAATAGTCCCGTGTAAAATAAATTTTTAATTTGAAGCAAACATTATTGGTTGCGCTTTTTATACAGTTGGCAACAGTTTAAATTAATACAATTTTCTAAAATTTGTAAAAAATATCTCTCGAAATGCTGGAAATTTGAATTTAAAATAGAAATAAAACCTCGAAAAATTATTCAAATTAAAAAATTAACTGCAATCTGCACACCGGAAAATTCTGACGCATAAAGTGATCTAAAAATGATTAAATTCCTATGTACAGTTTTTGCTCCTATAAAACTTTTTTAATGGAACGATTTTGTCCAACTTTGGCATTAAATATCTCTTAAAATAATTCTTCGATTTGAAAACTGTCTGCATCAGCGTATTTATCAAACATTTTTCTATAATACTGCCGATTTTCATATTTTTGTATGCAACAGTTTTTTTAATATTAACGAAGAAAGACCTCCGGTCACAAAAAATTCAAAACCGGCGGCGGCGGCGGCGGTGACAGCGGTAGTTACTTTTTTTTAGAATAGAGAGATTTTATAATTTTTATAATGCATACATATTTTTCCAGGTATCAATGGAATACGTGGGTCATTTTCAAAATCTGTCCTTGTTTTGGAATAACAAAATCAAATTTTTTGAAATAATCAGAAAGTTTTAATTGTGTGTAAATGATTACCTTGCCTCATAAACATTAGTATACAAGCATCAACAGAGACCAAAATACTAATTTAACATTTTAAAATTAATTTTTAAATTTTAATGCACTTGGTATATTGACATAAGTGAGCACGGTAATGACAAATTAAGCAAAATACAGTCGAACCTCTATTTAACGAAGTCGCTAAATCCCGAAAAAAAGTTCGTTATATGGAAAATTCGTTAAATAGAGATTCACCGTTTAAAATATTTTAATCTACATAAAACAGATTTTAAATTCATAAACACTAAATATTTTTAATAAAAGTAATTAATCACTTTTTTTTTTATAAATTATATCCATTTGTTTTATTTATTTTACCCACCAATACCTATCATCAATTCATTTGTTCTATGTGTTTAAATCTTTGAAATCTGCAAGGAAAACAAAACATTGTCCGGAAATACATTGTATTTTCAGTTTAATATAAATAGTTTTACACCAAAATTAACGAGTTTTAATGACATTACCGTATTCAATATTATTATAACAAATAATTTTAACCATACATTACCACATGTGTCCTTAAATTTAACTTCTGAAAAACTCTGTTAATTTTACCAGAGTTTTTCATTTTAAAAAGTGCTTTCTCTCTTAATACGTTTCGCATCTTTGCAATTCACCAAAAAACCCTTCATGCGTATTTTCTTTTAGCTGTAACCCGCGCCGGATTGTTTCAAATGATTTCAGCATTTCATCATACGAAGTTTTGTTAATTCCTGCATCATGATCATTTCCATCTTCATCATATTCGTCTTCATCGCAATTCATTGCTGTATTTTTTTTTTTTCACACTTTCGAAAATATCCAATTGGGTTAGAGTTTCCGAGGTCTCAATTTCAGAATTAAATGAAATACAATCATCAATCAGCACATCATAGTTAATTTCTTCTTTTTTTCTCAGCTGTATCCACATTTTTAAAAGTTACTCTAAGGGACTATCGTCTTCGTCCTCCGTACTTACCGAATTCTCACTGCTGACAAAGAAGGCGCCTGGTTAAACCAGTTCAAGGCCATTGAACATCATAAAATGTGTTAAAAGAAAGAATAAGTTTGAAATGTCCAGAAATATTTTGAGAAATAGGGAGAAAAAAAATTTAGATCACAAGAAAAAGTTCGCTAAGTAGAGAATGCACTTCGCTATTTGGAGGTTATTTTACGAAGAAAATCGCAAAATGTTCTTGGTTCCAAGGAAAAGTTCGCAAAATGGAGAAATTCGCAAAACAGAGGTTCGTTAAATAGAGGTCCGACTGTATTTTTATTTTTCCCCAGTCATAAATGGCAGCCATTATATCTTCTGGCAGCCATTATATCTTCTACAATGATTTTCTATTTCTCATGTAACAAAAGTAGATTAAGAAATGAAAGTTCATTTAACTATCAATTAGAATTGGGTATGGTAATAACTTACAAAAGAATACTCACAAAACATTCAAAGTCTTTGCTAGTTTTATTGAAACTATAAAAATATTTACTCTATTCACCTAAACCTGACAACAAGTTTACTTTTAAGGAGTACTTTTGCCTTGATAAAAAGACATGTGCTGTCCTCTAAAAAAAATCCAGAGGAACTTTTTGTCAGAAGCATGGCAATGACCATCTTTCTTGGGACACGGTTTAAAAAAATTATTAAGAATTATAGATAAGTTCAATTAATAAAAGTAAATATTTTTTAATTAGTATCATCTTAATAAATAAAAATCTATAAAAAAATTATAACCATCTGTTTTAAATAGAACTTTGTCAAATCTTTACCTAATAAATTGCTTGTTGGGACAACCTACGGTAATGACATTTTGACTACAAAAGAATATATTTCTTATTTTTAATTTTTTTTATAAATAATAATATATCTGTAAATTATCATTAAAAAATATGATAGTTAAAATGCAATAATTATGATATTTAACTATTTTTCAGTGCAAATGTGAAAGGACAGTAAAACATGACGCTTTTTTTGAAAATCACCCAGGTATGAAAATTTGCGAAAAACATTTTATTTCCCACTACAATGGTATATTTTATTTGCCATTTATTGATAAGATATGTTTTACTCTTTTAAAGATAGCAAACATTGAATTGTAGTTCTATATAAAAGGGGGGACTCAAAAGATAAATATCTTTTATGTAAGAAATACTTTTACTTTATAAAATAGCTACAATAAAAATGACACCAGATTATTTCACTAACTAATGTTATGCATTTATAGCTTGTAAAATTTATAAATTCTGTTAATAAAATATTTGAGATCACTAGTTTTATAAAAAATATTTAAAAGATTAGTTTTAAACAATATTGTCAATTTTTTCCCACTTATATCAATAAATATAACAAGAGATTATATCATTTTAACATGCAAAAATATATAAAACTTTAAGATTATCTATTAATGGCTTTAAAGTTCAAACAGGATACTTTAAATTTCAGAACGGGTTTCAAACAGTTTTCCAAAAATGAAAGTGTCCGAATATATTTTTTTTAAAAAAGCAACCAAACTCGAAAAAAGTACAAACGCACAACATTAGAGGTACATCTCAGGTATCCCATGAAAAAAAATATATATATATTTAAAAGTAACAAAATGCGAGCGAGATATTTGTCAAGAACGCTCCCATAGATTTAATATTACCTTGCGAATGTCTTCGTGTGACTAATTTAGTCCCATAATTCATATAACTGTGACTTTAAACGCCTCAATACGACAACTACTGTAAAATCTTTAAAAATGAAATCTCTATATATGGAATTCGGTCTTTAAAGAAAGAGTATGTATTTTTTAAGAGAAAAAATATGAACAACTATACCTGCTAAGATGGAAACCTGTTTAAAGCGGAATATATTTCGGTTCCTTTCGGTACGGTTTTCAAGGTTTTAATGAAGCAATATTTGGCAAAGCTGATTACGTAGTTCAGCATTACGTATTTAATGCTTACACATTTAAAATTTTCAAAATCCGGCTATTAGAGATTTATTAAAATTCCCCTGGTAAATTTTCTTTTTAAAAGATGGGGGGGGGGAGGGGGGCTCCAAAATCCATGTTTGCCACGGGTGCAAAAAAGGTTAATTTTAGCCCTGAAACACATAATTTACTGCTAGTAATATATAGAAGTTGACATACACGATTAAATCCGTGGGAAACATTTGAATAATTGGGGCACAACTGCGTTTTTCACAGTTTTGAAGAAAATTGAAAAAATTGTCCTATTTTTGAAATGGCGTACTGCGCTTGCTATTGAGTGTATAAAAAAGTTGTAAATACGAAAGTTGTAGAGAATTTTATCTTCTTTAATATTGGAACTGACAAATAATATGCTACGGCAACGGGCCTCGCGATATTTCAAAAAAAAAAAAAAAGTTCCCAAAATTTTCTTGTTTTTTGGCCACAGAAAATTTAGCCTTGAGAAATTTTGTTAGAAAACTTGGTTTTTCCATGTTGGCATCATTATAAAAAATTCATAAAAAAAATCTTCTACCCGACCTTTTGCAAGGTAACCCCCCTTTTTTGGTACATTTCCCCTGGACTATTCCTGTAATGGAATCTCATCATCTTGAAAACAAGTTGAATTCGCATTGATATTTGAGACAAATTTACTCATCTCAACTTGTACTGTAAAAGGCATGAAACATTAAAATCTCATTTTATCTCTTGAAAAGTTGAGTATTTTTGCCTAACATGTAGGTAGGTTTATTCTGTGTACAGTTTATCGATACGTTAAGATTCAATTCCAAAGTGGCTACTTTCTACCTCATTCACAAAATCACATTTATTTATAAATTCTTGAAATAAGAAGGTATTCTCAATCACATTAAAAAAAAAAAAAAAATAATAATAATATTTCACATTTTTCTAGCAAGGGATCTTTCAAAAAACGTTGTTAAAAAGTGCATATGAAACCAATTTTCAGCATGCCACAACCAGAAAAAGACCATCATGAAGCAGCAATCTATCATATCTAGCTATAATTCAATATGTGTAGCATTTACAGGAAATTGAAAAACAGTATTCGATTTTTAGGCTCCTAAAAAGTAAGCTTTTGTGCATTTATGTGTGAAAATGAATTCTTCAATGCGCCAGAAAGTTCTGTATTGTTGAGCAAGAAAACTATAAAATTTACGAACAACCTTACAGCAAGGTTAACATATTTCATGTACTAAATAATTAGATAAACTTTTTGACCAAAAATAAAACCGACTTCGAAAACTACTGCAAAGTAAAAAGCGCACTTTTTGCTTTTATCGTGCAATCTGATTAAAATTTACATGTTCTCATTTCTTCATACAATTCAGATGTTTTCATGTATTAATTTAGTTTGCTTCTGTATTATTTAGCATTTTAAATAATGGTTGGCAATTGAGAATTGTAAATATGACTGCCGATTAGAAATTGTGAAGAAACATATTGGAGAAGATCCATTAGTGAATTTGAATGGGAATATCGCCAAATTAGTCAGTTACAGCCAAGTTGGTTTCATTTATGACAACTTATTTTGGTCGCCAAATTTGGCGATATTTCACCAAATGGCGCCAAGTCTGGCGACAACTTGGCGATAACGCATATGAAAACATAGCTTTATGCTTATGAATGAAAAACCGGTTACAACAATGAAAGATAATTTGCGAAAAATCCTTTATTTTATTGGTTTTTGTTGAATTACTAAAAAACTACTCAACCAAATTCGATGAAACGGAAGTGGTACCAATTCGAGAGTATCCTCTTTCAATTAAAACCAAAATCACATAAATCGGACAAAAAGTTCCGGAGCAATCGGTGAACATACATAAAAAAAAAAAAAAACATACATACGCGTCGAATTGATAACCTCCTCCTTTTTTCGAAGTCGGTAAAAATAGAACATCTAACAAGTTTTATTTGTAAAATATGAACAAGGATAAATTACCTTATCTTTTAAATGACCCCTTTTCTGTATAAATTCGTCTGCATTTTTAACCCTTTCGGGATGAACGTCTTTTACAGAATTTTTAAGCTTTTATCACCGGTTTTTCAAAACAGAAATGTTTGCCTAAAGGAATCGGGTAAATGCTCGGATTAAATAAGGCAAAATTTACTGGTGAGAATAATCACGGATTTTGAGCATCTTATGCGGCACATATACCGGTCACTTGTACCCAGCGGGTTAAGCTTTGCTTTTGAAAAAAAATTTTGATAATAAAGTAAAACCACCATAACAGACACTTCCAAATCAGGGATCAGTGATCTTGATATACAGTATGCCCACTAAACTCCCTTGCCACCCTCTTAAGGCTACTAGTCAATCAGCTTCCGAATACCCCTCAGTAATGTTAAGTTTATGGGCGTTTGATGCAATCGTATGTGTATTTAAAATATCTCCACGGGAAATTGATATTTTTATCTTCTTTTTTCTGTGTACTCTTCTTAAAGAATGTTTCTTTTTTCGTTAGTTCTCAAAATGTTACTCGCAATTCGTCAGCTTTTAACACATAAAATATTAAATTAAGCATAGATTTTAGAATTTTTTTGACAACTAAGGAAAGAAGAGACATCTTTTAAGGAGAGCACAAAGAAAAAAGCAATTAAAAATATTAATTTCTTGAGGAGATATTTTAAATATACGACTGCATCCCATCCCCACGGACTTAGCATTAGTGAGTCGAATTTGGAAGTTGAGTGACTATACAGTAAATTCTCTATAAGGCGGACTCTGTGTAAGACGGAAATCAGTCTAACTTGGAAAGATTTTAAAGTCCCTGCGAATCCATAGACATTGAATAAAATTTGTCTAAGGCAGAATATTGTCTACTGCAGAAAATTTTCTTGGTCCCGATCGATTCCGCCTTAGACAGGGTTTACTGTATTCTTAAAAGTGGTGTCTAGGTATAGTAAATTAGCCATTCGCTATTGAATGAAACTGCCTACAGCGTCAACAGGTGGAAAACTGCGGAGTTGGCATTCCTATCTCGAAAACGGAAAGAGATAAGGAAAAAAAGTGATATACAAAGTTGTAAGGCATGATCGATTAAGTATGAAATGACACTTTGTGGACATTTATGAGAAGAATAGCAAGGTTAAAACGCACATTTGTTTCTTCGCGATTTCCTACACTGTGATGTGACAAATGATCTTAGAAAAAAAAAATCTAGTTATAACAATATAACCTTTATTTGAGATGTTCAAACTTCTCACCGTCAGCTGCAATGCACATTTGGATGCACATTTGTCTGAAAGATAATAATTTCTCCTTCCATTCAAGTTTCGTGACGTCACTGTAGGAAATCACGAAAAAACAAATGCGTGTTTTAACCGTTCTATTCTTCGTATTAATGTCCAAAAGATGTCTTTTCGTACTAAATCGATGATGCTCTACAGCTTTGTAAATCACCCTTTTCCCCTATCTCTTTCCGTTTTCGAGACAGGAACGCTAACCCCGCAGTTTTTCATCAGGTGGCGCCGTAGGCGGTTTCATTCAGTTGTGCATGGCTACTTTACTACATCTAGACACCACTTTTAAAAATATAGCAGCAACCGTTCCGAAGTTAAAGCTGTTCTCAAATACAAAAGGGCAATTTTATGACATAAGTTTTATTTTATTTTTGTTCGTAAATGCATGAAACTAACAGATGTTATTGTTCAGAAACTATGTAATAGAACTGTTTTTTCTGTTTTTTTGCAAACGCAATATATCTTTCAGAAAATAGCATCAAAGTGGGCGTTTTGAACCGAATTTACGTGCGAAAGAAGAAAAAACACTCAAAAAAGGGTGAAAAAGTTTGTCACGGGATCAAAATAGCTTATAACTCAATAGGTAATTTATTTATCAAAAAAATGGAAAACACAGTTCGATTCCAAATCGCTTCCATAGTCAGTCCTTCCAATTTTATATCTTTCCATTAAAAAAATGAAATTATAAATGTGCCAAAACGTTTTGTGCTTGTTGAGCAGAGCAGAGCAGTTGAGAAGTGAGAACAGCCTTAAGAGGGTGCAAGGGACTTCAGTGGGCATACTGTATATCCAATATCTATTTTCCAAATATCAGGAAGTTTGACATTTTCCTGTATTTGAAATGAATTTTCAAAACATTGTGTATATTTTAGAAATTTTGTCAAAGCAAGTGTAAATGAATTATTTAAATGTTATTGATCATGTCATTCTATAGATAAGAACTTTTGCTGAGGCAGTAGCATTTTTAGCCTCCCCCACCCCTAAAAAAATCCTTTTCAAGCTTTACATTTGAAACTGAATTTTTAAATGTAGAGCCAATAATTAAGGAGAGCAATTTTTAATCAAAACAGCTATTGAAAGATAAATTGTCAAATTTAGGGAAGTTATTAGCTTCATTAAAATCTTTTCTGGTTTTGATTTTTTTCAGTTGAAACAGCGCAATAGCTTAGGGAATGAATAAAGTACACAAGTTTACATTTATGTTCAAATTTTTGAACAAAAACAAATTATTTTACATACAATTTTGTTGCATAAAACATAAAATTTTCTTGAAACTTGATAATTAAAAAGAAAAAGAATATTATTTTATTAAGTTTTCGTGCTAAGTGCAATACATTTAAGATTCCAATTTATATTAATTCTGAAAATATTTATAAATATCTATAAGTTGAATATTTTGAATATAAAAACAATTTGGGTATATAGCAAAATATAAGATATTTTTGAAAATATCATATGCTGGGTGTCCTAAAAAGGACTGACTGATTTTAAAATTCAATAGCTCGCAAACGGTGACAGATATTTAAAAAATTCTTGCAGGAGGATTATGTATGATGTCTTGAATTTTTTTATTGTGATTCTCGAATTTAGTTCGAATTACACACAATAGATGGTGATGCAAGCAATAGGCATTAAATTCAAGCCGGATTTTTTGGCCTTTCTCTTCTCCCATGCCAAAAAAAGAGATTAAAATGTATTGAGTGGATCCTGAAGTACCAGAAATCGGGCCTGGATTTAGCGCATATTGCTTGCAACGTCATCTATTGTTTGTAATTTGAACTAAATTCGAGAATCACCGTAAAAAAATTACTGACATCTTACATAACGCTCCTGCAAGATTTTTTTAAATATCTGTCACAAGTTATTGAATTTTAAAATCAGTCAGTCCTTTTCAGGACATCCGGTATTTTTAACACCTGAAAAGTGGACAAATTTCGTTGTCTGAGATGGTCACTTTTGAGAGGTTTTACTGCATTCTTCCTTTTTTTGGAAATAGATCTTAGAAATATGGATATACAAATTAAAATATTTCACCCATTATTGAAAGAGCAAAGAAAAAGTTGCTTAACAAATGTTTGAGCCATAAAGATTAATGCATACTTTTCTCTTCGCTCAAATTTTAAAAATCTATAGTATATTGAAAAATAAGTCCATGAATAACACTGACGTCATATTGATGGTGGCAATGACCTAAAGAATATTTTCACTGTTATTGCCATTTTTTTTTTAACATTGCACAGTTAAAATTTTTAAATTCTTAAATAGAAAAAATAATATAGGGGAGAGTGGGGAGGAATGGGACACTTTTTACGAAAATAAGAAAATCAACTTTGTTTGACACAAAAACAAAAATTTCCATATATAGAATGCAAAATGAAACACTTTCTAATGTCCTTGAACAATATAGAAACATAATTTGCAGAAATAATTTCATAAATAAATAAATTGTAAATTTCAAAATGTGTCCCATACCTCCCCGCTAACAGGGAGGTATGGAACAGCTATAAAACAATGTATGATAAGGCACAAATAGTCTAGTATTGGCTATATATACAGTCTAACAAAGATTGTAGGTTGATAATGTCTGTTCTACAATATCAAATTCCATTACTTTCATCACTGGAAGGAAAATTCAGGATTGTTAGTCAGAGAGGACATTAAAAAGTCATCAGTTTAATTTTTTACATTTTGAAGTAAATGAATATATTTATAATGTTATAATTAATATACTACCCCTGAAAAATATTTGCACATTAGCAATTTACATTCATCTTATTAAAAAGAAGGAATGAGACATGTCCCATTCCCCCCTCTACCTTCTTTTATGTTAAACTTCTTGTATAAACAAAAATGCTGCTTTTAAGCATAGTTAAAATTACGGATAATATACAGTATAATGTTCCATAAAGGGGAAACTATTACACCTACACATAAACAAGTCATTAATATACAAAAAAACATAAAAAGTATATGAGGCAAATTTACTTTTGATTCTTGAAATAATCTTTTTCGTTATACAATTGAAGCTTATGCAGATCAGCTACTTTTTTCAGTTGAAGCTTGGGGTACCATAGCTTCATCTAATGTGTGATTGATGAAATGATTAGAATGATACGTAAAGGGAAAAACTTACTGTCCCATTCCACCCCACTCTCCCCTACTTTAAATGTAATTTAACACTTTAACCATGATGATGGATCATTTTGACATGTATGAAATGAATAGATGTCGTTTTGAATCACAAATGTCTTCATGAAATGTTGAAGTACTCCTCCCAGGCACAGGCATTTCTTATACAAATTTATTCGGTTGCCACCACCTTTTTTTAAGAAACATTTTAACTTGCACTTTGAAAACATGCGAAAGAGAAATTTACTAAAAAATGTAATTTAAAAATATAGTGGTGCGAACAGAATATAAAAATAGAATCATATAAAGCTTGGGCGGTTACTTGCTGACACTCGATGGCAAAGGGTTAAATATGTGCTGCATAAAAATAATTTAATCAAATAAGTTGCGTAGTTATAAATAAAAATTCCGGTGTGGAATATCTTTTTAAATCTTGAGTCAAATTTCCCACGGTTCTAGTGTTAAAAACAGCAATATGATTTTTTATGGTTTTAAAAATAATTTTCAAGCTTGAATATTTTAAAATCTGCATGCAACCTAATTACACAAGATTAACCCATTTGCACTTACAATGTAAATATTAGGTTGTAACGAAAGTTTTCTGCCAATCACCATTACATAATACTAATTATAATATATATAATTAACTCTAATTTTATATTTAACCACCATTCCGCCAAACCATCACAATGTCATATGATACAACACTAGTACCTAAAGGTGTACACTTTATTCGGTGGCATACTGTAGTTGACTTTTTTCAACAGAACTGGAAGTAAATGATGGTTCTAATCTAGTAGCGTGATACTTCCATTTCAGACACCTTGTACTTAATGATAACGAGATTTTTTTACAAATTTCACAACACGGTGTTATAAAGCAAGTCTCTTTCTTTTAAATGCCAAAAATTGTTTGACAAAATATGAGCAAACGTGTCAACGCGAACTGTTTGCACGGACCGTATTAGCTGTGGCAGGAAACTTTCGTTAAAACCTGATAATTCAGCATATGTTTGTTTCTGTGTAATATTCCATAACTAAATTGCCAAATGAAATTAAAACTTCACAAATAAATACATATATATGTAAATAAATAAACTACCAATTTAACAGATATGTAATTGTGCTATCTATATTATAAAGGACAAACATATCTGTGCGTAACGCATACGTCATTCTGCGAATGGCAACACTTTGAAATGAAATTTTGGTTTTGCAATTTTCTCTACTGCAATTTTTTTTAAATTTTTAAACTTCTAAACATCGCACATTTAAATTTTTTACACTGTCGTATAAGGAAAAAAATGCTCTTTTAAATGCAATTTGTTTGAAAGCTGTATCTCAATTTAATTTTGAGATATCAATTTTTTTGTAGTTTTTAATACATTTTTTGCAATTGTGGCAACTGAAGAACTCCATTTCTGTTGAAAGTTTGTGGAGGGTTGAAATGAAAGTAAAGGAAAATAATCACGGAGGAAAGAAAATATTATATTTCTGTAGCTTTTATTGCCATTTTCTCATAAAAACTGAAAAAAAAAAAATGAAATTAAAATACGTGCTATGTCAGCGATTTTTTAATTTTCTAAATATCGCACATTTTCAATTTTTAAACCATCAAATAGGGAAAAATATCTACTTTCAAATGCAATTTGTTTGAAAATTGTATCTTACTTAACCGAGTTATTATGGTTTTTAAACTAACAAGCCGCCCGTGGCTAACAGTTTGGTCTCCCTTAAATGTATGCTAGGCATTGTATCATGTTACTTTTATTCATAATTTAATTTAGTTGCTCAATACTTCGCCAAATAGACATGTGATTGAACCGCGCTTAAAGCATCGAAATGATCGGAAAAACTGACGTAAGTCCAAAAATCTTGGGTTAATAACTCCTGGCATGCGGTGACATGTAAAAGTATCGCTTTTAATAAATTTAAAAATTTTATTTGATTGAATAATTGATATTTTTCATATAAAAATTCTTTTTGATGTTAGTGGGCAATCTAAAATATATATTACATGTAATAAAATAATTAGAGTTAAAAAAAATGGTTTTCACCTATATTCTGTAACCCGAGGAGCTCGGGTTCGATCCCCTAGTGTGTTTAAACACTGAGATAATCAGAATAATAAATTTTGCTATAAACAGTGAAATGTCTCACAACTGATCACTGACAATACAGTGGCATGAAATTATCAAAATACTTTTTGGTTTGATTGGTGGGAAATCTAAAAAAATATATTACATGTAAAAAAATCTCCTAGAGTTTGCTATTAAAAATGATTTTCATCTATATTCTGTACATCAGACAGCATATCAGGTACCTTTGTAGTCCAGGTTGTATTGTCTGATGAATATAAAAGGAAAACTATGCGAACAAATAACTAAATAACAAATAAATACCCTTTTATGTAATAAAATGAAATGACAGCTCTATGTTTTTAAAAATTTTATTTACAATATTCTGCAAATGTAAAAAAAAAAGTTTATATACTTTAAGAAGTTTTACAGTAAAAAATAGTTATGTAACAAAACATATTACAAGATATGAATAAATAATTGTTATTTTACAGTTTGAGAAAATAATAATAATAAATTGTAAATTAATATTCAGCCTTTTCTTTTACAATAGGGAATACATAGCAGACTTTATATCAGATTCATAGTGTACTTTTGTTTTTGGAAAATTAATATTTTCCTAAACATTACAGGGAATAAAAAAGAAAAGATCAAACTATTTTATATCACTTTTAAATAAAATGCAGTACAATAATTTATTGCTACTGTTCTGAAAGTGTATGGATAAAACATTTTCATACACACAATTTTATATAAGCAACAGCTTTTAGTATTGAAACTTAATATGTCAAACTTATGCCACTAATAGACAGATTATAAAAGTACACTTATAGCATGACACCTAAAAAAAAAAGTCTGATAATAACCATACAAGAATATTAAGGTAAAAATTATGGATGCTTAAAATGCAACTAAACTTATATATTTTAAGTTTTAAAACATTTTAAAATTTTGAAATAAAAATGGTTAACATTTGGAATTTAAATTGATTAAATAATTGATTACGTAAGTTGTAAGGAGTTACAAACTGATAGTATTGAATAAAGAAATCTGCATCTGACATACACCCAACTATTAAGCTATTTATTCAGCTCAGTTTGAGATCCCTGTTTTGCAACAAAATAATTTATTTAAACTTCATTAAATATGAACAAAAAAAAGGAAAAAAACATTTTAATAATATTAGCTGTATATACAAATAAAATTAGAAAAGATTGTTGAAAGAGAGCTAAGCAAAAGTTACGTTAAATAAAGCTATAACTTATATATATGTGTTTATGTACATAAATATAATGGTTATATATATATATACATATATGAAAGACTAAATATTATTTTTTGCATCACTTCTTACACTCAATATTATTATGTATGTGAAACTATCTAAAGCTAAAATACAAGCTATAAGAACATTAACATGCTAATTTCAACTTAACCACTCATATCGTTTTTGCAGGCAGATATACAATTACTAATATGTATAATATTATACATAATTTAGTAATATATAACATTCAACAGAAAATTTAAAAAAATCTGTAGTGGCACCAGTCAACTTTCTGAACACTTTACAGAAAAATGTACATTTAAAGAAATAGTAATATAACAATAAATAAAAAGATCTTAATTTAACCCATGCCTGATTTTTCAAAAATCATTGTAATAATGTTTTTTGGCTTTCATTTTATAAACAAATCATGGGAAAAATACTTTAAAAAAATCATATATTGTTTTAAGTATAGTTTACGGATAAAAAACAGTTTGTTACTAATGAACAATACTGGTGTTTAATAGAAAAAATAACTTCCCAGGATAAAATTCTATAATACTAAACACACAAGAATTTTAGGAACTAATAATAAGAAATAAATTTTACTTCCTCACTGCAGGTCAAAATAAGGTATTTCGCAAGCTTCCAAAGAAAACAAAAGAAACAAGTAGCAACAATTGAAAAAATAAATCTATCTTTATTCTTAAACAGCACAAGTGTTGCCATCTACATGTTGAAAATTGATTTAATAATATCTTCAGAATGTATTTTATTGGCAACATTAAGCATTATAGCTTCAATATTATTCTAATAGTATTTTAGAGCCTAAATTGAATATGTTGCCGAAAAGCAACACCAGGCATTTAAGGGTTAAAAAAAGCAAAATATTTTTACAGATGAAAATGACCAAGAAAACATGCATTTCCATTCATAAATTATAAACGTTTTTCTAATGACATAATTTTTAATAAATTTCCATTCTGCAGTGCTGAAATTAAAGCCTATAAATTTAAAAAACTAAGGAAAAAAAAAAGATTTTATTAAATTAAGTAATGTTCTCATGAAATATAGTTGTCATACTGATACAAAATGAGCGTGAGCAATAAAAAATAATTCAATTTAGATATAAAAAAGAATGTTTATCATCATTACAGAATGATTTTTAAAAAGCTCAGGTACCAAACCTGTTGGCTGATTTCTTCAAAAATCAATACAATTCATGCAACAGTGGCATGTAACATATTCACCAAATATGAACTTGAAAGTATACTTTGGGACCTATTGTATTCATTAACGCACACACACATGACGACATCATGGAGAAACCACCAAAAAACAAGCTAATATACATGCATAAATCCATACATACATATCGAATCACTGTAAAAATATTGAAAACAAGATTCAGAGAACAGCAAAATGTAAAAGTACATCAATATTGATATAATCAGGTTTTTATCATGATTGCAATACTTTCCTTATATTGCATTTGCACAGAAAGTAAATATTTTGACAGTTTATGTTCTGTTATTATAATTATATTTCTAAAATGAAGATCAGATCAGATATAGTCTGCATCAAATGTGTATATACACAGGTACGCACATACAAATAAAGGACATACAATTATCCAAATTTGAAACAGACTCGCTATTTTTAATATTGACAATGTAATAGCATTATCTATTATATATATAAAATCCAAACGGAAATTTTGTTCCGAACGCCTAGATTTCAAGTTCTACGACATGGATTTTGACGAAACTTACACTGTTAGATAGATATCATTTCAGGGAAGGTTTTAAGCTATAACACATTGTTCTACGTTGATTAGTTATAGAATTATGATGGAAAGTTCTGTTATTTTGGATAATAAGGTTACCATTTTATTTCTTGGCAAACTTTATCGTTGATGAAAAAGTTGAAACGGCTCGAAAAATAAAAGAAAATTTTTTTATTAATTTTATTTAAAATTAAATAAAAGGAGAAAAAGAAATCAGTCTTAATGAGTGATGATATTAAAAAACGAAAATATTTAATTTAAACATGAAAGGAAATGTTCGTAATGCTTAAAAAATTACTCAGTTGAAATATTGCAATTGAAATAAGATTTGGCGATTTATCTTTTGCGCCAGGTTAAGAAAAATGCAACTGAAAAATTGATAAGATGGCATTAAGGAAGTTCTCCATAAGCGCAAGCTGAGAAATATTTGAAAAAAAAAATAGAATAATCTTCTCATGGGGATATATATGTTTATAAAAAAAATCAGCAGGTCCTCGATTTAGTGTTCGTAAAATAATAATGAAAATTTTATTTTTTGTGATTTAACGCTGGTTGGCGACACAACAAAATTTTGAATAATACTATGATAAATTTTCTTTAAGAAAAACTTTTTAAACTCTCCATACACAGATAGTTTAACTTAAATAAATACAGTTTTATAACTACAGTTTTGTAATATACATTTATATGTGTATATAATGAAATGTAACTATTGTAATTATGCTGTTTAGAACAAAATTTAAAAGAATTTTAATTGTTTCAAAGTTAAAATTTAGGTCCGATTTACAGCATTGGCAATTTGACTTCGATATTATTAGTGTCAGAGACACACAAAAGAAAAGTATTGTTGCCATGGAAACAACGATTTAATATCGAAATGTTTAATGATAGCATTCTTAATCAAAATATACTTAAAACTTATCCCGCCGGTGACACTGTATAAAATTAAATAAATACAGCAACACTCAATTTGTATATATTATATAAGCTTATAGACAAAATAATAAACTAAACCACCGTTTAAGTTTAAATTGATAGAGTATTAGGCATTTAAATACTTATTTAACAAGAAATTTATAAATGCATTTCAATCTCTCGAATTTGGGCATGAAATGTATTCGTTCGCCAAATAGCGTGGATTGTTCGTCTTTTCGCGACAAATACTCGAAAATTTTTTTTTTTTTTTACAGATTTTCTACCGCTGCATTTGAGAGATCTTTTTTACATACATGAGTAATTTTATTAGCATTTCCTGTTTCAAAATATTTCGAGTATGCACTTTAAGAAGACCTTCCTTGCAAGTAACTTTTTTTTATTTGTTTATTTTTTATTAATTTTTTTTATATTATTTTTTTATATTATTATTATTTTTATTAATTTTTTTTATATTGAAAGGGCTTTGCGGAAAAAGAGGAGAAAGAACCTTACACGCAGTTGCAGGTGGAGGGATGAGTGCAGGCGTTTTGTGGATTCAGCCATATGCAAGAAAAGGCATGTGGGTAGAAACGTGCTTTTGCAAAGTTTTGTTGAAAATTAATTTTCGTGCCGCTTCTCTGCTTTTTTTTTTTTTCAGCGCAGCAAATTCTTTTGAAAGTCAAGAAAAAATAATTTCTGTTTGAAAATACCAGAAAGAAACAAACAACAACAACAACAACAACAAAAATAAATAAATAAAAAAATCTCCATATTTTCTAGATGTTTTAGGAAATTTTTAAAATTCCCTGTGTTTTCCCAGTTTTCCAGGTGGCGTGGCAACCCTGTTTGAGTTAAAACATTATGAAAAGTACTCATCTATTAAATAAAACCATTTCAATTGACAGACATTGATATTTTTGTCTTGTTAAATACCTCAATGAATACTTTTATATGTGATTTACTTTTAAACCGCCATTAATCTTTCAGGCACTGAACTAACTATTTTTTTAATGCTCTTTATTTTAAATTCAATGTAACTGATTTTATTTTTCTCTGAATCTATTTGAATGTGTTTACAAAACCTTTAGCATGTTTAAAATTGGTGAATGGGGTAGTCTTTGTAATAATTATGTACATGATGTATCCAAAGAACTAAGGATTAACGACATATTAAAGATAAAATTGCTTTTCAAACCCATTTTACAAGTCTTAGAGGTACAACTGGAGAATTCCAATGTGTCCAAACTCATTTATTTTGTACACTCTGCAAAATACAACCATTTAATGAAATCCACTATTTTCCTTGCTATCTAATTGACAAAATTCGAGATTTTTTTTCTGTGACCACTTGATGAAATTTATGAGTTTCTCATCATCAGATGACAAAATGTTTCACAACTATTTTCTGGCTCATATTTTTTCTTTGTCTCCTATGCTCTTAATAATTCTAAAATACTGATTTTGTGGAATTTCACACAAATAAATTATTCACAAAATTTCATGAAAAAGAAAAAAGACTGTTAGTTCTATAGCACAAAACTTGTAAAATTTCAGGAAGGGTTACCATATTTTAGGACATTCAAGGACTTTTTTCATTTTTCAGGAATTTTAGGAATTTCAGGACAAGTACAACTCCTCAAATGAGAAAACATTTGTTCAAGTATTTAGGAATTATGAAAATTTAAAGTTTGGAACTCCTAATATTAAAAGTCATTTGTAATCATTGTGAAACAGATTATAATTTTAGATTTCCATATTTAAAAGTTTTAGAAATCGATTATTCATATTTTTTTTCGAAATTATTTATTTTTTAAATATTCATTTTCCAAAAAATATGAATTTGTAACCCATACATTTTTGACTGATTGTTTCTTTTTGTCATGCTTTCCATGCAATGTTGTTGTTGTTTTCTTTAATAAAGATTATATTTTATGTGCTGATGACAAAAATTTCGTTATTACTAATAAATCTGTGAAAATAAACACAAATTTCAGATTATAAAACTAATACTCAAATACTTTTGAATATGTCCTATATCAGGGACACTGATGGATTTTATATAATAATTGGCGCAACATGGAAGCCTGTGAAAAATCTTTTTAAATGTTCAGAAACATTTAATTTAAACGTTTTCACATGTAAATTTGTTAATATCCCACTTTTATTTCTTCTTGAAATTTATACATATTAGAATACAGCATATCACTAAAAACTACCCACTTAACGATCAAGCAACTTTCTGATATTTTGAAATAATCTGTGACCATTAATATATTAGTTAATAATATAGCTCAACTACAGAATGAAATTTTCAATCAAGAGTTATAATGAAAACTAATTGCAAAACTTTTTTATTGTAACTCAATTATATAGAAAGTAAATTAATCTTTATCCTTCTTAAAATACTTCATGAGAAAGACTTAACAATAAACAGTCTGGATTTTTAATACAAAAACACAGAAGTAGTTTCTTGCACATAACAATGAGAGCAAAAAAAAAAAAAAAAAAAAAAAAAAAAAAGCAATCAGATCACAGGAATCCAAAGATAAAATTTATACAAACAAAATACAATTTTTTAAAATATACATATTTTCAATATTTGATCATAAAATAATTTCAATTTATACAATTCATTTTATACAATGAAAAAGCATATTACTGTACAAAAAATAAAAATAATAATCACAGATAACCTAGTACAGTATATGAAAATAACTTGGATAATAAAACAACATACTTATTCAAAATATTATACACACTAAAGCTTGCATAAGCCTCTGATGTTGTAATCTTTACATCTGAAGTTTATTATTTCTTCTTTAATAAAAGAAAAATTGGGGCAAAAAAGCTTACTATCACAGGGATGCTAAGTACTGCAGATTCCATAGAGTTTATCCAGAAATCGCAATCTGAATGCAGAAGTATGGAATACCTCAGTGCTTTTCCTACTTAGCAATTTTTTGTTAAAATTCAACATTTCAAAAGAATAATAATAATAATAATAATAAAAAGACAGAAAGAAAGCAACAACTATTTAATAAATGAAAATATTTGTATGACTATACGAACAATTGCACAGAAACTGCTGAACATTTATTTAAACACTTCAAACTATCAATAACGTATAATTTTTTTAATTTTTTTTTTTTTTTTTGTAAGTTTAAATGAGGTAAAATCCTTCCTATGACTATCGAAATCCTAATTTTTTTTTGTTTTAAAATTTAATGTGAATTCTATTATAAACAATAAATTATTATTATTATTATTATTATTATTCAGGCAGCGAATAACCAAATTGTGCATCCCTAAAAAGTATTTAACAGTTCAAGAGATTCAGAATCTCTAGATGAACATCAAAATGATCAAAATTCACGGAGTATCATTACATAAATAATGATTATTACAGCAAAGTACACAAATAATTAAGCTCCAATCTACACAGTAAGCCGGTTATCTGAAATGCTATGTAAAGGGAAATAGGTCAGCTGTTGCTTATACACAAACTATTTTTTTTTCCATATTTATATAATTTATTTAATATATCAAGGGCCTGTCCAGACTTTTCTCACAGGATCCTGTTTTTGTGAAATTGTGAAAACATTTTTATATTTGAGAAAAATCTAGTCATAATTTTGTGATTTTAAAATGATCATTATATTCAAGTTCTTGTTTATGCATTTTGAAGGAGATATTTGCATATAAAATACATATTGTTTCTTTATATATGTAAATGTGACAAGCCAGATTTTACTTTTAAATGATTAAATTTGTGAAAGGCTCAATTTAGAGATGGAAAAGTTTTGTGAAAGGTATATTTTCCAGACAAAGAATTATGTGAAAGGTTCTGTTTTGAGATGAAAAGTTTTGTGAAGGCTCCTATTTTGAGATGAAAAGTGTTGTGAAGCGTCTGTTAAAGAACCCAGTTTCATTCTAAACAGATCCCTGTACACAGAAACCATTTATCTGTTACATAAAACAGAAATAATTTATTTAATGCATGCAATCAAAAGTAATTAAAAAAAAATACAAACATAACAGTTCATGTCTTGTTATTATAGCTGTTTATATCTTTTGGTTTCAAAGCTTACTTTCTTAAGCCCAAATCGCATCCAGTTTTTTAAAAAGTGGTAAGGCTCATGAGAGAGGTTTATGAATAAAAGACTCATAAAACAGAAGTACCCAATTAATAACTCCATAAAAAAAGAGAAATCTGCTTCATTTCTTTTTTTGCATGAATGCTGTCACAAAATATACACACATATATACATTTAACAGTAAATATTATTATATTAAAGTTATTGTAATTTTTTTCAATGTTTTTTCAGAGAAAAAAAATGGATTTTGAAATTGGAGCATAAGATTCTATTTAAAAGAGAATTATTCAATATTTTTCAATTATGTTAAGTCAAAATCTGAGATTCGTTATTGTGTAATTCAACACTTACATGTAATTTATTTTAAATTCTATATTAAACAGAATATTAAACAAATAACACTGTGATTACTTGAAAATATTATGAAGCACAAGTGATCTACAGATCACAAACACAAAAATATTGCTTTATAGAACAACTAATATGATTTTAAATGAAAAATTTTACATTATCAATTAATCAAAAAATACTTTGTTAAGAAAAAGGTAGCATATCATTTTTCTTTGTTCATAAGCAAAAATGTAACATCACAATATTAAATGAGATTTCCAATGCAATGGTTGCTTTTTTCTATTAACATCAGTTTTTTATTTAAAAAAAAAAAAAAAAAAAAAATACAGAATCAACCAAAAGAGTCATTAGCTCCATGAAAGCAATTAGTAGAGAACTAAATCATTTACAAATCTACAAAAAAGAAAAGAAAAAAAAAGTTAATAAGATGCTACCTAACCACACACATACAGTATCTATTATAAATAATTTTTAAAATGATAATATATAAAAATGTTTGCACATACAATATGTTTAATACATTTTTGAACATAAACAATTATGTCTATAAGACATGTATCCATAAGCACATAACAGATAAAGTGCCATATAAATTTTGTTTTAAGAAACCAGTCTAATATCAGAATTTTAAATTCAACAAAATAATCTAAATTGCATTATTGTTTGATGATTTAGTCAATAAAAAGCAAAATTAAGAAATCCATATATATATTTTTAAAGCATTTACAAGATACAATACAGAGGTACACTAAGCTCAATTATTATATAGATTAACAAAAGAAAGAGAGAGAGTTTAATGTCAGTGTAAAAAGAAAAAAAAAATTAAATATACGTCAAAGCACACATACTTTAGAACTAAATTATGCCTGCACATTAATGAAATTCTGAGTTAGACTAAGAAATATGTTTGACAAATAATAAACACAATATGTTGAACTTGCACTTGTATATTCAACAATTATATTTAGTATATAAAAAAAACAATAGATGCATGAAAAGGAAAAGAAATAAAACAAACAAAAAAACCCTCATAATTTTAGAATTATTAAGAATTCATGAAAATCAGAAATTGATTTTTTTCCTTTAAAGGGACAGGGAAGGGATATTAGATGGATATTACAAATGCAATATGTATATGCAGGGGTTTTACACAAAATTGTACAGATTACAATGTTCATTTTAGAACTTTCCAAAACCAGTTTTAAGAACTATTTACAACTAAAGAAAACTATGCTCTTTAGATTTAGGTATTATTTTACATTTTACAGCATCTTGTTGCAGTTGGAGCAAGAAATTAAAATAATGAAATAGCTTACTTTATTTATTAATTTTTATAGTCTGATGATTAGTTTTAGATTATATTTTCTGATACTTAAATATTATTACGGCAATCTCCACACTTTCTTACATGGAATGTAATGGAAGACACATGTTAAAATATTACTTCAACAATAAATAAAATCTTGTATAAAAAGCAAACAAAGAGACTTTCAAAATCTGCAAAAAAAGAAAAAGAAAGAATTAGCAGCTAAAAGTTAACTCTCAATGCAATAAATAAATAAAAAATAATATTTAGACAGTTCTTAATGCAACTTTTTTAAGTTTCTAATCCTAATTTTAACTGAAATAAAATATTAAACAGTCCAAAGTTAATAAACTTTCATTCTCTCTTTTTACTTTCCAAATTTACTTATCTATAATGTATCTGCTAATTTATTGAATAATAAAAAAAAAGATTCCACATTGAAACTGTAAGGAAAAATGGAGCTGATGCAAATAATTATTTCACCTTTAGATGTAATTTAACTGATACATTTTGTCATTAAATATGTATAGTGAAAGAAAAATAATAGAAGATAACTTTAATTTACTAAACAAATATTGTTTGCCTAGATATCTCTTGAAGTTTATAGCATTAGTTTCTTGTACACAATGTTAAAATAGCAGTATTAAACTGTAATTGAATTAAATGACCCTTTAATATAAGATGAGTAATTTTGGACGCTATATAATAATTTACATCAGAATTCATTTGAAGCTTATAAAATTTTCTTTTACAGTGTTCTTATAAGGAAATTTAATTCTAAAGTTGTTAAATTGTTTTTAGAAATATAAATGGATTTTTGATATCTATTATGTGCATTTGCAAATGACTTTTATGAGATTTGAGAACAGTTTCAAAGTATTTATAACTAAAAAGAAATTATTTATCACCAGTCAGCAGAAGTTTGGGTTTTCAAAAAATATATGAATTTTTGATAAATTAAAAAAAGAAAACAAATTATTTTTAAGATTGCAAAGGATACACTATATGAATGAATTATTATTTTTATGACATGACATTGCGGTGCTTAAGGAGTGCCAACGCCGCCACACGTAACCTCCAACTAAATATGAAAAATGAACTAAGGATGAATTTCGAAACAATACACGGCCTAAAAGTATAATTTGGAAGCTCTGGTGGAGGCCCGAAGGCCATTCCAGAGTTGGAAGCATTATTTTTATTATTTACAAATTTTGATAAATTCTGATAAAAATTGTAAGCCTAAAAACGTGGATCAATAATTTAAACCATTCTATCTCAACTGATTATTGTCCACGTAGCAGTGTCATTCAAAAAAATTTTTAATCAGTCTGTAAAATATTTCACTGAATCATGAAACATGTAGCAGCTACAAGACACATTATATGAAATGACAGGAAAAATACTATAGTAAAGGGATAAAAAATAATAATGATACAAGAACTGTAACTGCCACGGATAAACTCAAATCAAGGTTAGGAAAAATATACAATAAAACCAGCTAAACCAATAAATTACAAGGGACTATAAAAAAATTCTGTTTTAGAGATGTTTCCATCTTAGCAGGTATAATAGTATGGTATTCTTTTCGCAAAGACAATAAAATATTTCTACTTAAGGCTGGATTTTGTTATAGATAGATTTTGTTTTGACAGGTTTTTTTGCATTAAAAACATACTGTAGGTTGTGCTAGAAAACTCTCAAAGAATAGACTTTTTTAAATACATACAGTTTCAGTAAATATTTTTTTCAAATTAATTTATTTACAAATAAATACCCATTATATAGCAATTATATTGTTTGCTGCTTTTCTTTGACTTCCTCTTTATGTGAAATAAGGATGTAATGTATATTCAATATTTGTGAAACTATTGAAGAGCTAATCCAAACATCATGTAAAAAATCTTTTAAAAGTAAAAAAACCTTACACAAATGTTCATTTTTACGGTGAATAAACTGAAACATTAATTCAGAATAATTAAGAAATAGAATCATATCAACATTATACAGCACAAACATGTGCATTACTAATGCTAAAGATCACAACATATGCTATCACTTTAACTGCATGTATCCTTGCTTTTAAATGTAGCCCCCTTGAGGATGAGTGACCGGTATATGTGCCACTTAAGGTGCTCAGAATCCTTCATCATTCCCTCCAGTTAATTTAATTGTAAAGTTTTAATCAGAGTATTTTTGCAATTTAATTACAGAAAATTTTCTGTTTTGAAAACCTGGTAGTAAAAGATTAAAAATTAATCAAAGGGATTAAGAGAGGATTGGGAAATTATCATAAAATAAAGATCATAATAAAAAATGTTGATAATAAAATTCTGACAACTTTAAATTCTATTTCAGACAGGAAATACAATTTAAAGAAGCTGGTGCTTGCCATTTGTACATTTTTTTCTGTGCATCTTTATTTTCGAAAACAAACAGTATAAAAATCTCAAGTAGAAATGTTACATGACTACAATTCAGCATGCATTCACTTAAAAGTAACTAAGTACGAAACTGATATCATTTATTAGGGCATTTAACATGTAACAATGGAAACAGCATTTTAAAATTACCTTCTAAAGAATAACAAAAAAATTTTATAATCCAAAAAAATACAATTTTAAATAATTTTGATTCATTATTTTTTTTTATCTAATAAATGCTTTGGTTGTTGACATGGCATGGCCACATAACATACTTAATTGGAAAAAATTATAGCATGTGGTTGGGAAAAAGTTCACCATTCCTGTTATAGGGCGACATCCATATTTGTTATTTTAAAGTTTAATTTATGACTAATCTTCGCCATTAAAACATGTATAAGGCTAATTCAATTCACAGCAGTTTTCTTCACAACATCTGACGGCATTCAAACAATTAAATGCTGAAATTCTAAAGTAAAGTGATGTAATTCGTAGTATATAACTAAAATACATATGAGATTTACATTTCTTAATGAAATATTAAGGTTTATGAAGAAATATATGACTGTAAATAAGTATGCTTAAATATGATAATCTAATAGTAGGTAAAATTATACATACCTTTGAAAATTTATTTACATCTTCAGTTATTCACATATGAACTAAACCTTTCAGCAGATTTTATTTCACTCAAAAAGCTGAAATGAAACAAAAATATGTATATGTTTATCAAAAGAAGAAATTTAAATTTCTTTCATTTTAGATATTTTGATATTTTTTATTATGAAAAAAATTTGCATATCTCTGATTTTTCAAGTTCGCCGAACAACTTTCAACCATTGATAAAAGCAATCCAAATTCAATCTTTTAGACCAATATAGTAATTTTTTAATTTTTCTTGATTTTTTTCCATGAGTCCCTATTTTGCCAAAAATGAGGACTTTGGTTTTTATCAGCTAATATCTATTTCATACCTTAGCCATCCAATGTTATATTTTACATTCCTGGATGAGGAAAACCTCAGAAATCGTTAATATATAAACATTCTAAATTTGTAAAAATTTTTAAGATATAAAGAAAACATGAAATTTATGATAATTCTAATGAAGATCCAAAGAGAGTATCGAGTATTCCGTATTGGATTACCTGAATAACCTTTGTATAGCTAAACCCCTGTTGCTAAGATGACTAAGAGAGAATGGAAAAGGAAAAACAAAGTTCAGCTCTCTCTGTGAAATGGGTTTTTATTTTTAAAAGATTTTTTCAATTTAATGTTTTTAAAGATTGTGTATTTTAATCAAATACAAGCTTTTTAATGAAATAATTTATTTTTGTGATTGTTGTTTTAATGAGTGTGGCTTGAACCTGGTGGTCTGTTTTCCCTTATTAAACTGGGAAGATCTATTAGTTTATGATAAGTAGAACCTCTCCTTTTGAATTTCTTTAGGTAATTTATTAAACTTATTACTTACATATATATACTGAAAATAAATAAATGTCATTGACATGCTTTAATTACAAAAAATAAACTCATATTAAAAAACTAATTTTTTCATTGTCAAATACTATTGAATTATGATGAACTACTTCATTTATGTCATTATATTTAAGTTAAAATACATATAACAAGAATGAAGTTTTCTCTGTAGACCAAATACATAAATTATTATTTTATTCAAATATTGGTGTAATATTTTAAATTTTAAATACACATTTTAAAACAAAGTTTCATATTAAGAGATTTCCCATATAGCTGGTGAGTGCACCAGCAATTGCAGAGTGATGGTGAGGCATAAAGCTGTGTAAAAGAAAAAAAATAGTGCACAGATATGTTAATTTTGGTTGGTAAGTGTGGATATATTAATTTTGGTTAATATACTAAACCAAAATAAACATATTTAAACATTTTTTGTTTTTATGCATTTTTGTGTACTTTCACTGGTCAATTACTGATGCACTCACTCTATATATTGATATTTTAAAAATATTACAGCTATAGAAAAATACCTTGTAAAGTTGTGAATTGTAGAACCACCTAATAATACTCTGACACCAAGACCTTGTTTATTAACTTGATGAACAGCTACAGATTCTTCATATGTTACACCTCCAACAAAATAAATAATAATATCTTGGGGCCTAAAAACAAAAATACTACAAGAGTTAAATCAATTTTTATAAATTTGAATCAAATTAGAACATCTATAAATTTTATCTTTATAAATAAGCAGATATCAATAAACTGCAAGGATGGAGATTCTCCCTCCCTTTACTAAATTTTAACAGTAAAAAACAGTTAAGTTTATTAATAACATGATGACACATGATTCCTTTTCCATGTTATACAAAATAAAACAATACAAAAACAAAATTTAAATAATCATTAAGTTTCACAATATTTTCCTTTAATATTAATGTGAAAATAAAAATCACAAAATTATTGAATGGTGTGTAAATTAAAAACTAAATGAACCTAAAAAAATTTAAATAATCAACGTTTCAGTCATCTTTTATGACCATCGTCAGGAAAGAGTTTTACATTGCTTTTAAAGAACGAAGCCAAACCGTCTTGAATTCAAAAAGTTCATTATGTTTCCAATCATTTAACACTTTAACCAATCATAAGAAAGAAAATATGCAGTGGCACCATCTATCTGATAAAACCTGAATAAAAATTAAAAATGATTTAACGATGCAGAATGCAATGGCACCATCTACCAAAAGAAAGCAGAATAAAAGAAAAATCGAATACATAGTATGGCATGCAGTGGCGACATCCATTATAAATTGAAGAAAATAAATGCAGAACAGAATAGAATAAAAAGAAACAAACATTGCTAGAAGCATAAATAGTAGTGCATTGCTTAATGTTAAAAATATAGGGTGAATAAAAAATAGCTGCATATGATTTTTGTAAGATGTTCATTCAAAGTTTAGGGATAATAAATGAAATGTTGTTACATATTTCATTTCTTCTAACCATAATTTCAATGGATTCTTTCTGTAGGTCATCAATAGCATTATTACATGGAATAATTATCTTGGCATTACTAAAGTCTATGTCACTGTCAGGGTTGTTGAAATAAAATCTAGCTAGAGCTGCTGTCTTATGACATTGCGGAAAACTTATGTTCTTTCAAACATTCTAAGTTTTCTTTTTGTAACTCCAATGTAAAACTTTCTGGTACCAGTTTTCAAAATAATAGGTATTTCATAAATTCTGGCACGTTTGTGCCCGGTGTAGGATCCAGATTACTATTTAATAAATTAGTAAGGTAAGGAGGGAGAATAGCAATAAATTGAATGTTAAATCTGTGAACAATTTTCCTTAATTTTTAAAAAATGACAGGAACATACCCAAACTTTCTAAGCTGACAATATGTTGGATTCTGTTGGTTATTAGGTAGGCTGCGAGTAGGGAGACAATGTTGCTAGTGAATGATAGTATAAATGTATTTAATGGGAAAAACATGATCTATGGCAATCTGCTTTATAAAATTAAGCTCCTGCTGTAATTGCGTGCCAGAACATATTGAAAAGGCCCTTTGTATGAAATATTTAAATGCTGCAATCGGCAATGAAAACAATACTTTCTTTCATAGGCTTTCTATAAGCAGTAGAGCTCAATATATGACCATTGTGGTGTAAATGAATGTCCAGGAATGGCAAAGAGGCATTTTTCTAAATTTCTTTTGTGAATTTTATATTATAATCCAGGCTATTAACATTACAAAGAAAATTATCAAGGGCCAAGTGACCATGATCCCATAAAATGAAAATATCATCTAAATAGTGTACCCAAAAATGCTGGGTTTTGGTCAATGTTTGACAAAACCCAGCAAAAAAATGTTGCTCTGAATAATAAGATTCAAACCAGCTATAAGTGAAGTTTTCATATTATTACTGAAATGCTTCTGATTATTGATAATGGAAACAATATTAAGAATAATTTCTAGTATGCTCTTTTTCAGTTCTAATGGAATATCAAATATATATATATATTTAAAACATTAAACATTTACTAAAATGCGGAAAAATTAGATATTTATTACTGTTCTAATATTTTTTGCCTAGTTAATAATTTAGTTAAACAATGAATATGTTTGACAAATATGTCAAACATATCAAAAATACATTTTTCAAATGGCTTCAATTTAAATTCTGCAAATAAACCCGAAACAGGAGAACCCATAGGGGCGCCCCTGGATTGCCTGTAAAATTCCTTATTGAAGATATGAATATGTTGCTCTGAATAATAAGATTCAAACCAGCTATAAGTGACGTTTTCATATGATTACTGAAATGCTTCTGATTATTGATAATGGAAACAATATTAAGAATAATTTCTTGCATGTCAAGAGAGGGGTATAATGAGATAATATCAAGACTAGCTAAAATTGTGTTATTATTTAATGTAAAAGTATTAATTTTTTCCAAAAATTCAGGAATAGAATTCACGGCATAGCTTGAGGAAGGCAATAACATTTTAAGCAAATATACAAATGCTTTTTTAATAAAGTAAACAGATACGGAGCAACGAGCAACTATGGGTCTGATTGGAAGGCTAGGTTTAAGATCTTTTAAGCAACCTGTAAGTTTCAGGGTAACTCCAGTATGATTTAATTTAATTTGATGCTTGATGCAATCTGACCATTCTCCATTTCTTATCAATTCTTGAGTCTTTCTGAAGATCGATGTATTCAAGTCCTTTTTAAGAGTTTCACAGCCCATTTCCTGAATACCTTATCAATATAATTACATCTGTTGAGAACAGCAATTTTATTTGTCTTATCAGTTTTTATGAAAACAATATGTTTGTCTTTTCTTAACCTTTGGACCATTTTAAATAAATTAAGTTGGGAATGATCAAGTTTCTGATCAAGTTCCCAACTTAATTTCTTTAAAACAGCCCAAAAGTTAAGACAAAGATATTGTTTTCATAAAATCTGATAAAACAAATAAAATTGCTGTTTCCAACATTGTATCTTTAATTGGAAAGCCTGGTAATAACTATTTTGAGAGATTTTATTTTTTAATAAGACAGAGAAATCATACAATCTGCTCTTTTTCAGTTCTGATGGAATATCAAATATATATATGTATTTAAAACATTAAACATTTACTAAAATGCGTAAAAATTAGATATTTATTACTGTTCTAATATTTTTTGCCCAGTTAATAATTTAGTTTTATAATTACAATACATATTTGTGAATAAATCAACCCTCCTGTTTTGAGAGGAAAGAATTGAGAAAAATAAAAAAAAATCACAAATAAATTGATACATTTTCCATAAATGCTCTTTGAAACAAACACTTATGCATATATTTTGAAAACAAAAAATAATTTTTTTCAATAATATTTGTAAATAAAATATGAATACATAAATGTGCATAAAATAATAAATTCAATCAACATAAAAATATGGTCATTGGAAAGCTTTGAATTTCAATTTTGTCAGGCTCGCTAAACAGTTCAGCCATGTCTTTTTAGATCATCGACTGGTTCTTACACATATTCTTTCAGTTTCTCATAGTGGATTTTGTGCAAATCACTTTCACTTGAGCTGATCCAGACCCAGTATTTTCAAACACTGCAATTCAACAGTTTGATTTTATTTAGTTTGCTATTTTATTTCCTCACAGCCATTGTAGTGAGCAACAAATGAATTGCACTACAAAAGCTAAGATTTTTAAAATTTGACATAGCGGTTTTGAGGTTGTTTGTGGAATTCTTTAGCCAATCTTTAGCGCCAGCCCTATTTATCTAGATCTTTTTTGTAGGCATGAAAAATACCACAATATTGGAATTCAGCACTTTGTTTGGAGAATGGCTCACCTAAAAATTGTTACTGAAGACAAAAATCCTTTTCAACAAATGTGAAAGTTTAACTATTTAGATTATGACATTAAAAGACATATGATTATATTTTACCTCAATATCATGCTATATTGCACTTAATATACACTATATAACCATTAATCACAAAGACACTTTCAATTTTAGACATTTTGTTGAATATTTAAAGATATACTTGGTTTTTTCTGGAATTTCAGGATTATGAAGATTATGTTTGACTTCATATTTATCAAACGCAGTTTGATCAGAAGGGCAATTAGGGGGCCAACAAAAAATCAAAGAAAAATAATTATATTTGGGATCACCCTGTAAAATAAAATGTGCGAAAGGATCTATAGCTATAGCATACGAATATGTTGATATTGTACAATATGTGTATTCATTTGTGTAAGCATAGCACACATATTCATGGCAATATATCAATTTTATTAAAAAGTTAAAAAAATTCTTGCATGTTTTTTGTTTATATCATGCAGAGTTTTCAACCAAATTTAATGCCAGTTTCATAAAATTTGACAAAATGTGGTAGAAATAATACAGTGCAATTGCAATATAAATATATAAAACATTTGATGAAATATTATTTATCTGCACATGCATGCAAAATAATTTTGTTAACCATTTGGAAAAATGGTTAATGTCCTCGGTCAGGGTAGGAAATCAAAAACATATCTGAAGCATTTTATTAGTTGAATCCCGCATTTTATCCGTTTTCTGATTGGTTTATACAGTAATCTCTATTTTCCCTTTACTTTCAACAGAGATGGATACTTCTGTTGTCATTATGACAAAAAAGTAATAAAAACTACAAAAAAAAAAAAATAAATAAATAAATAAATAAATAAATAAATAAATAAATAAAATAAAATAAAAATAATAATAATAACTCAGAAACAAATTGAGATACAGCTTTCAAACAAATTGCATTTAAAAGTACATTTTTTTCTCTATACGACAGTGTAAAAAGTAATATTGTGGGATATTTAGAAGTTTAAAAATGAAATTTCATTTAAAATGGGTCCAGGAATATTAATGTTTAATCCATGGCGTACATAATGTATGACCAGCTCCGTAGAAGTTTAAAAATTTACAGTACCGAAAATTGTAAAACTGTTGTTCATGATGGGTCCAGGAATGTTAATGTTTAATTCATGGCGTACATAATGTATGATCAACTAAAGTCAGTCAAATATTGTGAAAATTCAGAAAGATATCGATGTAGAGTGAGCTGATTTTTAGATGCTCTCTAAAAGCTGCTGAATGATGATAAGGGATTTTCCACAAATTGTCACTTTTTATTAAAGGAAGGTTAATATTTAATGAATTATCAAAGGAATTAATCATAATGAATATAAAAGGAGTTAGTATTTAATGAATGTCAACAAGTAGATTTAGAACAAATGCTTCGATTTTGATACTTTTTTTTCCCTTGGAATAGGCTTGTTCTGTTGATTTTCCAAGAATAAATAACGCATCAATAAAAAAATGAAAATAAAAATAAATGAAAAATTAAATACGACAATTTATGGAAAACTCTTTATCATTTAGCTTTTTAAATAACAACTAAAAAATCAACTAACTCTATCGCCAATATCTTTCTGATGTTTAAGATATTTGACTGGCTTTTTTATATCAGTTGCTCCATAGAGTTGACTATTAAATTGTGAAAAAAATCTTCGTTATCATTTGTGTATGTGCAGATAAGAAATATTTTATACAACTACTCACATTTCATCAAATGTTTGATATATTTACATTCCAATTGCACTATATTATTTCTACATTTTATCAAATTTTCTGAAACTAGTGTTAAATTTGGTTGAAAACCCTGCATGATATAAACAAAATCATGCAAGAATTTTTTTTAACTTAAATCAATGTATCACCATGACCATATGTGCTATTCTTACATAAATAAATACATATATTGTACAATACCCACATAGTGTAAAGTGTGTATTCGTATGCTAGAGCGATAGATCCTTTCGTGCATTTTATTTTACAAGGTGATCCCAAATATTATTATTTTTCTTTGATTTTTTGTTGGCCCCCCTAATTGTCCCTTCTGATCAATTCGTTATTGATAAATATGAAGTCAAACATATTCTTCATAATCCTGGAGCTCCAGAAAAATCCGACAAGTATATCTTTAAATATTCGACAAAATGTTTAAAATTGAAAGAGTCCAGTGATTAATGGCTATACAGGGTGTTTCTATGATCATGGGACAAACTAGGAGGGATGATGCAGCTGACTAAAACAAACATGTCTTGTATAGGAGTGTATGGTCAGAAGTGACGTGCTGAGACACGGACACACAAAAAAATAAAACATCATCACAAAGTGCTTATTTGCAGCAAGGCTTACAATAAATGCTGAAAATTGCGACTAACAACAGTAATACACAGTGGTGTAGTCGTAAAAAAAGCAGGGGGTATACGCTCAAGGCAGAGGGTATACCCTACAGTATATATACTATAGCTTTTTTGAGAAACAGAGGGTATACAGTGTTCCTTAAACATATACAGAAGATATATGGCATATACCACCATATACCCTCCACTACACCCCTGGTAATACATGCTTGGTAGCATCAAAAAGGAGTGATTCGCAAACAGTTCCAAATATGCCAGGCATTTTGCGTTTGTTTGCTGCTGCATAGTCTAGCAAAGAGGTTCTCAACTGAGTCAACTGGTGTAAGAGTCCTGCATTGGATTGGGTTGCACACTTTTACCCGAACCTCGATCTGACACGAACTGCGGGTTGGGTCGACTTTAACTTTTTTGTTGCTGATCAGGTTGGCTTTTATTGCTTCGTGTTCAGGTTGGATTTTTTTCTCTTGCGGGTCGAGTTGACCCGATTTCTTAAAAGAATGTGGAAAACATTTTTTCATGTTAAAAGTCTATCTAAACTGCAGATCAAAGTTTAACAAAAGCAAAATGTGTACCTGTCTGTTTTGTCTTTAGTCATCCTTTCACGAGTCTTCGAAATAACAAACTGCATTATATTTTTATCGTATTTTAAAAATAGAACATGCAGCAAAACGTTAAATGGTCCTCCCTGTCTAACACACAATAATTCTTTATCATAACAAAGTAAGAAGTATCAAGACTTATAGAACATTAGAATTCTAACTATTCAGAAAAAGGCTTCAGCAGTGCTGGATTCGTTATAATCCTGATTGTACTAGTAGTTGAACAAGTATGTTTATATTAACTTCCAGAAACGAATTCAATACTTCTAGAGCTCCCGTTGAAAATGTATCAAGTGAACAATTTAATTGTGATGATATGTGATACACTATGTTAGGAAAAATTGCAAAATAATAACTGCTGATAAACTAAAGGGAGATGGCCAATTATGTAAAACAAGGTGTATCGTTACAAGTAAAATTTTTGAAACCGCAACTAATTTTAAAGCATATTTAAAGATTAGATTTTTATTTTTTTACCATTTAGAGTCCTGCATCGGGTCGAGTTACCTGCACCCTGTTCTAGACTTTTTTTTGTGGGTCGGGGTGAATTTCATTGTTTCAGGTTGGGTTTTGACTCTAGCAGGTCGGGTTCTGGTTGACTCAAATTTCAAAAGAATGGTTAAAATATTTTTTCAAGTTAAAAATCTATGCACAATAAAACCTCCATAATGCCTTTTCTCCTGAAGGCAGATGCTTCAATTTAGCAGACAGCTTTTCAATTCCTAAAATTTATATATTTGAATGCTTATATCATATCTCTGAATAGCGGGCACCTCTCAAGCTATAATACACACATAACATGTGTATGTGATGTGTACAATAATATATTTCTGTTTTTGTGTGTGTCAAAAATGAAATACTGATAACATTTTTCACACTTTGAAAGAAATGGTTTTAAAGAAAGACTAATCTACGACTGCATTTCTTATAAACATTTTATTTCTCATGCAGTAAATTGAACATATAGTCCTAGATATTCAAATATGTATTTATTTTCATCTGAAACATAGTTGTGTTCAAATCTTTTTGCAAAACTCCCAACAACTTGAGGGGTAAAAAACCTAACGAAAGAATTCTTCTAGTGTGAACCCGACCTGCAGAAAGAAAATTAAATTCATTCCAAGCCGAAAAACAAAATTCGGAATAAATTGACCCGATATTTGACTCTATTCAACGATCCTGAGGTGCTCAGAGGTTTTACTATAGTTGAATATTAAAGAATATAGATTTGTTCATTCTTCTATGTAAAACATAAAAATGGTATTAGAGAATTAGAGGTCTGCACAA
Organism: Maratus speciosus; assembly: GCA_963932465.1. Classification (NCBI taxonomy): domain Eukaryota; kingdom Metazoa; phylum Arthropoda; class Arachnida; order Araneae; family Salticidae; genus Maratus; species Maratus speciosus. The sequence continues at coordinate 322,999,020 of OZ010800.1, read as the reverse complement.
GCATGGCTGGAATTTCCAGGTCCAAGACCGGCCCATGTAAAACTTAAAAGTTTGGATCATTTATAATTTTATTGGCTTCGTCTAAATATATATATCGGGTCGGTAGATCCGGCCAGGCAGGGTCACTCAATTTTTTTTGCTCGGCCATTTCTTTTGTTTATGAACCTGACTGTTGAAAAAAATGTCCTAATTCTGGGGCCAGGCTGGGTGCAGACCTCTATTAGAGATACAATTGTAGATTATTTTTCATAATGATATTAAAACATGATTTGCTTTCCTTACATTGCGGGTTCAGGTCGGGTGCAGGTTGAAATACCTCGGGTTCATCAGGTTGCCGAAAATTATTTTTGTGGGTTCGGGTTGCAGGTTGACTTAAAATGGAATTTGCGAGTTCAGGTCAGGTAGAACCTGACTCGCACAGAACTCTAACTGGAGTCTCATAAACTGTTACATTCAGATGTCTCCATAAGAAGTAATCGATGCTGGATAAATCTGGTGACCACACTGGCCACTTGACTGGTCCACCACACCAAATCCTCCAGCCTCCATTAGGGGCATCCAGGTAATTGCGGGCAACAAATTTGTAATGGGCTCACACACCATCATGTTGGAAATACATTTGATTACAAACAACATTTGGAACATCTTGTAGTAATTCCGGTAAAACCTCTTAAGAAAAATACTATAACTTGAGCCACTGAGTCGCATTGGTAAAAGATATGGGACTATGAGGAAATCATGTACAATACCTGCCCAAACATTCGCAGAGAAGCATTTTTGAATGCAAGTAGATGCATAGTGTGTGGATTTTTTTATGCCCAAACACAAGTATTGTGGATATTGAACACACCTTCCTCAGTAAAAGTCACCTCATCTGCGAATAGTACACAAGTTGAGAAATCCAGCTGGAGCACACACTACTGCAAGAACACTTGGCAGAATTATACATGCACAGGGTAATCATTTGCTTGCAAAGCTTGGACTCTCTGAATATGGAATGGGAGTAAGCATTCTTCTTTTAAAACTCTCCAAATGGTGGGGTGACTTACAAGTAAACAACATGCAATATCTCTTGTACTTACTTGTGTGGGGGTATTTCATCCACAATGTTCAAGATGATTTCTTTCATGATTGGATGTTGTACAGTTCTTGTTCCAGTTCTTTCGTCAGAGATGGCAATGAATGGCCCATTTTCACAAAGGTTCCAATGCAACCACTCAAATACTTTATGATTTGGCATATGCCTTTGCAGAAAATGTTCCTGATACAGTCATAGCCATTCTCATTAGCAGCATTGTACATTAGATGCATGTCTGCCTTTTCACTATTCGTAAAATCTCCCATCACAGCCGAAAACAGAGATGCAAATGAGGTTGTTCCACAGAAACATCTGTCATTACAAGTCCTTTGAATGTGTGCAAGAGTTGCAACAAATAAAGAAAAAAATCCAATAAATCATACACACAAAATCTACAGCTGAAGAAGTGCAGATGATAAAATAAATAAAATAACAAACAGATGATGAAATAAATCTAAAGTTGTAGAATGTAAGCATTGCTGCAAATAAGCACTTTGTGATGATTTTGTAAATAAACAATGATTTACTTTTCATATCCTATTTTTCGTGTTTGTGCCTCAACACATCACTTCCGACCATACATTCCTATGCAAAACATGTTTGTTTTAGCCAGATGCACCACCTCTCCAAGTTTGTCCCATGATCTTAGAAACACTGTGTATAGTATCTAGCTGCAAACTTTCCGTTTTTTCTTTCCAAGTAAAATAAACATATTTCAATCTGAAATTTTATTTAATGAATGAAAAGACACAAATGATATACAAAAAAAAAAAAAAAAAAAAGTAATATCTAATTAAAAGAAAATTTCTGGTTCAATGTATTTGATATACATTGGATGTAAAAAAATAAAAAAAAAAAACAAAACTGGAGGGTTGGCAGCTATGGCAGTATCTTAACATTATCTGTTCTTAAGCATTTTTATTTACGTTTCAATTGGGTGCTTAGAAGAAAATATGCATATTTGGGAATTTTTTTTTCTCCACCTCATACTAGTCGACCACCCATTTTTTATTTTGCTTTTTGTCATAAATTTCTCGACATATACACAAATGTGTATATATATATACACAGTACTTGGAATTTTATATTGCACAGATAATTTCTAGCCATTTAGAACATATTTAACTTAAAATCAACATAAAAAAAATTACAATACAACAAATAACTTTTAATTACCTCTCACGAAGTTGAGTGCCACTGAGGTAAGGATATGATGATTCTTTCAGCTTTCCTTTCACAATATCTTCAATAATTTCTTTTAATAATGGTGTGTGTTGCGTATAAATGTTTTCAACTCCCTGCAGAAAAATGTGATAGATACATACAACAAATGTAAATAATAATTCACAAGATCACATTTTTTATATAAATTAAAATAATAATTCACAAGATTGCATTTTTTACATAAATTATTTTCTTTTTTAAACTTGTGTCTTATTCTGAATTTTAAGCAAGTAACCAAACTATAATTGAAGATGAGTTCTACCAGAAATAAAAATAAATGTTCATTTCTTTTGCACCTGACTAATATATGAAAATTTTAACCATTTATAAGATAAAAGGATTTCTAATTAGTGTCGAAAAGATTTTAAATCCATGTGTTTCCTAAAAAAGAAATAAAACTTCAATGGGACATGTAAAATACTTGAATTATCCAAAATTCAAATCAAACAAAACTTGCATAAAAACAAAAACAAGGAAATTAGAGGTCATTTGGTTATTAGGAGATATTTATTCAGTTTCATTTTTGGCCCAAAATCTAAGTTTCACCCACAGATTCGCTTTTGGTGAAAATGTTGCAGAAGAAATTATCCGTATTCCAAAAATCTTGCATCTTCCTTTGAAAATTTTCAACATTACCCATTGATTTGAGCTGTATCGGCTCAAATGAGACAATTTTTATTTATTGCGATGAACTTCACTGTTTATAATTATCAGCCATCACTAATTCAAGACATGAGAAAAAATTATAAAGCTAACTATGCATATATGACTAAACTTTAAAGATGCTTTCCATATACTCATTAAAAGCTGCAGACTTAATAGTAACAGGAAATTTTTATTTTGAAACTGCAGAAGTGTTTTGAACGCTCACCAAGAAAGGTGTATTAAAAAGCAGTAAACCAATGTTTAAAATGCACAAATAATGCGTGAAAAGCAGCAAACAGCTGTTTCGAATCTACAGCGAGATTCTTCTTCAGTGTGAGATAGGGAAAAAGGAACAGCGTGCTAGAAAAAGCAAGACTGAGCGCGTTGGTTTACTGCTTTTTAATATTCCTGCACAAAGGCTTTAATTGCTATTTTAAGAAAGGTGTAGTTAATCAAGGTATGTATACCTAAAACATTTGTATAATTAGAAAATCATTCTTTGTTAATGATGAATCAATTACATTTTATTTTATATGAAAACAAAAAGTTTTGGCCATAGGCACAGAGAGCAAACTTGTTTCTCAGAGATAAAATTTCCAAACAGAGGTGCCATTTCAAAACTTCCTTGGGGGGGGGGGGGGGGGGGGGGTTACAAAGTTTTTTTTTTTTGAGAAATGAGCAAATATTTATTTTGATCTAGTTGTGCATGTCTGAGAAAAAAATATGCATTTTCATACTTGCATGTATTTTTAAAATTAGGTAACGAACTCAATAAGATGAAAAAAGAACTTCTTAAAAACAACATAAAATTGAAGAAATGCACAAAGCCATTCAAAAGGACTTAGTCTTTCTTCATCAGGTGCAAGAGTGAGAGGCAAAAGTTAACAGAAAGAAACAAGTTGAGGGAAGAGCCAACAAAAAAGAAGAAGGCATCAGCCAATCACATAAGAGTTTTACACAATCAGAAGAACACAGATAAAAAGGAAAGATATGAAGCAAATTGAACAAAAACAGATCCAAAAAATACAAATATGTAAAATATACAATTAAAAATAATAAATTTAAAATATACAATTAAATAAGTAAAAAAGAACAATAAAAGAATAAAAAAATAATATATGCAATATATATATATACATGAAAAAAATATATATCTACAAAAATTTATTAATACCAAAACTAATATTAATTAATTAAAAAATAAATATGTTAATAACCGAAAAATTTCTAAATCTTCTATTGCCAAGCACTCTTGGGATTCTGGCCACAGTTTAAATTTTCAAAATGGAAAAATTATCTTTAATGCCAATAGCAGCTCAGAATTAGACTTCCTTGAGAATTTAGATATTTATCTTAATTGTGAAGTTATTGTTAATGACAAGTCTGGCTCTACCATGCTCTCTGCAGCTTGGAAAAACTTATTCATTTCTACTATATAATATTTATTTAAAAAATTAATTAATAGTAGTTTTGGTATTAATAAATTTTTATACATAATTTTTTTCACAGATATAATTTTTATTTTTTCATATATTATTTTTTTTTTATTATTCTCTTATTATTATTATTGCTTAATCTTTTACTTATTTATTATTTATTTATTTTATCATTTATATTTTGCCTTCTGATTTCCTATTGGCTACCTATTCCTTCAACTTGTTCCTTTCCCGTACCTTTTCCTCCTGCTTTTAGAGTAACAACATGTGTTCTTTGTGTCTGACGAAGAAAGGTTAACTTCTTTTGAAATTCCTTGTGCTTTTCTGTAATTTTAAGGTGTTTTTAAGAAGTCCTTTTTGACCTTTTTGTATCCAGACCTGCCAACCTTTGAAAATGAGAAATCGTAGCACACAAAATTAAAATTAATCTGGAGGTTGGTTGGTTGGTTTTTCATGTTTCGCAGCCATCTTTTGATATTTGTAAAAGGAATAAGGTTTCAGTCTTTCAACTCAATATAATTTTTTTCCTCAGAAAATTTTTATACGATTTTTAGAATTTCTTTTCGTTTCACAGCGTTTTTTTGACATTTGTAAAAGGAGCCTCGTTCCATCCCAGTGCAGTAAATTTTGATGAAATTCGCGATTTTTTTTCCGCGATCGTTTCAGGATATTCCCAATTTTTTTCCAAATGGGGAAATTCCTTTATTCTGCAAGAAAAAAAAAAAAAAAAAAAAAAAAAAAAAAAAAAAATCGCGAACTTCCAAAAAATTTCAAAATATACTTGCAGAAGAATCATAGATCTGTGGAAGAATTTACAGTTGGAAATACTGCACAACATTTTTCATTATGCAGGACTTTCCTTTTTCGTGCGCAAATCGTGCGATTTTGCACACTATTTCAAAGCTTGCCCCTCAAAGAACACCCCTCCTTCCAGAAATTCTTAAAATGGCACCCCTGTTTGTAAGGAAGGGAATTCCTGTACTATAAATATATGCAGAAATACGATTCACTCGTGGTTAATATACATAAAGAGAGTTTTATGTTAAAAAGTTTGTTTTGTAGCCCAGATTTTTTTTTTCCCATGAACATTTTTTAATGTCTGAATTTTCAGGCTAATGGCTATTTTTTTTTTTTAAGTTTCGGAAATGAATACTTTGAAATTTTGGAAATTTCGGAACAGAATCACTCCTGAAAAAAATGCTGCGTGGGATACAAATCGCAACTAGAAACAAAAAAAATGCATTTTTGTTTTTTGCAAAAAATCATAGTTTAAGACCGATTTTCGTAGCATCGTAGTTTATAGGTCCAAATCATAGCGACTACGATTGTTTTCGTAGCAGTTGGCAGGTCTGTGTATCACACCAATAATAATCATAAATTATAAAATGGTCATTATTATTTTTTTAATATTCAATGTTACTTTCCTAAAAACAAACTTTTAAGTAATTTATTTCAATTAATTTAAACGCAAAATATTAAAGAACAACATGATGTGTATATATTGGAAAACATGTGCATATTTAAAAATTAAATATTCATTTTTGAATCTATTTTTTTTGTTTTTCGACTATATTATTAATTAATTATTGACAGATGCTATGATTATCAGTTGTCATAAAGTAACAAAATATAAAAGCTTTATTATGATTATTTATGTTTTATTTTTATTTGAAACTAATACACACACGTACACACATATATATGCATGTTTGTATGTTAGAAATGTGTTTCTATATATGTATAATTAATTAATAATTATATATATTTATGTATGTATTAATTACTTATTTTTTTTTTGTTCGAAATTAGGAAGATTACTGAAGTCTGTTTTTGGTCTTAAAAACTTGTTTCAGTCGAACACTAAAGGAAATATAAAATCGTAGCTGCCAACCAGTTGTAGTTAAAACCAAGCAGATTGATGCTAAAATCAGAAGATTTGTTAAAAAATAGCAAGATGTTTATCACACTATAAGGTACATTAAATTGCACCATTTAATGCATTTAAATAATGCACTGCAGACACTACAGTAGAGACAAATAGTTTATACAAATTTTCAATATAATTTACACAATAGTAAAAACCAAATACTGTTTAAACGATCTTATCTACTGTGACATTAGCAAGATGACTATTAAAGTACTTTGAGTTGTAATTGTATATAAAAAGGTAGCAACGTAAATTTAATAATTTATAAAAAGAGTGTAGAAGAATTTAATTTCAGAAAAACTCTAGGCAAATATTTAGTAGTCTAATTTTTTTTTTTTTTTTTTTTTTTTGGCTAATAAAAAGAAACTTAATGGAGAAACCACATATCTTTCAGTATTTTCTTAAATGTCTTACAGCAAATATAAATGCAGGTTAGAACTGTATAATGGAAGGCAGGAGAAAAACAAATGTAAAACATATCTTTTGATGCATGTTCAGAGGTGTTGTAAGACTTTTGTAATCCTGGATCCATTGAAACCCAAACATTTTCAAAAGCTAATAAATACCCAATTTTACAAAAAATTAGGGTCTCTTTTTTGGAAATAAGACCAATTCAATAAATTAATACGAAATGTTTTCCCTTTGATTAATTAGAATTTTTATTAATGCAAGAAAATTATGCATCCTAAAGGATTCATCATATTTTTTTATGCATCCCTTCTCTAATTTTTTCTGTATAAATGATTCCCATACAATTTTAATATTTAAAATAATTCTGAATTATTCATCTCAGGAGTAAAAATGAGAAAAAATTAAAAAGCAGAAGATTTAAATTTTTGTCCAAGCTATAATTAGAAATACACAAACTTAGCTTTAGTTTGTTTTTATACACTTAATACACAATTTCTTTCATTGATTAAAATACGTAATTGGTGACCTTTGCTCGTAAATAACTAGGAAACTATGCATAAATTTTAATCAACCATAATTTCCCATTGATAACTGAAAATTTATAACCTAAAAATACTTTTTATGATTGCTCACCTTGTAGAGCAAACAATAATAATAATAAAAAAAATGGCATTATGTATTTACTCATGTAGTAAGTGTTTGAGACACTGAACTTAAAATCTTCAATTTATTCAAACAAGTGGTTTGAAATTCAAATTATATACGATTTTTAATATTAATTACTTAAAAACAACGTTTAAACACACAATAAAATAAGTTAATTTGAACAGATGTATACGTTTCGTGAGTTCAAGAACTCACATCCTCAGTGTATAAAAACTACAAAAACAATATCCCCCCAACTACATGTACGGTGAAAATCCAAATGTCAAAACACAATACCAAAAGACCATCAAGTTCCAACAGCCAATGAAATTAAAGCGTAAGTGAAGTGCCGTGACACAACAAATCCACCCAGAAAGTTGAGATGTATGGTACACTAGACAAATCATTAACCAAGGAGTTTTTAAATCTGTGGATATGAACAGCTTCTTAAAAGTCTAAATCCAGAGGAGTAATGCATTTCATGATAATGGTAGATGAGTCAAAATTGAAATTATGTTTCTCCCTCCAGCAATGAGAGGCGATAGAGGATTTCTGCAATTCTTTCTTCTTTACATAGTTTATGTGTTCTTTGACTCTGTAACAGAGTTTACGTTTGTCCAATATAGGACAAACCACATTGGCATTGAATGTTGTAAACACCCCAATAATTTTGAGGAGGAAATTATTGGGGAATTTTCTTAATATTATTTAGAATATGACTTTCAAAGTGAAAAAAAAAATAAGTTCAAATTAAAAAAAAATATTTTAAATTATCCTACACTTCTAATTAAAGATAGTCCACTGTAAATAATTTACAATTATTTTTTAAATATATTTTGCACTTTGATGCTCTAATAAAATCAGCAGATGAGGCAGATTTTTAATATTTTCAAATCTCAATCTACACACACAATTAGAAAAAGTCCCAATTCAAAAACACTATAATTGATTGCTAATTTAAAAGAATGACATTGATACAGTTAGAAAGCTTTAAATTTTCTTCAAAACAATACTTTGACTGTAGTTTGAAAGAAATAGTAGACTGTAGTGGTGAAAGTTTAGAATAAAGTTAGAATTTTATTTCAATATAACTTGACTGACATGTTTATATATTTACTGAAATCATGACACATATATACTAATATTGAAGTCTTGGATAACAGACATAGGGACAGAAAGAGTGGGGAAAAAAGAAAAACTAAGAAGAAGTCTTTGATAATACTGATACTAATTAATATTTGATTAACATTTTTCTTTACCATACAAATATGATGAAATGAAACAACTATATAAAATTGCTTTTTTAAGCAAGATGCAGATGAATAAAAATTAATACATCTTAAGTTTAGCTTTGTTTTAAATAAATACATTAAAAGAAGAAGCAGAAAAAAAACCACCTTAATCTGTTAGTGTAATAAGAGCTATATTTTTCTGCACATTGAAATTAAACAAATATCAATTAAAATGTTATTTAAACAAGAATTCCAATCTAGACTATATACCTTATCAGATATATATAGAATATAAGGTATATAAAATTATATATCTTACAATGCAAAACAATCATGGGGAAAAAAACAACAACAACAACAAAAAAAAAACAGTTTTAGCTTATGACACAGTTTATGAAAGAATGGCTATTCTTGATTAAAGAATACATAATTTAGAATGAACAACCATAAAGACATTTTTATTCATCAATAACTAAAAGTGTCAGATACTCTAATTTAAAACTGGATTAACTAGAACATGTTTCTCAGTTATCAACTAAAGTACAGTAGAGTCTCGAAAATCCGAGGTAATTGGGGCTGACACCACCTCGAATTACTAAAAACTCTGATTTACCAAAAAAGTAGAAAATTCTTAGCAATTATAATTTTACCCAATTAAAATGACAAAGAATGTGCATACCTTTATTCCTTTTGTAATGATATACAGGATACTTTACAATAAAAAAAAAAAAAAAAAAAAAAAAAATTCAATTTTTTTGCTGCTTTAACACATTATTTCTCTTTTTAGATGCAATATCTAGCCAACGCTTAAAAAGCATAATGTCAGCAGGGGTGTCTTCATTTTTGCTGTTCAACATATTTTAAAGCCAGTTCTAAATATGCAGAACATTCACTATGAGAGTTTTTTTTTTTTTTCAAATGGCAGAGAGTCGTTTTCTTCTGTATCATTACATTCCTCCTCATCTTCTATCATTTCTACAATGGTCGATTCAGTTATTTCCAGCATTTCATATCTGTTTAGCCATTCTTAAACGTCAATTGCATTACAGTTTTCACAACCAGGTACTTCCTTCACCAAATCTTTCAAAACCATATTTTCACCATAGTCGTCATTAAGATTCTCAATGGATGTTACCACTTTAGGTAAAAATTTCAACCACGATTTATTCAGTGTTGTGCATTTAATTTCTTCCCAAGAATTAGCTATCCAGTAAACAATATACTCTTCAAAACGTTCTATCATCAGACTGCACTAAATGTTCCAACAAATGGCGTCAATATTCAAAAGCATTATCCAAAAACAAAATTGCTTTGCAAGGTAGATTTTTTTTGTTTCAATTTCTTTTTTGTTTCTGGAACAAAATGTTCAAAAAACCATTTTTTGAAAATTTCTCGATCTATCCAGGCATTTTTCTGATTTGTGTGATTTACTGGTAGGGTTTTTTATTAATGTTTTTTAATGCTCTACGCTTGCCAGATTTTCCCTTCACAGTAAGTTTCATTTTATGAGTTCCAGATGTATTGGCGCATGCTAAAATGGCTAAACGTTCCTTCATTTTTTTGTGACCTGGAGCTGACTTTTCATCTTTTGAAGCAAGGGATTTTGAGGGCAACATTTTAAAATTCAAAACAGTTTGTTACACTTATATAACTGATCAGGTGTAAGTTTTGCAGTCAATATAAAGTCTTCAATTCGGTTTTGAAATAGCACGCCCCTTAGTGCTTAAGGAAACTTGGAAAAATAAAAATCTTGTAGAACTAGTTTAGAAACCATTTTCAAACCAACTCCAACCCTTAGCCATCTGGCTGAACAAGAGAACAAAGGGTCGTGAGAGACTCAAAGCGCCAATGCCATTCCTTCCAGGAAGAAACGAAAAGAACTGGCATTTTTTTGGGCAAGGAAAAAAAAATAGAAATTTTTATTTTTGATGCCTCAAATTAAGCAGAACCTTGGCTTCTGAGACTCAGATTTTCGAGACTCTACTGTAATACAGTTTTATGAAGTATTGTCAAAAAATATTTTTCAAGTTATTGTTTTAAGTATCAACCCTTAAGTATCAACCCTTATATATATATTTCCCCCTTACAAAAATATATATATAAACTACCATCAAAGACATTACTTTCTTCAGTAGTAAATAAATAAAAAAGCTTAGACTAATTATTTAGGAGAAAATATAATAAGGAAATCTTATAATGGATATAAATTCTTTTGTGAACACTCTTCAAATAATTAAAAAAAACATGTTTTTGATTTAAGACTACATTTAAAAGCATGGAAATAATATATTACAGAACATTGTGGATACTTTTGTGAGAAGAGGAGGGAGGGGGGTAAGAAAAAACCCAATGATCAAATTGAATAAAAAGCAGAACATAGCTATAAGCTTTAAAGATAATACAAAGAAAATGGATTAATTTTTTTCCCATTTATTTATGTATTGATTGAAATCTGAAGTTATAGTTTTAGAATTGTAATTGCCTAAGAAATGTATGAACAGTAATTCATAAAAAGCATATGAGAAAAAAAATTCTTTCATTTTTCTTTAAACAAATTTTGTACATTTTTATTCTTTTTTCTAAAAAAAATTCTGGACATTTTCTTTTTTGTAATGTTTAATGTTTTGAACTCTGTTACTTCTATTAAATTATCAACCAGAATTTTTGTTTTGGTAATTGATAAACATGACTTAAAACAAAGTATACTTTTCAGACCAACCTTTAAGCCTTTAACAACTCTTTTAGAAAAATTACGGATATTTTCTGTACTAAACAGATCATTCCTTCCACCTTTACTTCCACTAAATTCAAGCACAGCACGAACCATCTGAAATGATTATGAATGAATAATGAATATAAAATTAAAATTAAAACCAGTTCACGACATAAACAGAAAAATAATATCTTATTTTGCAGTGAAACAGCACATTTTGAATTTTAGATATAGGCATTTGAAATTAAACAAATAAAAACTAAAAGTGATTCAAAACACAAAAACATCAACAACAAAAAATCAGTTATAAGTTATTTAGAGATTAAGTACCATATTTTGAACATGTTTACTGAATATGCAGAGAGAAACTTTACTGAATTTAAAAGCTCACCTTAAATAGCTTATCACTTGTATTTCTTTTTTTCAGCATATCAATAAGACCAGCTATATCATTATTGCTGTTTTTTTCATAACGAAGGGAATAAAGCATAACTAATCTTACAGCATCTATGTCTCTTACTTTGTCATTATTCAACAATTTTCGTATTTTCTGAAAGAAAAAAAAAGTATAAGATGAGCAAAGAATATTTTTTTCATCAACAAGACATTGAATTCTGTTATTTTTGCCAGAACAATGAATTCATCAAAATAGACATAAAATAGTTCATTACTAATAGTAGAAGAATGTGTTAGCAATAAAGTGCTAACTACTATTATCTATTATAATAATATGCAACATTGGATCATTCAAAATAGAGGTTATGGCGATTATCTCTTAAAGGTGTATTCCAATCCAAACTGCTCATTTTCCGGTTTATTTTTAAATTAATTTTTGCTCTCAAACACATCAAACTGGCAAATTCTCTTATTTAGAAGCCACATAATGTGCCGTGCTTGTAGATTTTTTTGATAAATGCAGAAAATATTGCAAAAAATGTTGTCAAAGTTGCCGTTTTTAACCAAATTTTCCGAAGCGGGAGATCTGGGAATGAAAAAAATGGTCATACTGAGAAAATAATTGTTTAAAAATCAAATTCTAATGAATTGAGCAAAAAATGAAATCACACGGCCTCTTATACATCTGTTCAAAAATCACCTCAGCAAGTTTCATGTTTTTCCTTTTAAAAATGAGTCTGAAAATGTTTCAGAAAATTTCGAGCTGTTGAGGGTGGAAAATATTTTTTCGAATACATCCTTAAACCGCTGATAGAAAGATACTACCAGTTACAAAAAGTACAGAAATCAAATACATTTTTTTTTTTACTTTTGGAGTTTCTGACACTAAAAAAATCATATGTGTTCATTTTTAGTGCTGGAAAGATCTGATATTTCATGTAGTATGAATTTCCATGAGTTTTGGCTATAGAAGAATGGAATCTTTACTGTTTTATTCATCAGAGCATGCAGAAAATGTTTCTTAACTTATAGTATAACTTTCTATATCTGAGAGACCATGAAAGAATAAATTTAATATTTTAATATGCATACAACTTCTTGCATAAATAAATGCCATGTCTAAAAGCTGTACTTGATTGGTATACTTTTTGTAATAGGAAGTATGTTTCTATCATTATCAATTAAAAAGATAATCACCAAGAGTTATGAAATAAAAACTGAAAATTACCATTCAAATAACAATCTAATTCTAGCTATTTTGTTATTTATGTATTATTTGAATGGTAACTTTCAGTTTTTATTTCTTAACTCTTTGATCCCATTGAGATCCCACTCTAAAAATTTGAGAAATTTTAGCTTATAATATTACAACAAACATACTTTTTTTCAAAAATTTTAAAAAGCACTATCTGAAATTTTTTTTAATTTAAAATTTTAAAAAAATTAAAAATTTATTTTTTTAACTGAGCATAGTCAACTTGGGTATCAAATTAAACCTTATAAATTTCTTTTTAAAATGAGGGGTCATAAAATTCTGTATGCCTGATAGAACTTGAGAAATTCAAAATCAAAAAATTTATGCAACCCAAAAAATGATGATTTTTCAAAATTTCAAAATTAATTGTATGAAAATTTAATGTGATAAAAAATTTTAAAAAATATATTCTCATTTATATCATCAAGGAGAATGATTCCCGAGAGTTTCATTGAAATCTGAAATGGTCAGGTTGAAGCACTGGTTGATTTGACATGGAATGACCCATTTATTGGAGATTAAATAAGGTTTGCTTGTATGCACAGAAGCCTGTTTAATGTATCCCACTTAAACCAAGAAAGATTGTGTTGGTGTAAGGAACATATTGGTTGGGGTCAGCAACAGTGGTCCAGAGTAATGTTCTCCAATGAATCTGCCTTACTGTGACAAATGATTCTGGCCACTAGTTAGTGTGGAGAGAGAGGGGAACATGTCACACACCACAGAATGTTCATGAACGTGATCGATATGGTCAAGGCATGATGGTGTGGGCAGAAACTATGCACAATGACAGAACACTGTTTCACATCTTTAAGCAAGGTACCGTTACATCACAGCATATGGAAAGATTTTTTATTTATTTATTTTTTCTTTTTGAGACTCAGAAAATTTTGAAAGGAGACATTTTTTTTTTGTAATGACACTTTCCTATGTGGGGCGACTTTACTATTTTGCAAGATAAGTATAACACTCTACCTCTGTTACATATGTACTTAGTTTCATTTCTTCAATCATTGCCTGTGATTATTTGTTTCAAACAATGTATCTGTTCCTTAGCAATTGTCAAGCAGTGTATATGAATCAACATTTAAACAGAGGGAGGTTTTGAGGGCTGGGATCATGATTGGTAAAAATGTATAAATTTTTTTCCTGAATCTCTTTACTCTGGACAACTGCAAAATAAAGCTTCTGACTTTTTGTAATGAAAGCTATCTAACAGATAATTTTTCTTAAGAAATAATGCTTAATATGCTTCTATTAATTACGATAAAACAATTTTGGTATTTTTTGTTAAAGACTACAAAATACGGCAAGTATAAATGTCGATGCAAAATTTTGCGACAAATAGAAATGGTAATAGATGTTAGAAATACATTTCTGAAACATGAAACTTTATAAGAAATATCTTTGGTATTCCAATTTTTATAAAAAGTTTTATAAAAGTTAAAGCCTATAAAGTAAAAACAAACAAAAAAGAAAGCAGACAGAAAAACAAACATACCATTTTTGAAATCTAATGAAATATATATATGGGAAGACCACAATAACAAAGCCTTTCCAAAGAAAAAAGAAAAACAAAAAATAATTATGAAACTTTGAGCATTAGTCCAAAAGTTTAGCATGGACAGACATTAAAAAATGTATATATGTACATGAACAAATTGTATAACCACCTTTGTTAGAAGTTAGCTAAAATAAGAATATATACATAACAAAGAAAAAATAGTTAAATTTCATGAAATATTACTTCATTTTAATAAGTGTGTGTAATGCAAGTAAATTTTACTATTATAATACTTACCTTTAAAGATTCTGCATGGTCACCTTCACAAGCTAATTCTTGTTCAGTTTCGGATACTTCCAGCAAGTTATGGGCTCCTACCATTCGAGATAGCTCCCCAACTAAAGTAACATGTTTAGAAACTGTACCAGACATTTTCTTGAACTGAGGATAGGTCTCGACAAAAGCCTAAATTAAAAGAAATGACATAAAAAATAAAAGGCAAAGTGCTTATCATGAATAGTTTGCAGAATAAGGGTCAAATTGCTAGAACATTTTAACATATTTAATTAGACAGAGCACAATATTATCTCTTTTAAAAATGGGTCATCTCATCAAATCATAATATTTTTCTTTACAAGGAAAATTAGAAAATATACCATCAGTTATGACAATTAAAATTTGAATAGAGAATATAATGTTTAGGATTTTAATTAACTTATCGCGAGAATGTAACTATATATTAAGATTAAGATTCTTATGTAGTGTTTCTGATAGGCCATTATTTACGGGCACAGTGCCTTTTCAAAATTGGCAAAAGGCATCTGCCTTTTTTAAAAGCAATAAAATTCATCTCTAATTTACACAGATTTGGGTGATCAAAGATTTTCTCCCTAAATCATAGTATTTTTAAATTTGTGTGCCCAAATGCTTGCAAAAATGATAAAACTTCATTTTAATAAATATTTGAGATATAATTTTTAAATATAATTTCTTAGGAAAACAAATATTTATTTATTTATTTTTATGAAATCCCCATATCAGTGATAAAAGTGCAAATCTGGAACTTCCTAGTATAAATTTGCAACCCCTAGGTTGACCTCAAACTGCCTTTTATCTTAAATAAACTAAATATGTAGAACTAGATTTAAAGGAGGGCAAAATAGAGTTTGAAAAAAATTGAGGGCCTAAACATAAAAGAACCAGTGATAGAAAAGGAAATCTCCTCCTGGTACTAATTAATGCATTTTTTCTGTGGCCCTTTGATGAAATTCACATTTTTACTTTGATCTTTTGGAGAAATTCACGTTTTCCCCATGACCCTTTCACGAAATTCATGTTTTTTTGCACAATCTTTTGACAAAATTCGCGTTTTTTTTTTTTTTTTTTTTTTTTTCGTGATCCTTTGATGAAATACGAAATTTGCATTTTTTTTTATCTTTTGATGAAATTTGTGTTTTTTCTGTGATTCTTGGAAGACATTCAAGTTTTTTCTGGGATCCTTTGATGACATTTACATTTTTTTTCGCGATCCTTTGAAGAAATTTGTGTTTTTTCTGAAATTCTTTGATAAAATTCGCATTTTTTCATGATCCTTTGATGAAACTCATGGTTTTTCGCAACCTTTTGACAAAATTCGCATGTTTTCCACAATCCTTTGACAAAATTTGCACTTTTTCTGAGATCTTTCGACGAAATTCGTGATTTTTTCACCATCCTTTGATAAAATTTGTAATTTTTTTTATAATCCTTTGAAGAAATTTGTGTTTTTTCTGCGATCTTTTGATGAAATTGGTGATTTTTTTTGTGAACAATTGACAATATTGATATTTGCAGTGACCATGTGTCGAAATTCGCGATATTTTTTTTTATGTCCAAATTTTTAGACTGAACAAGTTTTAAAAATTTTCGGAACCGAATGACTGAAATTTTCAGAAAATTCAGAACCACCCCTGAAATAAGGGCAGAAAAATAATTAAATATTAAAGAGCTTCAACATTTTTTAACTTTGTATGCATGTGTACAGGGGAAGGAAAAGGGAAAGTCAGAAAAAAAAATGTTTTTTAAACAATTAAAAAATTTTAAAGATACAGCAACGGAAGGTAAAATAAGTTAAAAAGGTTTCAAAATTTTTAACTTGAGCCGGTGGGGAGTGACAAATGGGGGCAAGCAGAAATTTTGCAGGGGGTAGGATGTTTATTAGATGATTAATTACTTATCATTACTAAAGATTTATAATTAGGATATAAAAAAATTAAACAGTTTTAAATATTTTAAATATTGTATGCAAGGAAATAAGGGTAGGAGCTAAGGTGGGAAGCAGCAATTTTGAACTGAGGGAGGATTTCAGTGGCTAATTAATGTTATAATAAAATATCAAATAGAGCAGGAAAAAAATGAAAACTTTTAAGGATTTTTAACCTTGTGAGCTGAAGAGGGGGCAAAAGGGAAGAGCAGATTTTTTTTCGGGGGGGGGGGGGGGGGGGTATTTATCTTACTCAGGAATTACAAATAGGACAAAAAACTAAAATGAAGGAGTTTTAAAGAAGACTTTAAAGTTAGTGTGCTTGAAAAGAAGGGGGGCAGGGTAAATGTCAATTTCGGACGGAAGTGGAGGAAATTATATGATCGATTATTTATTGTTACAATAAAGTAACTCAGAGCAGAAAATGTAAAAAATACCCTTAAAATTTTTTTTTAACTTGGTGAGCTGTGGTGGGAGGCAAAGGGGAGAAGCAGAAATTTTTTTTGAGGAGAAAGAGTGGTTATTAGATGATTTATTTATTTATTTTACTAAATAATTAGAAATACAAAAAAAAAAAAAAAAATTGAGAGATTTAAAGACTTTAAATTTTATATGCTTAGAAGGGTGGAAGGGAAGGGAAGGGAAATGTCAATTTCGATTGGGGGGGGGGGGTAAATTAAATGATTGATTATTTATTGTTACAATAAAGTAACAGATAGAGCAGAATTTTTTTTTTTAAAAAGCAATGACTTTTAAGTTTTTAAACTTCCTCAGCTGAAGGAGGAAAAGCAGGGATTTTTTTTTGGAGGGGAGAGGGGGAGGGAGGGGAGTTTATAAGATGACTTATTTATTTACCTTACTAAAAAGATTTACAAATACGTAAAAAAAAATTAGTAAACATAGGAGTTTTAAATACTTTAAATTTTATGTGCCTGGCAAGAAGAGGGGGTTGGGGGCAAAGGGGAAACACAATTTCGGGTGGAAGGGAGGAGAAATTTTTATGATCAATTATTTGTTGTTACAATAAAGTGACAAAAAGAGTAGAAAAAGTTTATAAAAAATTAAAGAGTTTTAAACTTTGGGACCAGTGAAGGGGGGGGGGGGGGAGGAAAAGGGGGAAGCAACATTTTGGGAAAAGGGAATTTAGATGAAATTGTAATGAAATGAATGCGATGGAGTTAGTTGTTAATGAAATTTATGACTGATTATTTATTGTTACTATGAGGTAAAAAGTTATAAAGTACTGAAAAGTTTTTAAAACATTAAGGAGGTTTTAAAGATTTTAAATTTTGGTACTGTGGAAGGTGGGGAGGGAAGCAAAATTTTGGGAAAAGGGGAGGCCAGAGAGAATTTAGATGATTTCTTTTAAAATTAGAAAGGGAAAAAAAAAAGTTTTAATCCTGATTAAGAAATAATACAAGAGCAAAATTAAGGGCTTTTAAGGACATACTGTGTATTTTGCATAAAAAAATGAGTGCTTTTAAGGTAGAGAGTTGCATCGGGTCAGGTTACCCAGTTTTACCCAAATCCAACCTGATTCCCAGTTTGGGTCAGGCCAGAGCTACATTTTTTCACTGCAGGTCAGTTTCGGTTGGGTTTTGAACCTTGCAGATCGAGTTTGGGCTGGCCCGATATTTCAAAAGTGTGTCAGATATATTTTTTAGGTCCAAATCTATATACAATAAGACCCCAATAATCGACACTCCCGAAAAGCAAACACCTTATATTTAACGAACACTTTTTCAGTTCCTAACACATATATTTGTATGCTTATATCTGTGAGTAGTGGGTACCTCTCAATCTGCACACATGTAATAGCGTGTGTGTGCATAAACTATCACAAATACGATACATGTGTTTTTGTGTGTATCACAAACAAAATGTTAGTAATATTTTTCATAAGAAGAAAAAATGATTCTTAACCCTTTATGTCCCAAATTATAAATCAGAAATTTGCTCCTCTTCAATAATTATCTTCGTTAATGTCTGATAATATCCAAAACAACTTATATAATACTAATTTGATTTTTAGATAGATTTTTAAATTAAATTGATTTAATAAATCAGTAGTTAGTTTTTTTTTTTTTTTTTTTTTTTTTTTTTTTTTTTTTTTTTTTGTAAAATATTTACAAGAATAATTAGATTAATTAACAAAAAACATTGTTATGGAAACCTCACAATCCTTACAAGATCAACGGAAAATAAAGATATTGTAATCCTATCTGTAACTGAGAAGGGTTTTGTAAATGCAAATTTGTGATCCAGCAAAGTATTTTGTATGAAAAGTACCATCTACTTTTATTAATAGACAAATTAAATAATTTTTACATTACACTTTCTTTAATGAGGCTTAAAAGTCCCATCGGAGCATAAAGGGTTAAAGGAAGAATAATCTATGATCATATTTCTAGTATACATTTTATTTCTCATGCAGTAAATTGAATACAGACTCATTCATATTCAAGTACATATTTATTTTCCTCTGAAAAAATAGTTGTGCTCAAACTTTTTGTGAAAATACCAACAACACACCTGCAAAAATCCTAAATATGACCCGCAAGAATTATTCTAGTGTGAATCCAGCCCACAAAAAGAAAATTAGAGTCAACCCGACCTGATGTATCATTCTATTGAATGATACCGATGTGTCTGAAATTCCGAAGTTTCACTATATTTGAATATTAAAGAATATAGATTTGTTCATTTTTCTACATAAAAGATAAAACTGTTATTAGAGATACAATTGCAGATTACTTTTCATAATAGCATTAAAACACAATTTACTTTCCTTTTATTTCGGATTCAGGTCCCATTGCGGGTTGAAATATTTTGGGCTCAGGTTGAATTATGTCAGGTTCAGGTTGGGTTGCGGCTTTTTAAAAATTATTTTGAAAAGTTGGGTTGCAGATTGAGGAAATTTTTGTGTTGGGTTGCAAGTTAACTCCAAAAGGAATTTTCTGGTTCAGGTCGGGTCAGACCCGAACCACGCAGGACTTTTTTTTAAGGACCAAAAATTACTTCTGAAAAATTTAAGCACTTTTAAGGACTTTCAAGGACTATACAAACCTTGTTATTATATTTTTATTGAGTAATATATACAATAAACAAGATGATCCAATTCAGCTCTATTAAAAAATATTTTAAATAGCTTTTACTTCTTTTTTTTCTTTATTCATTTAAGTATATAAAATATTTTGCGTTATAATTGAATAAATTATCTCTTTACAACATAAATAGTATTTAAAGAAAGATTTTTGACTTGTCTATAAGTTTAAAACAATTTATAACTATCATTCAACACATAAATACAAATAGCTATTATTTACCTTCATATCAGCAATGGATTCCACTTTCTTCTGACTTTTTGTTTTTTTCTGAAATTCATCCATTAACTCTTTAATTCTAACTCCAATTTCACCAAAATTTGAATACATATTCTGAAAGAAATATACAGTTAAACAATTGAAATCTTGATACACATTAATAAAACTACAAAAGTTTAATCCTGTATACATTAAAAATGAATGAAGCAAATAAAATTTAATAAACAACATTGCATATCAACGCTGTGCACAATGAACACCATAAAAAAACAGTATATGTATTGTTTATATAATAATAATTGTTAAAAACAGCATATTGAAATTCTTACTTTTACTTTCTCTCTCTCCTTCCTTCCCTCTCACTTCCATAGTTTTTTTTTGGGAGGAGGAGGAGGAGGGGGGTTAAAAATAATACATTGAAGTGTAACTGTTGCAAAATATTAATTATTCATCATTATAAGTGATTTCACATTTTTGAGGTAGATTAAAGAAATTTTCAATATGTGTAACAGAACAGCTAAAAAGTGGGAGAGTTTCTATGTACTTAACACTAAAGAAATGTTGTACTCTGGTACATTCAAACACCACCAAAGATATACAATTAATAAATACCAAAAAGAAAAAAAAAATACAATAATTAAGTTAACCTCCCTTTCCCTCTTAAAAAAAAAAAAAAAAAAAAAAAAGAATGAACTGGAAATACGATTTCCCTCAAAAGCAGCTTGTTTTAAATGATAATTTAAAGTTCAACATATGAATTTTTTTTTTTTTTTTTTTTTTTTTTACATCTATGAAATTTGTTCAACTTACAGAAAACCAGAGACAGGAGAGAAACCTTATGTTCAAAATCTACATTCAATTAATATAATTAGGGTTGAATGTTCGTCAGGGAGAAAATGGCACTAAAAATTTTTACTACCACTATTTACAAATAAATTTTATTAAAATTTAAATCCACAAAGATGATTATTTTATGCGAATAGTGGGATTAAAAGGTTTTGGTGGCATTTCTTTCATAACAAATGTTCAACCCTAAATACGACTGTTGACAGTTTCAAAATAAAAATATACAGGTATAGATACCAGAGTGAAAAAATTCTCTAGTCAAGATTATCAAGACCATATTAAAGTCATTCCCATTTATTTTAACTAGACCTCACTCTTTCATCTCCAAAAACCATGTTAGAAACTAATTTTTTCTTACTGTAGCATAAAATTCATCATGTTCAGGTGATAAAACAACCTCTTGAAGTTCTTTGCTTATACCTGGAACATTTGATAAATTCACCCTGTTATTGTTTATTGACAGAAGCTCATGAACCATAGCTTGGTAAGTCCACTAGAAAAAAAAAAGAAAAAACAATTAATGTGGTTTATCCTCATAAGTACAAACGTCTATAGTAGCTTAGTAATTGCTCATGATATATTAAACTTATACAGTTTGCACTACACCTTACATTGATTGAACTTTCTTATGCCAAAAGAATTTCTGTCAAATCAAATGCTTCCACACCCTTAGTCAAGTGCTATAAAAACCTTTAATTTTCCATTTAATGCAGTCTGCATCCATGTGTATTTGCTGGCATGTCTAGGATTTAATCCCAAGCCTTTTGACTTGGAAAGTTATAGTGCATCTCTGTTCTACAGAATCACAAACAGACTTTCTCTTTTCATTTTACTCATCCCTTTTAATATTTCATTAACTAATATAAAAAATTTCTTTTTAGTTTTTGTGCAGCATTTTTTAAAATTCACTGCCATAATACAGAAAGTTTTCACTTCAAAAATACATTAATTTTTATTTTGAAGGCACAGAAAATAAATAAATATATATATATAATTTAGTGCAGAGAGTATTAAGCCTTTCATAAGATAACGAGAAAAAAAAAAAAAAAATCCCTGCCGGCTCGGGCCTACAGGCGGAGGTAGATTTCGAAGTTAAGTACTAAATTCACCAACAAAACTTAAACCAAGATTAGAGATAAACCCAGTTCCTTCACCAAGAATGAGCTCTAGGGAGCTAAACATTTTGTGAAAATTCTAATATACAGGAATACACACAGCATGTATATGGAATAGGTTTAAAAAATAGCTAAAGCAAATTCAGAGAACCTCAAAATGTTAAAATAAGTTAATATTTCCATAGTCGGGTTTTTATCATGTTTTAATACGTTTCTTCAAACTCACATGATGTTACATATTCACCTGCTGAAGTCCATTTTATTTCCAATATGACGCAATATTTTTTTGTTTGTTTGTTTTGTTTTTAATTCGTCAAACTATTTATTTCATTTTGAGTTTTCATGCAGAAATCTTTCTCGAAAAAACTTATGACGTAATATTCAATTTGTTTTCAATTCGTTAAACTGTTTAAATTTATTTTTACACGTGAAGATCTTGCAATAGAAAAGTAATTGTTGTGGTGAGAATTAATTTTATTGCTTTTTTTTTAATTGTTGGCAACTGCTATAACGAAAAATATTTATTTTTTTCCTGCCATTGTTGTGTAAGAGCTGGTTTTATCAGAATCATGTTAAGACGGTATTCAAAATTTTGAACCCTCCCCAGTTCCATTCCCTTGGGCCGATTTTGCCCATTTTCAATCCCCGCCGAGATATTAGTCATCTCGAAGTTGTTGGCGAGTTTGAAGACGATCCGAGCATAATTGCGACCTTTATCGTGCAGACAAAATTTAGTACATACATACATATATATATATACATATATATATATATACATATATATATAAGCTCAGAAAAATCAAAAGTAAAACTAAAAGTAAAATATAAAAATAAAAATAAAATCCATGCGATAAGCGCTACAGCTGCATATAACCACACAGATTATATATAGCACATTATGTTTTAAATGCGTTTGTCGGACCCAGAATCCTGCACCATAAATAAACTAAGTATAACCATAAAACATCCAAGAAATTTAAACAGATATAACCTGAACAAGAAAAAAACAACAAAAGGCTGTGGCCTCTTCAGCGGTGGGCATTTTAGGAAGCACTGCTGTTTACATTTCATAAGATACCAATTAAGTACAGATTTATTTGTAGTAATGTAAACAGCATTGGAAACGGATTTAATCGCAAATTTGAGGAAATGTTAAAAAAGATTTTAAATATACTAAAATTTAAGTATAAAGATAGTAATATGTATTGGATTATTTTGAACAGTTATGAGATCAGGAATGAACTAATTAAAGATGATATACAAAGTGTCCAGACATATGATTTTGAGAATCTTTTCACAAACATTCCTATTGCAGGGTTAAATGATGTCCTTTTAAAGGTTGTCGATTTAATTATAGCTGACACAGATTTAGATTTTAATTTATTTAAATTATTATGTAATTTTTGTTTATATAACAACTATGTTTATACAGGTTCAAATATATATTTACAGAATAATGGAATAGGAATGGGAACAAGTTATTCTTCAACGGCAGCTAACTTATTTTTATTTTATTATGAATTTCAATTTTGTAGTGTCAATAAAGATGTTAATTTTCTGGCTTTTAGATATATCGATGATTTGATAATTTTGAGCTGTGATCGCGATTTTTTGGGGATATCATGTAACATTTATCCTGATATGCTGGTTTTGAAAAAAACAAATGAAAATAATAGTGCTGCTGATTATCTTGATTTGAAAATAAACATTTCAAACGGTATACACATATCTATTTATAATAAACGGGATAACTTTAATTTTGAAGTTAACCATTTAGTTAATTGGAGTTCAAATATCCATAAACGCGTTTACGTCAATATCATAATAGGTCAGATTTTTCGCTACTATAAACTCTGTTCGAATAAAAATTTATTTTTTAAAGAACTTTTTAATTTAACCAGCATTTTGTATTATAAAAACAATATACCTTTGAATTTCATTAATAAATATACTAGTTTTACAGACAGTCTTCATTTTTGAGGAGTTGCTATGCGATTGACAGTTAATGATTTGTATAACCTAAAGCCTTTTTTGGACGGTTTTACAAGGATGTCTGCAATTATGTGGCAACAGACATGGAACGTTTGTGGACAGATTATGGATCACTGGAATTTAGTTATTGTTTTTTGTGGCTGTGTTGCTCGGATTTGGGTAAAATAATTTTATTGTTTCAGTATACATTACACATACGTTCTGAATCAGTTGTATCTTCGAGATGCACTGTTTATTGTGGCGTCGGGTCCGGTGGGGGAGTGTTCGCTATATGCTTTCAATTGTTTTTATGCATTTGATTTATGCTTTGCGACACTCTGGCCGAAACCCACTGCCACTACTGAATAATAGTTTGTTGTAAATTGTAATTAATCTGAAACATTGCTGTGCTTCCTAAAATGCCCACCGCTGAAGAGGCCACAGCTTTTTGTTGTTTTTTTCTTGTTCAGGTTATATCTGTTTAAATTTCTTGGATGTTTTATGGTTATACTTAGTTTATTTATGGTGCAGGATTCTGGGTCCGACAAACGCATTTAAAACATAATGTGCTATATATATATATATATATAAACTTTCATAATGCTAATTATGCATTTTTTCCGCAGTCCTTTCATGAAAATTTGCATTTTTTCTGCAATCCTTTGGCGAAATTTGGATTTTTTTCGCGATCCTTTGAAGAATCTTGGATTTTTTTCCACAATCCTTTGACGAAATTAGAGTTTTCTTCATGATCTTTTGTGTTTTTTTCGCGATCCTTTGACGAAATTTGTGGTTTCTTTACGATCTCTTGACGAAATTTGTGTTTTTTGGGATCATTTGGAACAATTTGCATTTTTTTCCGCGATCCTTTGACCAAATTCGTGTTTTTATTGCAATTCTTTGACGAGATTCGCATTTTTTACGACCCTTTGATGAAATATGCGTTTTTTTATCTGTTCTTTGTAGAAATGTGTGGGTTTTTTTTCAATATTCTTTGAAGAAAATTGCGTTTTTTAGCAATCCTTTGACAAAATTTGGGATTTTTTCCGTGATTCCTTGGCCAAATTTGCATTTTTTTCACGATTCTTTCACGAAATTCACACTTTTTTGTGATCCTTTGACAAAATTGCCGTTTTTTTTCTGTGAACGATTGACAAAATTGATTTTTTTCGGCGTATGTATTTTTTTGCAGAAAATCATAGTTTTAGACCGATTTTCATAGCATCATAGTTTTTAGCTTCAAATCGTAGAAACTACGGTTTTTTCATAGCAGTTGGCAGGTCTGAAATGGTATAAAATAAACTTAATACCTCTCTTACTAACAATACATTTTAGGATTAAAATTTAAATATTTCAGTTCTTTGTAAAGGTTTCCAATTCTATTAAACAACAGGTGTTTAAAATATACATTTTCTTATCTATTATTTTATGCATAATTTTTACTGATGGAAAATGAACAGTGTTCAATTATCACTATGAAAATTTTGCGTATTTACCAGTAGAGTCACCATACATATATTTTTATGTTTAACCCTTAGACTCCCAGTGGGAACAGTATGTCTCAGTGCAACTTCAAAAATTACCACTGGACACAGCAGTCCCTGAAATGTTTGGAAAACCATGTCTGCTTGTCCCACTGGTCTCTCCACATTCATTTGGACCAGTTCTGTGGCTTTTAGACCTTATTAAAACACTGGGCTAAATTTGATTTAAAATATCACACAAAAATAAATTGGTAGTCAAGGGGTTAAGAAATAGTATAATAACAGAAGAACTGCAATTACATATTTTTATAAAAGAAAGTTAATAATTTTATATTAAGGCAGTTAGTTCTAAAAAAAATATCCCCCCCCCCCTCCTCCACATAATAACATGAAATCTTCTAATTAATTTTTCAACATAAAAGCCTAAAACTTGCAGGCATGATTATTGAAGTGATTTGTAATTAAACAGTTCTTTTTCATTTTATGATAAATGAATTGCATCTTCAGTTATAAGTGATTATTGTATCAGAATGGCAGTTTTTTCCCTTTCCTGCACTGTCTTGTCTAGAAATTCAATTCTAAACACTAACTTTGACCATATTTTCTGAAAAATCTTACGCAAAAGAAAAAAAAAATGGAAAGTAGTTTGATCACATAGTTTCTTAATAAGTGCACCTGCTAATCTGATATGTTTGTGAACAAAAAATGAATTTTAAAATGTGTCAGAAAGTAGGCAACTTGGATTTGAGAACAGCCTTAATCTAAGCATTTTAATATTCCTTCAGGCATAACCCCTTTGGGACGAGTGTCACGTGTTTAGAAAAACTGGTGATAAAAGATTAAAAATTCTGTAAAAGATGTTCGCCGCAAGGAGGTTAATCTGTGAGATAGGCCCCTAAATCTTTTCATTTAATTTTTTCTGAAATTATTTATTGTTCATACATATTTTTTAACTTTACAGTAAAAGGTTAAATATTAAGGAAAATCATCAGTTTTACAATACTAATATTTCAAGTTTCTTTTTGTTTTTTTTACTTTTATTTCATGTGCCCCAATTTACTTTGAATTTATTTGATTAAAACCAAATCATCAGAATTAATGCTTTACATGCTTATTATTATATTCTATTATAAATTTTAATATCAATGAAAGAAAACTTTATTAAAGACACTGAAAATATGCAACATATATTACAAAAATATAATTTTATTATAACTGTTTTGTATTCGTATGTCTTACAAAAACAAAAACTAGTCTTTAGTTTCAGTTTTTGGTTCAAAGTAAAACACTGAACAAAGTAAAACATAATATTTAAACCTTAATTTTATCAGTTAATATGAAAAATATTTAAGTGACAGAAGATTGTATGTTTTTATCAAAATAAATATTGCATTCAAAGACATATTCTAATTCCAAAAATTAAAATTTCCATAATTTGACAAAAATTTAGACAGAGATTGTAGATATAATCATCTTATACATATTTATACAAAATAAATTATTTTTCTGTAAACATATATATCTTTTACTGTTCACACAAGTAACAAATACACCGTTTTGGGAAAAACATATGCTAAGTACACAACACAATATCAATTTCAAATTGGCCTGGTTTTTCATGTGATTTGTTTTGTATGATTCAGAATTGTACATATATATATCTTTTAAAAATGAAAACCAAAATAAAAGACTGATGTTTTGAAGGTTTAAAACTAATGACTCCCCCCTTAATTAGAATAGAAACCTATTATTCAAATAGCAAAACTTTTAACCTGAGAGCGATGAGATAAATGTGCAAATTTAATTTTATTAAGATAAACAAAACATATGAAATAGACCAGGGTTTCCCAAAGAGTGGTACATGTATCTCAAAGAAGTTCTAGGGGTTACGTGAAGAGTCTGTCTTCTCAATTATCATAGGATGCAAGGTGGCTAAATGAGACTGTGAGAACTGTTTTCATCTCCCTGACTGTTTTTGAAAAAAAATTCTAAAATGCGCAATATATGTAAACACTCCATTTCATCAGAATAACACCAAATATGTGTAAAAGATGCTACAGCTAAACCTTATGTTAAATATAGAATAAAAGTTATGTTTTTGCATACAATCATTATTTTCCTTTATCTAATTGTGATTCTTAGATGTAAAAAATAGGGGATATGCCAAGCATGTGCATTTCTTTAAGGAATACACAAGCACAAAAATTTTGGAATCATTAAAATAGAGGATGGAAAAAGTGGATGAAAACAAATATCAAACAAATGAAAATAGTAAATGATAAAAGTATCAAAATTTATGTAACAAAACCATTTAAAAAATATATAATTTTTAAACAATTTTAGATCAATATGAATAATGACATAAGTTACCACTATTTAGTACATAAAAAATTACTTGATTCAACAGAGGAGTCACAACATCAATCTTTCGATCCAGAATCAATAATAGAGGTGGAATTTCAGGCCGCCGGAAGTCAAACAATGCATTTTCTTTCGCTATAGTTTGCTATAAATTAAACATCTGTTTCAATTATAGTTCAAACATAAAATTGAAAACAATTCAAGAACCTTAAAAATTTTAGTTAGGATCTAAAATTATCCCCCCCCCCCTTATACATGAACCTTAAAATAATAATAACAAAAAAATCTAGTTCAATTAACCTCATGCAATGAAAATACATTTGCAGGTATTTGATATAAAACTTGGTCAAATCAAAATGTTAAAATTATGTAATTTTATAAACAAAACTATACTTTTCACATTATAACTTAAAGCTCTGCCTAATTGTAGTAGTTGTTACTTTCAAGCACTAAACTTAGATGAAATCTTTAGCTTATCATTCCCCTTTTTTTGCAATCTTTTGACGAAATTTGCATTTTTTCGCGATCTTTTGACTGGTTTTTTTTTCCCTGACAAAATTAGCGATTTTTTGGCTAAATTCGCATTTTTTTGCAATCCTTTAGCGAACATGGTGTGTTTTTCCCGATAAACTCCCTGGAGAAAATGGGAGGAGGGGGCAGTGTACATATTATGAAAGAGTGGTCAAAGGGCTATCAAATGACACATCACATGAGGAGGGTCAGAAAATTTTACAAAAGTGTCCCCTCAAGCGGGCAACTAAGCCTCTAATGGTCAGGGGAGGGGGCAAATCGAGGAAAGAAACGGCTGCTCTGTACTGAGTTACTTCTTTTGTGAAGTTTTCAAGAAGGGGCAATATTAATTTAACTGTGGCTCAGGTAATTAGGGGCATAGTTACTTAACCAATGATTTAAAATTGAAATGGGGAGGAAACAGGGGATGGGGGACACATAATATGAAAGAGTGGTCAAAGGTCTGTCCAATGGTATATGACATGAGGGGGGTCAGAAAAAGTTAGAAAAGCACCCCCTGGAATGCAACTAACCCTTAATTACTGGGACAGAAATGTTATGGCTATACTGAGTTATGCCTTTCATCAAGTTTTCTACAAGAAGAGTAGTAAGAGAAGAGAGTTCTTTCAAGTTTTCTTCCATATAAGGGGCTCAGATAATTAGTGGCCAAGGTAGTGTAGCATTTGATTAAGCTTTCAAATTTTGAATTACACTGTATCTGAGCATACCACTCCCGGAATTCATTACCCTCTGTAAAATTTTTATATGCTATTAAAAATATGTAGGATTCCATAAAAAATCTGACTTAAAATAATGATATAGTGCAGAAAATGTTACAATTTAAATAATTTGCAATAGGATTAAATGCAGAATACAGTTCTTTTTTCTTACAAAAATCAGTTTTTTGATAAAATAAAAAGTTACAGATGGATTTTTTCGAATTTTTCAAATAGAATATTATTTTGTGAATATGTAACCTTTTCCAAATCCTTTTGTGAAATAGTTTTGAAAATTTGAATATTCCTGATAATTTCTGACTGTAGTTTTATTCGAGAATAAATTTTTTGTTTCGTATAAAAATCAGTTTTTTGATAAAATAAAAATTTATTGGTGGATTTTTTCATTATTTTTTTAATAAAATAAAAAGTTACTAGTGGATTCTTTCTATTTTTAAAATTTCTGAAATAAAATATTATTTTGAGTATATATGCCAATTTACAAATCCCTACCTGAAATAGTTTTAAAAATTTCCATATACCTTATAATCTCTCACTTTCCTATTTTTCAGGCAACCTTCTTCAGCTCAGAACTGTTTATACAGGTGTTCATTTATTTGTTTTGTAGTTTTGAAGGTTCTGTAAAAGGTCACAAGTTCTCGCTTTTTAATGAGTTTTTAATTGATAATGCAGTTATCAAAAAATTAAAATTCTGAGTCTCAGATGCATTCAGACCTGCTTTGGACTATCTTCACACAAAATTTCAGCCTTGTTGTACATGCAGTAGATTTTCCTAACCACTACAGACACACAGACAGAGTGAAACTTTCTTTTATTAGTATACATTAAAAATAGTCCTAATTTACAATTTAGCTTTAACAGCTATGGATTAAAATCAAGTTACTAGAATGTGAGATTACTTCAGACCTCTTGACTTCTTAATTATCAAAAAATAAGCAAACAAACAACATCAAATACACAAATATTCAATGTCAAATAAAAGGAACTATGTTATCCCTATTTTATTGCTAAACATACATTCACACATTTTATAAAGAAATACATTTTATAAAGAAATACATTTTATCAGCACAAAATATTTTTAATTGTAACTTTTTTCTGTTACACTTCCAGTAGATCATAGTCAAGATGTATACTATTAACTGATAAAAAATATAATTTTCTTCACAAGTTGATTTACTAATTTTTTTCATTACAAAATATTGAATCCAAAAGAAGTTGTTAGCTTTAAAATACACACACACACACACACACATATATACAGGGTGTTCACCCTCAATATTGTCCAATGGCTAATTCCTAAGCCCTTAGTCATAGACATATAGTTCCAATTACAAAAACGTTTTAAATGAGATAAAGAAATATTTTAAAAGCGATTTGGGTCAATAAAAACATTTCTTAAGAAATTACGAAATTTAAATTTTTATATGGTCTCCTGGTCCCATAAGTTATATTTAGTAAAATCTTCCTATTACACTGACAAGTAAGACAAAAAAAAAAAAAAAATCCTGTTCATATAACACTAAAATTGACAGAGTTATGAAAGTTTAAAAATGCATGACTTATACCACTTTTCTGCATTTGAACACAAATGAGTTTGGCCATGCTTTGAGGGGTCATATGCCAAGTGATTAAAGTATTTGTAGAACTTATTTCATGTGCATCTAAGCTTTGAAAAAATTCATATAAGTTTAGAAATATTGTGATTGAGTCAACTTTTATTAAGTTTCAGATTGGCTAAAATAATTATATTTTAACAGATGTTTTTATTTTGTAAGGATTTAAGACTTTTTTTTCATGATTTCTTTTAACAAAAATTATGTTATTTTTTTATAAGTGTTTATTTAACTTCTTTGATTGTAAGTATATTATTCCAATTCAAAATTTGTACTCTAACTTTAACCCACTTTCAAATATCCAATAGAGATCAAATTTTATATACGGACGTAAATCCGATGACAATCTAATATTAGGATTTTCAGTGGTTACCATTTATACTTATTTTACAGGATAACACAAAAGATTTTGGATAGATTACCATCAAGAAGTTTAAGAAAAAGTTTAAGATTAGATAACACAAGTCTGTGATTGTTGTGATTTTTAACTTTTATGTATTAACACTGAATCCGAAAATTACCTTAATTTTTAACCATCATGTCAGGATTTTTCAGAAATCATAAATTGTCATAGTTAAAAAATAACAAAAATTGGATACTGCAAAATAGAGGAGATGGCTGTGTTTTTTAACTTTTGATAATTGATTTCCATGTACTTTTTAGCACTGAATCTGAAAATGACCTTCATTTTTAACCACCACGTTAGAATTTTTTTGCAAATCGTAAATGTCAAAGTTAAAATATAGCGAAAATCTGATACTATAAACAGATGTGAAACTTTTTTATTTAACTTAATTTTATTTAATTCAATAATTTATTCAGTTTTTTGGCTTATACTGAGATTCTTACAGCTAAATAGCTGAGGAGTCTGATGAGAAGGTTCAATTTTAACTTTGAAATTTACATTTTGTGAGAACTTGTGATGCGATGGTTAAAAATGAAGGTAATTTTCGGATTCAGCGGTAAAAAATACATAAAAATCAATTATCAAAAGTTAAAAACACAACAATCACATCTATTTTATAGTATCAAATTTTCGCCTTTTTTTTTTTAACTTTAAAATTTACGATTTCCAAAAAATCTTTACCTGATGGTAAAAAAAGAAAGTCAATTTCGGATTCAGCGGTACAGAATACATAAGAATCAATTATCAACAGCTAAATAGTATAATCTAATAACATTTTAAAATGTGTATAATTTTATAAAGGATTGAAGCTGTTAATTTTCATAATTTTATTTAACAAAAATTCTGTTCCTTTGTTCTTATTATATGTTTGTTACAAATTATATATTTTGCATTAATATGTCAGAATGATTAAAGATTTCAAATTTATACTGCAGTGTTAATTTTACTCTCAACCATTTTTTATTATATCTGATGAAAATATATTTCAACTAAATTTGCGAATGACCCCTAATTTGCAGCAAAAAATATGCTCCGACCTTTAACAGCTATTACTCGGCCAATTTTAGTCGTTGAATAACAGGACTTTTGTCTTACTTCTCAGTGTAACAAGAAAATTTTACTAAATTTAACTTATAGGACCGGAGGGCCGTATAAAAATTTAAATTTCATAATTTTTTAAAGAAATGTTTTTATTGACCCAAATCGCTTTTAATATACTTCTTTATCTCATTTAAAACATTTTCTAACTGGAATTATATGTCTATGACTAATGGTTTAGGAATTACCATTGGGCACCATTGAGAGTGGACACCCTGTAAAGTATATACATTTCAATTCCAAACCTGTTTTCTTCTACTTTCACATATTACATGACAAAGAAAAGCTGCACTTAAAATTTTATTGCTTAAAACACATATAATATGATGCATACAGTATGAGAAAATAGCAGTATTATCATGACTGGCAACTGATTATTCCAATTCTAGAAAAAGAACTTACTAAAATTGCATTCTAGAGTTCAAATCTTCTCTTAAATGTAAAAAAAATCTATTACAGTTTTTATTTAATCCTTGATGCTTTGATGGTGCTATAAAGTACCATTTAAAACAAAAAGTTAAATGTTTTTTTAACTTTTTTTTTCGGTTTTAAAATTATCTAACAAGGGGACCACCAAATATGATGTTCACAGAATTTGATGAATTTAAGGTACATTGCAGAGTTCTTATCCCTAATTATTCCTATGAGGAGATTTCTTCAAATGGACCTTAGATTTTGATAAATTAAGGGTCAAAGTTCAAAATACATTTCAAATACCCATTAGTCTGACATTTTCTCTGTGTTGTCGCGTTGATGCAGAGTGTTCGTCTGCCAGCCGGAATTTGATGCTATCTTTTTACTTTTTTCATTTTTAATTAATTTTATATTTTGACTCTTTACAACTTTTAAGTATGGTTATGAATTGCTGCAACTTTGAATTTTTTCTATATTTTCCTAAAAAATATACAATTACGTTTATGATTTTTTTTCCCATGAAAATTTATATCTTATCTCATTTGGAAACTAACATCTCTACTGACGTATTTACTTTATTTATTTTATGGAATTTTAAATGAAAATTTATTATTTCGTGTAAATTATAAATAATAATTTTGATGTCAAATGTCCAAATGTATGAATAAAAATGGACAAATTATGTTTCAAAATATTTTTTTATTCACACAAATAATGATAATAAAGCAAAAATTGTCAACTGGAAATGTAAAAACTGTCGGTAAGATAAGTACTAGGTATGAAATTATTCCCTTTGTAGAAAAGTTTTCAGTATGAAGATTCCATTTTGAATATTTTTAAGATATATTCCACCTAAACCAAATATTAAAAAGATATTTTTTTTGTTATTTTTTTTCTAATAAAATATTGTGCATTATTTGAGACTTGTATTTAAAATATAAAAAGGTAAATAATAATAATTTTATGAAAACACATTTTTTGCACAAATTAATTTGTATTATTGGCAAACAGTGTTAGTTTAAAAATTACAGAAAAAAATAGAAGTTTTCATGAAAAATCAAAAATATCAATCGATATTTTAGGAAAATGGTCAAAATTTTAAAGCTGCAGAAATTCATAACTTTGGTAAAAATTTGTAAAGTGTCAAAAATAAGAAATTAATTAAAAAAAAAGTCAGGAGCCAGCATCGAACTCAGGCCCTCCGGCTGGCAGGCAAGCACCCTGAGGTCAAGCCATGCAATACTTGTTGGTTGTTGCAAACTAATGAGTATTTGAAACGTATGCTAAACTTTGACTCCCAATTTCTCAAAATCTAAGGCCCATTTGAAGAAATTCACCACAATAATTTGGGATAAGAACTCTACAATATACTTTAAATACATCAAAATCAGTGAGCATCATGTTTGGTGGTTCCCTTGTAAGACATATACTTCTTAACCCCTTCGTGACAAGTATCTTTTATAGAATTTTTAATATTTTATCATCGATTTTTCAAACAGAAATTTTTGCCTTATTAAATCAGGAAAATGCTCTGATTAAATAAGGCAAAACTTACAATAAAAAATAATTGATGGGAATAATCAAGGATTCTGAGCTCCTTATGCGTCATGTATATGTGATACTTGTGCCAAAGGGGTTAAGAAACAAACAAAGTAATAAAATTACTACATCTACACAAAAAAATTATGTGATTACTTAAAAGAATACAGATAAAATTTAAAACCCCTTCCTTTTCTGAAAGTGTTAACGATTTTTATATGACTAATATCAATGTACTTTTACAGTCTCTGCAAGCTTCCTAGCTGATTCTGAAGTTTCTTGGTATCTAATAACTGGAATTTTTTTTAGAGCTAAAAGAACTGCAATCAATCCTTGCACTGAACGCTGAAGGTGATTAGGATTCCACGATCTACCCTAGAAAAAAAAAAAAAAAAAAAAAAAAAAAACAAGCAAAATACATTATAAAAAGAACAAAGATCACAATTAACAAATGTATTTTATATTAGACAGAAAACTGCAGGTAAATAAAGTATTCAAATTATTTAGCACAAAGATAAAACACATAACTAAAAAAAAAAAAAAAAAAATACATATATATATATATAGTATTTGGGTTAAAAAGCAAAAACTCAATAATTCACCAATCAGAAAGAAGTATGCTTCAGCAGTGAAAATGACATCACATTTAAAAAAGAAATTGCATTACCATACATAAAATGCAAGCATTTTAAAACAGCCATATTAAATATCTTGATCTCAGAGGGCAGAATGATTCCAGTGGTGAAAATGATGTCATTCTCAAAAGAAAAGAATAATTTTCATTCACAAAAAAAAATATATATATATATATATATATATATTACTATGACAGTGCTAATATGACATCATATTCACTGACCTCCATTTTTGCCTTTATTTATTATTATTGTTTAAATAAAAAAAAACTCATACTAATATCTAAGGATGTATGAATTACAATATATGAAATTGGCATGGGCCATGATTATGGGAAATTCACTGCTTTTATTTATGTACAGAATATATATATATATATATATATATATACAGAACAAATTTCAATGTTTAATCCATCTCAACATTTTTATATACAATACAGGGATAGTACAAGCACTAAGTGAAATTTCAGGACATAAATTTTTCAGAATTTCAGGACACCTTTCTGCCTCGCATACTAATCACAATACGAGACCCTTAAAATGTTAAAACTAATTTAAGCTTGAAAAAGTGAAATATCAATAAACTCCTACACATATAAATACAAAACAAACAATCTATAGGGACTATTTTAAGGATTTAGTATAAAACTGAAAAAAAACCCCATTAATTACTGATTTATTATCTACATGCTACAGTCCTACATGTTATTTACAATAGCAGTCAAAGCTACATATGCATTAGTAACCCAACTTACATTCTTTCTACATAAATCTTGATCTTTTTCAGCATTAGATTGCCTGAAATTAGTGATCTTTCTTAGCATCTAATTGATGAAATTTGCTGACTTTTTCAGCGTCTGACTGATGAAATTCACAATTATCTTTAGCATCTGATCAAAATTCTTAAATTTGTTGATCAATGAAAAGATATAATTTATCATAGTTTTCATCGATCATTTGACAAATTCCTGATATCTCTTTCAGCATTCGATTAGCATCGTGATCTTCAGTGAATGATTGATGAAATTAAAAAAATTTAATGATCGAATAAGAAATTCCAGATTTTTTTTTCCAAAATGGAAGGAAATTAATGAGCTTTTTCAGCATATGAATTAGAACCCTGCATCAGGTTGGGTAACTGATTATAACTGCAGATACAAAGCCGCAGGAGGGACATTCCCCCAGAAGATTTGAGATTTTGTATTTCTAATGGTCAAAAAGTGCAACCCCCCCCCCCCCCAGAACTCTATAATGTCCATCCCGGAGCCATAGAAATCCCTCCCAGAGAAAAATGCCTGAATTCAACACTGGACGAAATTCATGACCTACCATTTCATCGACCGACAAAATGTTTCACAACTATTTTTTGACTCATATTTTTTTGTTTCGTATGAAACTATTTAATTCCAAAATGCTGATTTTCTGAAATTCTGCAAAACTAAATGATTCATGGATTTCCACAAAAAAGAAAAATATATATTCGTGGAAAAACCATGACTATTAGTGCGATAGCACAAAACTCGCTACATTTCAGGACAGGTTACCATATTTTAGGGCATTTCAGGGTATTTTTTCCTTTTTCAGGAATTCTAAAAATTTCAGGATACGTACGACTCCTAACAATATGTTTAAAAAACATTCTAGGGGATTCCAACACTCTGCTTTCCAATATTAATTTAGAAGCATTTGTAATCTAAACAAAGACCAATTTTTAACACATTTAAACAGATACAATTGCAGTAATTATGGCTATCCCCTCCTCCCTCACACAAAAAATATATATATTTATACAAATTTATTTTATTGAAAAAACGAGTCAAAAAAAGGAAAAATTTAGAAGTCTTAAATTTAGCACTAGTCTTTAAATTTATGCATCTATGCAACTTGATTTGGCATAACAATTCACAGATTAGGGAATTTTGTGAATTATAGATATATTTATTTTCAGTTTTTCTTATCTACTTAAAGAACAAACATATTATAAATGAGCAAAATACACAGAAGAAAAAGGAAACTGAGCATTCTAAAAAAAATAAAACATATTAACATGAAAACTGATTGTAATTTCCAATTTATTTACATCAATTTTTAAAGTTTTTCACATTTTAATTATTTAAAGCATTTATAAAAATAAATAAAATACAGGGGAAAAAAATGACAAAATTTTTTTAAGTGTATCATGCTCTTGTCTAAAAATTAGTTATAAAAATCTTTACAAGCACAAGTATTAAAATCTGAATATTAAATTAAATAAATTAACAAAAATAAATATTTATTATAAATTCATATTACTCACTTGATAGCAGCCAATTATATTGAATGAAAACAGATGTGGTGCAACAGGAATGAAGTCTCCATAAAATTCCTACAAATTATGAAAAAGAATTAATATATTTCACATAGAAGATAAATTTGTAATAAAATATTCCTTTTACATCATTGGGCAACAGGAAACTTTAAATTGAAGCTTATAGAAAAAAATAAGAACCTAACATTCTGAATGTAAAAATATATTTTACATTGAAAATGAATGAAAAAAACTTAAAGTTCAAATAAAATTATCACTGACTGAGTGATCATGTTTAGTGAAACTTTTTTTTATTTAAAATGGTTGTAACTCTAAAAATGTGTAATATATATATATGCAATAAAATACAGAAATTATGAAACAAACATTTCCCACATTACCAGAATATTATATCAAAACTTCATTTGAGAAAAAAGAATATATGTATATATATATACAGCGGTGGCCAAAATTGTGGACATTTTTTGAAAACTTCACTCAAATATAAATGTTTATATATCAAATTCAAGAAAATTTAATGTAGAATTTAATTTAAAGCTTACAAAAAATAAGATCTATCTTTCTAATCGCAAGATGCCAAGAATCAATTATAGTTTCAATAAGTTGCGTTTTATTAGATGGACACATTTTTTGTAGAAGAATTTTCAAACATCGTCACAAATTTTCTATAGGATTCAGATCAGGGCTGTTTGCTGGCCAGGGTAATAATTGTATGCTTTTATTTTTAAACCATTTTTTGCATATTTTTGCCATATGGCATGGAGCTGAATCCTGCTGAAAGATAAATGGTGCTTTATTGGAGAAGAGATCCCTGATGGAAGGTATTAATTTTGGCTCAAGGACAGTTTTGATGTATTTTTTTGCTTTCAGAATGCTATCAATTACTTGAATGCAGACCACACCATCAGCAGACATACAGGCCCAAATCATGACATTTGTTGGGTTCTTTGTAGTTGCTTCAATGCAATAAGGTTGCAGCTCTTCCCCTATTCTATGTCTCACATATTTTCACCCATCACTACCAAAGAGCGATATTTTACTCTCATCGCTCCAGATTATTTGCTTCCACTAATTTTTTGACCAATTAATGTGCTCATTTGCCCACTGAACTCGTTTTTTGCATTGCTGATGATTTAAAAATGGTTTTTTTCTCATAATTCTACTTTTCAGTCCAAAACTTGCTAATCTTCTTATTGTTCTTGAACTAACTGAAGTACCTTGCATTCATTTCACATCTAACAGCATATGATGAAATTCTGCTATCTTTGAGGCATATCCTTTTTATCTTTCTATAAACACGTGTGCATTTTTTTCGGCCCAATCTTGCCTTATTTATCATTGATTTAGTTTCTTCATAATGTAAGCACAACTCTCGTACGCCAGATAAAGTGAGTGATCCACCAACCTGTCTTGCAATTTCAGCATAAGAGAGATCATTTTCCCTCAGTATGACAATTCTGATTCTTTTTGTAGGTGTCCAATCAGTTCTTGTTGTTGATGACATTGTTTTAAATTATTTGCATTAAGAAAAAAATAGGGAAAAAAAAAACATTACTCTATTTAGTTGCACTGGTATTCACCCTTCCAGCAAAATACTAAAAAGGGGGCACGGTATCCCTGACGGGGGGGGGGAATTAATACGTATTAGAGGTCTGCACGAGTAGGCCTAGGCCTGACCCGACCTGTACAAAAAAATATTTGCCCGGCTCGAAAAAAAAGTTAAAATCCCAGCCCACCCCGACTAAATTTCTATAAAACATGAATTTTTATGTCAATACAGTTATAAATTGTTTTGCATGACGATTTCTGATCAAAAATAATCATTTTAGCTTTTTTTCATGTTTATAATCTTCATTTTTAAAGAAGGGCTCTAGGCTGCGATATTTATTTTTTTTAACGAATCTCTATTTGCATGTAACTTGTAAGTTATCATTAATATCGTTAATCCATATTCCCTGTACTGGAAACTAAAAAATCTGAAAAATACTACACACTAAAATCTTCAAAGACGAAATCGCATAGGAGCGAAAAAAAAATTGTTATTGTCAAGTTGCCTTTTCAGCAAGTGTTAATGTATTACATTCTTTTCTCACATATTATAATATTCACTTTGCATGGATCAATGCATTTTTCTATTTAAGACAGGATTCCGTCATAGGGAGGTTCTTTTTCACAGGTTTTACTGTATTTAAATTTTATTGCCTAGAAATCTATTATTCTTTAAATATAATAAATTTTAAAGTTTAATTGTTGAAAAATGGTGATTTAAATATATAAAAATATATGCATTTTTTGCAAAAATTTTTGGAGCGGGCCAAATTTTACTGATTTCTGCACGTACTAGGTCGTATCGAGCCAAAGACGATGTTTTTCAAAAAGGCTGGTTTGAAACCAGAACTGAAAATTTCGGTCTGTGAAGTCCTAGGAAGAATGAAGCCAGTCCTGTTTCAGTAAGGTAAAAATAAGTTAGGCCTGGTCTGAAAAGAGTGAAGACGAGGCCCGGTCCAGCTCGAGTGTCATGAATGCAAATAGTCCTGAACACCGCTTATGCAGACCTCTACCGTGGCCTATCCAGAAACCTGAGTTCGGTGAAATTTTCTTTCATTAAACTCAACCCGGGCTTAATTTTATCTGAAGACTTGGACTAAATTTTATTTTTTGAAAGTTCGGCTGGGCCTGAACTTTATTCTTCGCGATACAGGTATTAACAGGGCCTTACACATTTACTGTATTTTATTCTTTCCTGTCCGTGTCTATTTTGTTTTTATTTGGATTTCGTAGTAATGTAACATCACATGTTTATTAGTGGAAAAAATGAATGATAAATAACGTTTCTTTTTCTTTGTTTCTTCTTTTTTCTGTGTTTTCTAAATAAAGGATGGTATATGTTGGGAAAAGATTCTTTAAACCCCTGAGTTTACTCATTCGTTTATAAAAAATATTTGCCAAACGCTTTTCAATAAAAAGATCAAATCAAGCAGGTGTATTTTCGCATGTCTTATCTCTTCTTGAACCTTTTTTTCGTATAGGCACCTACCAAAGATTGTGGCCGATCGAATAAACATTGAATAGAAATGTACACAGGGTTGGCAAGTTTCTGCCAGAGTGGTTAAAACCAGCGGTTATAACCGGTTAAAACCGGCATGGCAGAAACTAGTTTCTGCCAGTAAGTGGCAAAAACTGGCAGAAACTCAGAAATAATATTAACTAGTAAATCTGCAGATCAGGAGCCTCAACGTCAGATCTGCAATTCATTGTTTTTAGACACACTCTAGTAATATTCAATTTCCTGCAAACCACAATTTAAAGTTTTCTAATTACATAATTCTTTATAAGAATAAAAAATACGAAGTTTTCAGACATTAGAAGCGTTAAATTAAAAACGTTGTTATGGAAGGATATTTTGAATTTTCATGAGCTACTAATTCTGGTATTTTTTTTTTTGTAAATAATAAAGTATTCAGGGGGGCTCTGCCCCCCTGAACCCCACGTGGTCTCATTAATTTACATATGTAACTTTTTATTGATTGCGCTAATGATTATGGTAAATCTTTTTACACTTCCGAGCCTTATTCTTCAATACTGGCAGGCAGAAAAGGATTTACATTGACGCAATTATATTAAAAGTTAGGTTTTACGAACAAAAATGTAATTTCCTTTTGAAGATAAAAAAAAAAAAAAAAAAAAAAAATCATTCATATTTTCTAAAATGAGGCGGCATTAAGAACTAACACTCGTCAAAAAATATTTTTTCAGGCAATCTAGTTAATGTTTGTTTTTAAGAATGAAAATATTTATTTCCCGATACAATGACGTCCTTTTCGACAGCGATAATTTTGCGGTGCATAATTTTGACATTTACTATCAATTTGCTTTTCAAAAGTTTTTTTTTTTTCATTGAAATTTCGATTAAAAATTAAATATTTCTGTTAGCTGCGTCCAGACGATAAACCGTGAGATATTAGTAACGTTTTTTTTTAATAATAAGAATTAATATCATAACACAAGCCCCTTTTATTTCAACCTCAAAGCGTATTTGTTTTATTTTTGATATATGAGATCAAATTCACCTTTCCGTTGCTAGGAAACAGTTAAAAGAAAATTAAGACAATGAAATATGTGATTGAAAAAAAGTAAATTAAAAAAAGAAAATATTTTATATTATTGGAACACATATATAAAATCCCTCCATAAGATATACACCAAATTTAAAAACTCTGACAAATGTATACACAAAATTTCAAACTAATATGAATAATGTATGGTTCTAATTAGGAAATTCCATCATCCATAATTTATCATTTAAATCTTTCAATCATATGAGCCATTTCCTTTCAACAAATAAAAATGGAAAAATCGTCTGAATTGCTATAGGAAAGCATTAAGGCGGAAAATAAAATGTTCTATATATTCCGAACGAATGAACCAAATTTAACCAAAAACTATACAGCTAAATCCGGTGACCTCACCAACATGCATCCTTAATTTTAAGATAATCGGATGCTTTTTACGACAGTTATCGCGGAACAGACAGACAGACTAACGGAAACCAAAACTTTTCGTGTCTCCACAGTAAGCCTTCACTGACGTTTCGGCAATAAGAACTTTAATGTGCAATGATTCTTAATTCATACATGTATTTGATGTGTAAACAATTTAGTTAAAAATTAAAATTAAAGATTATGAATGTTATTCAAAGTTGTAAAAAAGTTTCAAAATTATCATATAAATATACTTTGTTTATAAAATAATAGGTACTAATTTTTTTTCACTTGAAAAACAGAAATTTTCAATGGTAGTCTGATGCTGTACAAGTTTAACTATTTTATATTATTGTTTAGAGTTGAATTTTTATTTAAAAGTAAAAAAGGAAATTTACAAAAA
This sequence comes from Maratus speciosus, assembly GCA_963932465.1. Lineage (NCBI taxonomy): Eukaryota > Metazoa > Arthropoda > Arachnida > Araneae > Salticidae > Maratus > Maratus speciosus. The sequence goes on along the minus strand of OZ010800.1, from coordinate 322,957,062 downwards.
AATCTGTGATATTTTAACAAATGTATTTTTCAGAGTATTTTTAAATAAATAATGCAATGCAATAACTTAAAGATTGATTCTTGGGAAAATATATAAGTAAATAATTGAAGCACAATAAATAACAGAAAAAAAAAATTAATGAAATATCTTGCACAATTATTTTACAATATTGAAAGAACAAAATTGCCACTCAAATATACTATTATTACTTTTTCCACAGAACATTCCATACCATAGGACAAAATTTTGCTAATCTTTCTGAACACACTGTTTCTTTGTTTTGAATGAAAGAAAAGTTTGAAAATATTCTTTCAAGACTATCATTACTTGCTGGCAATGTCATTATTGAGGATGCAAATTTGAAAAATCCTCATTTTCACCAGTATTCGTTTTTAAAGATGACCACCACATATAAGGTAAGGGCAAGACATTTTCTAGGGTTTCCTTGAAGAAATATGTTTCTGAGGCAGGAGTCGATTTTGCTTCAAAGGATATTATATGTGGCACAAAATTGGGATTAATATCAGAAAGCAATTTCCTTGCCTTTTCTTTATGCTCATATGTCAATTTTGATCCCATATACTTAGGATGAAGTAAATAAGTTAGCATATGGTAGTCGGTTATTATTGTATCAAATCTGCTTTGAACCTTTGTAGTTGTTTGTTTTGTAAGTGCAAAATGTGGTTGGAACATTTTCAACTAACAGTCTTAATAAAAAAGCTAAAATCTTTAACAACGATTTTATGCACAAATAACATACAGACACGACAAAAATATCCCATATAATCGTTTTTTGTCGTGTCTGTACGTTATTTGTGCGTAAAATCATTGTTAAAGATTTTAGCTTTTTTACTAAAATTCGCACAAAGTTTGATCTATGCTTATAACAGTCTTAAATTGAAAAAAAAAAAAAAAAAGTCAGATTTGTTCCTTTGAATACTGTATTTAAATGAAATGTTTTTTTAAATTCATGGAATTACAAGATCCGCATATAACTACACTGCTCAAAACAATTAAAGGATATTGCAGTTTTAGTTGGATTTTGTATCTGGTAAACTGTTTAGCTGATTGATACATGGTCGACAGACATAGTAGGTTATATGAGAATAAATTACACATGTTTGGCAGAAAAAAATGCATTTTATTGCGCATTTGTGTACTAAAGGAAAAAAACACAATTTGTGCATATGAGAAAAAAAGAATAAGAAAAGGTGTTTTCTTCAAAGAAAATCATTTTCAGTAGGGGATATGGTTTCCACTGGCGGCCAGCAACGTTGAACACCTTTGAGGCATGGACTCAATGAGGCTATTAATGACGAGTTGGGGTATTCTGCCCCACTCTTCCAGAAGAGCTCTTTCCAGTTCTTGGAGAGTTTGTGGGGGTTGTTGGCAGCCAGAAACTCGTCTTCCTAGAGCGTCCCAAACGTGCTCGATTGGATTCATGTCTGGAGAACACGCTGGCCATTCCATTCGAACGATTCCTTCCTCGAAAAAGAAATCCTCCACCAGGTTTTCACAATGTGGCCTGCAGTTATCGTACATTAAAATGAAGTTATCTCCGATTGCTGCAGCGTAAGGGACTACAATAGGTCTGAGGATCTCATCCCTATATCGGCGACCAGTCAGAGCTCCATCTCGAATGATGTAGAGGTCAGTGCGTCCATCAATGGAGATGCCACCATACACCAACACTCCTCCACCGCCAAATCTGACACTTTCGTGCACGAACGCAGGATTATTCCTACTGCCACGGTCCCTCCAGATGAAAGTACGCCTATTATCCGGATGCACAGAAAAACGGTACTCGTCAGAAAACAGAATATTGCTCCATTCATTTCTCCTCCAGTTGACATGCTTGGTTGCCCACTCCCTGCGGTCGCGACGATGCCTTGATGTTAATCTAACACATACCATCGGTCGGCGAGCATACAGACCTACAGCATGGAGCCGGTTTCGGACAGTCTGAGTTGAAATCGTGGTGCCTGTAGCCGAGCGAAGGTGTTGTTGGAGAAGAGTAGCGTTCATGGTTCGGTGTCTCCGAGCTGTTAACGCTAAATACCGATCTTCATTGGGCGTTGTTGCCCGTTTACGACCTTGCCCTGGTCTTCGGCCTGCACATCCACTCTCCAAAAAACGGTTCTAGATCCTGGAAATGACACTTTGTGACACTCCAATCGCTTGCACTACTTCGGCTTGAGTTTGGCCCCCTTCTAACCTACCAACAATTTTCAAAGCTTCTGAATCTGTCAAATGACTTCGCTGAGACATCGTACTCATCGAAACAAAGCAATCACTGAATGCCGATCATCCTTGTCTTCATTCTCTTTTATCCAGTTGAAAGTCAAATTTCATTCGCTGCTGCTGAAGCGATGTTTTTGACGTCGAACTCAAAATTTGCATACTCCACAGTTTGAAAACCAGAAAAATTTGCATTTGTGATTCTCTTCTTCTATTTTCGGCAAAAAGAATTTCGTTTATATCTTTATTTTATATAAAACTTCAAATATCCTTTAATTGTTTTGAGCAGTGTATAACATTTCTATGAGAGATAATTTATAGTGTTGTTATTAAATTAATACGTTAAATTACAGAAAATAATTTTGAGCAAGTATTGAATATTTTTCTTTTCTTTTCATTGTTTAATTTAAAATAAGTATTGGATATAGTTTTGTATTTGATTTTTAAACTGAAATTTTAAAATACTCTAATAATTGTTTACATATAAAATTATATAACCATACTATAACAAATTTTATCTGTTACATTACTCATTTTTTCTAATACAAATCTATTTATTTTTTAATTAAAACTACCCACAATATTTCATTTGCTATTTATACGGAATAAAATGTACTTAAGAAATTTAATGCTAGTAAAAAAGTCTCATATTATGTCATGAAATATGTTTATGCCAGTTGTTGCCAGTTTCTGCCAGTTAAAACCGGTTATAACCAGTTTCTGCCACTGGCAAGGCAGAAACCCTTTTTTGCCTGCAAATAGCCAGCCCTGAATGTACATAAGTTCTAGACAAAATATAAGATATAGTAGATACAGCTGTTGTGACGACTTACTGTTGCCAACAAGTGGTTGAAATCTCTCATCTCAGACTACATAGGGGTCACTCCATGTCAAATCAACCACAAAAAAAGGAAAAAAACACCCACCACAACAGATTTTTATGAAACTTGGTATACTTCTTTTCTTTGTGGTTATGAGCAACCTCCTAATATCGTTTTTTTCTATTTCAATAATTTTTATCTTATAGTCCTTCGAAATTTTGTGATTTTGCATCATTTGTCTTTTCCGAGACACTCATATTCAGCTGCTGCTGTTGACAAAAAAATTTATTTCTCAATTGCTAATGTTGTAATCTTTTTGAAATTTTTTATATAAAATGTTAAAACATTAAAAATTTAAGTCTAAATTTATATTAAATAATTTTAAAAATTTAATAAAGTTGAATTAAAAAAAATTATCAAAAAAGTCATTATCAAAATTTTGAATTTTCAACATGAGGGTCTAAATTAAACTCATGATTTCTTTGTTGAAAATTATCATAACAAGTAATATAAAAATTTTGTTTTTAAAGTCAATTCCTACTTAGGCCATCAAAGAAAAATTTAATATAATCCCTTAAGCTAATATTAGTTTTTGTTGCATTAAAATATCTCAATTTGTTGATTTTCTATAAACAAATAGGTTTACAATGGAACTCTATGGGAATTTGGCCAAATATTAGAGATATCACCAAGTTGGCGACTCATTTTGGCTACCAAATTTGGCAATATGTCACCAAGTTGGTGACAAACTTGGCGGTATTTGGCGACAGAACAGGCTCCCTCCTATGGTAACCCCTTATTGAAAATACTTTCATTGATCTTCAATAACCAATGGTTGCCATTTTGTTTCCCATGCAAAACTAAAATTAATTAATTAAAATTTAATTAATTAATTAATATTTGAAAAAACTGTATTAACATCAATTGTCATAAAGTACAAGTTTAAAAAAATTTATTTCAACTTGATAGGATGAATAATGAGTATTTTATTAACGATTGAAAATTTGAAGAAGATAAATATATAAATAAATATAGGGAGAGTGTGAGCTAATAGTAGGAATTGAAAAAAAAAATGTGCTTTAACTTAACCAATAAAAAAAATTGTGGCACTTTGGGAGGTTCTCCCCCTACCTGAAGTATATTCAACCCTATTGAAAAAATTACTATCGTCAGACAATTTTTTTCGTTTACTTCACTAAAAATGACCTCATTTAATGAGTTTGTTTTCAAAATGATCACAAATACATCCCTTTTTTGTACCCATTATCAAATTTATAGTTTAATATTTTCATAATGAAGCGAATTTTTAACTATTTAAAAAAAAAAAAAACCTCTTGCACCATTGATTACATGGCCAGAAATCATATGTTGCATTTTTTTGCTCAATATTTAGTTAGTTAAATAACTATATTTGGCTCTCTCTTTTATATAAGGAGCTATTTTATTTTTTAACTAGCAGGCTATGCCCGCTGCGCTGGTCAACATTTCCAAATAAACCTTGGATTAAACTAAATGGTGAATTTGAACTTGTATTTTAAACAATATGGATCTTCAGCTTGACCTTGCACATTACTGAAAACGATGCGAACGCCATTGCGATATAATGTTATCTTAAGCGTTGGGCAAAATTTAGCAATTAAGAAGTAATTGTTTTAGTTGATTATAAACAGCGCACTTATGGTCGGGTAATGAGACTGTTATGACAACAGGAATTAATACCTCTGTAAATAATCAACATATAAGGAAATCGTATATACTAACACCATTCCTAAAGGTCATGCAACAGGGCCACTTGTAACAAAATATGTTCTGTAGATTTTTTTAAAAAGGCTAAACTTTCATAATCAGGTTCACTTAATTTTTGAACTTTTACTGTTGCTCTATAACTAAGTACCCTTGAACAATATGTACACACTAAAACCTTTCCAAAATTATTACCTAACTAATTGTGGTATATCCTTCGAAAGTATTATAAACAATCGGAATGAAATACAAATTTCCGTTGTAAATATATAGTAGATGATGATGATGCGATTTTGTGTAATAGAATTCATCGTAAAGTTTTCGCTTCAAACAAAAACGATGCTTTCAACATTAAAGCTAATACACCAATATGTGAAGTATCCGATTACGGAAGGTTAACTTGAATTCTCATGAGCAACTACTCAAAGAAAAGTGAATATGTGGCTTTTGTGATACTTTTATGTCAGCTGAGCGCAGGTAATAAATCAATAAAGATTGTTTTCATAGCATATTCTTGTTTTATTATTTTCATTTAAAACACAAACCTTTCACTCATTTAATTTAAAATGCATGCCTTATACTAATTTCATTTAAAAAACTGAAAAGATAAACAATAACAGGAAATAATGCCATAATTAAAAGCAAAAAAATATTTTTAATTTACATACGCAAAATGTAACTACTGCTACTGGGAATTTTAAAAATGCTATCAGCGAGATGTGTGCACGGTTGTTATAAATGTACCCATTTTTTCTTCTTATCGAGGAGCAATTTATAAATCGCACAATATTATTCCAATTCCAATTTCTTTCATTGAGGAACCTATGACCGGAAAAAATGGAAAAAGACTCTTGTAGATTCTTCGGATGACGGCATCTGACGCCATAAACAGAGTTTATATATATGAAAATAATTTTTAAGTCGTTACAAACATTGCTTTCATACTTAAATATTTTCATTGGTACTACTTGTTATCCCGTCGACCAATTTCGCCAAATTATATAAATCGCCAAACCATTCGCCAAATTATATAAATTGACATAATCTTTATTTTAAATAACAAAATAACAAATAAATTAGTATAACATTAATAAAATTACAAATAAAACGTCGAAATTAAAATCACTTGATGACGTAAACACGTGTAGTTTGTTTAAATTCAAGTGAATTTGATATTTACGATCAACCATTATTGGCATTTAATCTTATAGTTTGACGATAGATTTTTGGTCGACGGAATATCTAAGTAGTACCTTTTCCATTTTTGTTTTATAACGCTAAATTCTCAGTAATTTTTTCCCTTTTATTTTACATAAAATCTCTATTTTTAAAAAAAAATTAAGATGCTTGCATTTTTATTTCAAACTCATAGAGCCGTTTTTAATTTTTAGCCAAAAGGGTTGATTTGAATTTTTTCCGTTGCTAGAGTAACGGATGTAATGATAGATATTTTGAGGTTTAGATGCCAAAGACACCGCCAAATTAGAAAAATATGAAATGTGTCATGAACTGTTGGACTTATAAAAATTTATTTGGTAGCATTCGATTCAGCATACAAAACTACATTAAAATATGCTATCATTTGACGCATAATTTTGATATTCGATTTTTTTCCCCTCCCCGTGCAAAAACCATTAGGGGTGACACTTTAGAAAATCCTTTCTTAGCAGAAGTTTATGTCATAAGAAGTATTTTTACCACGATTTTCAAGATTTTAGGTTCAGTAGTTTGCGCTGTGCGTTAATTAGTCCCCTAATCCAGACTTTATTTTATATACTATATTAGATATGCGATTTTGCGGTGAATCGATGATCGAAAATTAGTCCAATATCATTTGAAATATTACATAACAGAGGAGAAAGTACGAAGAAAGACGAAGAAGAAATGACGAATTACAAAAGACTTGTAATTTTTTTTTTTTTTCAAAATGTTGAATTTTTCCATAGTAATAACGTATTAAAGCATAAATTTCCTTAAAAATTATCTTTATTTTCTAGATTTCGAATCTGTGAATTTTCCTATAAATGAAATTGGCGATATGACTTGAGAAAATAGATAATATTTGCTTAAATAAAATGGGTAATATTCGTTGATCTGAGTTCGAGTTTATAAATATCACATGCTTTCGGAATTACGGCGAAAAACATTTTAAAAAGTATGAAATTATTTTACAATATGTATGTGTGGCAGAAATTCACACTGAAATTTAAGTATTCGATTCCATTTTTAAAATATTAACTGATATCTATATAAGTTACAATTGAATATGAAAATGTACTCAAAAAGTGATCTCTTTCACCTAAAAAAACACCATTTGTGAGAACATCCTCAAGCTAATGTCACGCTTATGCATTTTTGGCTTAAAATCACATTGTTTAGCGACAAAAGAAAAATAAAAAATTGTAAAGAAACAAATAGTAATTACACATGTGACTCACAATTACATCTGCTTGTTTCTTCTATAAGTCACGTGATGGGACAATTAGATATAAAAAAAAGGAAAAGAACAGAACAGAAAGAAAATGTCGTTAAAATTTCATCTAATCAAATTTTCAGTTTCGTTTCCATATCTAACGCAAGCGATAAAGAGCCAAATATTGTGTATCAAGTGTAATATTTCTTATTAAATTAATTTTTAAGCATTACAAATATTTCTTTCGGGTTTTGATTAAATGTTTCCGTTTTTTAATATTATCACCAGTGTTGGGCACGCTCACAGAAAAAACGAACTAGTTCAAAATCAAACTCAATTTCTCAAAAATGAGTCAAGTTCACGTTCAAATTCAAAATTTTTCAAACGAACTCGTTCAACTCAAACTCATCTATGAAAGTGAGCGAAGTTCACTAAAAACTCGTTTTTTTTTTTTTGGTAATGTACTAGGGGATTCTGCCTCCTCTGAGCTATGCTCGCCAATCCCCGTTCAGACACTGCAGACTAGAGGTCTTCATGGGCCGAAATTTCCAGGCCCGTTCCCGGCCCGTAGAAAAAAATCATTGGCTCGGCTCGGTCTGGTCCAATAAAAAACTTAAAAGTTTGGCCCGAGCCCGACAAAAAAAGTTAAAATCTCGGCCCGAGTGAATGTCTACAAAACATTGATTTTTACGTCTATATGGTTAAAAATTTATCTTGTACGAGGAGTAGAGGTCTGCACGGGCCCAGGCCTCGCCTGAGGCCCGTACCCGGCTCCGCCCGCGAGCCGGGCCGATAAAAAAAATGATCCGGCCTTGCGGCTCGATATAAAAATTTAGACGAAATTGATAAAATATGAGCTTTTTTCAATGAACATGAATTTCGCGAGAATAAGTATAAATGTACGTGACGAGCCGATGCTACTTTGACAAAATCAATTCAGAAATGTAACATGTCCAGCGTAGACAACGGCATCGGACTGTTACATGGTGTCTGACTTGGGCTTCATTGTTTTTTTCCTCAGACTCGTGCTGGGCCGAGATCAGGCTTGCATATTTTTAACATTGTAGAGCCAGACCGGAACTGGGCTTAATTGCTCTCAAGATGTGTAGGGCAGGCAATATGTTTTATGAAAATATTAATAGCGATAATGAACTTCTGTTAACTTAATCTTTGGAAATATACCTTATGGTGGTTCTCAAATTCACTGCTCAACAACATGAAATTTTTACACATTTTCTGACTAATTTTTAACTGCAAAGGCATGAAATTGACAAACCTGACCATTGAAGGCATTTGGTATCGAATAGCATTTTCCATTTTTGATAAATAAATTACTTGTCGAGTTATAAGAGTCAACGTGGTTGCAGGTTTTTCTCCTTTCCAGTGCTGTCGCTTCCGGAAACTGGATTCAAAACGCTGACTTTGATAGTGTTTTCTCAAAGATATATTACCTTTATGAAAAAATGGATAACGCCATTCGATTAGTACATAGTTTCTGAATAAGAACTCCTGACAATTTTATGTGTTTCCGAAAAGAAATGAATTCAGAAATGTGTCAGAAAGTAGCTCCTTTGGATTTGAGAAAAGCCTTAATCCTCAATAAATGACTGAGAAATATTTTCACAAACCTACTTTTTATTATACAGCTTCAAAAGTTATGATGTTTTTAATCCTCTTTTTTTTCTTCTATTCTAAAGTACAATAATCTTTTAATGAATCCATATTTGAATGTTGAAACGTCTAACAAAACTAAGTAATCATTAAATTTGCTAATGTGTATTTTCTGTCTTGCTCAAACATCGTAATTTTAAAATATGCTGTAAAATTATCCTATAAATATGTCTGCTGTATTCTTTAAAGGAATCTTAATTATATGTCGGTCCAGATCGGGCCGGGAATGTTTTCACTGATTTATGTACGTGCCAGGCCGTGAACAGCGAAAATATAAACGGGCCGCGCTCGGACCGAACTTTTAAATTTTACACCGTGTCGGGCCCGGGCCTGGAAATTCCGGCCCGTGCAGACCTCTAACGAGGAGTTCTGAACAGAAATATTTATCTGAACTTTTTTTTTCATGTTTATAATCTTCACTTTTATAGAAGTGCCGCAGGCTGCGATATTTATTTTTTTATTGAATCTCTATTTCTTGTACGTAAATTTTTCAGTTATCATTAATATTGTTAATCCATATTCCATGCATGTTAAAAATCTGCAAAAATGCTATAAAGTAAATTTTCTAAGATGGAATTGCATCGAAAAAGAAAAAAAAAAATTGCGTTATAGACAAGATCCCTTCTTAGCAAGTGTAAATATATTATATATTTTTTTCTTACGTATTAGTATATTATTTTTGTATGGATCAACACGTTTTTCAGTTTAAAACCGAGTTCCGTCATAGGCAGGTTCTTTTTCACACGTTTTATGAAATTTTAATTTAACTAAACTTTAATAAGCGTGGAAATATTACTCTTTAAAAAGAATAAATTTTAATGTTCAAGTGTAGAATAATGGCATTTTAAAAATGCATGCATTTTTTGCAAACATTTTTGGGCCAGGCCTAATTTTACTGACCTTTGAATAGACCAGGTCACTCTGAGACAATGATTTTCATACGGGCTGAAATAAAACTAGGACTGAAAATTTTGGGACGTGAAGACTAGGAATGAAACCAGTCCCGTCTCTGTACAAAAAAATAAACTAGGCCGGTCCGAGCCTTCAGAAAAATATATGGACTGGGACCGGCGCAACCCGGAAAAGAGTGGAGACTAGACCCGGCCCGAGTGCCGTGAATGAAAATCGGTGAAAATCGGCCCGAGCCCGACCCGCAGGCCGACCCGTGCAGACATCTACCGCAGACTCTAAAAGCAGGCTAATTTTGATCGGCTTTAAAAAGATTTCGGCAGATGAAATTATAATTAAAAAAAAAAAAAAAGTGCCAATCTCCCTGTCAATGGGTTTCCATTCATTTCCTTTTGATCGGGAGAATTTTGAGTCAGTGCAAATCACATGCTGTTCAGAGATACAATGGCTGTTTTCGTCTTTGATTAAATAAGATCAGTTAATCATTTGAAAAAAAAAAAAGCTAATGCAAAATGAATTTATTAAAAAGAGTCTTTTCGCGATATTTTTTAAAAATGCTATAAGAAAGTTCTTTTAAATAAAACATTTTAAATGTATCGTTTTAAATCTGAAGCGATTTTCACCAAAGTTTTCTTTCTCTTTTTAATATTCACGTGAAAATACTTTTGTTGCTAGAAAGGAAATATTTTTATTTGCGCTACCTTAGAATTGGCAGCAATAGTTTAAAAGATCATCTGGAAATGTGAAATGTCTCGTGTAAATATATTTTAAATTTGGAACTGTTTGACATTATTATTATTTGGTCACTTTAAATATGACGTAATTCCCTTCATTTATGACTTTTAATACATATTATACATTTATTATTTTACAATTTTCTTTCTCTTTTAAAATTCACGAGTAAGTATTTTTATGACGTAATCTTCAATATTTTCCTTTTTTAATGTGTAATCAGTTATCCTAAGTTAAAAACTTTTTTTTTTCTGTTTATAATAGTCACGTGTAAGTAAATTTTTAATCTGAAGGAAATATTAGTCTTTGCGTTGTTTTTAAAATTGGCAACAGTTTAAAATAATACTCTTTTCTGTATGTGAAAAATATCTCTCAAAATGCTGAAAATTTGAATTTAAAATGGAAGTAAATCCTCAAAAAATTAGTCAAATTAAAATAAAAAAGCAGTCTGCACACCAGAAACTTCGAATGTATGTCCTAAAAAATGATTAAATTCCTATATAGTGTTCCCGCTAGGCCATTTTTGAAGGGCGCAGAGCGCTGCCCTTTTAAAATTGTGTTCTTCCCCAGTCAAATGTGCCCAGCGACCGGTCATGAAAATTTTCCTCGTTCCACGAATTTTGAGAACACTGTCACCACTGCTTCAGAAAACATCCTGTTTCTTCCCAACAACTTGTCATAGCTTCTAGCTAAATTACGTACACATCCCCCCCCCCCTTCATCTAATGGTGGGTGGTAACTCTGGGTGGCCACAGAAATTGGCCCAAAACACAGAGGAAATAAGAAACTCTATGGGAAGACAGGGACTGGACAATTGCGTTGTCCTGTAGCTATTGTATCCTGTTCCTTGCATTGTGATACTATCGCTCAAATCCAATTCTGGTTGCTTAAAAAAAAAGAAGGAAAAGTCTTTTTTTATATTCGTCAGTTTTCTTCCCACGGCTATTGCTATGGTCAAGGTTGTGCATAGGTCATACAAGCACGAAAAATAAAAGAATAAAGTACATGTGTGAAGCGACAAACAGTGGAACAAAAAAAGGTTATTTTAAATGATATTTTACTTCCCGCCTATAGTGATAAAACCCCTAGGCCCTACTTCTTTCTTTTATCGTCAGAAGTAAAAAAAAAATACCATGTGAAAGTAATCTAATTTGGACGTTTACCCGGATAAGAACGGAAAAGAAAGCGAACATAATGCAAGAGAGGTAAGCGAAAGCGAAAGGATAATCAGTAAAAGTATCCAACCTTTTGGCTACTTCGAATCACATCTGAAAAAAAGCCACACAAGCATTGAAAGTACTAATAATAGTATGGTTAGCCCGGCATACTTCTTTTAGGGGGCCCATGCAAGGAACAATTTCGGGGTCCTGCATTTTTATATTTAAAAAAGAAAAGTCTTAAGGGTGTTCTCAAATCCAAAAGGGCAATTTTATGACAAATTTTAATTTATTTTTGTTCGGAAATGCATAAAACTAGCAGTTGTTGTTGTTCAGAAACTGTGTAATCGAGCTGTTTTTTCCGTTTTTTTTTTTTTTTGCAAACGTAATAGATCTTGCAGAAAATAGTGTCAAAGTGGGCGTTTTGAACCTAATTTCCGCGCGAAAGGAGAAAAAAACACTCAAGAAAGATTGAAAAAGTGTTTGTCATGTGATCAAAATCGCTTATAACCAGGACCCGACTTAGGCTATGGAGGGCCCCGGGGCAAGCATCATTCTGGGGGGGGGGGGGGCCTTCTATCTATGTATAGATTTTTTTTGTGAATAATTTGGAAGTGGCTAGTAAGTACTAAACTTCATACATATTGTATGTATTCATGAATTTTGTAACCGGTACTGCTGACGAATCTAGGAAAAAAAGTGACCGGAAAAAACGGGACCGGAAAAAAGTGACAGAAAAAACAAGAGCGGAAAAAACGGGACAAGGAAAAAACGGGACCGGAAAAAACGTGACAAGGAAAAAAGGTGACCGGAAAAAACGTGACAAGGAAGTGTTAAATATTGAACTTGTCGATAAATAAATGCTAAAAACTAAAGTAAATTTTTTCCACTGTTAGTTTCTTACAGCGTGGGGGGGGGGGGGGGGGGGAGGAGTTAATGGGTGAGTTAGACAATTCTAAGATTTGGTCCAAGAAAATACAATTTTAACATTTCATTAAGAGAAGTTTAGTATGACCTACAACGGACAAGTTAGTGCTTTCTACGGAGGGGGGGGGGGGGGGGGTATAAAGAAATACAATTTATTGATTCTTTCAATTCGCTATTGATACTTTATATGTGAGCAAAGATGTTTTATAAGGCGGAGGGGGAGGGAAAAAATTACGTACACAGCTTGTAAAGGGAATAAAATAAAGACGAAGAGAGGAGGCATTTTCTTTAGAGGAATTTTTTCATTATCCTGCTTTTTGCTCGCAGGCTATCAAAGCCCAAGGGCTAATGTGCACGCAGGTTCTCTATGTATGTATGTATGCACTTACGTCTGTATGTACGTAACGCGATAACTCTTGACAGAAACATCCGATTTGCTTTAATTATTTTTTCCATGTTCATTCTGATAAGGCGCTTCCCTGATTAGTTTTGGGGGTTGTTGGTTAAGAGTAAAGGGGGCTACTATGGGTTTTTCTGCAGAATTATTCGATTTGCTCCAAAATTAGTATACCGATTTATTATGTTAAGGAGCTTCCATGATTAGTTTTGGAGGTTCATTAATTAAGTATACACGGGGTAAAGGGGGCTAGACCCCCCTTAATTTAGATAAATGGGTTTTTCATGCCGAGTTATTCGATTTGCACCACATTTAGTATACCGGTTTATTATGCTAAGGAGCTGCCTTGATTAAATTTGGAGGTTTATTGGTTAAGTATGAAGAGGGGGCGGGGGCTAGTCCTCCCTTAATTTAAATAAATGGGTTTTTCATGCAGAATTTTTCGATTTGCTTCAAGTTTGATATATCGGTTTATTCCGATATGGCGCTTCCTTCATTAGGTTTGGAGATTTGTTGGTTGAATATAAAAGGGGGAAAGGGGGGCAAGTCCCCTCTTCATAATTTAGATAAATGGATTTTCATGCTGAATTATCCAATTTATTTTATTTTTTTCTATGTTCATTCTGATAAATGGGCGGGGCAGGTATGGACGTGAGGCGTTGACTATAATGCGTTTATTAAGAAGAGGACTCTCTGGGTCTTAAAATACCTTGACCAAGAAGAGGGCTCTCTCGATTATTGAATATTAATTAATTTAATTTAATTAATTAATATTTGAAAAAAACTGGATCAACACAAGTGTCATCCACTACAAGTTTTAAAAAAATTATTTGAGCTTGATTAAATGAATAATAAGTATTTTATTAACGATTGAAAATTTGAACAAGATATATACATAGCGAAAGTGTGAGCTAATAGTAGGAATTGTAAAAATAATTTCACATTGATGAGAAATAATTAATTAGTTTGCTTTTTAGGCAGTTGGGTTTTTTGACTTTTTAAATTTAATTGTTTATTTAAATATGGCCTTCATGTCGTTTAAAAAATATAAGGTTTACTATGCTTTTAAAATAGATATTAAATTCCTTAAAAAACAAACTTCATATTTTATTTTCTGTTATGTATACAACTTAATAAATAGAATACTTTCCCGTGGTCTTTTATCCGATTTGTTTTTTCCTATGTGCGCTTTTTTTCCGTGATTCCGGTATCTTAAAGAAATGCTTATTTTAATTTATTTTGTTTAGTTTAAATGTTTAGAATAATATATCTGGAAATTCCATGATGAAACCAAAAATTGCAAAAAATTCGACTTCAATCAATTGCTTAATATAAAAAAAAGTAACAAAATATGCTAATTTCTAAATTTAGGCATATCTTAACAAAGATATTTACTTATTATTATTTTTTCTTTATTTGTTCTGTTAATATCTGAAAATACTAATGCCACTGATCAGGACATAAAAAGTTATAAATTGATAAGTGATTCAGAAAGTCTAAAAAAATGTTATTATTATTATTATTATAATTTTATGTTAATAAACAAAAAATTCAAATAGCGTTAAATAAAATAAAAATAATAAAAATAAAACTTTCCGATCGAATCTATTATAACTGACTTCTTTAAAAATTACAGAAAAAAAAAAAGTTTATATGATATTATATATGCGTAAGTCGAAAAACAAGTTGTTATGTGAACGAGCATTCTCGTATGCGAACATTCACAACAATTTTCAATATTTGCATTCTAATTATCAACGGAAAGCATTCTTATTCACATAATGTCCAAATTAAGTAGTAGTGTAAATGTGAATTTTCATATGCGAATATTCAGGAATTTTTTTTTAATATTAGCATTCTTAAACATCAACGGAAAAATATTGGTATTACCGTTCGCGAATATCAAATATCAAGTAGTGATGTTAATTAGAATTATCGTAAGCGAATTTTCAATTTTTTTCAATATTAGCATTCGTAGACATCGACGAAAAATATTTGTATTCGCGTTCGCGAATGTGAAGTTGAAAGAATCTATAAATTGTATTTCCTTAATCCCCACCCCCCCCCCCCTCCCCCGTAGAAGCAGCAGCTTGTCCCTTGTAGAAGTCATGTTAAACTTCTCTTAATGAAATGTTAAAATTGTGTTTTCTTGGATCAAATCTTAGAATTGTCTAACTCACCCATTAACTCTCCCCCCCCCCCCCTCCTACACTGTAAGAAACTGACAGTGGAAAAACTTTACTTTAGTTTTTAGCATTTATTTATCGACAAGTTCAATATTTAACACTTCCTTGTCACGTATTTTCCGGTCACCTTTTTTCCTTGTCACGTTTTTTCCGGTCCCATTTTTTCCTTGTCCCGTATTTTCCGCTCTTGTTTTTTCTGTCACGTTTTTTCCGGTCCCGTTTTTTCCGGTCCCGTTTTTTCCGGTCACCTTTTTACCGTTTACCACTGCTGACACCTGTATACAGGATATCACAAAAAGAGGGTCACAACTTTAAGAAAAAATACTAGTAGGATAATAGTAGAAAAAAATGATAGATTGGTTGACAGGAGTCTTTGCAAACTTTTACTTTGTTTATCTACGTACGTTATAAGATGTCTGAAAGAGAATGCCCAAATTGGTCACAATTAATGGTTTTAACTTGCTATGTTACGAGGAAAACTTTAATAAAGAATTACTATTGAAAACAATAGAGTACCTAGTTAATAAAATTTAATTATTAGTTTTCTAATGATATGGTCTGTTTTTTGCGTGGAGCGGGTACTGGAAGCAGAGAGGGGATAGGGGACTACACTCCCTTCCCAAATGTTTGAAAATATATGAATTTTGGTCCCTTTTGGCTAATTATAATCATTTGGCACCTTTCTACGAAAATGCTGATCACTGTCATGGGGGCCCCCTAAAAAGGTGGCCCGGGACAGCTGCCCTGCATGCCCCAGCTTAAGTCGGGCCCTGTTTATAACTCAATAGGTAATTTATGGATCAAAAAATGGAAAACACAGTTCGATTCGTAATCGCTTCCATGGTCTGGTTTTCCAATTTTATATCTTTCCGTTAAAAAATGAATTTGTAAATGTGTCAAAACGTTTTTCGCTTGCTGAGCAGAGCAGTTGAGAACAGTCTTAACTCTCGTCGGGAGGCGGAGGGGGTGGGGTGGGGGGATAAAAGCATAAGTGGTACTAACCCAGATACAAACCTTTTTCAGGAGTCCATTTTTAAAAAAGCATTTTAGTCTTGTTGGGGGCCCTATAAACGTGAATCTTGAGTACGTTGCGATTATCACACCTTTCTTATGGTTAGTCTAGCATGTAATTTCGAAAACTATGCAAACATCTGAAACAAACTATAATCTTTGAATTCTCTTTGTTATGTCACTGTATAATAAGTTAAATTCTAACCATTAAATTAAAAAGCCCGAATAAGGAGTTGTCATTTGATGTCAACTCAAACCCGACAGAAAAAAAAAATTCAGCTAAGCGGAAATCGACCTAAATCCGCAAAAAAAAATTGTTAGCCAGCAACTCACTGTACTTTTACTGATTCAACTGAATTCGATTCAAAATGAAAGAAAATTAATAACGTATTTAAATGCAATTATAGAAAAGTTGCCTACAACTATGTTTCTAATATAAATATTGTTTCTTATCAAGTATAATGCATATCTATGCATTATACTATATATACTACCTATAATATTTGTTCAAATGTTTCGTTTTATATAGGTAACAATATTCAAGATTTCTTTTTGCAAAATTGGGTTAGCTGAACTTGAACTCTCCCCCAGCTCCTCGTACTCTTTGGATTTACTTGCGTAAATACTGGTTAGGATCTCTTAGAAAGACACCCACGGAGGGCATACCCCCCCCCCTTCTCGGGCCAATATCTTTAGTGTAGATAATCGGACGTCATACACAACACAGCACCCAACAGATGCACATATATAAAAATACGAAACACCATTAAACGCAATCGAAAATAGAAAATACAGCTCTTAGGTTGTTTATATAAAGAATAAGGATGCCTTATTTTGATAAACAAATTAGCGTCAACGTGGCACAACTAACACAATCAACTTTGCCTTTTGTGGATTTGTCAGCAGTTTTATCGTGAGCAACTTATGTTCTTTATTTTCAATTTATGCATTTTAAAAAATTAACTTGGTGCGCCTGATTAGAGGTCTGCATGGGCCCAACCCATAGAAAAAAAGCCCGGCCCGGTATAAAAGTTAAAGTTCGACCCGAGACCGGACCCGCCCATGCAAAAAAAATTATTGCCCCGGTTCGGTATAAATGTTATAAGTTCGGACATAGACCGGCCTTGCTCGGAAAAAAATAAAATCCCGGTTTTACCGAATTTCTGCAAAACATGGATTTTCACGTCGATATGGTTAAAAATTGACTCGTGCGAAGAGTTCTGACCAAAATTATTGTAGCCCTTTTTTTTTTTTTCATGTTTATAATCTGCAGTGTCCTAGCCTGCAAATAAGGCGTAAATGTAGAAAGTATTCTTTTCTCAATTATTATTATATTCATTTTGGATCAACACATTTTTCCGTTTAAGACAGGATTTCATCATAGGCAACTTCTTCCTCCAGGTCTTACTGTTTTTTTTTTTGTTGTTGTTGTTTTTTTTTTTTTTCATATTACTGCCTAGAAATCTACTATTCCTTAAAATGAATAAATTTTAAAGTTTAATTGTAGAATAATGGAGATTTAAAAATATATGAATTTTTTGGGGGCCGGGTCAAATTTTGCTGATTTTTGCACGGACCAGGCCTCGCCGAGACAATGATTTTCATACGTGCTGGGTCGAACTGAAAATTTCGGCCCATGCACACTTAGGAAGAACGAAGCCAGTTCCGGCTCCAGAACGGAAAAAAATGGTTACGCCTGGCCTAGAGGTCTGCACGGGCCCGAGGCCCGTGACCGGCAGAATGGAGGAGAATTTTCAAACGGGCCGGGCCGGCAGAATTAGGACAATTTTTTCAACGGGACGGGCCGGCAAAAAAATTGAATGGGCCTGAAGGGCCGGACCCGGCCGATAAAAAAAATTAATCGGGCCTATCGGCCCGATATAAGAATTTGAGAGGAGCAGATAAAATACGAGGTCATTTCCAATGAATATGACTTTTTCGAGAAGTATAAATGTGCGTTACGAGCCGATGAGAGTTTAACAACATCAATACAGAAATGTAACATGTCCATCGTAGAGATCGGCATCGTACAGTTACATGATGCCTGATGCCGGGTTTAATTTTTTTCGGCAGACTTGTGCCGGGACGGAACTGGTCTTAATCATTCTCAGGATGTGTAGGACAGGCATTATGTTTTGTAAAAGTATTAAGAGCGATAATGAACTTCTGTTAATAGTATCTTTGGAAATGTACCTTAAGGTGATTCTCATATTTACTGCTCAACAATGCGAAACTCTCAGACATATTTTCTGACTCATTTTTAACTATAAAGGCATAAAATTGACAGGCTGAGTATTGAAGGCAATTGGGATCAAATAGCGTTTCCATTTTTCATAAATTACGTACAGAGATAACAGAGACTCTTGTCACGTGACTGTACGTTTTCTCCTTTCCTGTGCTATCGCTTCCGGAAATTCGATTCAAAACGCTAACTTTGGCAGTATTTTCTGAAAGATATATTACTTTTATCTAAAAAAAAAACGGCATTTACATGGTTTCTGAATAAGAATACCTGCCAATCTCATGCGTTTCCGAAAAGAAATGAATTCATAAATGTATCAAAATGTAGCTCCTTTGGATTTGAGAAAAGCCTTAAAAATGACAGAAATATTTTCACAAATCTACCTTTTATTATAAGCTTCAAAAGTTATCATGTTTTTTAACCCTTTATTCTAAACTACAATGATTTTTTAATGAACCCTTATTTAAATTTTGAAACGTCTGTAGAGACGTTGACTAAAACACTGTAAGTAATCGTTAACGTTTACTATTGTGTGTTTTCTATTTTGCGAACACATAGTAATTTAAAATATACTGTAAAATGTTCCCATAAATATGCATGTAGTATTCATTAAAAGAATCTTAATTGTATGTCGAGAAAAAACGGAATTTTTTGTAGACATTTAGTCGGGCCGGGCCTGTTTTCACTGATTTTTGTACGGGCCGGGCCGAGAACGGTAAAAATGTAAACGGGCCGGGCCGGGCTCGGGCCGAACATTCAATTTTTACACCGGGCCGGGCCAAAATAGCTTTCCTTCGGGCCGGTCCGGGCCCGGGCCTGGAAATTCCGGCCCGTGCAGACCTCTAGCCTGGCCTGACTCGGTCCTTCAGAAAAAAGTAAGGCCCAAGCTCAGACCGGCTCGTAAAGAGTAATGACTTGCCCCGCCCATCTCGAGCCTTCAGAAAAAATAAGTTCCGGCTAGTAAAAATTGAAGATCAGGCCTGGCTCTAGTGTCTCAAATGAAAATATGCCCGGCCCCGGCAAGTGCAGACCTCCAACGCCGGTTACCTCTATAAAGAGGCCTTTGTGCAGAAAAAAACAAACAAGCAAGGTTGTAACCTGGCCAGAAAATTTTGATCCGTGCAGACATCTAGGAAGAATAAAGCACAAGCCTAGAAATAACTACGGTACGGCCCGGCCTGGGACTCCAGAGGAAACAAGACCCAGGCACGACCCAGAAAAACTGATGATCAGACTCGACCCGTCCTGAGTCCGTGTCGGCTTCTAAATGGCATTTGAATTTTTTTTTTTAATTATGAAAAAAATTGAGTTTGAGTTGTAAATTTCGTTCAAACTCACGGATTTTTTGAGCTTTCGTTCAGCTCACGTTCGTTTATAAAAAAGTGAGTCAAGTTCAACTCACCGTTCACAGAAATTGAACTAAGTTCGTGAGTTTTTGCTCAATGAACGCGTTCATACCCAACACTGATTATCACTCATTAAAACGGATTTTCTTCTTCTTTTTTTTTTCATTTAAATAAAATTAGTAACAGTTTTTCTTTTATTTTTCGAGGTTTAATAGCCGTTTCAATTTTTTTTTATCAACGGTGAATTTCGCCAAGAAATAAAATGGTAACCTTATCGCCCAAAATAACAGAATTTTCCGTCATAATTCTAAAACTAATATAGGTAGAATAATGTGTTATAAATTAAAACCTTCCCTGAAACAATACCTATCTAACGGTATAGGTTCCGTAAAAATCCATGCAGTAGAACTTGAAATCTAGGCGTTCGGAAAGAAATTTCCGTTTGGATTTTATATATATAATAGATAATAGAATAGATAATAGATTTTATATATATATAATAGAATACATAATAGATTATGTGTTATGAACTATCTCAAAGTTTAAAACAGATTGCATTGTTAGATTTCCTAGTTTTAAGAATATCGCGTTATGTTAGTTCCACATTCCACCACCAGGGAGCGCATTCTATTCTTAACGAAAGCGTATCTGAACGAAACTCCTTCATGCAACCTTTCCGTAGATACATAAATCGGGAGGGTGGCGGTCTTAACCAATAATTTAAGATAATTGCTGAAATTACTACGAAAAATATTTTAAAGGGGCTCTACGCGGGCCCGTAATAGAGTTAGAGGAAATCGGAAGACGGCAAAATAATCGCGGGGAAAAGTTTGCTTGGGTGCTTCGCAGCTACTTTTGGCGCGAGATCTAAGCTCTACGACCAATAGGAGCCCAGATATTTAAGGAAATATGAAGTAACAAAGTCCAAAATAATAGAATTTTCTGTAATAATTCTATAACTAATCTAGGTAGAATGATGTGTTATAGCTTAAAACCTTCCCTGGAACGATACATATCTAACGGTATAAGTTCCGTAAAAATCCATGCGGTAGAACTCGAAATCTCGGCGTTCGGAACGAAATTTCCGTTTGGATTTTATATATATAATAGATGAAATTTAGAGAGAAAATTATTGTTTGGAGAGAAAATGTTATTTAGAAAAAAATATTTCCGACATTTACCATATGACACTACCACATATTTTTTCTTTACCTATGCTTTGTAATTCATGATTACTTATTCAGTAAAATATCATTTTTATCATTAGATGAAAGAAAATATTGGGCAGAACATATTTTAAGAGAGAGGAGAAGATTTTGAAATTTAGTTCCCAAATATGATTTTTATTTTTAAAGATTAAGTTCAATTTTTTTCCCATAAAAGCTATCCGGTTCTACAAGAGTATTGTTTAAAACATCTTATCTTAATTCAACATTCAACTGGAACATCCTTTACACCTAATGTTGCAGTTAACTCTTTGAAAAAAAATTTCAAAAAGGGTCGTTTTTCAGAAAAACGTTTCCCCCCTTATTGCAATGACCTTCCAGGGCATAATCTAAAAGGTACCGATAAACCAAAAATATGTTCTTAAAGCTGAAACCTTCTTCTAATCGAGGGTGTAATCGGTTTAAAAAATATATAAATTTGAACTCATTCCAATGCATCAGCAAACTCAGGTAA
Organism: Maratus speciosus; assembly: GCA_963932465.1. Taxonomy (NCBI): domain Eukaryota; kingdom Metazoa; phylum Arthropoda; class Arachnida; order Araneae; family Salticidae; genus Maratus; species Maratus speciosus. The sequence continues at coordinate 322,935,589 of OZ010800.1, read as the reverse complement.
CTTCGCACCTCACCGAGAAGATAATTTATCTTCGTTAAAAGTAACTAAACATCCATATTTTAACACAACCTTTTTAGAACATCTCAATAGACAGATTTATATCACCTTAAAAATTTTTGAAAACTTCGGAAAGGGTTGAAATATTTTTTGCAAAATAAAATGTGTGAAAATTTCGATGAAAACAATAAAAACCTGACTGTTTTGCTCGCTTTCAGTACACATAAACTCCGAAAATCAAATGCCAAATAGCATATACAGTAGACTCTCTCAAATCTGCAAGCCTAAAATCCACATATCATCGCAGATGTAAACAGTGAAACTTTCAGTTCAAATGGAGGAGCAAAATCACAGAACTTTTTAGTTTTATATCATTCCATATGTATTTTAATAAGTAATTCTCGATAATATGACTGAACTCGTGGTTTTTCTGAAGGAAGTATAAATTTATTTATGAAAAGAAATCACGATATTGCTGATATCTTCTGGTAATCACAATCTGTTTACCAAATATATTTATGTATTAAACAAGCTTTTTTGATTATTAAAACTGGCTAAACCTGAAATAAAACTTCCTTACTCTACGATTTTGATGTGAATTGATAGAGTACTTTCAAGAGGAAAGTTTCATTGAATAATTCAAGTAAAATGTAACTCATCTTTATTATACATTATTGATTATTTACTTGACCTTTAATAATTTAATAATTTTTTTAATTATCTTACATTTTATCATTTTAGTTTATTACTTTACTTAATTATTTTAATATTGTACTATGTCACAAGAATTCATTATAATTTTGATTGCATTATTACTTCAAATTACCATTCAGAAAATATAAACAAAGCCATGACCTGAAATCTGCAAAATTCTAAAATCCGCACAACTTCTGATCCCAAGCTGTGCAGACTTGAGGGAGTTTACTGTACTTTCAATTCAATATTTTTTTGAATTTTTTTTCATTTAAAAATATAAATTTAGAGAAAATGGAATTAAAGATATAAAATCATACAAATTTGAGGTTCATTTAAGGGTGATTCACCACCGACCCGGAAAACACCGGGCGAGTCAGCTAGTCCTAGTTTTCAAATAAAAAAAGCTTACATATTGAAATTTACTTTTAATTCAACTTTTATTTTAATGTTTTTTATAGTTTAATTTTAATAAATGTTATTAACAGTTCAGTTTTTAAATGAGTAAGATCTTGTCTCATGATAGACATTTTTGTGAAAATGGGGGTGGAGTGAATCCCTAAAAGTGCCATAATTTACTTCATTGTGTAAGTTAAAGAACATGTTTATGATCATTTTCAACAAAGAAATCCTGAGTTTAATTTAGACCCTCATGTTGAAAATTTTAAATTTTGAAAATGACTTTTTTGACAATTTTTTTAATTATTTAATATAAATTTGGGCTGTTATCATATTTTTTTATCAAAATTTTCAAAAAGATTTTAGCATTAGCAATTGAGAAATAAACTTTTTTGTAAACAGCAGCAGCTGAATCTGAGAGTCTCACGAATGACAAATGATGCAAAATCACAAAATTTCAAAGGACTACAAAATAAAAAGTTATTGAAATAGAGAAAGACAATATTAGGAGATTGATTATAACCACAAAGAAAAGAAGTATACCAAGTTTCATGAAAATCTGAGATGGTGGGCGTTTGGGGTCAGGTTGAATTGACATGGAATGGTAAACTCGTTAAAATTTGATGTAATTTGGGTATGGTGAAAAAGGGGAACATTTAGCATCCCGTGTGGGGTTCCGCAAGACGGGTCTCTCGGAATCTCTGAAAAGCAGAACACCTGGCAACACTAAGTTCACACTACAATAATTCATGCAATTCAGGTTGCTGGGATTTTCACAAAAAGTTTGACCACAAGTGTGTGTCAGATGAAAATAAATACGTATTTGAATGAATGTGAATGAGCATATATTCAATTTGTTGCATGAGAAATGAAATATATATAAGAAGTGTGATAATAGATTATCCTTTCGTTAAGAACATTTTTTTCTTCTTTCGAAGTATGAAAAATATTACCAACTTTTCGTTTTTAATACACACAAAAACACATGCTTTGTATTTGTGATAGTTTATGCACATATACACATGTTACATGCATGTAGATTGGGAGGTATCCTCTATTCAAAGATATAAGTATACAAATATGTAAGTGTTAGGAATTGAAAAAGTGTTTGCTAAATAGAGATATCCGTTTTTTGGGAGTGACCATTATGGAGATCTTATTAGTCTTATTGTACATAGATTTTTAATCAGAAAAATATTAAAAATTACAGCAAAGTGGCACATAAAATATCCCAATAGAATTTTCCTCAATATTTTTCCCAATCTGGTTGCAACATTTCAAAGCAAAAAAACTAGTCGTTTTTAGAAACTGAAAAAAAAGAGCTTTATTTTTAAATGAACACAGTTCAAAATATATTCAACATATTCAATACATATATATTTTTTGTAATGAAAAAAATGTGTTTAAGCTAAAAAAAAAAAAAAAAAAAAAGATAGAAATCTAAAGACCTTTTATGATAGTTTCACAGAAAATTTTATTTTAAACATAAGGAGCATACAATTTTTGAAATTAAAATTAAAATTGGAACTAATTTTTGAAAAATCACTACTTTTGAAATGCAATTCTGAAAAGTGCAATTTTTAAAAAATCTGTAAACACACTCATTCAACACCCCATTCATGCTTAATAAATATCTTAACACCAATAGTTTGCTTTTGTTTAGAAGATTTCATGTCATCAAAAAAAATAATAAAGCATCGTGTATATTTCATAAGACTAAAATTTCAAAACTAGAGAAAAAAAAAATTGCGAAAAATCCTTTTCGGATATCATGTTGTGCACTTACAAGGAGATGTTTCGAAGTCAGGGACACAGAATGCTACGAATGTTTGTGTATCAACAGAATATAGTTGCTATATAAATATATGAAAGCCATGAAGCATAATACCCAGGGGGCGTCTTGAGAAAATAGGACTCTCAAGTGAATAAGTGAATGAAAAAGCATCAATGATTAAATTTTATATGTCTTTTCATGTTCAAAATAATGCTGGCACCTGTGAATATAAATAGAACAAAAAAGAAAATGATGAAATAAAAAAATGTACATATATTTATTAATTAACGGCATAGTGTCATTCAAAATTCAATATCATTATTTTTAAGACCCGTATTTAAAACTCTTAGTGCCAGAAGGTAAAGTGGTGTGTCAGAAACTTTTAACGTGTTAAGGGTTTTTGTGCTGTAAGTACTTAATGTGAGAATTCCTCTCTGCTCCTCACCCCAATATATACAGTAAATTTTGTGAAAGCAAAACCTGTTATAAATGAGACAATTGTCCTGGTGGAAGAAATACCGCAAAATAAATTTACCTGCAAAGACAGAAACCTGTGTAAAATTGAATTTTTTTTTAGTTCATAGCGATTTTGTTTTCACAGGTTTTACCATATAACTGCAGTTATGGTGAAATTGCCTCTTTCTCTAGAGATGATGTCTGGATCCAAAACTGAGGAATGTAAGCTCTTGAGATCAGAAATTTTAAAGAATCGAAGAATAGTGTTTGTAAATGAATATTGGAGCCTTAAAATCTGGTTTTGATACATATTTTTTATTTTCTTTGTCTTCATTACTGAAGCATCATTTTATGCTTTAGTATGGAGAAAGAATCCATAATTTTTATCAGCGATGTTCTTATGAACAAAATCATTATGAACAAGAATGTTTTTATGAATTACATCTTTGTCTTGAAATAATTTAAATTCAGATTGCTATTGTTAAAAATTTTGCAACTGCCAAATTAGTAAACCATAAATCCCCCCCCCCTTTTTTTTGAAAGAAAAAAATTTTTTACTGATGTTTAGTAATTTGATAGCTACAATTGTTGACATGAAATAAGCAGCTTACCACATACAGTGCTTTGGTGCAAAATTATTACTGGTGCTCTACTAAAGGAAAAAATACCAAATTATGTTTTAATTGTTGATAAAAGAAAAAAGTCTTTAAAAAATGTTCAATTAAGAGCAGTCTTATATAAAAGCTAATCCCTTAACCCCTTGAGGGGCACCAGTATATATTATATACCACTTACGATTAATGAAATTTTACACTAGAAAAATTTTATTAAATTTTACTTTTCTAACTTTGTTGGAAAAAAGCTGTAAAATTGCTTTGACCCCTTTATTTTGAAATAGAATTTTTCAAAGATTCCAGTGGGAATTCAGCATTTCACAAACGTAATTGTTTGCCCCTCAAGGGGTTAAGTACCTTTAACATATATCTTGAAGTAATTCAATTCCATTCAAAATAAGATCACAAATTTTAAGAATTTTTACATAAAAAGTAGATTAAGCAAATAAAAAAATTACCTGTAATTCACGGACTGATTCAGTTTCATCTGCCTCAGCTAAGAGTTTTATATCACTCTTACTCACAATATTACTAAAATCTGAGAAGAAAAGTAATTTATATTATTTGTCAGCACAAATGAAAATTTCATAATTTTACAGGGTATATATGTATATATATATATATATATTGCTCAAATAAATAAAGAATTTAAGGTATTACTTAGTTATCCTGTCAACCAATTTCGCCAAATTATACAAATTGACATAATTTTGATTTTAAATAACGAAAAAACAAATAAATTACTAGTATTAAAAAATGCTCTGACGAGCACCAAAAAAGGCTAATATGTTTTTAAGTATGAAAAAGGGTTTGACAAGTGCTTCTAATTGAGCATGAAAAAGGACAAGGGGTCCCTTCTTGGCTGCAGCTCACTGTCAATGCCAACTTTGAAAAAATCATATTTGCGCTTATAACATATAAAATAAATTCGCAGTACTTTAGTAAAACTTTCCGCCGCGCTTTACATCTTAACTCCACTGTCCTACTATTGTACTGCGCATACGCCTGCAATGCAACTTTGTACAGTGCACTGTGTACCATTATTTCTCTACAAATTATACTACACTGTACATTCCTATTATGCTTTTGAACCTCAGCGCACACTCACACTGTACTTTTGTACTTCCGTATTAAAGGTGTATGCGTCTAATGTTCGTTTATAATTTACATATGCACTGTTATACTGCATAGTACATCTTACAGCCACAGCCACTTGGATATAATTTCAACAATCAATGAATCCATTATACTGTTATGCGTGCACATGTAGAATTGTTCCTGTGCAGAGTGCTGCAACAGTCTGCACTGCACTACAAATCAGTTTTCTGTACAGTTCTACACTGCGGGCGTGCTTGGTGGCATTGCATGAGTGTGATATGCTACAGGAACTAAGATTTTTGGTACTAAGTCGCCTTACGTTCATATTTAATCAGGCTGCGTCTTTACTGGCTGTGTCTTTACACTACACATTTTTATTGTAACTGTGGCTGATTTTTTTTTATATGGAAAAACCGCAAATATGATTTTTTCAAAGTTGGCATTGACAGTGAGCTGCAGCCAAGAAGGGACCCCTTGTCCTTTTTCATGCTCAATTAGAAGCACTTGTCAAACCCTTTTTCATACTTAAAAACATATTAGCCTTTTTTGGTGCTCGTCAGAGCATTTTTTAATACTAGTCATTTAAATTTTTTGATAATTATATATTGAATATAAATAAACCTGAGTTGCTTTTAAATATTCCCAATACTTTTTCTTATTTCGCACAATAAGGCACTATTTAACCAAGTAATGCACACTGTTTTAAGAGGTTCAGAGTTTTTTAATCAAATTCACGTTATTTTTATTCATAATTTAATTTACTTGGGCTCCCTTAAATATAATTAATATAATTCCTTAAACTGATATTATTTTTTGTTGCATTAAAATATCTCAATTTGTTGATTCTCTCTAAACAAGTAAACCCTGTTGGTTTACAATGGAAGTCTACAGGTATTTGGCGATATATCGCCAAGTTGGCGACAAATTTGGCTGTGTTTGGCGATAGAAAAGGGTCCAGCCTATGGTAACCCCTCCCCCCTCCCTTATAGGTATGGAGATGCATTAAATGCTGTTCTATAAATAATGAGATGCGTTTCATTCGAGCGTTGCCATTAAACAATTAACAAATAATCGCGATTTCTGTGACACATACGATAGCGTAATATATATATAGATTATCGTGGAAATCGAAGGCTGAGTCCATATCGTATCGTTTAGCTAGACCGGTTATACTAACTTCGTTCTCATGTTTTGCTACAATTTCTTTTATTGAACAGTAATTCGCTTAAGCTTCTATTACTGCTATCACAAAGCACTTTTTATTCTTAGAAGCCATAATGAGAGCTAATATTAGCGCAAACCTGAGTAAAGGTAAAACAAAAAGTTAATTTTTTTACAGTAATAAAGGTACACAAAGCTCTCTGATATGCACACCTTACTCCAAACTTGACTAATAACAACAGTTATGTGAGGGTTGCCAACTGAACTATTCGGCAGCCTTGGTCGTGAACCGAGATATTGCACGCCCACCAAGTCAAATTTTGATCATCGAAGTTGGACATAAACCGAACTGGTCATAAACAGAGGTGGTTGTGAACCGAGGTTCCTCTTATATTTTGACCTATAAGTTTGCAAATATGGCATTATTTATATATTCGATGGCGATGATCATTAAGCATCTTGGCGATTTTGGCAATGAAACTCACCAATTTCAAAGTAACGTTCCGAAGTGTACTTGAATCGCCACAGACGTCATTTGAACATCACCTTGACGCGATTTTTTTCTGACGCCAATGTCATATACGCACAGTGGTACTTACTATCGCCAAAGTTTTATTATTTTGCTTGATATGGTAACCCGAATGTTGTTGTTTATTTATTAATAAATTGTTTATTTACTTTTATTTTCTTATTTAAATTTATATAAACTGTTTTGTTCTATTGTTATTAATTAAACTTTTTTAAATTTATTGTTAATTCCTTTTTAAAAATATATATGTAACTGGTATTCGAAAACGAGGTTTTCGACAAATTGGCGTCAGAAAAAATATCGCGCGAACGTGGTGCGTATACGACATCTGTACCATACTTGTTAGAATTTGATTATCCTGTCGACCAAAAAATTATCACCAAACTATAAGATTAAATGACAATAATGGATCATAGCAAATGTTACATTCACTTGACATTAAACTCGATACACGTGTTTGTTATGTCATCAAGTGATTTTTAATTCAAGTTTTGGCACAGATATCATATACGCCCCATATTGGCACGATTTTTTTGACGCCGCCAATGTCATATACGCACTAGGTACTTAACTGGCGCCAAAGTGTTGTTATTTTACTTAATATGGTAACCCGGATATAGATGATATATGAACGATGTTTTCGCCAAATTGGCGTCGTAAAAAATCGTGCCAATATGGAGCGTATATGACATCTGTGCCCAAGTTTTTATTAATATTTTTTTCAATTCCTAATATTAGCTCACACTCTCCCTATATTTATTTATATATTTATATATTTATCTTGTACAAATTTTCAATCGTTAATAAAATACTCATTATTCATCCTATCAGGTTGAAATAAATTTTTTTAAACTTGTACTGGATGACAATTGATGTTAATAAAGTTTTTTCAAATATTAATTAATTAATTAAATTTTAATTAATTTTAGTTTTGCATGGGAAACAAAATGGCCGCCATTGGTTATTGAATTTCAATGAAAGTATTTTCAATAAGGGTTACCATAGGAGGGTGACCCTGTTCTGTCGCCAAATACCGCCAAGTTTGTCGCCAACGTGGCGATATATCGCCAAATTTGGCGGCCAAAATGAGTCGCCAAAAGTGACGCCAACTTGGCGCTATCTGTAATATTTCGCCAAATTCCCATAGAGTTCCATTGTAAACCTACTTGCTTATAGAAAATCAACAAATTGAGATATTTTAATGCAACAAAAACTCATATTAGCTTGATTATATTAAATTTTTCTTTGATGGCCTAAGTAGGAATTGACTTTAAAAACAAAATTTTTATATTACTTGTTATTAATGTTTTACTAATTTGTTTATTCTTCCGTTATTTAAAATAAAAATTACGTCAGTTTGTATCATTTGACGAATAGTTTGGCGAAACTGGTCGACGGGATAATCAAGTAGTACCGTATCTTTTTGCTGTACATTTTCGACAATATCTCAAGCAAAAGTACCTAAAGTTAAACGAAACCCTAATTATTTAAGGCACAGATGTCATAAATACACCGGGTTTGGCACGGGGTTTTTTTTTCTGACGTCAATTTAACGAAAACCTCGTTTTCGAATAGCAGTTACAGATATATTTTTAAATTACTTTATATTCTTTTAAAAAGAAATAACTATAAATAATGAAAAGTTTAATTAATAACTATAGAACCAAACAATTTATATACTTTTAATAAATAAAATAAAAGCAAATAAAAAAATAATTGATAAATAAACAACAATAGCTCAGTTACTGTATCAGGCAAAATAATGCATTATCGGGGCAGTTATGTACTCTGGTGCGTATATGACATCTATTCCTTATTTAAAATAGATGGAATGGTATTTTTTAAGGTATGCTTAGTATGTGAAGTATTTATATTACTGCATACCTATCGCTTGTGTAAGTCAGAATGTTATGATGATAATTAAAAAAAACTTACATTTAGCTTCTGAACAGAAGCTTGGGATTTACCCTGTTTTATTTTTCCTATCAACTCGTTTGTACTCCATTGTGTCTATTACTCCAGTTCAAAATATTAATCAAGAAAGTTTATATAAATATTTATGAAAATTATGTATTATCTGCTTAGGTTGACGTCGGTTTCAAAAGTACAAAAATCTGTCAGTTGAATTTCAATTTTTATTGACTTATGAAAACAAAAGTACACGTGTTATCCCTTTTTTTTTAAATTATTGTACTGCTTTTTAGGGAGTGGCAACACGAAATAAGTTATTGAATTAGAAAATTAGAAAATGAAAAGGAGAGATTTCTATAATTTTATGGAGACATTATAAAAGACAAATTCGATTTTCTCAGCGACCGTCAAACATACAAAGATGAAAAAAAACCTATTCTAAGTTTTAACAAGAGGATCAAAATAAAACAAAAACGAAGTTAATCCACCCACTGGAACGTTAGCTACACTTTGTTGAATTTTGTGTCTTCATTTTTTCGTTTAAGGTTAAATAAAAAACTACTGAAAGCTACAGTATTTTTTTAAATGCTATCAGTTTATTCATCTTGTCGAGTTCTATCTTTCAAAAGAAAAATCATTGTCGCACGTCAACTGGTTCGCCAGAAATTTAAGAAAGTCGTTTGCATTTTCTATTTCTTAATCATATTATAGCTTAACGCTACCGCGTTTGCTATGATAGTATAACATTAATAAAAATACAAATAAAACGTCGAAATAAAAATCACTTGATGATGTAAACACGTACGTAACTTGCTAAAGTCAAGTGAATATGACATTTACGATCAACCATTATTGGCATTTAATCTTTATAGTTTGGCGATAGATTTTTGGTTGACAGGATAACTAAGTAGTACCGAATTTAAAATACATCATGAAATTAACATTTGATAAAATGCAAATTTCAATTTAAAACATACTAGGTGAGAAGTTTTGTAAAATAAATAAAATCGGCATTTATAAGGAAAACTATTTGCTCATTCTAAGAAATTTTAAATTAATTTTTAACTAGCACATTTATTCTGAGAATTATTTATAGAGAGTCTTTGAATTTAAATGTACAATTTTTTTCTATTTTTATTTATTACTAGCTGAGCCCACCGGCATTGCCCAGGCCTGTGGCAATATTTAAAAATGAACCTTAAATTTGTCTGATTCCCGGTAGCAGAAAGTCCAAGGCGTTGGATGGGCATCGCAGATTCTTTTTACATCAAACCTTTATTTTACTTTATATTATGTTTACCTCTTTATTAATTTATAAAAATATATAAGATTATTATTAATAAAAATGATTAAAATGCATAAAGATGTTCAGGTGTGGGGAAATACATCATTTTACTCCCCACTGGCGAGTGGATTTTCTGACAGGGTGAGTGAATTTGTAGGCAGTATTTAAAAAATGTAAACTTGGTACTAAGTTCTATTCTTTATTAAACTTTTCTCTCCTGTATATTTTTCTTGGGGAAAAAATGTATATGTGAAAATGTATTGTAGCAATAGTAATCAACTATTTTTGCAATCGCCTAAGTTTTATTATAACAATTTCCAACAGTACATTGCATTTTGCTGGCGGATAATAAATAACGAAAAAACAAATAAATTAGTATAACATTAATAAAAATACAAATAAAACGTCGAAATAAAAATCACTTGATGATGTAAACACGTACGTAACTTGCTAAAGTCAAGTGAATATGACATTTACGATCAACCATTATTGGCATTTAATCTTTATAGTTTGGCGATAGATTTTTGGTTGACAGGATAACTAAGTAGTACCGAATTTAAAATACATCATGAAATTAACATTTGATAAAATGCAAATTTCAATTTAAAACATACTAGGTGAGAAGTTTTGTAAAATAAATAAAATCGGCATTTATAAGGAAAACTATTTGCTCATTCTAAGAAATTTTAAATTAATTTTTAACTAGCACATTTATTCTGAGAATTATTTATAGAGAGTCTTTGAATTTAAATGTACAATTTTTTTCTATTTTTATTTATTACTAGCTGAGCCCACCGGCACTGCCCAGGCCTGTGGCAATATTTAAAAATGAACCTTAAATTTGTCTGATTCCCGGTAGCAGAAAGTCCAAGGCGTTGGATGGGCATCGCAGATTCTTTTTACATCAAACCTTTATTTTACTTTATATTATGTTTACCTCTTTATTAATTTATAAAAATATATAAGATTATTATTAATAAAAATGATTAAAATGCATAAAGATGTTCAGGTGTGGGGAAATACATCATTTTACTCCCCACTGGCGAGTGGATTTTCTGACAGGGTGAGTGAATTTGTAGGCAGTATTTAAAAAATGTAAACTTTGTACTAAGTTCTATTCTTTATTAAACTTTTCTCTCCTGTATATTTTTCTTGGGGAAAAAATGTATATGTGAAAATGTATTGTAGCAATAGTAATCAACTATTTTTGCAATCGCCTAAGTTTTATTATAACAATTTCCAACAGTACATTGCATTTTGCTGGCGGATAAAATAAATCCTTGGCTGGTAAGATTTTTTCAAAATTTCCCACCCCTGAAGATGTTACAGGTAAATGATTGTTTGATTAATTAGTGCTTCAATTAAAAAATATTTTAAGTGCAGATTATTTTCTGCTCCTGAAGTATCTGTCCCAGACATTTGGAGAATTTTCTGCTACTGAAGTCTGATTTTATATCTTTAACTCGATTTTGTCACCAGAAAAATTTATTTTCTGGTGAAATGCCCCCTAATAGTCACCAATCGAAGGCCCATGAACAGTTTCACCTTCGGTCAAGCCCTCAAATGAGGTCAAATCTTGTTGTAGCTTAATTAAGAGCTGAGTTAGAAAATTGACCTTCACAGGGCAGACAAATTTGAGTGAGAGGGGAGGGAGGGGGAGGAGGGGGGGTAGATAAGTTCATAATATGAAAGAGTAGTCCGAGGGTTTTATGATGATATATCACATGAGGGTTTAGCAGGCGTGCTGAGTACGCACTGCAAAATCTTGTAGAAAAACCCAGTCTCGAATATTTTAGTTTTACATTCCACCACCAGGAGGCAAAATCTATTCTTTACAAAACTGTTTGCGAACGAAACTCCATTAAACAATAAAACTGTAGCTATATTAGTCAAGGGGGTGGTGGACTTAAGCAAGAATTTAAGATATTTGCTGAAATTACTATTCGAAAATGGTGGTAAGTACACTTTTGAAATTTTGATATTAAATAAGCAATATTTATAACAGGGGTTCGTAAAAAAATGGCATCTAAAACGGTAGAAAATGGTATGGTTTCAAATATTTGATTGTGCCCCTCCCAAAAAAAATTTATCGCCCCCACCCCCTTCCCCCGCTGAAATTTGATGTTCTCTAATTTTTAATATCTTTATTATGTGTTATAAACTATCTAAAAGTTCCAAATCGATCGGTTCGTCAGTTTTCTTAATTTTAACCTACCCCTAGACATATTAGTCAAGGGGATGTGGGCTTAAGCAAGAATTTAAGATATTTGCTGAAATTACTATTCAAAAATAGTGGTAAGTACACTTTTGAAATTTTTATATTAAGTATTATTTATCCCTGGATTCCATCAAAAAACCGTATGGTTTTAAATATTTGATCACCCCCCCCACTTCCTCACCCGAAATTTGATGCCCCCTATTTTTTAAAATCTTTATTATGTGTTATAAACAATCTGAAAGTTTCAAATCGATCGGTTTGTCAGTATTCTTAATTTTAACAAATTCGCGTTTCAACAAAGAATTTCTTTTCCTTTTTAAAAATAGAATTTTTTATAAAACAAAAACTTGAGGATCGATTTTTATAAAATTTAGATATTATTAAACAGCGTTTAAAGATAGGGCTAGATGCATAACTTTAAAATCTCTAAATAGGGCATTTTTAAAAATTTGATGGCATTCCAAAGAATCCTAGTATAAAAATCCTTTGTGATTGGAAAGACTGGCTTTTAAATTGAGAGTTTGAAATGAATAATCCAATTAATGAAATAATAATTAATATCTAAGGTTATAATTGAGTGCCTGTGAAAAAATTTACATATCTGAAATCAGCGAAAAATTTCACATCTATTAAATCTATAAATTTAATATTTAAAAAATCTTATATTCGTTTGAAAATGTCCACTCTGAAAGGCATGGGTTGTCTGCAGTGGCATCGATGGGAGAGATTTCGAACTTTTCTTTCAAAGGAAATAAAAAGATTTTTTATAAATCGATTTTTCGTGGATTTTTTTACTTCTTGAAACCATACCGGAATAATTTTTAGAATTTCTGAAAGGGGAATTTTTTTTTTGTGTCTGGCTTTGCAATTTTCAAGTTTTTAGGCCCAGTAGAATTCAAGATACACCCCTTTAAAAAAAGCCCCAGTTCATTTATTGCCCTAGCAGCGCTGTAATTCTATTAACACTCCCTCCTCTCTTCCAGTTCTCAAAGAAAATGTCTGCAGTTTGATAAAAATCTATGTTTTTGTTGAATTATGAATACTCCCCCATTCTTTTAATTTGGGGTTTTTAATTAATTTCTCAACTAATAATTAGAAATTTAAAATTCTGAAACTCAGGTACATCAGGAAAGGCCTTCAACTTTCCTCACAAAATTTTTTAGCCTTATACGTGCCGTAGATTTTGCTAGCCATCGCACATACGCACACACATAGAGCAAAACTTTCTTTTATTAGTACAGTAGACTCTCTCAAATCCGCAACCCTATCCACAAATGCCTAAAATCCGCATATCATTATAGATGTAAACAATGAAAGTTTTAGTTCAGATGCAAGAACAAAATTACAAAAATTTTTAGTTTTATATCACTCTGCATGAATTTTAATATGTAATTCTCGATAATATGACTAAACTCAGGGTTTTTCATGAAGGAAGTATAAATTTATTTCTGGAAAAAATCCAGATATTGCCAATATCATTGGTTATCATAATCTTTTTACTAACTATATTTATGTATTAATCATACTTTTTTGCTTATTAAGTCTAACTAAACCTGAAATACAACTTCCTTACTTTATGATTTTTATGTGAATTAACAAGGTACCTTTAAGAGGAAAGTTTCATTGAATAATTCAAAAACTTATCTCATCTTTATTATGCATATTTAATTTTAATTATACATTATTAATTAGTATTTACTTTTTAATAATTTTACTTTTAATAATTTAACTTTAATACTTTTATTTTAATATATTAATCATTTTAAAAATTATCTTACTGTTTATTATTTTAGTTTATTACTTTATCTAATTATATTTAATATTTTGCTGTATTGCAATTATTCATAATAATTTTGATTGCATTTGAGGGAGTCTACTGTATATAGAAGATAGAGGAATTTATTGTTGAATTATAGGTTGTGTTTTGCCTGGGAAGAAAACTTGCCAGTTGGAAAAAAAGCTCAGTCAAATGTACTGAAAGTTCACCAGACAAAACTAAATTTAGTAATCAGACTTTATGCAGAAAACAAACATTAAGGGTAATAGTGGATAGTTAAAAATAAGGAGCAAAATGAATTGCTAATTGCTTTTACATTAAATGTATATGTATCTGACAAAGGTCAGAAATAAAAATCATCCAGTTTTAACTTCTGGGTACAACTATTTTCAAATAAATTTTTTTGTCTTATTTAATCTCAAAGTGCTCTACATTAAATAAGCTAAATATTAATTTTTGAAAATAGTGGTACAAATTCTGGAAATATAAGATGGCATTTGATTCTGCCAAGCAGACCAAGTGAGTCAATACATCACCTCACAAAAGTAAAAACTTAACAGGTTAGCTTTAATTAATGAAATCATTTTGAATTTTATTAACTGCTTAATAAATTATTTGCATTCATGCATTTTATAAAATTAAACATTAAAATTAAATAGCCGGCATTGACTAATACAAATTCGATATATTAAAAAAAATGAAAATAAATTTTCTACTTAATTTATGCTCAATTTTACAACTTTAAACAATTCAGATGCTGTATTGTGTAGAAATAATATTTACAAAACTATATTTCAGTTCAAATATCTATTTTATTGTAATACTGTCCACTCTGTTACACATGCAGGGAACAGAGTGGACATGAAAGGCTAAAAAAAGCCCTACTAAAGCTAAACAAATAGTAATAAATAAGAAACTAATCTAATCTGAAAAAATAATTCTTAAATTATAACCCAGTAAGTGATTTTAAGTAAAAACATTATATTATTTTTAATAATTAATATAAGTGTAACATAGTGGACATTCACTAACACAAATTAACTACAGGCAAAGTTCTTTAATCTGCACAGGTTGTCATCAAAAGTTGTGCAGATGATAAAATATTGGGTGGATTATGAGTAATTTTTTTTTTTAGTACAGCATAAGATAAATATGAAATCTAATAATTTAATATGCTATCTCATAAAATGCAATTTTTCAAGTACTTTTTTTAAGGAAATTATGTATTTAAAGAGTAATACATTGATAATTTGATATATTTATTATCAAAATTAAATTTTTCTTTTGCGATCAATTGCCGAAATTTTTTTTTTCCCATGATCATTTCAAGATTTTTTTTCAACAATCGTTTAACGAAATTTGCGTTTTGCACGACTGATTGTTGAAATTCGTAATTTTTTCCCACGACCATTTGTCGAAGTTCGCGATATTTTTCAACAGCACATTGACAAAATTCACTATGTGTTTTTGCGATTTTTCAACGATATTAGAGTTTTTTTTATGATCGTTTATCGAAATTTGTGCCTTTTACCACGAACGAGTGACAAAATTCACGATTTTTTTTTGCGATTGTTTCACAAAATTAGCGATTTTTTCCACCATCGTTTATCGAACTTCGCATTTTCTGCGATCGATTGACCAAATTAGTGATTTTTTACTGCGACAATTTCTCGAAGTTTGCAATATCTTTCAGCAACAGATTGGCAAAATTTGCAATATTTACTTTTGCTTAAGCAGCGCGGATTATAAAAACTTGCGGATGCGTGCGCGGATTATCGATCCTTGACTGTATCAAAGAAATAGAATGTGCCCTAACTTGCCTGTTGACAGTTAAATGCAAATTAACTGATTAAATATGAAAATTGTTTCACTCAGTCATCTAAAAAATGTGTCCAAATCTAATCTAACTTTAAATTTTACTTTTAAGTGGCTGTAACAAAGTGGACATAGCAAAACACAGAAAATGTTGGGACATTAATAAACAATATTTTTTCTTATTTAAATTATTATTTTTTAAACAAACTTTATTGTTAAAATTATTTCTGTGTAAGAGATATAATATACTTGATGTTTTATATTTGGTTTTAAGCAGTTTCTTTAAAAACTTTATCTCTTATTAATTTGAAGCTGGGACATCAAGATTTTTCCTTTCTGTTTCAGATAAAAAATATTTTAAAAATTCACAATTGTTCTATATCAAAACAATAAATACCAGAATATAAAGAATTAAAGGAAGAATAAATAAAAAAATATAATTAACTAGTAGCAGTTGTGAACTTTTGTTAAAAAAATAAAATATCGGACATGATTTGCACCATTTTTGTTGGAATGATCCATATAATGGCCAATCATCATAATTTCTTACACAGTTTCAGCCTCATAAAATTATTGTGGTTTTACATGTATCTGTTTCATATTTTCTCTATCTGTTCTCAACATCCTATATCAAAGTTTCACACGATGTTTTAAGACACCCTTTATATCAGATAACGAACTAAAAACAGATATATGTGTGCCATTAGACATGCAAATCAATAAGGTCTATTTTACAGAACTTACAAATAAAGTATTGTCCATATCTAGGAAATTTCAATTCATAACAAAGGTTTTCAATATTTTCTCTGGTGGGTCGAAGGAACACAATGCATTTCATGTGCTTCATTGGCTCTGAACGAGCCATATCCATTCTTTCAAATAGAAATACTTCTTTCTGCAGAATTTCTGACTGTGCAAAAGCCATGCTGACAATACTGATCTGAAGAAAAAGAAAACAAAATCATTAGCAAATTAAGTATAAGTATCCAGTAGGGATGCACTGAATATTTGGTATCTATTCAGTATTCAGCCATACTACCGAATATCTGTCTGCCGAATATACTCAGTCTGCCAAATACCGAATATTTAAGAAAACTTTTTTAAAAACTCACGCAACTTTTACTTTTAACTGTCAATTAATAAACATATTCAGAATAATTAGAAAGTAGAATGCTTTTACATTATTTATTTGCTATTCGAAAAGTGCCACTTAAGAAAATTAATCATTAATGACGACCTACATAGGAATTAATTATGCATAAATGCAATTTCCTGGATATTGTCTGGTAAATAATCTATTTCTTGTTTTTTGACAAACAGGGTTGTTTCTAAGCAAGCAGGGATGTAGCGGGGGGTATACGGTGGTATACGCCGTATACCTTCTGGATTTTTTAAAGAAACACCGTATACCCTCTGTTTCTCAAAAAAGCTATAGTATATATACTGTAGGGTATACTCTCTACCTTGAGCGTATACCCTCTGCTTAGAGCATATGCCCTCTGCTTTTTTTACAACTACACCACTGTAAGCAAGATGGAAAAAAATATTCAGGGGTAATAGACATCAAGACTAGTAAATTACAATCTATTCATTCAGTTAAAAATACAGTGCATCTTACTCCAGGTCAAACTTGGATTTTCATTTACTATACTGACAATAAAGAAGATATTGTAACTATATTTTCAACAGTGTTCTTTTAATTTCTATGAAATATGATGACATGACGAAAAGTGCTGGATGTTATCACCAGGGGTGTAATAATCTAGGCACCAGCGGGCAGTCTCTCACCACTACATTATATTCGTTATTTTGTCTACATTTTTTGTTAGAATGCTAATAAAACTTAATTGAAGAAAACTAATAAAATTTAGAGGTGAGAGACTGCCCACTGGCACCTAGATTTTTACACCCCTAGTTATCACCATTCATATCTAAACAACACTAAGGCAGACATTCCTTTATTCAGAATGCAGCTGACAGTACTTATATTGTGTCACTATCCAAAATTTAGTCACTTTTAATAGTATCACCACATTTTATGTAAGCAAAGTTTATATGATGCAAATCTCACTCAAATATAGTCATTATTGTTAAAGTGATGAAGTTTCAACTTGTAGTAATACTCTGTACTTTTTATTGAATGTGTTGTATTTTCAGTAGAATAAGTGGATTTAGATGTTTTTTGTTAAAAAATTTTTAGTCTTCATCACCTTACCCTCCCTGAAAGTTTGTTACTGTAATTTCGGGAATATGCGCCACACCCACCGTAAGAGCCGCACCTCCGAAAATACATTAAAAGAAAAGGAAAATTCGGCAGCAGCGCCACACTTGCAAAAATACATCACAATTTTAAAATTCATGCTATTTTCAGCGTTTTTTCACATTTTGCGGCGATTTTTTTACATAATTGTAAATGGAAACCAATTTCAAACTTAGTTCAATATAGTAAATTTTATTCTTTTTACGATAAAATTTAATTTGAATTGCTATGGTGATTTTTTAATTTTTCAGGAATTTCTTATATGATTTTTACAGATTTTTTCACGTCTCGAGGAGATTTTTCGAAATTCGTAACAGAAATCCTGCTTTAACCTATTAGTCTAGTATAGTAATTTTTGTTCTCTATTGTTTTTGAATTTAAAAAAAAAAATTGCAAATTTTAGCGTTTTTGTTTACTTAGGGGTTCTAAATTTTCTGAAAATTTAAAAAAATCAGAATTTTCTGAAGTCTGAAAATTTAGACCTAAAAAATATCACTGAAAAATATCGAAATTTCAACAAATGGTCGCCGAAAAAAATAAATTTTGTCAATCATTCGCAGAAAAAATTGTTAATTTCGTAAAAGAATCGCGTTAAAAACTAAATTTCATCAATCATTCGCAGAAAAAATTGCTAAGTTCATCAAAGAATCTCAGAAAAAACGCAAATTTCTTCAAAGGATCACGAATAAAAATGCAATTTTGGTCCGAGGATTGCAAAAAACATAAAAATTTCATCAAAAGATAAGGAAAAAAAGCAAAATTCGTCATAAGATCGAGAAAACAATGCAAATTTTGTCAAAAGAATATGAAAAAACCCGAATTTCTTCAAAAAATCGATGAAAGAACACAAATTTTGCCAAAGAACTGCCAAAAAAAACGCTAACTTCGTCTGAAGATCGTAAAAAAAAAAAAAAAAAAAAAAAAAAAATTCAATAAATTTTATTTAGATGGGAGAAAGAACACACTTTTCAATTCCAAATCATTTCAGTAGCATGCCTGCAAATTTTATTCCTTTATGTGTAAAAAAGATTCCATGAATATGTCAAAGTTTTGTGTTGTTGGAAAAAATTCATACATGGAAAACTTTCATAAGCACTTGATTTTGATGCTTCTCGATAGAAGAGAAAAAATTGGAACAACCTCAAATGCTAATGTAAACATACTGGAAGCGATATGTTTATTGAAAGATGCATGGGAAAACATTGCATCAACATGCATTACCAATTGCTTCCATAACGCTGGATTGGACATTTCTCAAGAGGGGCGAATCTCAGGGGAAGAAGAAGAAATAGACAACTTAAAAAATTTGAAAATGAGTAGAGAAGAATTTGAAAATCTTGTATCTGTTGACGCCAATGTTATCACTTCCAAGATACTTACTCCCGAGGATATTGTAGCTGAAATTCAAGCTAAAGATGAAAAAAATAATGAAAACGATGATGATAATGACGAATGTCGATAATTTCAAGCTGGGGGCATTCCACTGTCACGTGTGGGACAATCACACACTGAATTCCTTCATTTGAATGGCTATATCTTACATTCATTTATGCAGATCAAAAAAATTTTTGGGATTTAAATTCTACTGTCTTTAAGGAAGCTTGCCTAATATTTTTTTTGTTTATACATAAATTATTCTTAAAGAAAATGACTAATAATACATTGTCACGTGCAGGACACAATAAAGTGACCAGAAATTCAGATGTACCTCTTTGAATACCAAATTCAGTTCACTGAAGAATATTATCTTTTAAAAAGTTTTTATTTACAGAATCTTAGATTATAAAGATTAATAAAATCATAAAATTTTGCAAAAATAAGTGAAATATTTTTAATAAAAAATTATAGTTTGAGTGTCACGTGTGGGACTTGTGTGTTTTACTCTGACCTAGTAATATAAATATTTCAGTAAGAAAGTCCATACACATTATCATTATGTTCATTTGTTATTTTTATTTATAGATTAGTATTTTAAATCTATTGGCAAAAGCTCAAATTTGAAGAAACTTCTGCAGTTGACTACTTCAGGAGGTGATATTTTTTGTACAACTTCTGTAGATGTATAACAAATGGAATCAGGTGGCTGGGACCATTTGTAATGTCCACAACTTGTTTGTACCATTACAAATACACGAATGTCATCAGGAACATGAATCTGTATAACTTCTCCTGGGTATTTTTTGTTGTCATAATTTGGAAGTACCCAATCATCTTTCATAATATCAGATTTTGATGTGACCATTTCACACTTTGAATCTCCACATATTTTCTTTGACAAAGCATTTTCTTTCATATATTTCTCTCCTTATTGCAGCTTATTATATGGTATTGAGAAATGCCTGGAACTGGCATTACTTGTTCCTAAGGAGTTATCTTTTCAACAAGTTGCTGAATTTGTCTTTCTTTCACATAAAAAATAAAAGATTTTGGCACTAATTTACTTGTTATGTTTGCAAAGTCTTCTGCATTTTGTACAACTACTCTTTCTCCTTCACTCCTTATTTTTTTGCCTTACCAATTTTTTAACATTTCCACCGATACCATCGATTACACCATTTCCATGAGAAGTTGCAAAATATTTCCATGTGAATGTCTTCTTTTACCTTTGTTAGAAAGATAAAACCTACGGTAGAAAATTTGAAATTTTTATCATTAACTTCTTAGAATAGGGTCAGGTGGGGGAAAGTGGTGGTAATCTAAAAAAATGCACTTTTTTCACAATAAATGTACATATTTTTACTTTTTTTCAATTAATACATAATTGGAGTTTGTGACAAATATTTCTATTTAAATAAATATAGAAAAACTATATTTTCAAAGAACGACAGATTCATCTTAATAATATAAATGAAAATATGAATATCAAATTCACAATATATCTTTACTTAATAGGTGCTAAAAATACAAATGTTAAAAACATTTTAAAAACAATGCAGATGTTGAGAACATTGAGTCACATGATGTTTAAAATCCGAGCGCTTTCGACTGAACCATCAGTCGTCATCAGGGAAAAGAGCACTGCCGAATGAAAGACAAACAGCTGGTTAAATATCAAAGGGCGAAACCAAACGAACCACAAAATAGGAGGGTGGGAAGGATGGAAAAACAGAGAGGAGCAGCCAATCAGAAAAAGAGAGAGAGGGGGAGGGGGGAGGGAGGGGGGACAGGGAGGAGGGAAAATGGTTAATCAAAACCAAATTCCCCTGTAACCCCTAGAATTTTAAACCAGATTCTTGGTATGTTATAGGATAGAACATCATTACAGGTACTCTTGCCTTTTGCTAAAATTTCCAACGACTCTCTAATTATACAAATATTATAAAATGAAGCGTGTGCGATGATTTTAACTTCTTTGAATAAGATATCAATGTCTTTAACTTGACTTAGCCGGGATAGAGCTGTGGATGGTCTACCCTTTTTTAAATCTGTCATATGCTCCTTAATCCGTTCCAATAATTTCCGAGTGGTCATTCCTATATAAGTATACTTTTTTGAACTGCCTCCAATCCTAAAAGGGACAATATAAACTCCGGATTTATCAAAATTGTCTATAGGATCGACCTTTCTGTATACCAGTTGCTCTAATTTTGTCGGTGGTTTAGCGATAAGTGTAACATTATATTTCTTTAATGCATACTTAATTCTTTCAAAAAGATGTGGAATATATTTCATACTGCAAAATTTAGGTTTTTCTTTATTTTTGCTAATGCTTGTAGATATTTTGTTACTATTATATTTATAAATTAATTTGTTGATAAATTTATTCGAAAATCCATTTTCACAAGCTATCTTTTTAATTTTATTTAATTCATCATTTAGGTAAACTTCTGAACAAACTTGAAAAGCTCTTTTAACATAAAAACGATATGCAGCAGTTTTGTAGTTGAATGGAACATTACTGTCATAGGATATTGTATTGTTTGACCTGCAAGGTTTTCTATAGACTTTCATATCGATGCTTTTTGTTGAAATGTTTTTAACCAGTTCTACATCTAAAAAAGGTAACGAACCATTTTCTTCTATTTCACAAGTGAACTTTATATTGTTATCTATACTGTTAGCATGATTCAAAAACTCAGTTAATGTAGAGTTTCCATGATTCCAAATTATCAGAATGTCATCGACATACCTAATCCATAATGCGGGTTTAAGGGTGGAAGAAGAAATTATATGATTTTCCAGAGGTCGTAATTTAAGTTTGGCCAATAATCCAGAGATTGGTGAGCCCATTGGGGCCCCTTCTGTTTGCTTGTAATACTTTCCATTAAAAAGGAAGACATTATTGTTTGTAATTAAATTTAAGCTTGAAATAAGTGTATTTTTAATATCGTCGTTATATAATGGGTTACTTGAAATGAAATCTTCAATAACAATTTTAACTTCTTGAACATTAATGGAGGGATATAAAGATTTTATATCAAAACTTACTAGTATGCTGTTATTTTCTAATTTATAATCTTTTAGTATCTTAACTAGATCTGCAGTAGAGTTGATAACGTGTTCAGATGGGGGCAATATATCTTTAAGTAGAGGCACAAACACTTTTTCAATAGTGTACGTAGGTCCTAAACACTTTGAAACAATTGAGTGCACAGAAACGCTTCAAACTTTTTTCGAAGCCAGGGGTGCAAATGACGATGTTTTTCGGCCATGAGTCTTCTCCAAAGAACAGTAACACACGAAAGAGACAAAAAGAAAGTTCAAATCAAATTAACCAATTTCTTTTGTACTGTGCCGAAATAATAAATAAAGTATGTATAATAGTACTAAGTATGCATGAAATTTTATATTTCTTTTGACGAAATTGGCTATTTTTTCAGTGAATGATGGACAAAAATTATTTTATTTGGCAAGCATTTACCGAAATTTGCGATTTTTTTTTATATCTGAATTTTTGGACTGGTGACTGATTTTTAAAACTCTTCTGAACTGAATGCCTTAAGTTTTCGGAAAATGTGGAACAGAATCACCCCTGCTATAGATATCACTGCAGAAAAAAAAAAAAAAAGTACCCGCTGCCCAGGCAGAAGTGCCGCACTAAGGATATTTTTAACTTTTAAACTTGTATGCGCTGCAACACTTCTTCCTGAAATTACGGTACAAGATTTTAGGAATAACCTGTATGTTTACAATCTGTGAAAATGATCACCTGCTTGTGCTTCACATACTTTGGGGCATTTAAAAACAGAGACAGGAACATTATTCTTTCTGTGATGCCACCATTACAATAAATTGTATATTATTTATTTATTTTAGCCCCTTCTTGACAAATAAAGAGTATATGACTGTAAATTTTTTTTTCAATTCCTTCAAAATTTCTCTTTGATTTTAAGATATATCTGTTTTAGAAATACAGTTGAACCCCGTTAACACAAATTACTTTTAACAAGAACTGTTTCCAGTTGTTCCGTCAAGTTGTATAAGGCATTTACTGTGATTTTAGTCCTTTAATACAAACACACTCTTAACACAGAATATTGTTTATCACAAATTGAAAAGGATCAGGCGTTGAAATATTTCTTACTCACAGCACGAGCGAAACAAGTTTTCCCAACTTTTCGATGCAATTGTGCGGAGTTCTATTTTTTTTTAAACTCCAAATTTCTGAAAGAATGTTAGTCTCACAAGGAAAATGTCTTTAGTTTTGGTAGCCGCAGACTAATGATTATAAAATTGTCAGGCAATTCCTTTTTCTACCCACTCAAAAGATAAAATTCTATTGTAAGAATTGCATGAACGGGTAAAAAAAAGTATGTAATGCTAATTAAAGTTGTTTTCACAAAGCTGTTTACGTACGCTAATTAAACTGAAAGATCGCTGTGACAGTGATAATGATAATTTCAATTCTAATCACGAACAAAAAAAATTTTCCCTGTGAGTGTTCACGTTAACGAGGTTCGACTGTTAAGAAAAATTTAAATTTTAACAATAATAAAAATAATATTACCCTCTTCTTAAATAATAACTCAAAGCATAGTACATTTTTGTTTAGTGTAAAGTTTACTTGTAAAAAGGTCTTGTTTATCAAAATGGAAGTATCTGTGTTCGGTGTTAAATGTTATGTAAAGTTGTTTCAAAATTTAAACTTTTTAATACCTTAAACTCTGAAATTTAAAAATATTCAGGCAGTTCAACATTCAATATTCGGCTAGTCGAATATTAGGCCTAATAGCATTCAGCCAATTTGTAGTACAAGATTGCCTTTTTAGAGTATTTAACATTGAAATACTCTGCATTTTTGATCTCGAAATTTACACCTTGTACACATGAAGAATTTTCCAAGGCATGAAACAATTTTACATGATAAGGATAATTATTATTCAATTATAGATTTCCTAATTTAGTATTTTATGAAAGCATAAAAATCATGAGCATGGTATGCAAAAATACCTAATAAAAGTAGACTTAAAACTATTACACTGTTTTCATTTAATGTTATTTATTTTTATATTATTTAATTTTATTTATCTATAACACGCATATTTTATTATAAAACACCAGACTGCCATACGAAGCAAAAATCGCCAGGTTACCCGCCAGGTAAAAAAATCACCATTTTGGAGCCAAAAGGAACCTTGGTGCGACTACGACATCTATACCATCAATCTTTCAATTTTGTGCCTATGAATGAACTTGGATTATAAAAGAATGAAACTAATCAAATGTTGGTCTATGTAGTATGAGAACTTTTAATACAGGAAAGCATGATCGAATCGTCATTATCTATATCAAAACAATTATTTGCCAATGAAGAACGAACTCATAATTTGTAAAACAAAAACAAAATAATTTTTATGCATATGATAAACAAAATGCTTTGACTTGTTATGGTTGCTTAAAGTAGGTAACTTAAAGAAGATTTGTGTAGGTAACAAAATATATAACTTTCTTCAGCTTACATAGCACGCAAAAGTACTGTAACAAACTTTTACTTGCGTTCGGTATTAATTTGCATGGTTCTTTCTGTATCTGTAATCGAAGAGAAACCATGTTTTAAAACCATTAAAATTTTAACACATTATTGTAATACAAGAAAAGACATGAATCTGAAAGGAATTTGGAAAGCAACTACAAAGATACACAGATCAGACAGAAAAACTTAAATTAAAAGATAGGTATCTCTAAATATTAAAATACTTAATAATTTAAAATGACAAACCGTTTCTTTATCCATTAATAATACTTTCATTCCTGTTCCACAGTCATCAATCATTTTGTTCACATATAATTTAATTGCCATAATAACATTCATTGTTAAAAAACTTTAAAACTCACAAACGAAAATAAACTTTTTCACAAAATAAAAGGTTCTCCTCTATTTGTTGATATTTTGTAAGTAGATAGCTGAGCAAAAGTCTCATTAAACGTCACATGATGAGCTTGACCAATCACAGATAATAAGTAGTTGGTTGGCTTCAAATTCATTTGACTGGCGAAAATGTATGCTCTATCTTCTGCTGATTAAAAAATTCACTACTGATGAATCCTTAAAAAAAAAAGAGCTTATTTCAACTGAGCTAAAAATTAATGATTAATCAAGTAGCTGAAAATATTTTCTAAAAGAAGCTGCCTTCCGGGTACAGTTGCGGTCCTATTCCTACTTTGTTAAGGGTCAACCAACCGTTCTAAATGGTTTCGTTTGTTTACGTCAAAATTATGTTGTATACAGATGCGTACATTCGAATTTTACAGTTTTCTGTTTTAAAATTTGTGTTTTTCAGATTAATTGCCACTTTCGAAAGTTGCAGGAATAAATAAAATTAAATATGTTAACGCTGAACGAGAAGAATGGATTAAAAGACATTCTTGATAGTCTTAATGAAGAAGAATTGTTTCGCCTCTTAGAAACTGTTACAAAGCGGATGTTTATCACTCGTAATCGATCAGGTTAAAAATTGCGTAAAATTCTTTCCTTTTATAGGATGCTGGCTGTTTTTAAAATTTATTAAAATATCTAAAAGATATTTATTGATTTTCTTCATTTTGTTAATTATATGTTAGTTTCGTTCAGGGTTGGGTTTTTGACGTCAAAAGCCTGTCGAAAAGTGTCAGAAACTGTCGAAAACTCTCAAAAACCTTATATACATACTTTTTTAGCAATCATTACTGTTATTTTATATTCAATCAAGCTAAAAACTGATTAAATAATAATTTATATGCTATATAAATAATTTTTTAGTTGTACTATATTTAAGCTGTAATAAAATTATATATCACAATTCTAATTATTTGTAAATTGTCATGCTCGGAAAAATAGCTAAAAATATTGAAACTACTATTAAATGCCTTCTTCAAAGTAATTTATTTCTTTATTACTATTATATGTTCAGTTTGTTATAAATAAAAAAAAAATCAATTTATGCTTTATAAGAAAAAGCTTGTGTAAAGCTAATGTAGCCACTATTCACTGGCTGACAATAAACTACCTAGATTTTAGGCCGGGAGGCGGTAGCTCAGAGAATCACCTCATCGAGTTGGAGGATGTAATTCCAGGATTAGACAGAACTTGATTAACATATTAAAATACAACTGGTCTGCCAAGTCATATATTGGTGGAAAACACCAGCAAACCCGATTTTAGTGGGGTAGTTGACTCGTAGGTTTATCATTGTGTTTTTTGCACCCAAAGGTGTGAAAACATGAAGGACTGGAAGCAGGAAAACACAATGGTAAACCTATGAGTCAACCACTAAAATCGGGTTTGCAGCTGTTTTCCGCCAAGATATGACTTGGCAGACCAGTTGCATTTTAATATGTGAATCGAGTTTTAACTAATTCTGGAATTTGAGCCTCCAACTTGATGAGGTGATTACCTGTGCTGCCGCCTTCTGGTTTATTTATTATTAAAAAAATGTTTGTTTTTGTACATAAACATTTATTATAAACCACAATTGCACCACAAATGTTCTCTGAGTAAGTAAATGAACAGGGTTCTTATGCAACTGGAAAACAGGGAATTGTCAGGGAAAATGACAAGCACTCGAAAAGTCAGGGAAAATTACAAATTTTTTGTAAAACCTGGAAAAGTCAGGGATTTTTTTTTTTTTTATGTGTGCGTCAAAATTCTCCTGGGTTCCGAGGTCTGTTCGCTAAAAAATTCCAATTTTTCACTTGCAAGAAGAATTTTCACTAAATGTACATTTATTAACATAAAGATGTTTTAGCCTTAAAAATTTGTCTAGATATCATGAATATCTAAATAAAAAGTAAAGAGAAATTATGAAGCAAGCAAAAAAGAAACAGAAAAATGAAAAGCTCTAGCTGAAATTAAAATGTTAAAAGACAGTGCAATGAAAGTTATACAACAAATTGCTTCTGAAATAACATGAATAAATGATATAATTAGGGATGCACCGAATATTCGGTATTCGGCCATGTTACCGAATATTCGGTTTGGCGAATATCAAACTATTCGGAATACCGAATATTTGGCTTGGCCGAATAGCAAATTATTCAGCCTGCTGAATATTCGGTTTGGTCGAATATCGAAATATTCGGCCAACCGAATACTTAAAAAAAAATTTTAAAACATTTTTAAAAACCTTATACCATTTATATGTTTAACAGTCAACTTATGAAGATATTCAGAATAATTAGAAACAGAATCATATATTTAAATAAAAAAGAATGTTTTTACATTATTTATTTGCTATGTGTTTATTATTTAAGAAAATTAACCAATCACGTGGATTTTCATAGGAATTATGTACAAATGCAAGTTCTTGAACATTGTCCAGTAAATAATCTGTTTCTTGCTAAGGTTTTAAGAACAACATTTACAATCTCTGAAAATGATCGCCCACTCCAGACACTGATCTATGATGTATTTAAAAACTTCCTTCCTTAATAAAAGGGAGTAGAGTAGTTATTCTATTCTTGCTGAGTTGCCACCATATAAAATTTGAATAAATTGTATTATTTATTTACTTTTACTTTAGTCTCTTCCTGACAAACAAATAATATATGATCCTGTACAATTTTTTCACAATTTCTGTTTGATTTTAAAATGTTTGTTTTAGAATTTACGAAAATTTTATTCATTTGTTTAATTCGCAGAAGAAGCCGTGAAATTTAAAATTTTATCGATTAAAAAATTTCATAACTATCCTCTTCTTAAATAACTCGAAGCAGATTTTTTTCAGCCTAAAGTTCACTTGAAAAAAGCTCTTGATTATCAAAATGAAAGTTTCTGTTTCAAATATTATGTAAAACTTTTAAAATTTAACATTTTTAATGCCTTTAAACGTTGAAATATAAAATTATTCGACAAGCCGAATATTCGGTATATTTGGCCGAATAGTTACTATTCGGCTGACCGAATATTCGGTATTCAGCCTAGCAGTTACTATTCGGCTAGCCGAATATTCAGTATTAGGTTCGCCTGTAGGCCAAATATTCGGCATTCGGCCAAAATCACTATTCGGTGCATCCCTAGATATATAATAGTAGAACTGTAAAGAAATATATATAATATGAGTAAATTCAGTTATATGAGTAAAAAGTTACTTTGAAGCCATCTCAGTTTCATTTTAGATTTTTTTATTATTGTTATTGTTTTTAATTTATCATTTTTATATTTTAAATGTCAAATGATATAGGTTTTTTAGTTTCAATTTTATAAGTAATTTTCAAAGCAAAGGCAAGTTTACATTTTATTCAATTTATTAATATTTCAGTGTATTCTCTTTCGCTGTATAAGTTCATTCATTAAGATCTAGAATTATAATTCATATTTCTAAAAACGTCGTGAATTGTAGGAAATATCGTCTGGAAAACCTTTAAAAGTCAGGGAATTTTATTATTCAAATACAGTTTGAATCCTGATGAATTATAATTAAGAAATGGTATTTTTCGGTTAGCCCGGCTAACCGAACAGTACCTAAGAAATCAATGTAATTAAACGTTCTTTAAATCAATAACATAAGAGAAGATGGTTTATTAATTTCAATATTTACACATATATATAATATCTTCATTTTATTATCTTAGTTTCAGTTTAATTATTTAGAACAATTTGTTTGTTAAATTTTAT
The DNA here is from genome assembly GCA_963932465.1 of Maratus speciosus. Taxonomy (NCBI): domain Eukaryota; kingdom Metazoa; phylum Arthropoda; class Arachnida; order Araneae; family Salticidae; genus Maratus; species Maratus speciosus. Next base: position 322,906,570 of record OZ010800.1, on the reverse strand, counting down.
TTTTATACATTATAGAATAGTTTAATTTTTTATTTGAGCATATGATTTCAAGTTTGTAGCTGTAAGTCTAGTTTTAATATATAATCATTTGTTTGTGAAAAACTTTTAGAATGGAACTAACATTAAAAAAATATAAAAATAAAAAATATGTATATTATTTATATGTAAATTTATACATTAAATTATACAAGTATTTTCACCATGTAATTTCATTTTTAAAAATTAAAGCATTTCACAGTTTGATTAGTTTATATTTTTAATGTAACAATACGTTTAATTATGCTTATTGTATTACAGCTTACAATTATTTTCTAAGCAACTTTTTGAACCAAGAACATTTTTTGAGTTTCATACAGGATATGTGGTTTTTAATGTCTAAAACTGTCAAAAAGTTTATTCAAGTGTCTAAAACTAAAAATTATAAATTTAATGTTGTAAAAACAATAACTGTTTTGGACTCAAATTGTCAAAAACTATGTCAAAAAGGATTTTTTGACATGACGCTTGAAACTGGATAAAACTGCCACATTGTCAAAAACTTGCCAACCCAGGTTTTGTTGTTATTTTTCTTCTCTGTAAATACAGTACTAGGGACTTCATTTAGGTAGGGCAGGGAAGGCAATTCTCCTCCACCTCCTCTGAGTTTCCTTTATTATTATCTGACTTTCTTTTAGCATTTTCTATTTATTTATTTTCTTATTATTATTTGAATGCTTTAATTTTTTATTCAATACTATATTAAAAAATCAATGTAAATAAATAATAGCAGTAAAAATATTCCATTGGAATTCCCATGTCTGAAAAATAAAAGTGAATAAATAGGTCATTTCAAGTGGATGGAAAATCTGGATTTGCTGCATCCAATGAAAGGAATTTGCCCCCTCCAAGGAAAATATGAAATGGTACTCCTGTATACTGCACACCAGTTGTCAAAATAAATAAAAATAATAAACTTTATTTATAAAGGTTAAAATTCCCGGTCGCCACCGGCCACAGGGCGACTAAATGTAAAAAATTGGCGACTTTATGATGTGCATCTGATCGCCAAAGTGGCGATCTTTATTTTTCATGTAATAGTACATGTCAAAAATGCCACTTTTCCACTTTTTTATTTTTTTTAATCGATTAGCGATTTCTGCGGAATTGTAATAAGAAAAAGAAAATCGCGTTGATGTTCACATTGAAGGCATTTGGTTCAGAAAATTAAAAAAATCGGTCATCAATCCGAAATTTCGGACATAAAAATATCACGAATTTCGACAAATAGTCGCCAAAAGAAATTAATTTCGTCAATCGTTCGCAAAAAAAAGTCAAAGAATCGCCGGAAAAACGCGAATTTCATAAGAATACCGAAAAAAGACGCGATTTCCGTCAAAGAATCGCGGAAAAAACACAAATTTCACGAAAGGAATGCGTAAAAACCGCAAATTTCATCAAAGTATTGCAAAAAAACCCCCAAATTTCATCAAAAGATCGTGAAAAACCGCAACCTTTGTCCAAAGATTGCGAAAAAGCATCAAATTTCGTTAAAAGAACGCGAAAGACCGCAAATTTCGTCAAAAGATCACCAAAAAAACCGCAAATTTCGTCAAGATCCTGAAAAAAACACAAATTCCGTCTAAAGATCGCGAAATAACGTAAATTTCGTCAAAAGATCTCGAAAAACCGCAAATTTTGTCAAAAGTTCGTGAAAAAAAATGCAAATTTTGTCAAAAGATCGCGAAAAAAAGGGAATTTCGTCAACCAGGTGCAGAAAAAATACAGCTCCACCCCTTTGTAACCCTTCAGAAAATTTGCTGTGAATTTCAGAATCGTGAAAAAAATGCAAATTTCGTGAAAGGATCGCGTAAAAACCGCAAATTTCATCAAAGGATAGCGAAAAACCACAATTTTTGCTAAAAGATCACGAGAACCCAGTAAATTTCGCCAGAGGATAGCAAAAAAACTACACATTTTGTGAAAAGATCGCGAAAAACTGCAAATTTCGTCAAAAGATCGCGAAAAAACCCACAAATTTCGTCAAAAGATCGCGATAAAACCACAAATTTTGTCAAAAGATTGCGAAAAAAATCACAAATTTCGTCAAAAGATCGCGAAAAAACCGCAAATTTCGTCAAAAGATCGCGAAGACACTGAAAATTTAGTCAAAAGATCGCGAAAAACTGCAAATTTCGTCTAAAGATCGCGAAAAAACGTAAATTTCGTCAAACGATCACGGAATAAAATCGCGAATTTTGTCAGAAGATCGTGGAAATAAAGTCGCGAATTTCATCAAGAGATCGCATAATAAAATCGTCACTTTCGTCGAATTATCGCGGGAAAAAACCGTGAATTCTGCGAACGATCGGCGAAAAAATTGTGAATTTTAGCAAGAGGTTGTGTGAAATAATTGCAAATTTCGTCAAACGGGAAATATTTTAGGCCTATTTTCAGAAAGAATTCTGATCTCGGGCTACATAGTGACGTATTGGAGATGTGAACCAATCTTTGACCTCGGTCTTGTACGACATTGGTCGATAAATTCTCTCTTTTTTTTAATGTAATAACTGTTAATTGTTTCTGTTGGGGTAAGTAAACTGACACAGTGAATAGTTTTATTTTTATATATTTTAAAATATGTCTTCACAACATTAATATTTTAAAAACATAACTTATAAAACTATTTAAATTTACAAACTACGATAAGTGGCCACTAACTTGACAGTAGTGGCTACTAAATATACAGCCTCTACCGGCCACTGGCTACTAAAGCAAATATTGAATTTTAACCTTTATTTATTTAGCATACCTGAGATACATATCTATCATGTGTTTATTGCAGTGTCTGAATGGGCTGAAATTTCCAGGCCCAGACGAAAGCTATCTTGGCCCGGCACAGTCTATACAAAAATCAATGAAAACAGACCCAGTCTTACCCATGCAAAAGTCAAATTGGCTGCCTCAATTTCAATAAAAAATCCAATTTTTCTTAAGATGCAATTAAGATATTTTAAAGAATAGGTACTGCTTAGAATAAAGAAAAAAAGTGTGTTAAAAACATCATAACTTCAAGGTGTGTAATAAAAGTAGAATTTTGAAAATATTTCTCTGTAATGTCACCCGGGGTAGTTTCTGGTGACTGAATTTCTGAGGTTATTCATGGTCATTTTCACTTTTTATACACAAAACTCTGCCATCTTGGGAATAACATTCAAAACCGCAGTATTGAAAAGCATTGTGTTTTGAAATTTTACGTTTTGATCAAGTTTTAGATATTTTCAGGAACAAATATAGGGGAGACTGGGGAGGGTTGACCCACTTTTTACAAAATGATTTTTTATTTTTTAAATAGTATTGAACGTAAAATAAAATTTTATGTATTATTTTGTTCGTTATACAATCTGTTATCAAAATAAAATTGCTACGTAAGTCTAATACATAAGAAATTTGAAAAATGATGCATTTTAATCATGAGAAAATAATGGGTCAAGGCTCCCACGTATGGGAGAGTTGACCCACTATATGGGAGGCTTGATCACTTTGTTTTATATTGAAATATTTGTGAAGAGAAATAAAATCAGTTTTAAAAAAGCAAAATAACTGTATACTACATGCTTTAATTATTATAAAAACATGTTTTTGAAAAAATGATGCTTAAACAAACCTGTTTAGACGTAATCGCAAGTCAGAGGAGAAAAATTTTGTTTTAAACAGGATTTTGTCTGAGCAGGTATAATTGCACAGCAAGGAAAATGAAATTTTAACATTTAAGACAGTATTTCGCTAGAGACAGGTTCCGTTTTCATAGGGTTTCATGCATTATTATTTCCGGATTTAGTAGCCACTGTCTCTTTTTTTGTCTCCTTGTCACCTACTTTTTGTGACATTCGATGTGACAACTCTAGTTGTCATCAGTAAATATCTTTCAGTATATGAATTTAATATAAAATGTTTTACAATCTAAAAAATATGGACAACATGATATAAATGCATTTTCTGTAAGGTGGAAGGAACGTCCTTAGCCAATGATGTTTTTTGAATGAAAACGAGAATTCTTGTTTCCTGTCATGAATGTGTTAAAGGAGCCTTTAACACTAAAACCGCCATAGCGGTCTTTGATTCGAACTAGAACTTTCTTTCTAAAATAAGTTAAATATGTACCACAGAGAAATAAGTTAAATAAATAAGTTAGATAATTTTCAATAGAAATTCTGGTGTAAAATATTTTTATAACATTTGAGTAAAATTTCCAGCAGTTCTAGTGTTACGGTTTAAGATGTGTTAAGGGATTCAACCCTCCCTCACATTGACTGGGTCAAGCCTCCTCACATAGCCTTTTTCTAATGAATAGCACATTGTTATGTTAAACCTAACTTACTGTGAAAGCTTTATGCCTGGAGCCCCACCAGTGGCTGAGAGGTTCTGCTCTCGAAGCTGGTAGACGGGAGGTGCTGGTTTTCGAACCCAATCGCGCCCGTCGGCCTAATCGTTCGGAGTTTTTGTGGTTTTCTTCGAGCCATGGGTTTCCATGCGTAAATACAGGTTAGGTTCCCTTAGAAAAACCCCCACGAAGGGCACTCCTCCCCTCAGGCCTATATCCCTAGTCCCTAGAGTAGATAATCGGCCGTCAAAAATCAACCAACCAACCTTTATGCCTGGAATGAAAGCTCGATATTTCTGCATTACTTAAAACCGACATACTTAAATGTCTACGATATATTTTATCTGAAAACAGCTAACAAAATATTTATAAAAAAACACAATTTTTAGACTGAAACGCCTCATGATTGATTTTTTCTACATCTATTTTGATTATCTGTATAAAACAGACTGTTGTTTGAGCATTCCATTAGCCTTGGTTGACACCTATTGAAAAAATTTGAAATTCTTTTAAATATGAAAATTGATGGGTGAGTTAAGCAGAGGCGTCGGGATGGCGGGTTATGAGGGGGGGGGGGGTGAGCCTCCCCCTCCAATATATGTGAACTTGGAAAATTTGAGCTTTGAGTTGGGAAATTCCAGATTTTGGAAAAACTTTTTCTTTTTTTAAATTAATAGTAAGAAAAAGAATTTTTTATTGTTTTGCTGACTACTTTTCTAAATTCTGTAACAGTAAACTAGCTAAATTATCAAAAGAAATACAAAAAGCAGCCAGACTCAATTTGTCATTGTGATTCCCTGTGCTACGAAAATATCATACATCTACCAGACCTGAATTTCTCTACTGTTGTCCATCAACAGTTCTGTAATCTATTTCCTCCAAAACTTTGTTCCTTTCTCCAAAATATCATGAGGCTATTTTAATATGAGGTATAATTATGACTCGTACACAACAGAAGACAAAAATCTTTCATTAAATAACCAATAATTATAATTTTTATGTTTTAGTTTCGGTATCTTTCCTTGGACGGAAATTTTTTTACATATACATTAAACACACATTGCACACCTCATTTCAGTTGGAAAGTAGAGCAATTAGTTTCAAGTTTGGAAATTTTTGAATTATAAGTAGGGAATTTTTTTAATTCCCCCCCCCCCCCCCCGAAAAAATACCTGTAGCTACGCCCCTGGGGTTAAGCCTCTCGTATGGTCAACCGTCCCTAGTCTCCCCTATAGCTTATGCCAGGGTTGTTTGGTTTAAACTATGCTGGTTTAAACCAAATGGTTTTTTTTAAAAAACCATGCTGGTTTTTTTTAATATGGTTTTTTTCTCTTTTTCCCTAATGTTTTCCTTTATTTTATACATTATTGAAAAATGCAAAATCTAAGTTATGCAGAAGCTACAAGCAAAGCTTTAGAAAAAGATGAATTAATAAATATGTAAAGGCGACAAACATTTTTAATCAATCAAACTTTTCTTATAAGCTTTAAATCTACATAGCATACTAACTAATTTTTCTAAAATTAGCTGGGAAGAAAAAAACGAGTAGTTAGTTATTTTTCTTCTTTTTTTTAAGCCTTTTATTTTTAAAAATAGCCAAAATGGCAGATTTGAGCTAAAAATACACTTTTACTACTTAGATTGCTTGATTAGTTAAGATTTACTATGAATTACATAGGCCTCAATGATGACATAATCATAAGTAATTCTCTCTATTGGTTACATTTTGTTCTGTATGCTAAATGAATGATTGGCTATGAGTTTTCTTTGCTGTGTCATGGTTGTTGGGTTTTGTATGCTTTTGTTTTTCTTGCATTCCTACATTGGGATTGAGGTTTTGCATTATGATTTTATTCTGTTACCAGCATGATTGGCACGGTTTAAATCAATTGGTTAACCAGCTGGTTTTTTAGAAAAGATCTAATATAATATTTTCTCATTTTTGTAATTTAAGTGTTTCAAATTATTGGATATAAATAATTTCTACTTTTAACAATCTTATCCCAGCAGTCACTGTGAGATATAGTGAGTCTAGGTTATATTTGTATGCATATAGAATGCAAATTGCATGTGTTGAACATATCGGAGGCTCTAAAGATAAAATTTAAAACATGTGAATGTGGCAAAGATAAAATAGATTAAAAATATTCAATATTTTGAATAAAATATTTTCCTTTGAGAAAACGCAGATTATTTACAATTAATAACATAAAATGACCTTTAAGATCAAGGCTGCAAAAGAAAATTTTCTTGATTGGGGAGATTATTTTTTAAGGTTGTTCTCAAATGCTCTACTCAATAAGTGCAAAATGCTTTGACACATTTGCAAATTCATTTTTTAACGGAAAGATATAAAATTAGAAGGCCTGAGGAAGTGATTTGGAATCAAACTGTTTTTTCCATTTTTGATAAATAAATTACCTATTGAGTTATAAGCAGTTTTGATCATGTGACAAAGATGTTTTTAACCTTCCTTGAGTAGTTATTTTTCTTTCGCATGGAAATTCGGTTCAAAATGCCAACTTTGATACTATTTTCTGAAAGATCTATTGCGTTTGCAAAAAATTGAAGCACAGTTCCATTAAATAGTTTCTGAACAACAGCATCTGCTAGTTTCATGCATTTCCGAACAAAAATAAATTAAAACTTATGTCATAAAGTTGCCTTTTCGGATTTGAGAACAGCCTTAAGAATAAAAAAGAAACTCAAGATATGAAGTCAAATAAGAGGAAATTGAAAAATTGGGTGCTAGCAAAGCATCTGTTTACTTTTAACTAAAATATGCAATAAGATATACAGTGGACGCTCGTTAATTCAAACTCAAAGGTTCTCAGAAATAAGTTCGAATTATCCAATGTTAAGTGAAAATATAACTTAAAATGTGTATCACTGAAGAAGAAAAATCTCCTAGTATGTATAACCCGAGAAAATATATTATATTATACTATTTAAAATTAAACATAGTACATAAAAAGCAATAAAGACTTACCTTAATCATAAAATGAAGCAGAAGATACGCAGTAGAAAGTAAACTTTAATTAAAAATATGAATTACACTTTTGGGCAAAACTGTAAAATGGATGTTTGGTTTTGTTTATTATGCCTACATTTTTCAGCCAGCTTCTCGATTTGAAGTAATCATTTCAATTCATTTTCAGAGGAAGGTTCCATCTGAATAAATGCTTTCAGAGTTTTTATAGAGTCCATTATGGCTTGATCATTAGGACGCTTAACAGTCTACATTCTCTTCTGAATCCGATAAGATCTCTGCATTTTCATCTTCTCGGATAGTTTTTATTATGTCATCGTCGCTCAGTTTTCCACAAACGTCCACGTCTTCATCTACCCTTACATAATCAGAAAAAGTAACGTTGTCACATTTAAATTTTTTGAAATCAGGAAAATCTGTATCAATATCGTCACATTCTTCGATATGATTTTTCTTTTCGGGGTATATGAATTTAGCATGACGAAAGCAATTACTAATTGTGCTTTCCTTTACATCATCCCATGCGCCATATAGATCATTTATAGCTGTCAGCAGAGTAATGTTGTAATTTTCACCACAATCTAAAGAAAAAAGGATTTGTTTTAAGAGTCTCTTACGATAATTTGTTTTAAGATTCTGGATGATTCCTTGATCCATTGGTTGTAGCTTCGCAGTTGTATTTGGCGGCAAATATTCAACCTGTATGGAACTCAGTTCTGGAAGGTTATTATGGCACCTTGCGTTATCCACAAATAATACAATTTTACGCTTTTGCTACTGCTTATCTATTCCTTTTAACCAGCTACCGAAGATGTCTTGTGTCATCCATGCTTTTGCATTGGATACATAATCAACTGGCAGTGTTTTAATTCCTTTAAAACACCGTGGATTCTTGGACTTTCCAATCATTAATAATTTAAGCTTTTCGCTCCCATCCATATTAGCACAAACTAAAGCTGTAACCCTCTCTTTACTGTTTTTACCTCCTACGCAAGTTTTCCCTTTAAAATGTAATGTCTTGTTTGGCAAGAGTTTATAAAAAAGTGCAGTTTCGTCCGCATTAAAAATATCTTTCGGCAGGCAAGTAGATAAAATCTCTGGCAGTTTCCTACCTAAATTAGTGCATACATCTTCGCTTACATCAGAGCTCTGGCCACATACCGCTTTATAAGAAGTATTGTGCCTTGACTTAAACCGAGAAAGCCATCCATCACTGCATTTAAAATCTTCAATACCCATTCGACTTGCCAATTCATCAGCCTTCGCCTGCACTAGGGGTCCATTTATCGGAAAGTTTTGAGATCTAGCATCCTGGAACCATAGCAGTAGAGCCTTCTCTAGATCTTCTTGGGACGCATTTCTCATGCGTTTCCTTCCTCTAGCAAATTTCGATTTTTCCCATGAATCTAAAATTGATTCCTTGTTTTTCAAATAAGTTGACAAGGTATTTTTTTCAATTCCATAGTCAGCTGCTAACTTAGTTTTGCTTTCGCCATTCTCTACCTTCGTTAAAATTTCTATCTTTGTCTCCAAAGTTAGGGCTTTGTACTTTCCACGTGTAGACATCCTGAATTTTTACACGTTCACACCACACACTGAGGAAGAACAACCAGAGCACATTAATTTGGATGCAGCTTCCCTAGAATCTAAAGTAAAGGCTGGGATTACGGTGCCTCGCTCGATCGTAGGATAGGCGTTCCTGCGATCAGTCGTAACTTGGTATTACAGTGCGTCGGCGCAAGTCCCCATGCTTCGGCGTAAGTCCTCCTGCAGTCAGCCAATCACAGGCCGCAGTTACATTTGTTGTGGTTGCGCGTGCATCCACGTCTGTCTTAACTTGCGGCTGCTTCCAAGCTGTCGTAAGATCGCAAGGCACCGTAATGCCGTTTACGTTTTGTTTATATCGTAAGTCTCTAAGTTGATCTTAAGTGAGGCACCGTAATCCCAGCCAAAGACTAGGTTTTCTGAAATTCTAAGAAAATCAGCAGCAAATAAACGAATGGTAGAGCTTCCCCCCTCCCTACTTCTTTTTTCCACGCGCTATGTTTCTACTCACGAGGGTGGGTTCTGTTTGGCGGGGGGCAGGGGGAAGGAAAAGTATGTTGCAATGGTTTTGGTTTAAGTTTCTAACTACCGCGCACGCTTGCCAGTGAGGGAAGAAAAGTACGTTGCTGTTGTTACGTCACGGCAGGTACTTTTCCTACCACCACCCATTCATAAACGTTTCTGAATGAATGTAAGGAAACAGGTAACGACGGAGAACTTTGTCAGTTAAGCACTGATACGAAGAGGACAGTAGGACTGACATTTAGCGGAAATACAATAGTTTAGGAATGCAGGCATGCGTGTCTTTACACAGAAAAAAAATACAGATAATTTTGGCACAGAAAATAATAAAAAAGTGTGTATTTTCTCCATTAAATGAGGAAAAGGGAATTTCTTTTGCCAAATTTTTAGTTCGAATTAACTGAAGTGATGAAAAATTAGTTCGAATTAATGAGATATTTTTAACATTGATTCCAATACAAGTTTTGTGGGGCCTTTGGATTAGTTCGAATTAACCAAAAGTTCGAATTAACCAAGTTCGAATTAATGAGCATCCACTGTATTTAAATCGTCTATTGCATAATTGAATCCACTATTTAGATCTGACAAAAAAATGGGTTAAAATCAAGATAAGGTTAGCGTGAGACATAACAGAAAAAAGTCTCATAAAAATGCCTAAAAATATATATTATTAATTTTTTGTTTAAATATTTAAAAGTAATATGTAGTAATATAAAATAGCTTAGAAAAAAATCCTGTGTATTAAGTCTGATAGCTGTTTAAATGTTTTAGTGGATGACAACTTTTATAAATCTACTTTTCATTTTAAGATCAATGTTTTCAGCAGTCTAAAAAGCTGGTAAATAGGTATTTCTGTTCATTTTACTGTCACTTTTTTTTTTTAAAACGTGATAGTTTCTGAGAAGAAGTGTCAAATGACAATACACAATACTTCTTGAAATGTGTAAAGACCCTACTGCTAAATTCAAATCATTCCAGGAATTCTTTATAAAAAGCTTTACTTTTAATAAAAGATAATTGTTCATGTAGTGTTCTAACAGAAAAATCAAATATCTCAGATTGCAAATATTTCAAAGAAATTATTTTGAATAGCCATGGGAAAGTGTATTATACACTGCTCAAAACAATTAAAGGATATTTGAAGTTTTATATAAAATAAAGATATAAACGAAATTTTTTTTGCCGAAAATAGAAGAAGATAATCACAAATGCAAATTTTTCTGGTTTTCAAACTGTGGAGTATGCAAATTTTGAGTTCGACGTCAAAAACGTCGCTTCAGCGGCAGCGAATGAAATTTGACTTTCAACTGGATAAAAGAGAATGAAGACAAGGATGATCGTCATTCAGTGATTGCTTTGTTTCGATGAGTACGATGTCTTAGCGAAGTCATTTGACAGATTCAGAAGCTTTGAGAGTTGTTAGTAGGTTAGAAGGGGGCCAAACTCAAGCCGAAGTAGTGCAAGCCATTGGAGTGTCACAAAGTGTCATTTCCAGGATCTGGAACCGTTTTTTGGAGAGTGGATGTGCAGGCCGAAGACCAGGGCAAGGTCATAGATGGGCAACAACGCCCAATGAAGATCGGTATTTAGCGTTAACAGCTCGGAGACACCGAACCATGAATGCTACTCTTCTCCAACAACACCTTCGCTCGGCTACAGGGACCACGATTTCAACTCAGACTGTCCGAAACCGGCTCCATGCTGTAGGTCTGTATGCTCGCCGACCGATGGTATGTGTTAGATTAACATCAAGGCATCGTCGCGACCGCAGGGAGTGGGCAATCGAGCATGTCAACTGGAGGAGAAATGAATGGAGCAATATTCTGTTTTCTGATGAGTCCCGTTTTTCTGTGCATCCGGATAATAGGTGTATTTTCATCTGGAGGGACCGTGGCAGTAGGAATAATCCTGCGTTCGTGCACGAAAGTGTCAGATTTGGCGGTGGAGGAGTGTTGGTGTATGGTGGCATCTCCATTGACGGGCGCACTGACCTCTACATCATTCGAGATGGAGCTCTGACTGGTCGCCGATATAGGGATGAGATCCTCAGACCTATTGTAGTCCCTTACGCTGCAGCAATCGGAGATAACTTCATTTTAATGGACGATAACTGCAGGCCACATCGTGCAAACCTGGTGGAGGATTTCCTTTTCGAGGAAGGAATCGTTCGAATGGAATGGCCAGCGTGTTCTCCAGACATGAATCCAATCGAGCACGTTTGGGACGCTCTAGGAAGACGAGTTTCTGGCCGCCAACAACCCCCACAAACTCTCCAAGAACTGGAAAGAGCTCTTCTGGAAGAGTGGGGCAGAATACCCTAACTCGTCATTAATAGCCTCATTGAGTCCATGCCTCAAAGGTGTTCAACGTTGCTGGCCGCCCGTGGAAACCATACCCCCTACTGAAAATGATTTTCTTTGAAGAAAACACCTTATTCTTTTTTTCTCATATGCACAAATTGTGTTTTTTTCCTTTAGTACACAAATGCGCAATAAAATGCATTTTTTTTCTGCCAAACATGTGTAATTTATTCTCATATAACCTACTATGTCCGTCGACCATGTATCAATCAGCTAAACAGTTTACCAGATACAAAATCCACCTAAAACTGCAATATCCTTTAATTGTTTTGAGCAGTGTATTTATGAAACTACACCATATATTTATTTATAGTACTAGTAATCAAAAGATTGTTTATTATTAAGGTTTTCAAGGTATCAATGTTTCACTATGTAGAGCATTTTATTCACGAAACAGAAGACATAGCTTTTACTAAAAATGTTTAAATTTTAAATGATTTCAATTTTCTACTTAATTGATTGTAATTATTTAATTTAAATTATTTTTAAATGAAGTTATATTACTTATACATCCAACAATGTTTATTTTTTTCAATAAATATGCATGTATATGTAATAAGAAAATATATTTAAAAAAAACCCGGTTTAAACCAAAAAAATCTGGTTTTTTTGAAAAAAACCCGGTTTTTTACCAACCCTGGCTTATGCGTGAATCGTTTTCTCTATTTTAGTGCACTATCATGTTTATATTCAAGTAATTTTTTAAATGCAAATTATTTATTTTAATTAATAAGGATATATACAAATTTTCTAGTAGGTATGTATTTAAAGAATAATAATTCATACAAAATAAATCTAAAGTATTTTATCCATGCATTAGGTTGTTTCATTTTTCCAAAGATGTGATTTTCCTAAGACTTTGCTTGCGCCTCGAGTCTGAGTGATGTAAAAGATATATATGCCAAATTTCAAGAAGATTGGATAATATTTAGAGGTTTCACACTTTGATCACTTTTATCTCAAACTAGTGAAATTTCTAACATTGAAGTACTTTGTACGAATGGGCTTTTCATGTGTTTCTTTCATCTTTTGAAGGTAATTGAACTTAAAAATGGGATTTTAAAGAGGAATTTGGCAGCTAGGAAAGGTGCCTACGTTGTAAAAAATTTGCAGCAAAGTAATTGGTCTATCGACCGTTTTTATAGAACATGGTTATATAACCATAATTTAACTGTATTCCGACTATATTATTGCTTATATTATGGTCAGAATACAGTTAATTTATTGTTATGTACCCGTTTTATATAAAAATGGTTGATGACCTGTTACTTTGCTGCTAATTTTTTACAGTGTAGTGATGAGTTTTTATTAGCTCGACTCCCTGCAAAGGAACAAGTACTCAGTTTTATTTACCATCACAAGGAAATGAAAGAAATACTTTCGGATTCTGCTAAATCTACCAGTCCTACACTACAGGAAGAGTAGAACAAAGCAAATATTCCTGTTAAGACGGAGAATATCAGTGCTGGTTTACAAAAGATGTACAAAGAATAACAAAACCTGAGTAAAGAGAAATCGAGAAACACGAATAAAGCAAATATAAAATACCTAATTTGGAAAGGTGACCTTGTCAAGCTATTTGACATTTCCTGGCAAAATGTGATGGGCATGACTAGCATATCACAAGAAGATAAAGAATTTCTTAGGTCACAAAGAGAAGATGATATGAGTTCGTCAGTTAGTGGAGTTGACAAGGTTTTCGCCTAAAGAAAAAAGAACCAAGGTTACAAACGGGTTAACTACCTCCAAAATGTCTTAAAAGACAGAAGTCATCTAAGAGAAGATTACAAAGAGTTATTACAATTCTTACTCCTGTACCTAGAAGGTTGGTCTAAAAATGACTTCAATTTCAGGATCTCAGAACCTCTGAATCAAGCGAGGTCGATGGCAAAGGCAGTATATGCACTAAAAATTGTACTCTTCTTTAAACAGTTGCCTCAATGAGAATAGAAAGTAATGAAAAGAGTTGCACGATGTGTAAGCGTCATATATGTTCACTTTTAGCTTGAGGCAGTTGTAAGTCAGTGGGCTCCAAAGAAGGATTTTGATATGCTACAGCTTCTGAACACTTACCCAGATGCAGATGTAAAAAAAATTGCTCTCACAGTTGCTAAGTTGATACAGATACCTTTGGTATCTTTTAAGAATAAACATAGGATTGGCTTTTTTGGATGTGCATATTACCAGACCTGCCAACTGCTACGAAAAAAATCGTAGTTGCTACGATAAATTACGATGCTATGAAAATCGGTCTCAAACTACGATTTTTTGAAGAATAAAACAAAAACACATTTTTTTTTTTTTCCAGCTGCGATTTTCAGTCCGCATAGCATATTTTTTAGGAATGATTCTGTTCCGAAATTTCTTAAATTTTAAAGTATTCGGTTCTGAAAGTAAAAAACTGGTCATTAGTCCGAAATTTCGGACATCAAAATAGTCTGAAGGGAAGAAAAAAAATCAGGGCTACAAATCAAACTTCTTAACATAAAACCCTCTTAATGGATAAGTGCAGGAATGGCGAACCTTTTCTCATCCACGTACCAAGTTTTCCAAAAAATATATTTTACGTGGTCATGACGTGCCAACAATAAAAAAAATTTAATGGGTCAAATAATAATGAATCAAAATGGCTTACAATTTTGTTTTTAGTATTAAAAATATCTGTAAAATTTTATGTAATAGTTTGAAATTTATTTTTTAAATATGATTTCTGTTGTTTCATCTCAGAAGTCAAATAATTTATATCAGCTTCGTACTTAGTTATTTTTAAGAGAATTCAGTTCAATTGGGCTCATTCGACAAGATGCTTTTAGTTGAATTTTTCATATTATTTATATTATTTATTTCTGAAAAGAATATCTCACGGAAGAAAATTGTCAAAATAGCAAGCGTCAGAATTCCGAGTTGTTATAATTTTACCGTCGTCATTTTTGCGTATAATGCCTTTTAATCTTTCTTTTGCGAGAATCTCCTAATTCTTTCTTATTCTTAAAATTTTGTGAGACAATATTGAGTTAAATTGTGATACATTAAGTTATATTTCAGTTTCTTCAATCTGTATGAGAATGACAACCAACCGAACAAACCGAATTCAGATAAATACAGATAAATTATACTATACTTTAATGTAGAACCTGAATCTGTGCCGTGCCAAGAATAATCTTCAGTGTGCCACTTATGTCACATGTGCCGTAGGTTCGCCGTCCCTGCATTAGTGGATAGTGCTTCTGTAAATATTTATACAGAAATTTCCTTCCTTAGAAACAGGGGTGCCTTTGTAAGAGTTTCTTGAGGAACACGATTTGAAATATTGTGCGAAATCGCGTGATTTGAACAGTATGCAGGCGAAAATGCTGTGCAGAATTTCCCCCTGCAAATTCTTCCACACACATATGATTCTTCTGTAAGTATATTTTAAAATTTCTTGAAAGTCCGCAAATTTTTTTCTTTTAGGGAATTTCCCTAAATCATTTCGTGAATCGGTCGAGAAAAAAATTGAGAATTTCTTCAAACGATCCTGGAAAAATATCAGATATTTCGTCAAAGATCAATTGTTCGCTGAATAAAGTCACTAATTTAAGAGTTCAGAAAGAAATTGCAAATTTCGTCAAAAGATTGCGCAAAAAATCACGAATTTCGATAGACTACCGAGGGAAAAATATTGCAAATTTCGTCAAAAAGTCGCGGAAACGAGTAGGGAATTTTGTTAATTAGTCGCAAAAAGATGTTCGAAAATTTTACCGATTGGTTGCGCAAAACTGTTGCGAAATTTGCCGATGTGTTGCGATAAACAATCGCGAATTTCGACAAATGACCGCGTAAAAAAATCAATTTCGTCAAAGGATCATGGTAAAAACGTGAATTTCAACAAAATATCGCGGAAAGAAAACGCGAATTTCGTCAAAAGATCTCGAAAATATACGCAAATTTCATGGAAAGAACAGCAAGAAAATGCAAATTTCATCAAACGGCCAGTAAGAAAACGCAAATTTCACCAAAGGACCGTGTAAAAAATGCAAAATTCGTCAAAGGATCGCTGTAAAAAATGCGAATTTCAGAAAAAGTGCAGATTTCAATAAAGAATCGGGATAGAAAAAAGTGAATTGCGATTGTGGGAAAAAAATTTAATGTCGTGGAATGATCGTGGAAAAAAATTGCGAATTTTGAATATTTACTGCACTGGGCTAAAAAATTGGCACCAGGATCCTTTTACGAATGTCAAAAAGTAGCCGTGAAACACTAAAAACCAATCTTCAGATTAATTTGAATTTTGTGTGCTATGATTTTTTATTTTCAAAGGTTGGCAGGTCTGGTATTACTCCGGCTAATAAGGTAAATATGACTCTAAATTTAGAAACCAAACCTGTAAAGAAAAAGGAAATGAAACTATTCGAGGTAAAAACCTAGTTTTTGAAGGAAAAAACCTGAATCATTTCGTTACTAATAAAGAAGACGTTCTTTGAATAGTTTGGGATCCACAATGTGACAGAATACTGCAGTGGTTCTATAAGAAGCCATGTGAACGCTCTTATTGTGGTGAATGATACAGCAGAAAGAGGAATTGATCTGATTAAATGAATTGGTCAGGGACAAACAACAAAAACAATTCTTGTTGAGGGTAGTCGAGCATCACAGTCAAGTCGTCACCAAGTGAACAAAGAGGAGATTCTATCGTTCAAAGTTGATTAATATAACACATGTTTCGTGTATTATGCTATCTATTAATCTTAGTGTCTAGTTTTAGTATTATTTAAAGTTTGTGATTTCTAGTTTTCTCAATAAAAGCAATTAAGGGTGTATTCGAAAAAAAAATATTTTTCCACCCTCAACGGCTCGAAATTTTCTGAGACATTTTCAGACTCATTTTTAAAAGTAAAAACATGAAACTTGCTGGGGTGATTTCTGAAGACATGTTTAACATGCCGTGTGATTTCATTTTCAGCTCAATTAATTAGAATTTGGTTTTTAAACAATTATTTTCTCAGTATGACCATTTTTTTCATTCCCAGATCGCCCGCTTCGGAAAATTCGGTTCAAAACGCCAAATTTGACAGCGTTTTTTACAGTATTTTCTGCATTTATCAAAAAATTAAGAAGCACGGCACATTATATAGTTTCTAAATAAGAGAATTTCCCAGTTTGATGCGTTTGAGAGCAAAAATGAATTTTAAAATGAATCAGAAAATAAGCAGTTTGGATCGGAATACACCCTTAACAATAAAAAATCGTATCTTTTGCCTACTTTTACAAAACTGATCAAAGTGTGCAACCCCTAAATATTATCCTTTCTTAATGAAATTTGTCATATATATCTTTTATATCATTTAGACTCGGGGCATAAGCAAAGTCTGCAAAAAAATTACATTTTATTTTTTGTCTTACAAAATGAAACACCCTAGCATGCATTTACTTGCATTTAATGCTGCATCAAGTGATGAAATATATGAAAAAATTTGCTAGCCACAATACTTTTACACCATTTGATTCCCACTGGGACATCACATGAATATTGTCCATAGGAAAATCATTTTAATATATGACGTAATTTTCATGATTAATTCGATTTCACATGTAATAATTTTATTATTTTAAGGTTTTCTTTCTTTTTTAATATTTACATGTAAATATATTGTTTTATGACATAATTTTCTCCCTTTCCTGCATTAAAACATGTGATCATTTACAGTATGGAACCATTTATCTGGAATGATATTTCTGATAGACTGATTTCAGAATCTTTGCAGAAAAAGGTGTCATACACTGCCAGTTTGACATAGGCTTTGCTTGAAACAATTGTATAATTTGATGACAACATCTAGTATTTGAAATGAAAACATATTTAGTTGTATTTTAGATGTTTTAATTTTTATGCAGAGGAAACAGAAGAATTTTTGTTTCTAAGGGATTCCCATAAATTACCTTCTTTTAAACTCTGGTTAACCTTTGATCTTTCTTGCATTGATTTTTAATCCAAGTAATCTAATAATTTAAAATCAGAAATAATGCCACAACCTTACATATTCCACAAAACTTATAAAATGGATGCTGCTTTAATGCACAACCAGTTAACTGGGAAAACCAGTTATCCGGAATACATCTGACCCCAAGCATTCCAGATAAATGGTTCTGTACAGACTTAGATAAAAAGTAAAACTGTCTGCGAACTCAAATTATTTCTTAAAAATTTTCTGCAAAAAAACGCTGCGCCCCTCCCGAGTCCTATATCGCTGCTAACAGCAAAAATGAAAAGTTATATGCGAGTGGAGTGCCACTAAGCAACATCACTAAAAGAAGAATATTAATTTACAAGCATTATTAAGCAGAATTTTTTTCTGCAGTCTGCAGCACAAAAAGAAATTTTATAAACAAACAGTTTGCCGAACTTAAAGACAAATGCCCTCTTTACAATCCCTCGCATTACATTACATGCACTCAACCCACCCCCCTCCAGTTTTCTGAATTAGACTTTATTGAAAAGAGGATAATATTTACTAAGATATTAAAACAATATTCCCCTTTCGAATGTAAAAAAAATCGCTAAAATTTCCAACCAAAAAAACCTTATTTAAAAGTGATCAACATTTAACATTTATTTTTTAACACAAAATTTATTTTTAATCTGTTAAATTAATCTCCAGCACCCTTCTTGGTGCTACACTGTTTCTGCTACCGGCCCTAGCAGGAGAAAAAAAAAAGCATTGTACCTGCCGTTTCGGCATAAGCGCCGCACTTACAGTATTTTTAAGTTTTAAACTCGTATGCGCCGTGGCGCTTTTTCCAAAAAGTACTGTACATGGCAAATAATTTCTAGCAAACGTTTTTTTCCTCTAGTTGAAAAACAGTAGAGAGTCAAGCAGTAGAGAGTTGAAAAACAGTCAAGAGTCTGTGACGTGCGTCGCATCGATTCTCCGCCCGGGGTCTTTCTTGATAATTTTTTTAATAAAGAAATTTGTAAAAAAACCCATCAAAACTGTCTGCAAACTTTGAAAATATTCTGCGAACGGCATTCGCGTGTTCGTCTATATTATCTGACTCTGGTTCTGTACTGTAATTCATTTTAAAGTTTTCTTTCTATTTTCAATAATCATGCGTAAATAAAATTTGTTATTGAAATGAAATGTTATTCTTTGCTCTGTTTTATAATTTGATTTAACATTTTAAAGAAATACTTTATTTCTAAATATGAAATACATCTCTATTGAAATAATGAAAATTTGATTAACAAATTGAAAAAAAAAAAATTAGTAAAATTAAGAAAATAATTACACACTGCACACTGCAAGATTCTCAAGCATCTTGCTGTAAAAGATGGTTAAACAGCTATTCATAGTTTTTGTTCCTACAAAACTTTAACGGAACTATTTTGACCGACTTTAGCATTTAATAACTCTTAAAATAATTCTTCGATTTAAAAACTGCCTGCTTCAGTGTGTTTATCAAATATTTCTGTATAAAATTACTAATTTTCACATTTTTATATGGAATAGTTTTAATAATGTTAGCTTAGAAAGACCCCCAGTCACAAAAAATTCATTTATGGTAATGGCGGTGACAGCGTTAGTTACTTTTTTTAGAACAGAGAGATTTGTTTTAAAATCACTTATCTATTTGTGTTTGCATGTTGGGCTACATATTATGTTTGACATTGTAATTTTTACTTTAAGTATTTGAAGTTTGTGTTTTAACTACATTTCTTTATTTAATAAATATCTTCCTTACTTTTATTTTAGAAGCAATAGAGACCATCATAACATGCACTGAGAAGCCATCAGATCTTCTGCAAAGACAAAAGATTACGAAAAAAGTTCTCTTAAACTATTTGATAAGTAAAAAGTACAGTGTCCCACCTGAGTGGGGAAAAATCACATTAGTTCAAAAATGCCTAGAAATATGGCAATCAACTGAATCTGTTAGTGTAAGTATTTTTACGGGAAAACTTTTAGTCATAAGTTTTATATTTTATTAGTTTAATTTTATAAGTTGTAGCTATTGTCTATTATATTATAGCTGTACAAACAAATATTTTCAGAATGTTTGAATTGAAAAATCGAAGATTTTGTTAGATCGTTTGAACTAAACAGTATTCTATTAAATATGTTTATACAGTGAAACTTTGATAATTCAAATTTTTTGCTCGGTCCCTTGTATTCTGTATTAAAATAATGTAAAAAAATCGTGGATATTTAGAATTTTATTTTGGATAATTTGAATATTTTGCATGATTGCTCTTAAAAATTTGCGGTAAAAATTGTTCCTGTGATTTATTTCAATTAAGGTGTAACATTTTAACAAGTTATTTTAGCGATCTTTCTAAGGAAAAGAAAAGCGATGCTTTGGAATGTCACTATGTGGGGTTTTCCAAGAAATTTTCTGGCCAAAGCAAAATCCCAAGATTTGGCCACACTCCTTCACAGAAAAATCTGTTTCACGGCGGGTGGATTAAAAGGATCAAAGCTTAGGGGTTGCAATGGGAGATTCTTACCGCTCTCCCTTCCTCCGCCTATTTTTTTCCAGAAGTGCAACTAGATTTATTTCGGTCTTAGAGTCACGTGCGCTTCCATGTGCATGAATGATTTAATGTGGTTGTAAGTTTTTGTGTTTGTGCTTTAAGTAGTGTTTCTGTGCTCTTACTATGGTATAGTCAAAAGCTAAATTCCTTATAAGTAGAGTGTAAAAAAATCATGATTTTTTTTTTTTTTTTAAATAAAAAAATCTGATTTTTTTTATTTAAATAGGATTTTTATGATTTTTTTCCCCAGCATTCAAATACTGAATAGCTACCAAGGGTTTTAGGTTTCCAAAACAATTAAACCACTAATTGCTAATATAATCTATGTTTTTACACTTTAATTAATAAAATTATAATTATTAGTTAGCAATTACAGAAATTATAAAAACTGCAAAATAGTAGTTTCATTAGGTAGTATCATACAATAATGTTGTATAAATTAATTTTGTAATAATTATGTAAAACTTTATTAAATACTAATGATATTTAACATTTATTAAAATTATTAATAACTGCATTTAATATTAAATAGTTTACACTACTTCAAATTAATATTTATTAAACAATTAACTCTCTAATTAGGAACATATTATACATTTTTAAACTTTAATTATTAACATTATAATTAATAATGTAGTATTCATTTTAAAAAGAAAAACGGGCAGGATGCTAGTTCCAAAAAAAAAAAGGGCACTATTTCATGAGGAAATATAATAGTAATGTGTTTAGTAATGATATAAGGGGGGGAAAAAAGAGATTTTGTAGTATGATAAGTAAAGTGTCCTTAATTTTTAGTAATTTTATGAATCATAAATTGAAAAATACAATTAAATAACATGTTTTAATAATATCTTGTTTTTTATAAAGAAATAAAGTTATATTATTTTTGCAAGATCTTGGGGCACATGAATCTAGAAACACTGTTGAATAGGGAAGTATTTTACAAGAAATCTCTGGCTATAACTACAGTTGAATTTAACTAATTTTTTTAAGGCAGGGTGCATTTTGTGCAGTAATCCCAGAATTAATAAAAACTGCAAATAAGTAATTTCATTAGTTGTAGCACAAGTAACGAAACTAACAAATATTATTTGCAGCTCATTTTGCATTTGTATTTAGAAAAATTACTAGTCTAAACTTACATATGTAAGCATACACATACATGTATGTGTATGCTAACCAAAAAAATCATGAATATGAGTTAAACCCATTCATACATACACACAGAATAAATATAAGTATAGCCAGTTATATCTGAAATCCTCAAAATATTTAAATAACAGCATTAAGGGGCTGTTCAAATGTTATGTAAGCATGTTTTTGGCAAATTTTGACCCCCTCCCCCCTTGTCAGCAAAAATAAGAAAATTGCAACCCCCCCCCCCTCATTTTTTTAAACAGTAATAACGTTATTTAAAAAAATTAGGACTTAATTCAAATAAAAAAAAAAAAAAAAACTCAGAAAAAAATAATAAAAAAAGGCTTGTTTTATTTCCTTATAATTTTATTTAAGAAAATTTCTTAGATCACAATTTTAGAAGAACTTAGCCATTTGTAAAATTTAAATTTGAACATGCCCATATCTATTCTGATGCTGACCACAGCTGCTCAAGCCATTTTTTCATGTTATGATATTGGTTTCCAGTTTTACTTGATTATCTTCATCGCTTTCTTTACGAATGCAATCTTGATCAACTTCATCTTCATTGATCCACTCAACATCTTCCATATCTTCTGTGATGCACATAAGTTCATTTGCTCAACGAGCAGCAATTATCAATGGTCGTATAAGGCATGCCTTCTCGCTTTTTTCACTGTGTTGAATTTTTTTGTATCTGTTTGCTGACTTCTAAGATGCATGATATTGGCCACAAATTCTTGCAGATAATCGCGACTTTATGGAAGGGAAAAATAGTCATACGACATCTTTAAAAATCCCTTTGCTGTAATATTCAGATTTAAAGCCAGACAGAGACTTAAATCTATAAATTCCCCCTCCTCACTTGTATTGATGTCATTTGACGATTGTATCATTTTAATTGGAGGAAGAATGGATCATCCTTTTAATATACGAAATAATCCATTGCATGCAGGAGACCAACAATTCTTTTCTTCGCATTTTACAATTTGCATCAAGTATTGACTTTCTTGTGTGCGCTTTGAATACCAATCCAAGTCATAATCAAGAGAGTCTGGTTAGCCTGAATCAACATATGTGGCAGTAACAGGATAACCGTCTATGTTTAATGAGTTCCAGATTTCTGTGAGAGTTTTACCAGCATATGCAAAGTTATTTTGCTCCATTTCTTCATCAAGAGTGCGACCGTTCTCATCGAGATGGGAACCATAATGGTCATGAGAGAGTATAAGACCAGACAGTTCTCGACTGAGTGGTGCCATTCCCTTTTCTACTCGATTATGTACACTTCTTCCAGGAGCATTGCACGCTGTGAAAATTCCATCTAAATCATGCTTTTTGAAATGGTTAATAGCAAACGATATAACTTTCTGGTAGCGGGAATTCTCATTTGGACTTCCATCAACCATAACTATGATTACAGGTTTGATGAAACCCTCTTCTGTTTTCACTAATTTTAATTTTTTGTTAATTGCCTGAAATGTAAAACAAAATTTATTTAGCTTCATGTTTAAGATGCTTTAAGTTTTATTTAATGACTAGCAGGCTATGCCCGCTACGCTGGTCCTATTTTTCCATCTTGAAACAAAGAAATACATAGTGCTAATGTATTTCCTGATTTAGAGAAACGATGTATCATTGCAATATTATATTTACTAATGTGTTGGGACAAAATTTCAGTTATTAAGCATCAACTACTATTTTAGTTGATCAACTACAGTTTGATTTAGCAGGAAAATGAGGCCGTTATGGCAACAGGTATCACAATGTCCTTTAATAGATACACTACTGAAATGAAGTTCATTACAATGATTGCAGAGAATGTCCGTCGCATGGAAATAATGTTCAGGTGATTCATTCTCCTTTGTTATCGTTTAAATTCCGAGCTTCTCGGTTTTGCGGCATGTGTGATTCTGTTAGTTTAAATGCTATATCACTCTATGGTCTGTTATATTTCGTAAAATGCAATTCTGCCACAGTTTTTCATATTTCCATTTTAGCAGAAAAAATGCAGTTAAAACTGTAATAGCAGTAAATAATACTGTAGCTTCCATCATGAGTTAAAATGCAGCACTCTTTTTAATACGAAAAGCTCTCTCAAAAAGAAAAAAAAACCCCTTTTAATTCATGATATTCTTAAAAAGGATAATCTTTAATAATCGGGTTCACAGAATTAAGAAATTTCTACGTAATTCTATAACTAAGCATTGTAGAACAATGTATTTTATACCTAACCCCAAAAACTAACATTGTAATTTCTATCAACATAATATGAACCGTTCAGTTGAAATGCAAATGAATATGGTAAAAGATGATATAATTTTCTGTAATGGAATACATCATGAAGATTTTGCTGCAAACATAAACGATGCTTTCAAAATCATATTTAATATGTCAATTTGCGAGATATCCAGCTACGAAATATTAGCTCAAAATGCTATGAACGGTATTACTTAATTATCCCGTCGACCAAAACCTGTCGCTAAACTCTAAGATTAAATGCCAATAATGGATGACCGTAAATGCCACATTCACTTGACATTAAACACGATACACGTGTACAAAACAAATAGGTGTTGCTATCCAACGTACAATTTATTCACAAGTTTAACATAAAACTCTACGTTTCGGTTTATTCTTTAAAACCTTCATCAGGAGAAAAATTTTCTAAAATATAAATCGACAACAAACTCTTTACATGCTACATTTTGAAATCAATTCAAAATTCAAAACATTCTAACGGAAACCTCTTACTCCCAAATAAAGAGTTCAGTGGCGCCATCTTTTAACCAAAGATGCAAACGAAGAAAGACTAGCTGAAAAAAAAAAAAAAAAAGGAATTTTCATTGACTTTTCAAAATTGAAAGCCATATTTCTGGGATGTGAAAGGAAACAATATCATTACACACTTCATGGTTTCTTAGACGAATTTCTAAAGATTCACGAATAATAGCATTGTGCGGAAAAACTTGTTTGGAAATAACTTTAGCATGGTAAAAAAATGGATCCAATTCCTTTTTCATCTTTTTCTGGGGTGTATGAAATTCCCTTTAAATTTTCTGATGGGACCACCTCGTCCTATATTGGTATGACTAAACGTCGATTTTTCGAAAGATTGCAAGAACATAAAAACGATTTGAAGTTTCATAAATTTTCTACAGCACTCTCAAGAAGCTACCATAAAGGACTCATTTCATTTATAGACTTTGACCATGCTAAAGTTATTTCCAAACAAGTTTTTCCGCGCAATGCTATTATTCGTGAATCTTTAGAAATTCGTCTAAGAAACCATGAAGTGTGTAATGATAGTGTTTCCTTTCACATCCCAGAAATATGGCTTTCAATTTTGAAAAGTCAATGAAAATTCCTTTTTTTTTTTTTTTTTTTTTTCAGCTAGTCTTTCTTCGTTTGCATCTTTGGTTAAAAGATGGCGCCACTGAACTCTTTATTTGGGAGTAAGAGGTTTCCGTTAGAATGTTTTGAATTTTGAATTGATTTCAAAATGTAGCATGTAAAGAGTTTGTTGTCGATTTATATTTTAGAAAATTTTTCTCCTGATGAAGGTTTTAAAGAATAAACCGAAACGTAGAGTTTTATGTTAAACTTGTGAATAAATTGTACGTTGGATAGCAACACCTATTTGTTTTGTATCGATATTACAACGTAAAGTCCTTTATTATTATTACGATACACGTGTTTGTAACGTCATCAAGTCTTTTTAATTCAATGTTTTATATGCATTTTTATTAATGTTTTACCAATTTATTTGTTCTTTTGTATTTAAAATTACTGGAAATTTTGATTTTTTTTTCTTCAATTCTATATCTAATGTTTACCTGCATTTTTTAGCTATATCCGTAAACATTGTTTGACTAAATAAAGAGCATCAGGTTCGTTACAATTTTCCGTTATCATTGATATTTATTGTGGTTTTTAATAAATTCGATTGTTACATTTAAGTTACTTAAATTTTATTCACAAATACAATATCTTAGAATTACCGTTTTATTGTTTATAGTTTAATTCAATAATTATGCATTTAAATACGTAAACTTTTAGCATTTTTTTTGTCAGAAATCATCTAAATAACTCAAATTTTATATTTGGTACGTTGCTATGCCATAAGTGAACGTCATTATTAAAGTAACCCTATTCTTTAGTAATTTTTTTAATTTAAATTCATTAATTTTCCTATCTGAAAATTTTAAAATGACAGCGTTCTTCCATTTCTACAATTTGGCTAAATAGTTTGCCGATTTGTACAATTTGGCGAAATTGGTCGGCGGGATAATCAAGTAGTACCTAATAAACAGACGATCTAAACTTTCTTTTAGGAAGAATATTTTTTTTTCCAAAATAGCAATATTTATGCAAATGATATTACTAACATAAAACTAAAAAATTTTAAAGAAAAAAAAAAAGCAAAATAAAGAGCAGGAGAGATTTTATATTTTGCAGACCTGCCAACTGCTACAAAAAAATCGTAGTTGCTACGATTTGGACCTATAAACTACGATGCTACGAAATTCGATTTTAAACTACGATTTTTTGCAAAAAACACAAACGCATGTTTGTTTCTAGTTGCGATTTTTATCCCGGGCAGCATATTTTTCAGGAGTGGTTCTATTCCGAAATTTCCAACATTTCAAAGCATTCATTTCCGAAAGTTTAAAAAAAACTGATCATTAATCCGAAAATGCGGACATTAAAAAATGTTCATGGGGAAAAAAAAAAAAAAAAATCTGGGCGGCAAAATAAATTTCTGAGCATAACACTCTCTTTATGTTATCAACCGCAAGTGAATCGTGTTTCTGTAAATATTTATACAGGAATTCCCTTCCTTAGAAACAGGGATGTCACTTTAAGAATTTCTGGAGGGGGGGGTCTTTGAGGGACAAGATTTGAAATAGTGTTAAAAAGCGCACGATTTGTACAATTTATTATTAAACATTTCAATTTACGAATTATTATTAAACATTCCATTTTCACGTGGTAAAAAATGCGAAATTCGTCAAAAGAATGCGGTAAAAAATGCGAATTTCGTCAAAAGTTCATGGTAAAAAGTGCGGATTTCAACAAAGAATCGTGATGATTGAAAAATGTAAAATACGATTGTGGGAAAAGAACTGTGAATATCCTAAAATGATCGCAGGAAAAAAAAAATTGAGAATTTCGTTAAAATTTACTGCACTGGCTAAAAAATTGGAACCAGGCTTCTTTTACAATAGTAAAAAAAAAAAAAAAAAAAAATGCTGCAAAACGAGAAGAAACTTTAAAGATCCTATAAAAATTTTCAGAGGATAAAATTTACTATTTTGAGTTGAAAGACTGATACCTTATTCCTCTTACGAACGTCAAAAGATGGCTGCGAAACACAAAAAACCAACCAACTTCCAGATTAATTTTAATTTCGTGTGCTACGATTTCTCATTTTCAAAGGTTGGCAGGTATGATTTTGAGAAGAGTTACGTATCTTGTTCTGGTTGGCGAGATTGGCAAAGGAATCCAAAATGGCACCAATAGGCCGATTTGGCATCTTTGGCCAAAATTTTCAAGATGGTGGAAAAACTTATGTTTTAAATATTTATAAATATTTATTTTTAAATTGAAAAAAATTATATATATATATATGTATTAGTTTTATGTATATTTACATAATATTGCATATACAGAAAAATACCGTTTAAAAAATCTCCGGAAATTTATAAATTAAAATATATATATATTTAAAAAATTAATTATAAAAAAGTATTCAAAATTGCTTCTTATCCACCAGTAGCATTCAAGTAATAAAAAAAGCAATCCCAAATGCTAGAGATCGCAACAACCACATCGAAAAATTCATCGCCATAAAAACGGGAACATATGGAACTGTTCCCTATATTTATCTAACTGGTTTAGTAGTTTAAAAATTTTAACCAAGGACATTGAGGTATGCTGTCGCCAAGATGAAAGAAATTCATTTTTGGAAACATTTGCTCCCGCATAAGAGAAAAAAAAAATGCAAATTTTATTACATAAAATCATAATTACTGTAGACGCTCGATTTTACGAACCTCTTTTTTACGAATTACTCGTTTTTACGAACTGATGTACTGGTCCCAACCAGCATACCATTGAATTGATGTCACTCCGATTTACGAACTTTCGATTTTACGAACACATTTTATGAGTCCCATCGAATTCGCAAAATCGAGCGTCTACTGTATATATATTCGAATCCACGAATAACGGCCCAAGCTTCTCACTTTTTCACTCTCAGCCAGATTGTTCATTACTACATTGAGTGTGCCAATGTGAAAACTGATTTCCTATGCTGTTCGTATTTTTTGATAAATAATGTAGCCGTTTCAGTTCCTCAAGAATGGCATAATATATCGTTGCCAAGATGAGAAACAATGACCAACAGCAACCTTTGCACCCGGAAAAAAAGAGAAACACCAAATTTTAATTGAATAATAATAATAATAAGAGTTATATAGGTAAATCATGCATACAAATGATTCTGAAAACTTATCCAATGGTGTAAATAATAAACAAATTGCATCCGGTACTTTTGAAATCAAGCCTGACAAACTTAAAAAACAGAAAAAAACCGCTATCCAGGTGCCAAATATAAACCACAAAGATGATAAATCGCCAAGTATAGTTTCCATGGATCGACTTTGAAAATGAATCTTCTTTTAAGCCGTACAAACACATTTCTTTCATATTTAAATTAAATATTTTCTTTTTATACTATTATTTCTCATTAAAACTGTATTTCTTTGTATTTTTAATAAAATCAGTAATAGTTTTTTTCGAGCTGTTTGTATATTTTAATTTCTAAATCATATAGACATTTCAATTCAAAAAGATTGCTTAATATGCCAAGATGAAAATCATATGCCAATGGCAACCTTTTCGTCCAAAATAACAGAACTTTTCATCATAATTCTATAACTAATCAATGTAGAATGACGTGTTATAGCTTAAAACCTTCCCTGAAACGATATCTATCTAACAGTGTAAGTTTCGTCAAAATCCATGCAATAGAACTCGAAATCTAGACGTTCGGAACGAAATTTCCGTTTGGATTTTATATATACTAGGGGATCGTACCCGGGCTTCCTGGGTTAAAGAATATAGGTGTAAACATTTTTTTAAATTGAAAACTAATAATTTTTTTATATGCAATAAATTTTTTAGATTGACCACTTACATTAAAAGAGCATTTTTCATATGGAAAATACGAATTATACAATCAAATAATTTTTTGAAATTTATCAAAAGCGATATTTTCTTATTAGCCGCATGCTAAGAGTTATTTGCCAAGATTTTGCTACTTATGGCATCCTTTTATATTCTGATAATTTCAGAGCTTATACATGTCTGGTAAATTTGTGTTTTATTTATATTTATTTATTTATTCATAGGGAAGTTTTTTTAATGGATATTAGCCGTGAGAAAATGATGAACTCTTTATTTAGTTTTAAGGGCAAACCGATTCATCTTTCGTAATTGAGCTTCGCATGATATACATACATTAAAAAAATATTTCATGCTTTAAAATTGTTTTTAAAACCATAGACAATCAGTAAATTGAGATGAACTTTGCAAACAAATTCCATTTGAAAAAAAAAATCCTATTTGGTGATCTAAAAATTTAAATTGTACGATTACAAATATGCTAGATTTGTGTTTTTTTTCAATATTATTCTTTTATTTGTTTATAAAAGAAGTATTAATTTTGTTAATTTGTCTTTCCCAAATATGTTAGATTGGGTTTTTTTTTTTTTAATATTGTTCTTTTATTTGTTTATAAAGGAAGTATTAATTTCGTTATGCAAAAATAGTCAGAAACAAATGCTGAAAAATGTTTGTTGCTTTATGTGCAAAATGTTTATTATTATTATGTATTGAAACCGGCACGTGATAACATAAACTTTAAAAAAATCATGCTTAAAAATTATTTTAGAAAAATATAATATATCAGTCAATTAATACAGTTTTTACACAAATTGTATTTGAAAGTAATTATTTTTCCCTATGAAACGAAAATTGAAAATGTACGATGGTCAGAAGATTAAAAAATTGCAGTAGCGAAAATTTCAAGACCGAAATTTGATCGTGAAGTGTTGCCATTCGCAAAATAACATCAGCGTTGCGAACAGATACGTTTGTTCTTTATGTTATAGATACTTAATCAGTAAAATATAATAAAGATCAGTTATTAGGATGTGGTTATCAACTGAGGCTCTTATGCTTGGATTCCCGGAATGAAAACAGCAATTTTCACCTTCTCAAAATTTGCACACGCACTTCTCATATTCATCATTTAAAAAAAAATTTTTATTTTGTTTGATCATTTACAAATCATTTTAACTCAAAACTTGAAGTCACGATTGTCAGCAACATCTTTTATGTGAACAGACGCACTTTCAGCTGCTCGGGATGTGCGTCAGCCAAAATTTTATAATGATTGAAATTTTAATTGAATTTGAGGTACTTTTTTTAAAAAACCTAGGCTAAATGAACAAATCTTGTTCCATTGGCCACCTTTGGCATTTGAAAAACTTTTTTTGTACATTCAAATTAATGCTTTTTTAATGATAGTAAAATAACTGTACATGAAAAATATCTATTAGTAAATCTTCTTTTGTCCGTTTACTCCATACTAAAAAAACATAAATTTACTAGTTGCTAATTACTAAAAGTACAAATTTCGCGTAATCTTCTGAAATCGGATTTACCGTCCGCGGTTCTTTTCAAATATAAACGAATCTTCCAACACTATACAGTAAATTCGCCAATTGTAAGGTGGCTGATTATGGAAGATTCATCCAATATCTTTTTATAACATTTCTAAAAGAAGGGAAGATATGAAAAAAAGAAATAAATGACGAATGGAATGGAATGGAATATCAAAAAGTGATTTCAGAAAGAAATTTTTATTGCAAAATGTCTTTTTTTTGTGATAGAAATAACGCATAATTGCTTACATTTTCTTAAGAATAATCTTTACTGCCTAACATTGCAAGCATTGAACGTTTGTATAAGGGAAATTGGCGATATGTTTTTTTATTAAAAAAAGAATGGACAATATTAGCTAATTTGGCTTCGAGGTTATAAAAGTCACAAATTTGGGGAAAACAAACCGATATGCTTTTGCAGTAAAGTATGATGAGAAATTTTTTAAATGTCTAAAATTAAATTATTTTACAGTATGTATGTGCATGTGTGTGAGACATTTATACTAAAATTAAAATATTTGACTCCATTTTTAAAATATTAACTGCTATTTATATATTCTACATTTGAATTTTAAAAAATACTCAAAAAATGCTTTTGTACACTTGCAAAATCACCTTTAATGTAAATATCACTTGAACCCAATTCACGCTTACATCTTTTTGTCTTAAAATCAAATTGTTTGGCGACAAAAGTGAACTCAAAAACCACAAATAAACATATAACATATAAATCATAAGTACCATCATTTTTACAATTACATCTGCTAGTTTCATCTGTAAGTCACATGATGGAAGAGTTAGAAATAAAAAAGAACAAATCAAAAACAAAATTGTTACCACAAGAAAGGTCTCCTTAAAGAGCATACTCAAATTATTTTGAAAAGAAAAATGCTTTTTAAACTACTCATGTGTGTAGTAAAACATCAGTCAAATTTGGCGGCAGAATCCCATAAAAATCTGAAAAAAATCTATATATATTCGAGTATTTGGCGCAAAAAAGACGAACGTTCCACGCTATTTGGCTAGCCAACACATTTCCATCCCAAATGCAAGATATTTAAATGCATTTGAAAATTGCTTGTTAAATAACTATTTAAATGCCTAAAACTCAATGAATTTTAACTTAAATGAAGGATTAGCATATTATTTTTTATCTTTAAGCGTATATAATATATACAAATTGCGTGTTGCAGTAGTTATTTAATTTTACATGGCTTCACCGGGTGGAAATGTTTTAAGGGTACTATTTGATTATTCATTCAACCAATTTCGCCAAATTATATCAATTGCCAAACGCTTCGCCAAATTATATAAATTACCAAACTGCTCGCCAAATTATACAAATTGACAAAATTTTTATTTTAAACAACGAAAGAATAAATAAATTTGTAAACATTAGTAAAATTACAAATAGAAGTGAAATTAAAAATCACTTGATGACGCAACAAACACGTGTACTGTGTTTAATGTCACGTGAATGTAAAATTTGCGATCAGCTATTATTGGCATTTATCTTATAGTTTGGCGATAGTTATTTTGTCGACGGGATAATCAAGTAGTACCGTTTTAAATTTGTTTTAAAAGTAGCTGGCTAATTAAAAATACTGCCATTAAACATTTTATATTAAATACTTGTTTCCATGGCAACAATAACCTTCATTTCTTGTTTCTGACACTAACAATATCGAAGTCAAATTGCCAATGTTCCAAATCGGACATTAATTTTGAATTTGGAATAAATTTAATAAACTGAAATTTTGTTTTAAACCGTATAATTACAATAATAAAATTTTAATATATACACATATAAAGGTATATGACAAAACTGTAGTAATAAAAATGTATTTATTACGTTAAACTTAATCTAACTATCTTCGTATGAAGAGTAGAAAAAGGTTTTACTTAAAAATTATTTATCATAAAAAAAAGTATCATTCAAAATTTTATTGTGCTGCCAACCAGCATTAAATCGCCAAAAAAATTAAAGGTACTTTTCGGTTAGCCGGGCGCCAGTGTTATATATACATATTTATGTACATACATATATGTAAATATACATATATATACATATACATATATTATATATAAACACATATAGATATATGTAAATATATATCTATATATACATACATTTATATATACATATATATGTATATATAACATTGGCGCCCGGCTAACCGAAAAGTACCAAATTAAATTTTCATTATTTTTTTACAAACGCTAAATCGAGGTTCTGCGGATTTTTTAAATAAACATATTATATGTCACAGGAAGAATATTCTATATATTCCTCATGAGAAGAATATTATATAATTTTTTCAAATATTTCTGAGCATGCACTTATCGAAACTTCCTTGATATCATCCTATCAATTTTCCAGATGCATTTTTCTTAACCTGATGCAAAAGATAAAGAGCCAAATCTTATTTCAATTGCAATATTTTAACTGAGTAATTTTTTAAGCATTACGGACATTCCCTTTCATGTTTAAATTAAATATTTTCGTTTTTTAATATTATTACTCATTAAAACGAATTTTTTTCTTCTTTTTTTCTTCCTTCTTTTTTTTTTTTATAATTAAAATTAGTAACAGTTTTTTCTTTTATGTTTCGATGTGTAATAGCTGTTTCAATTTTTTTTATCAACGATGAATTTCGCCAAGAAATAAAATGGTAAACCTTATCGTCTAAAATGACAGAACTTTCTGTCATAATTCTATAACTAATCTAGGTAGAATGATGTGTTATAGCTTAAAACCTTCCCTGAAACGATACCTATCTAATGGTATAAGTTCCGTAAAAATCCATACAGTAGAACTCAAAATCTAGGCGTTCAGAATGAAATTTCTGTTTGGATTTTATATATATAATAGGTATAAGTATGTTAAAAAGTTAAGATCACTCATCTCTGTTAAAGTTTTATATTATGATTTTTCTTTCTGTGCTTGTAATTTTTTCTCTTTAATTTCTTTTAAATCCTAAAAACAGGATTGAATCACGTTTATATATATTAAAAAAAAATTATATAAAAAATAATCTTGATACTATAAACCTCTGCTTTTCTTTTTTTTAATTTGAATGAAATTGAATTTTTATAAATATTTGAATAATAAGTGTATCACAAGAAAATTTGCATTTCAGAGGACTAATATATCAGTCACCGGCAGTCAAGGGGTTAAAAATAAATATTTAACATACAACATAAAAAAAATAAATACTAAATGCTCACTGGATATTTAATTTACCAATCTATGGACAAAATTCAATCTATTTTAAAATTACATTTTAAAATTGTCTACTAAATTAAACTAACTAGTGGTCGCCCAGTAGTCGAAATTCGACTGTAATTCATTATTTTTTAAGTTTGAACGTTATTGAGGTTCTTTTGTCAAAGAGTATGCCTCTATAATCATTGCATATAATTTTTTTTTATTTGTTCTATTCGCGAATGTAATGAGCGACAAATGGTGCTATTTCAGAGGGGGTTAGACCTGCTATTTTGCCCAATTTTGCAATGTGGTCGTAATTAAGGTCAATATTTCAATGCTGCAGAAGCAAAAAAGCGAAGCTATTTTTGTTATTCGAAGCTCATTTCCATAAGAGGGCAAGCATTTCATTGCAATCATCAATTCAGTGGCGAGCGTGTTCAAATACGTCATTAGCATGTGTTGTTTGCCTTAATTCCCTGCATTATCTATGAAATTTTAAATCTAATGTTAGTAACAGTTTAAAAAATTACAGCTTTTATTTGTATTTATTTTTTGATATAATTCATTGTCAGTTTTAATTTGTTAATGATATTATTGAATCAAATAAATGCTAATAAAAATGGATGCTTTTCTGTTAAACGGTGCAATGCAAAAATGTATGCTATAGTGCCATTTATGTTAACCCTGATCGTGTAAAGAATTTTCATTACAAATCTTGAAAAATATTGTGATTTGCTATTTATTGAATGCAATGTTAATCAATTTTTTTTAATGTCGTTATTTAATCATAATCTCACAATACAACTTAATTTATCATTTTTTAAGGGTAAATGTTATATGAATACTTTTCAGTATTTCATAAAAACTTTCACTTTTTAAGATGATTATGTAGTTTTTAGTTATTGTAATACAAAAGATAATCAAAAATAATTAATGTTTGCTTTTAATTATAGTGACTTTAAATTAATATATTTACATCTCCAAATTAAGGCTCTATCAGTTATAGAAATATTTTTGTTTTTTAAAATACATCATTTTTGTTATTTTATGTTAAGAAAAAATAATAATAATGATGATGCTTAACACTAGAATGTCTGGAAATTTTACCTAATCTTAATAAAAACATTTTAATACCACAATTTTTATGTAAAACTATTTCACTTATTTATTCAACCGAGTTTTCTCCAGTTATAATTTAATTAATTTCACGAAAAAAATTCTGGTTCAAATCAATATTTTGTCATTTGATTGGTGTCAAATTGACACCAGCTGGACATTCTAGTATTAATCTATTTTATTTTTTTTTATCAATGTTCGGAAATCAGTAAAATAATTTATAGATGTAACTGCTTTCATTTAAAACTATTACATAGTTAATAATATTAATATAACACAATTTAGAGACATAAATACAGGGTGTTCCAAAATTCCTGGACACATTTTAAAATTCAATGTAAAATCAAGTAATTATCATACAGGAGTGTGGTTTGGACTAAAATGCTTCTCGAGATGAAAAGTTTTCTTCTAGCAAATGAAAATAATTAGTTCCAAATTTCGATCATAGATGGCATAACTTTTCCATATGTTTGATTTCAAACATGCGTTTTTTTTTTCTGATTTGCAGATTAATTTTTATGCTGTGATACAGAAATAATGACTCGTTTTTTTTTCTGATTTGCAGATTAATTTTTATGCTTTGATACAGAAATAATGACTCTTTTTTTTTCTGATTTGCAGATTAATTTTTATGCTTTGATACAGAAATAATGACTCCTAGTGCTGGAAGTCATCATTTCTGTGTCACAGTGACAAAATTAATCTGAAAATTAAAAAAAAAACCGGATGTTTGTAAGCAAACATATGGACAAGTGGCTCCATCTGTGATTGACATTTGGAATTAATTATTTTCATTTGCTTGAAGAAAATTTTTCAACTTGAGAAGCATTTTAGTCCAAACTGCACTCCTGTATGACAATTACTTGATTTTATATTGGATTTTAAAATGTGTCCAGGAATTTTTGGACACCCTGTACTATCATTCAAACGTTGGAAAGAATTATTATTAAATACAGTGTAACAATTTGTAATTCAGTACATTGAAAAAAAAAAGTTAAATTTTCTGAAGTGAACTATTGTTGGAATGTTAAATTAGGGATTTTTATGTAAACTAATGGATACAATTAAAATGAAATGCTCAGCTAAAATCTTCTCCCTTATCTTTCTTTGAAATATAATAAAAGTAATACTCAGTATTTATTATTATTTTAAGTGACTAACTTTGTGTTGGATTATTATTACTATAAGTGAAAATGTTTACATCTATGAGTTATTTTACTGATCTCTGTATAAATTAGACTGATAAAAATAAATAATAAGTTAGGTACATCCCTATTATTTTGACTTTAAATATAATAATAATAGTAAAATCTTTTTAAAAAGGAAAAATAAACATTTTTAGGGTTCCGTACTTAAAAAGTAAAAACGGAACCATTATAAGATCACTCTTGTGTCTGTCTGTCTGTCTGTCTGTCACAGCCACTTTACTCATAAACTATGGAACGTGGAAAGTTCAAATTTGGGGCAAGTAATAAAGACTGTTGACCCACATATTTTCAGATTATTAAACATTTATAAATATATTTAGTAAAAATGTATAGGGGCAAATTCAGTTGCTTGAAAAAAAAATATTTTCTTTGTATATCGTGTGAGGCATCGAGTGAAAGCTTTCGTAACACTGAATTCAAAAATACATTTCTTTTAATTTTAAGTATTACATTTTCAAAGATACATTCGAAAATGTAGAACAACAATATGTTCCCTCCCATCTAATTCCGAATCTACTGAAACTAAAATTATAAAAAAATTAGAGGGAGTAGACATTAATATAAACCTGGTAGGAAAATTATAGCGATTACCCTATGTCACATAGGTTTTGAGAAAAACGCATTTTTCCGTTACACACAAATTTCGATTTACAGTCATTCAGCAAAACTGTTGAGCAGCGCTGGAGATACCTATCGTAGTAGAAGGATAAAAGCATTGTTGATCATGATTTTCGAAAACAATCGTCAGTAATTAGCCGAGATATGAACCCTTAAAGATATGGACGGCTTGGACATGCATAATGACAGGGGCGGCGTACACTATGTACCATCGGCTTTTAAAGTCTAGATTAAAACTTTTAATGATATATGAGTGTAATGAAATGGCCAGTAACAGTATAAAAGCAATAAACGTCAAATTGTTATAAACAGATTAATTCAAGAGGTCTCAAGACTCTTAAAGCTTCAAAAAAAAAATTTATTTTAATTTTTTTAGATGTTAATCTTCCTTTTTTCTCTGAACATTTAAATATAATTGTTTCCTTCAAATTCTCATTAGAACAGAAGTTATGGCTTTTAGAATTATACCGGTTCAATAGCTTAAGTGACATTTTCGAAACTTTTAAGTCATTTTTCTCCAATTGACTTTTTTGGTCATATTGCACACGATATCTCAAAAACTTTTGAGTATTTTTTAATGAAATTTTCAAATCGTACGTTTTATGTTAATCCGTATAAACTGAACCTAAAATTTCCTTTTCATTGTTCAAAAAAATATTTTTTAAGTGATTATGTTGTTCAAATTTTCAAAATTTTCTATTAGCTAAATACAACTTTGTATTAAAAATATAAAAACGCTTTAAATACAAATTTATTTAGGTTCAGGGTAATTATTATAATCTGAAGTATAAGTAGGCACCAAAATTTTTATTCTAGTTACAATATTTATTTTCTAATCGTGCGCGTAAGTTGTTATACCAATATTCTGCTTGTCAAATGTCTGACTATTTGGAGCACCCTGTAAACGCTAATTCTTCATCTTGCAATTTTTTAAATACATAAAATGAAAGAACATACTTATATCTTTAACCCTCCGACTGTCTTGGAAAAGGGCAAAATTGTAATGTTGTTTTCTTTGCATTTTGTTTTAAATGCTAAAAAAAATTATTCTTTGAACATTTTATAAAAAAAACTTAATAAGGGATATGAATGCAATTCTTGGAAGTATTAATCATTGTTCAATGTATTAAAAATACATTAAATCAGTTGAATTATATTACTTTAAATATTGCTTGTATTGCAGTGAAACCTGGAGCTTAGTGAACATATTAACACGGGCTTGTCAGTGAGAGGGTTAATCTCGACAAAAATTGTGTTTTAAAATCATATACATTTCAAGATATTAAATGTTGAAAATGGTCTCTTTTTTTCATTTTTTCCAATTTTTGAGATCCTTGAGACCCCTTAACTAGAATGAATTACATAAATACTATGGGATTCGCGACAATTTGCATTGAATGGCTCTTTCAATACGCCTCGAGTGGCTTTAAAAGTTAATTGAAAACCTATCTGGAAAACGCGGCAAGGACGAAAGCGGCGTTGCAAATTTGTGACCCCCTTTTGTAGCGCGCTCAGCTCTATGTCAAATGTAAACTTTGAATGAATGTTTTGTTTTACCTGCACTGTAGAAAGCAAGGTTATCACTATGCTGAATTTAGTTTTATGAAATGCCAAATGAAGTTTAAATGTGCATTTCTTTTATTGTCAATACCGAATTAAGTTCATTCATTATAAAGAGATTAAGATAATATTAAACTAGTCAGATGTGTCAATCCCAAAACTTTCTTCTATCCATACATGTCAATACTTCCCGATAAATGCAGCACAAACAGCGCCACCGGTTCGGCGATTTATACCAAAATCTAATCAGGGACAACTTTCATGAACTTCTAATTGAATTTGAAGTTTGGTGAAATTTCTTGCATTTTTTTGGAGATAGAGCTATTACGGAAATCGTGAAAAGTTCTGAGTTGCAGTGGAACCTCTTGGGCAATTTACACCAAAAACTTATCAGGATCAGTTTATATCAGGGACTAACTGAATCTAAAGTTTAATGAAAATTCATGCATTAGTTCTTGAGATACAGCTATTGCGAAAATCGGGAAAATTGCAGCATAGTAGCGCCACCTGCTGGGCAATTTACACCAAAAAGTAATGCGCACCAATCTATATCAGGGACTAACTGAATCTAAAGTTTTATTAAATTCTTAAATTCCGTTCAATAGTTCTTAAGATAGAGCGCCCACAAAATTTGTGTCACACATAGATAGACAGACTCACAGACAAGCATTTTGTAAAAACATGTTTTTCATTACTTCTGTACCCTATAACATATAAATCCGTCGAAACCCGAAATTCGAAAATTTTCATGAATCCAATACTTTCTTCTTGTAAAGATAGAAGAAAGTAAAAATGAGTTATACAGAATGGCTGTATTTGATATTTTTTAGGTTCCATATCTCTTTGAACTTTCATGGTAAATCCATTTACATTTTTCTAGTGTATACTGCTATACCCAACCCTAGATTTCATAGTTTTTTACAAAGTGTTAGTATTCTTTTAGCAATGGGTTTTTTTTTAATAATACAATTACTAATTCATATATTTATTGTACGGAACCCTCTGTGCGCGAGTAATACTCGCACTTGACCGTTTATTTCATAAATTAGGAAACTAAAATGTGGACGTTCTTTTATTAATTTAAAACAGGCATTGACTAGTTTTGATTGTTCTCTGTATTACAATAATTAAAACTACATGAGTTCTGAAAAATAAGTCTAAAAAATAATAAAATAAAGCCAAAAAATAAAGAGAAATATAATCACTGAAAAGAAAAAGATGCAGTTTGTGCAACTCCTCTGTAAAGTTTTCTACTGCACACTACATTCATTAAAAGCTTCTGAATTACATGAATATTAAATATGATGGATGGGAATGAAGAATTTTCATTTCATTTATTTACTTACTACTATAATTTTACAGTTTTATCACAGTATCTGCGTCCTGTATTCATTGATTTTATGAAAGCCTGTATGGTTTCATATAGTAGTTCACAGAAATATTCTATGTATAGTATAATGCATATCTTGCTTTTTTAAATTTTTGGAAGAAAAGTGCACATTATTATGAGTAAATATGATATATTGTCAAATGTTTTCTGGTAATTTAAAATTTAAATTTCAGGAAAGCGATTACACTGATGAAGAAAAAGAGACCAAATCAACTGATGTATCACAACCTGTAACTTCTCAGATGGGAATTGAATTTTCAAAATGGTTCTTTAAGATCTTGAATACATTAAAAGATTTTGGACCAGAACACTTTTGGCCTAGCTGTATCTTATCAGCAGAACTGTGGAGTCCTTCGGAGCAAAAAGAAGTTTCACTGGCCGGTGCCTTTGATGTTGCTACTTTTCTTGCTAATTTAATAACACTTGATAAATTTAAATTTGGTGCTAACGATTCCAGTGATTCAGTAAAGGTTGAAATGGAACAACATGGCCTAGTCAAGATTCTTGTACATGGTGTTTTATATCAACATTCAAATTGTGTTGGTCTTTTTGATTTTGCATTTGGTCTTGTACGGAATCCTGATGCAGAATACAACTATAAGATACAAGTAATTAAAGTAAAAATGCAAGTAAACTGTGGTTCACAAGGAGGTCTACCTGTAAGCAACCAACTGCCAATATGCCAATCTGCTTAACAAATCAATTAAAATGATTATATTGAAAAACTGTTCAATCAATTGAAAAACTGTTAAATATTTTGAAACTGATCAGATATGTTTTACACGTGTGATGCACAAATACACAATATTTAAATTTGTTGAATGTTTCTAAATAAAAGAATAAAAACTGTTTTATATATATTTGTATGTGTGTAAATAACTAAGAGTTGTTAAATCATTAAAGCATTCCCCCCCCCCCCCCCTTAGTACTTTAACATTAAATGTATTCTTATCAGAGTATGAAAGTTAAAAATGTGAATTATGAATATTTAAATATATACTACTATTAAATTATTAATTTA
This sequence comes from Maratus speciosus, assembly GCA_963932465.1. NCBI lineage: Eukaryota > Metazoa > Arthropoda > Arachnida > Araneae > Salticidae > Maratus > Maratus speciosus. The sequence goes on along the minus strand of OZ010800.1, from coordinate 322,866,295 downwards.
AGTTTTTTATTGTATGCTTTTTGAGATTTAAAATAGTAAATAAATGTGTTTTTTTTTTTTTTTTTTGGTTAAAAATAGGACTTTAATGTATAATTAGAGAAAGATACAAGTTAAATGTATCAGATAGGTAATATTTTTTATTGAAATCTAGGTAATTTTTTCATTGAGTAAACCTTTTTAACCCTTTCCGGCACTGAGTAATTCTGTTTATAAACTGATGAAATAATGGACTGACACCAGAATTTATAAAAGAATTTATTAGAAAATGAGAGCTTGCTTATTTTCACGTGCATTATAACAGGAAAATTTTAATTAAATATTCTAATAAAAAAAAAACCGCAACAAAATATCTTACACCGTTCTAGAGATAGAGCACTTTAAAATTTTTATCAAAAATCGCGAATGGGAAATGGTGCCCGGGATGCCATCTTTTGCGGCCTGTATCTCGGGCCAGGAATTTTTTCGAGCAAAACAAAAATATACAGTTATCTTATTTTTTCTTGAATTTTAACATATGTTCAATTCAAAAACTTCTGAGATTATGAAGGTAAGATTTTTTCTTTGGCTGCCTGAATTGACATGGATACCTCCTTAACTTTCCTATTTATCTTTATTTAATCTTCTTATATTTTATTTACTGCACTTAAATTCATATTTGCCATATTTTACATTATTTAAGTTTCAAAAATGCACCCAAAAGATTCTCAAAGATCAAATGTTTATTTTGAGTGTTGAAAATAATGTCATGAAAACATAAATTTTTAATCTTAAATTTGAAGTAATTTTCTACAATTGCATTGATTTTCACCAGTTTCTGTTTTGTGAATTCTGAAATTAATGTGCATTTTATTTCATTTTTAAGAAGATCTCAATAATGCAATAAAAAAAGCACTTTCAAACAAAAATTACTTTTTAATATACAGGTAAGGTAACCACAGTAGAGGTATCCCTTGCTTATGCAGTTTCAGTTAATGTGGTAATTTATTTTTTCAAGATGCTACTACGATTAATTTACAAAGTATGGAATGGATGATATAATTTTTGCAGTCAAATGGTGCAAAATTTTTGTGAAATAAAACAAAAATCTGACAAGAAATTTGTCCAATAATGGCTTGAAATTGGACAAAGATTTTTTGTTTTGCAGAATTAAACTTAAAGTTGACTTTTTAATGTTTCATGATTTTCACATTTTAAATTAGATCACATGTTAATTGAAGTGAATGCAAATTAGATAAATTTTATTTAAAATGTTTCAAATCAAACTGCAATATGTACATTTAAATAATAACACAACAAGAATTTTGTTTATGCCTATTGGATTTTTAGGAAACTTTGCTGTGGGTCTCTTGTAGTTTTTCCCATTGAATGTATTAGTGTGGTAATTTAGAGGGATTAATTAACTACATTAATCAAGGGGATCCTGAATAATAGAAGGATCTGATACTGCAGGCAGAAAAGAGGTTGAAAATTACTCTATTTTAGGGTAATTATATTTAAAATATTTTAGTTTTATGGATGTGAATCAAAATTTTATTTTTAAAATCTTTCACCAGTGAAAACTGTTAGTATGTGCAGTAAAACATCTGAATAATGGACACCTCGTGAGTGTGAAATTCGTCCTTTATTCGGAGGTGTCTGCCATTCACAGGTAAAAATATACGAATATTTAGGTGTTGGTGATTGAAAAATTGTTCGGTAAATAGAGGTGTCTATTATGGAGGTTTTGCTACATTTAATTTGGAGTTGTAATTTCAATATCAGCTAAGTGAAAATGGCAATTGTAGTAAATTGTTCAGTTTTATAAATTGAAATGCATTTTTTTTTTCTTTTAGAATAATGTCCTTTTCGTTGGCAGAAGTATTCCATTTTTTTTTTTTTTTTAATTAAGCATTCGGATTTCTTGATAAAGTGTTTTTTCTGTCTTTCTGTTAGTTTCATGATCCATTTTCATTCTATCATTATATTTTGATAAATATGAAAGTAAGTATGTATAAAAGAATTTACTCTTATTCAAATTTTACTGTAAAAATTTGTTGATGCTAACCCTAAACATATTATTGTTTTCAAAAATATGGTAACACTGTAGTAAATTTTAAATTTATTAATTGAAATGGCACATTCTGTGCTGTATATGTTATCATTTTCTCATGTAAAAAAAATATATTAACACCTTTGTGATAAACGATCTGTACACAATTTTTAATTTTTGAGCAATACTGTTTCCAAACAGAAATCTTTGTTCAGTTTATTCACAGAAATATAGCGATTAAATAAAATGAAAATTACTGTTTGAAAATACTTGTAGGGAAAAATAATGCACCTTACACATCATCTATATGTGACACTCATTGCAAAAGTTTTAAAGGTTCAAAAGTAATAAATTATCTTTTTTTATTATTCATGCTCAGTTTCTTTTAAAAAAGATTGGTCAATAGAAAATAAAAAAAGAAATTGAATTTGAGTAGTTAAATAAAAACATTTTGACAGAATTTTTCCACGAAATATTAAAACTAATTTTGATGCCAGCTAGCATTTGTCCAGGTTACTAAGAATTATAAAAGCTAGAAACTTAGCTTCTAAAAGAAAGTCAATCAGGAGTTTTCAACCACCCAAAATTGATTTCTTAGCTACAGACTACATCGGAATGATTCACTGGGACACTACTACACTTTCACCATACATTTGCTGCGAAAGATTGACTGTTCAAGAGATTTGCTCTAAGGTCCAATCAGGTGGAACAGCGGCTCAGTGGAACTTTAACCAATTCCCATGTCACACACAAGCAGTAGTATGATGTGTGAAGCTGTTAACTGAGGCATCACGAAAAGACATTGGCTACAATTCCAGAGATGGTTTTATAAGAACTACACTTATCTGAAGGTCTTCAATTCTTAGTTTTTCAAGCACATCTTATTTCAAACTACCTAAAGAAAGTAAAGACTATATTTCATTCAAACTGAAACTGATTTTGTCTCAATGGAAATTTGTCAGTTTTTTAAAAGAAACATTTTTAATTTAAACGTAATACGCTAGTAATAAATTTTAAAATGCATTTTTTTTTCCATTTATTTATCATTCCTATACTTTGTTTGACTAAAATATGTCTATAGCTACTTGCTATAAAAGTTGTTTGATTTATTTCCATTTTTTGAAAAATGATAAAAATCATATATTTTCTCAAATTTTAGGATTGAAGCGCTACCGCCAGACGTAAAAATTTATTTATTTGGGTTTTGCATTTTGCTATGCTACCGTAGAGGCAAATTTTTTGCTGTATAGCAAATCAAAAAAATTTTTCGACTCACCCTAATATACTATGTTTACTCGCGTAATAGTCGCATTTTTTTGCCAATTTTTCATTGTGAAAGTCTAGGTGCGACTATTATGTGGGGAAATCTACTACACATTATTGTACACTCTAATGCTAAAACATTACTGGCATAAAAAAACACATTATAATAAAATTACTAACTTACCAAAATGTTTCCAGATTATGTGCTGTTTATTAAATACCCTTTTTCTTTTTATGGTAATACTAGGGGGCTCTGCCCCCTGCAAGCTACTCTCGCCAACCCCCGTTCAAACACCGCAGAATCTAAAAACATGCTAATCTGATGGGTTTAAAAAATATTATAGAAGATTGAATTATACTGAAAAAAGTTGTGCAGATCTCCCTGTAAACGGGTTTCCATTCAATTTCCTTTGATTTAAAAAAATTAAGGCCGAATCAGTTGCTGTTAAGACATCCAATGGTGGTTTTAGTGTTTGATTAATGAGGATCAGCTAAACGTTTGAAAAGAAGCTAAAAATAAAAGGAATTAAGTGTACAGAGTCTTTGTCTCCTGGTATTTTAAAACAATTTCTATAACAATAGCCTAAGTCATGTGACTATCATCGAGAGTTCCGTCGAACCACTTCGCTTTTTATATTCCTGGTGCCATTTTGGTACTTTAATCTTAGCCAGGTACAGGTGATAAGTCGCCAAATATTATTCTATCGCCATCATTTCATCTATATTATAATAGTCCAAGTCATGTAACTGCCATAAATAAATACGCTATGACCCCTTCGCTTTTCATATGAAAGTTTGGCCAAGATATCATATACGGCCAAATATTGGCGCGATTTTTTTCCGACGTTAATTTGAGGAAAAGATCAACAGCATAAACAACAACATCCGGCTTATCAAATCAAGCAAAATAACGATACTATGGTGCCAGTTAAGTACCCGTTGCGTATATGGCATTGGCGTAAGAAAAAAAATAGTGCCAATATGAGACTGTGTGTGGCATCTGTGCCGAAAGTTTTCCATTTCGATTTAAAAAAATCAATTTTTTTTTGTTCGAATACTACTACATAAAAGCATTGTCGCAAAGAATTCTTGGTACTGTTACGCTAGCCGGGTGCAAATCTCGCCAATAACTATTTTTCAACTCGCCAGTTATCATTTTTTTTTTTTTTTTTTGAGTGGTAAATTAAAACATTGCTTTGAAGTTGAAATTAATTGTCATCGTTTGTTACATCATTTAATATTTGGCCAGATGCCATATACGCACCCAGTTTGGCGTGATTTTTTTTACGAAAATTTGGCGAAATCCTCGTTTTCGAGTACCAGTTACATATGTATTTTTGGTACTACTTAGTTATCCCGTCGAACAAAAATCTATCACCAAACTATAAGATTAAATGCCAATAATGGTTGATAAATGTCACATTCACCTGACTTTAAGCATGTTACACGTCTTTACGTCATCAAGTGATTTTTATTTCAACGTTTTATTTGTATATTTATTAATGTTATACTATTTTCTTTGTTCTTTCGTTATTTAAAATAAAAATTATGTCAATTTGTATGATTTGGCGAGTGGTTTCGCGATTTATATAATTTGGCGAAATGGGTCGATGGAGTAACTAAGTAGGTTCCGTATTTTTCAATTATTTTTGATTTTTAAAGGAAGTTATAATAATTAACTATAGAACAAAACAATTTATGCAATTAAAAAAAAAGAAAAAAGTAAATAAACACTTATTATTAAATAAAAAACAATAGCCGGGTTACCATGTCAACCAAAATAATACCATTTTGGCGCCAATTAGGTACCCCGGTGCGTATATGACATCTGTGCCTAATATTATTCTTTTCATTTCGTTTAAAAAAATAAAGAAGTGAAAGCCATTTATTTTAAATGTTTCTGCTTGTATTAAATAAAATGATAATGAAATACAAATTGAATTATGAATAAAAGTAACATGATACATTTCTTAGCATACATTTAAGGGAGGCCAAACTTCTCGGCAAATTAGTTTAAAATAGTAACCTTTTCTAAAATCTGAAAAAATATATAAAATTTGAGTTGCCATCATTAGAAAAATGTATATAAAATTAGAAAAAAATTAATATTTCGAAAACTAATTCGAATTAAAAAATTCTAATACCAGTTTTGAAATCTGCGGATCAATATTGATTTTGGGTGTTAATTTCATCACAAAGTATTCCATATTTTAGGAGAAGTCGCCGTGAAACATAATCAGTTGTTTAATCAGTCGATTCAAAGAATCGTTACATTTCAGCCGTTTCATATAATCGTTTCATAAATTCATTTCATTAGGATTTTATATATATAGGGTAGATTTTTATAGACATAAAATTTGCAAATAATCTTTGTGAAAATGTTGACAAAAAATTCTCATAATAAATCACTTTCACTGAAGGTATCAGTAATCGGTGTCTGAAGAATGGAGTGACCATTGGGTATGTCGATGTTAGTGACAGAACCGATGAATCCATTATGAGTACTAGCTCTGGAAAGAGTATAGCTGATAATTTTCTATTTTCTAAGATGAAATCAAATACGCGACTGCGACTTTGTGTAATGTTTGTATCATCTCCTGATACTCATTTTATAAATTATATTTGAAATAGATGATAATTTGTCATATTCTATAATGATTATATATATATATATATATTGAAAAATCCAAATTCACATAATTTATTACACGAAAAAACATCTAACAAACTGTAACTAAAACAATAATTAACAAAACCAAGAGTAACTAAGAAAAAACTAAACATGAAGACAAGTGGTCAAGGCTTATGACTTGTACTGCGGGGTTAAACATGTTTTACGTGCACAACATTCCCCCTCACTTGCCGAGACCAAACAAATAGAAATTGAAAGAAATGAAAACCACAAACTAACCCGAAAGCCGTCAAATGAAGTCTGTGAATATCCTCACCGCTAAGCTATTTTCGATAGGAATCACGTATCGATAAATCACCATCATCGAACAATTCCAATATTTTATTTCGATAGCTTTTTTTCTTGATAAAATTGAAAGTTAAATCATTCAGAAAATGTATTGGGTAATTTTGTTTACTGGTGTTTATGTAAAGGTTATAAATTTCACTAACCAATTTATCAACATTTGAACACAAATTTGCAATACGATTTAAACCATTTAAATATATATTTCTAAAAATTGAAACATGCACGTTACTATTAAAGTTTAATATTTTTATTGTATCAAAATCAAAATCAAAATTTCTTTTATCATAAATACTATATACTAAAATTCCTTTTATAATCTCCAAATTAACGTCCAAGTAGTTGACACTGCCCTGATCATCCGAAGCACTCTTTAAATTCAAAGTGTCTGGATAACATTTAAATTGATAAATTTCTTTATTGTTATTCAGCTCAACCACCAAAACATCATCTATATATCTGTATATCTTTAAGTCTTTTTCCAACAATAAACCGGCTTCATATGTAAACAGATAAATATCTGCAAGGATGGAGCTACAACTCCCCCCCATTGGAATACCTCTCACTTGTTTATATATTTGTTTCCCTTCATACAGATAATTTTCGTAAACAACAAATTGAAATAAATCAGTGAATATTTCAATACTGATATCCTTCTCTTTAGATTTCTTGAAAAAATCCATAACTCTGTACTTCAAATCATCTAAATTTATGCTATTATACAAATCCTCGAAATCGTATGTATATAATCCTGTAATTTTTTTCAACTTTTTAAAACTTTTTATAAGTTCATAGCTATTTTTTATTACTATCGAAGAATATTCATTTATAACCTGATCGAAAATCTTTTGTAATATATTCAGCAATTTTTTATTTAGACATTCCAGGTAAGAACCAAACCCACAAGTTACAGTTCTAAAAGTAATATATATATATATATATATATATATTAGATTATTTTATTGACGAGTGAAGGAAATGACTGCATGTCATTCCATGCAAGCAGTTAAATACCATCTCAAATAAATGGAGGGGATAATATCTGTCACAAATGAATTTTGTTCACATTGAAAATATACAATTAACACGTTAAGCGCCACTTCAGTCACCAGTGACTGACACTGAACTTTCAGTTTAAAACACATCATTCACTGGTGATTGGCGGTCTAAAATATGATATAAAACTAAAAAAATATATATTTTAACTAATTACTGAAAATTTATTTCAAATTTACTTACCTTTTATTTATTACACGATTATTCTTTCTTAAAAATTACTTAAAACATTGGAAATTTTTTCAGCTTCAGTGTCAGCCCCCGTGGCACTCAATGTGTTAAATGAACGAAATAGCTCATGCATTGCCATATAAATTTAATTTTTTCTCATATGATTTGTTCTGTTTACTAACATGAATTATAATGTATTCTTCGGGAATTGAAAAACATTTTGGCCTGTATGAGTGACAAACTCGTTTAGTATATTTCAGGGTTGCTGGCTTTTAGCCAGGCCAAAAAAACCCGGCCGGCTTTTTTTGGTTTTAACCACTTAAAAAAAGCCGGCTTTTATTGAAAAAAGCCGGTTTTTATTTTTTTAAGTTTGTTTACAGTTAATTAGTTTTAAATTTGGATCAATTAATTTTTAATACACTTATAAACATTTTCTACTGAAAAAATTATAGATTTCTATTAAATTTTGACAAATAAACAAGTCTTTATGTAACTTCTAGAAGGCAATTGTGAAGGCATTATGTCTCATAATAATAAAAAAAAAAAAAATAAAAAAAATTATAGACATTGAAAAGAATATAACTTAGGCTACAAACTGGTGTTTTGAAATTTTATGTTACATAGCACCACATATACTATGCATTTTAAACGTTATATTTAATTAATGACAAAATGTAGCATATCAAAATGGAAACATTCTTATGTGTCTATATGGAGAGATTAAGTTATAATTGTTAAAAGAGAAATTAGAAAGGATATAATGTTTGAGGAGAGTGGTACATAAGTATATAAAAAATAGAGCATTCGAACAGGAAAAAAAAAAATTCTCTAAATAAAATTTTGAAAAGCTTTTTGCTAAGCATATTCATAATGTTTTTAATAGTGAGAAATTGTGTTTTTATTAATATGACTATGTATAAATGCTTACTAGAAATAAAATAAGACTTGTATATTAATAGCTCTTAAAATTAATTAAGTAATAAAACACGTAACTAAGTAACCATTGTCCTCTTTAATTTTATGAAGCAGTAAAAAGGAAAAAACTGGCAGTTGGTATGGCCTTTTAAAATTTAGCTGACATATTTGCAATTCTGACTACAAATCACTAGCAAAAATATCTAAGTTTTATTTCAGTATTAATGTTCTCATTATTGAGAAATTGGGTTACTTATTAAACTTGAAATCAATTAAATGTCATTAAAACTAATTAAAAGTCACTTTAAAATGTGTAGTTTATAATTACAATGCTTCATTGTATAAAAGCCAATTATGGCCAAAAAAGGCCAATTTTGGCCAAAAAAAGCCGGTTAAAACCAAAAAAAGCCACCGGCCTGGCTTTTTTTTTAATTTTTTGCAACCCTGGTAGATTTGCTTTAATATAATTGACACAATAATTGCATTCTTTTAATTGCTTGTCTCATCTACCTTATTTTTTTTTTTTTTTTTTTTTTAGACCATTTATGTTGCAAAGGAGATGAATTTTTGAAATTAAAAAGGAGAAATTAATTTTAAATAATCGAGAGAGCCCTCTTCTTGATCAAGGCATTTTAAGCGCCACTCAAGATCAGTGTTGCCAGATGGGCTACTTTTTTAAAATTCAGACTCTTGATTGGCACCACTTTTTTGAAATGGTAAAATGCGCCTTATTTAATGACACATTGATTAAGGCGAAAACAAAGGTAATTTTACCGTTTCCAAAAAGTGGTGGCAATCAAGAAATCTGAATTAAAAAAAAGTAGCCCACTGGCAACACTGCTCAAGAGGAAAGAAGAATGGGAGAAAAAAAAAATTCTGTTATTGACCTAAGTAGGAATTGACTTAAAATATTTTTTTTTATATTACTTACCTATTTTTTTATTTACTTGTATTGATAACTTTTAAGTTGTGTTTAATGATTAGTTCCTATCTATAAGCACTGTTTTGATGAGGTCTATAGATGTCTATGATGGTTAGAGTTGCAGTAAAGCTAGAGATCCTACATACACAACTTCCAGGTTGTATAATATTTTAACGGAACTTCTGACTGTAAAATAGTCAATTAAACATCGTCTTCATTTTAAAAGACCTATCCAATGATATGCCACTTAATAGGGTGCGTAATTTTTTTTTTTCGTCTCTACCTCCATTTTGTATTTTACGGCCGTCGTTTTGAATTTATAAAAATAAAACCTAGCCTATAACCATCGGGCCGTTAAGACGAATTGATAGAGACCTCATTCATTAAAATCCATCCAGCCCAGCCGTTGGGATGTTTCGAGGGTATAAAGAAATCCACATACACAGATACACGTGAAACACATAACCATTCTTTTCAGTCGGGTTAAAAGGACCTAAATGATAAAAAAACGGCCAAAAATGACCATATTTTAAGAGGGCTCTCTTCTCCCTGTTGTCCAATTTTATGTTGTTAATCAAGCTGTTCATTCAATTTATCTTCTTATTTACAAAATGGAATTTCCCATATTCTAATTCAAAATGTTTTTCATTTTTTGATATTATATTTCTTCCTCCCTGATTTCATACAGATTTTTTTAAATACATTAATTTAACTAAACAAATACTGTAATCTCCTGCATCTGTTATTTGTTGCTTTCTGTTTGAAAGAATTTGTCATAATAGGAAATATTATACCAAAGTACTCATGGCATCATGAGGAACACAGTAACAACGTAACACGTATTGAAATTTCCTGCTATTATTATTAAATGCATACCACCACTTGCCTTTCCATATGATAGAATCGTCCAAATGCATGTTGATGGAAAACAAAGATTAAGTTAAGTAGAAAAGTATTAACACAAATAGCCAATTAACCTTTTCCGGCGCGGACCAATTCTGTTTATAAACTGATGAAATAATGGACTGACACCAGAATTTATAAATTAATTTATTAGAAAATATGAACTTTCTTATTTTCAAGTACCTAATAAAAGGAAAATTTTAATTAAGTATTCTGTGTGCCAGTAAAATAAAAATTAGGTGTCCTTTTTCAAGGACACCGCCCGCGAAAGGGTAAATGCCTGAAATAACTGTATTTACATTTTAATGGATCATATTTATCCTTATATTCCTATAAGCAAAAAAAAAAGTGCATTCTAAATTTTTTTTTAAGTTATCTTTCTTGTGCTATTCTGTATATAGATGTAAATAGTAGTTGGTACGAAATTTATTTATACATAATATGGGTACGAAGTTTAGATTAATCACTTCAGCATAATTTACGAAAAACTTCAAAAGATATACGCCCCTCTCGCCCCTGAGTAATATTTCACAGTCTAAGTCGGACTCTGAAGATTTATAATAAACTAGTCGCCCTTGGTGAGCAGTTTGGTCTCCCTTAAAATTTATGTTTGGGAAAGCATGCTAAGCATTGTATCATGTTACTTTTATTCATAATTTAATTTACTTGGATTCCCTTAAATATAATTAATATAATCCCTTAAGCTAATATTAGTTTTTGTTGCTTTAAAATATCTCAATTTGTTGATTTTCTCTAAGCAAGTAAACCTTATTAGTTTACAATGGAAGTCTATGGAAATTCGGCAAAATATTAGAGATATCGCCAAGTTGGCATCACATTTGGCGACTAATTTTGGTAGCCAAATTTGGCGATATACTGCCAAGTTGGCGACAGAACAGCCTCCCCCCTATGGTAACCCCCTCTTATACGTATGGAGTTACATTAAATGCTGTTCAATAACCAATGAGATGCGTTTCATTCGAGCATTGCCATTACGCAATTAACAAGTAATCGCGATTTCTGTGCTACATACGATATCGTAATATATATATAGATTTAAGCGGAATTGATATCTTGTGAATTAACGAAGCTACGAATTTTTTTCTTCTTTAACCCCCCCCCCCCCCTTTTTTTTTTTTCTCTTTGAGAGTTGGTCTCAAAAACTTGTCAATATAAAAGTTTCAGATAGTACAGTAAATTCTGTCTAAGGCGGACTCTGTGCAAGCCGGAAATCTGTCTACCGCGGAAAATTTTTCAGGTCCCGGCGAACCCATAGATAATAACATTAATTCTTGTTGCATAAGCCGGAATCTGTCTAACGCGGAAACGGAAATGTTTTTAAGGTCCCACCAAAACCAAAATTTTGCATAAGGCGGAAAAAAGGATATTTTAAACATGAAAAGCATTCCGTTTATGAAACTTTAAAACCGATATACATACGTTATATACTTAATGCCGAGAATTTTAATTAAATTCTGTAATAGTTTTAAAAAGTTAATTTAAATAACTAGAAACTGCTTTAATTTTAACGAATTCTTGCATTTAAAAAATGAAATAATCATTTTTCCTATATAAATTTGCATGTAAAAATTATTATTATTATTAGAAGGATGCACATTTATGAAAGTAAGTATTTTCTAAGTACAATATATTATGGTTTAAGGTTGTACTCAAATTCAAAGTGATACCTTACTGTCTCATTCCCGAAATTATTTTGTCTGTGTGTGCGTGTTTGAGTGTAAACTTCAAATTTGCAGATATTACAGCAGTACTAAGAAATTGAATAGCATTTCTCATTTATCTGTAAAGACTTTCAGAATTTCAGTTTTCAACCGATTTTCGAGTCAAGATAATCAATGAAAGATCGTCATCGTCGAGCAGTTTATTACAACTCAAGATACAACCTTTTTATTGAAAACGTAAAACGTATGCTTCATTCCAATAAATCGCGTGTTCAGAAAACTCAATCATTGCACGGGTTATTTGTTCTTCGTCGTTTTATCTTGTCTAAGGATATTAGTAAGTGCATCGTAAAAGTAGCTTCAAAATATACTCAATCGCTGCAGGATAAAGCCGAAGTTACCAAATTAAAAAAAAAATAATAATTATTCTGTGAGAGATCTTTGTATTAGGTTTAATTATGGTAAAACTCAAATTTATGATGCTTAAAAAGAAAGAGTTGAAAACATCCAATAGAAAGAGGAAACGTGCTGTGAAAGATGAATACATTAATGCATTAACTTTTGAATGTTTTTCGATTGCTATAGTGAAAATTTTCCGGACATCCGGACTATATTGCGAAAAAATAGGTAAAATGGATTTTAAAGCTTCCAGTGAATGGTTAAGGAGTTTCCATAATCTACATAACATTGCCATGAAGTATGCTTACTACCACCCGAAAAATGTCCCACAGCATGAAATTCTTTAATGGAAAGGAAACTTTCATCTACTGATTGAAAAGTATCAAGAGAAGGACATATATCATTGCGATGAAAGTGTACTTTTTTATCGTGTGTCAGATAAGTCCCTGTAAAAAGATGAAGCTAATGCCGTTGAGGTAAAACCTCCAACGAGCGTGTCACTGTTCGGTTTTTGCGAATTTGTAGGGCAGTTTATAAAAAAAGTTAGTGATTTGGAAATTGAAAACGACGTTATGTTTCAAGAATGTAAATATAGTTAAACTGGCTGTGATCTGGAGTTCACAGAAAAAATACTGGTTGTCGATTGTTTTAATGGAGGGGTGGCTGAAGGAGTTCAATAGACGAATGATTGAAGACACTAAAAAATGAAATTTGTTCCTCGATAATGCACCTTGTCATGCCGACATCAAACTGTTGAATATAATTTTACAATTTCTTCCGACAGATACTACTGCAGTGACACAACTAATGGATCAATGAGTTATTAAAATGCTGAAACCTACTACAAAAGATATATGTTGCGGTCGATTATTGCGTCTTTTGATTATTGTTCTTCAGCCACCGACCTGACAAAAAACATCAGTGTTTTCGATGCTGTTAAATGGATTGCCACACTTTGCTCAGAAATACCGCCTGAAAAGACTAACCGTTGTCTTAGGAAAGCAAATGAGAATGACCACGCTTCTGAGAACGTTGAAGACAGCGGTGCAATTCAAACAGGACGGCTTGAGAAGAATTAGGTACCTCGAAATTATTTTTCTTGTTCAGAGAAATTAAAAAAAAATAATACCTATAATAACAGACTTACGCGTTAGTGTAGAATGCATGGTAAACCGAAAGAGAAACAAACATCAATAAAGGATTATTTTTTTTTGATTTTTTAAACTACTATGCGAAATATAAAGTATGTAATTGTATCGATTAAATTAAATGATTTTCATTAAATTTCAGAATTAGAGCAATTTCTTATTGGTAATATTTATTTTTGTGTTCAAATAATGTGTTTCAAAATTATTAAAAACAATAAATTTAATAATCTAATTTCATTAAAAATTTCGTTTTAAAGAACATTACTGAAAGTTACGAACGTAAAAAAATATAAGATTTGCGCATTTTTTGGAGGGGGAGGAAGTTTTTTTGCATAAGCCGGAATATTGTCTACCACGAAAAATTTTCTCAGTCCCGACCAATTCCGCCTTAGACAGGGTTTACTGTATTAAGAAGATTTATAATAAGTTTAAGTGAATTTGATACCTTGAGAATTGACGAAGTTATGAATTTTTTTCTCCCTAAAACGCTATTTTTTTCGTCCCTTGAACCCATTTTTATTTTTATCAAAAATCTGTGATACATAAATTTTTGGCCATTTTCCTAGAAGTAATAATAACTTTAGACTGATTTGATATGTGTTATAATTAAGAAGTTATGGGGTTTTTTCAGTTTTCAGAAAGTCTCTCCTATTTCCAACCCCCTTGGTTCGATATATTATTTCAGTTTATAGAAATATTCTACTTAATCATAATCTCCGTATCAAACGTTTATGTTCCTCCCAATTTTTACAGCCTAATATTTTTAAATTAAAGCAATCAGCATTGTCTTATAATTATCCCGTCTCTTTTATATCTGCATGTTGAGGTTTTTCAAAGAACAGTCTATATTTATTTTTACCAGGCAAGCCTGGTTCAGATCACTTATAGCAGTGATCGCTCGCTTCAGAATTTAATTACATCTATATTAAAAAACAAACAAACTGAAAAATATTAAAGTAAAATAGGGTTGCAATAGTTCTTGGCGATGACTAATTTTCGCCAAGTCAAACAGAAAGAAAAAGGGTTTTAACACATGTATCAAATCTTGTATTCATTTTTTTTTACTTTTCACTAGTACGGGTCAGGGCTTAATTTTTAACAAAAAAAGTACCGGAGCCCTAATATTTTGCGGTACCGGTACAACAACCGTCCCCCCCCTCCCCCTGCCACTCCAATCTGCATATTTATATTTCGTACATTATTTGAAAAATTTAAAGCATTTTATTTTGATTTAGCAAAATAAAAATTTTAAATATATCTATCAGCATATATATACTTAGCTGTCAACTATTCCACTTTTTAGCTATCACTCCTTCTGAATAGTAAATCTTTGCCTAATTTTAAAGTTCATTAATTGCAGAATTCTGCGATTAAATAGGGTAAGGATTATGATTAGGAAATAGTGTTAACACAAAAAAAGGATAGTTCGCAGATATGCATTTTTAAGAAAAAATGAATGAAATTTACAGAAATTAATATTTATATGCTGAAGAATGGAACAATGTTTTGTTTTACAATTTCCCATAAAAGGTGCATATCTTAAACTATACTCGATTCCTTCCGCATAACAATCTTTTGTGGTGAGTCCCTGAAAATCAGATTAAATTAAAAATTTGACACCGTTATCGGAAAGAATCTATGCTTTTATAGAAAAAGGAGAAACACTGCTCGATTGCTTTCTATCAGGATAACTATACATGGCAATTATATCTACTTATAAATGAAAGTGATTTTGTAAATGTGCAGAGCAAAGCCGTGCTTGGGTTATGGTACCCAAGTACAAAGGGTTATGGTACCGTTCGTGATACAAAATAAATAGAAAATCACTAACGTGATTTTTATACTCGTACGCAATAGAAGACAAAAAACCTCAAACAAAAAAAATCTCAAGCTGATTCTCCTTGGCTAAAACAGAAAATATTCTTTTCAGGTTAGATATCTAGAAAAAAACAGCCAATAAAAAATTATCCTACTATCACAAAAGAAAATCGAACTGAAAGCAAATTCAATGTTCAGTCTCTTGAGTTTCACCGTGTCAACACGTCGACGCCGACATATATTGAATGGAATGAAATGAAATAGAAAAACACGATTTCTGTTGTTTCCCTTTTATTTTGATCAAAATAGCATTAAAATGATTTGAAACAGAATATAATAACGTAATTAAAAAGTAAGAAAAGTTTTTTTTTTTTTTTATACATGAATAAATAAAATTTTAATTGTAATACAGATTGAGCTCGAGTCAGTCCAAGCCCAAAAACTGAAATAAAAATTGAGTCCGTTTTATATCCATCTCCTACATGTGCGACACATTGCGTCACATATAAGTGTTTTGGTAAAAAAGAATGCAAAAGCTTGGAGAGGGAAAGGAAAGGGAAAAATAATTTATGCTTCGGTTTTTCGGAAGCGCTATTGCACTGGGCTCCGGATCCCTGTATTCATGAGCTCCGGTGAATTCCGACCAATATTTAAATATTTACTTAAAACAGAGAAGTACTGGAGCCGGGCTCCGGCGCAAATTAAGCCCTGGTACGGGTATATAATATGTAAAAAAATTATAAAATCGAAAACACTGTTATGGAGGGTGGGATGTGGATTGATGAAAAAATTATAAAAACATACACAAAAATTTATTTAATAAAAAAAAAGTATGTGTGTGTAGTGTGTATGTTTCACATACATTATACGATCTTAAAAAAATACCATTATGAAGGGTTAAGGTAGGAAATGCTAAAAAAAGTTTAAAAACCTTATATGTATATATATATGTGTGTGAGTAAGTATATTTGTATGTATATTATATATGCTTATATATTGTATGGATATATATAATCAAAACAAAAAACAGGGGTATCATGCATTTTACATCATAAAATTTTCATTAATATTTCACATATTGACACATAATACAAGGCTATATTACTATCTCAACATAATCCTCATTGTTTTTTAAATGTTATTTATATACTCATTTTCTTATTTTATAATATTTGTTTTAAAATGGTTAATTTAATCAGTGCCCTTCTATTTATTTTTTTTTTTTATATTTACTCATTACTTATTAAGTTTATTCCTATTTTTTCATTCTACTTTAAATAAATGCTAATTTAAGTCGTTTCTTGATTTCTTCAATTGATTTCACTTTTTATGGGTATAGATGGCAGCACTAAACATTTTTGTTAAAAATCTAGTTACAATATAGTTTTCCTTTTTCACACCAGATGGCAGCAATGTTTTGGTTTTCAGTGACTAATTGCTGGCCACATGATTTAATAGTCTTAAATCTGATTGCATCCTCACATGTTACAATATTGTGGGTCAACTTTCTTAAGTTTTGGATTCTTGTCTATAATTGAGGTATTGTGCTCTAATCATTTTTCAATTTTTATTATTTTGTGTGAGGTGTATCTTTTTTTAGATCTCTTGTTTTTTTATCATTTATTTTGTTTTATGATGCGCTATTAGGAGCTAAATTTTGGCATTTTAGGTTTGATGCCGACAAAATTGGATGAAATAGCGCATCTTCACTATGAATCAAACCTGCAAGCTCCTCTGATGATTCCGTAGGTTATTCATAGTTTTTCATTTTACATACTGGTTTCCTATGTTCATATCTCGTTCATCTTTAGAATTTTGCCAATTTGTTCATATATTTGTGATTTCATCTTTATTATATATATATATATATATATATATATATATATACAGGGTGTTTCGGAACAGCGGTTACAAAGTTTCAGGAAAGATACAGTACACCTAGGCGATAGGAAATCACATAGCAATGCATGGTGGAAACGTTTTCCTGGCGCGGTAGTGACGAGGACGACACAAAACACAAGAAAGGAAGGACACGAACAGGATGATAAAACATGCTTATTAATTTTAGTACTAACGCAAAAATGCTGGAACAATGCTGAACAGTGCTGAGGAACTTGTTGCACGTATCGAGGCAGCTGCTGGGGGAAGTCCGGGACCCGCCCGGTGTTTTCGATAACATTAGATCTTCCATGCGCCTTAGATGTGAGGCCTGCATCATGGTCCGGGATCGTAATTTCGAACACCTTCTTTGATGACGATCGTTGTCTCTCTTTTTATTCGTATTTTGTAGTTTTTTGCTGTACTAAGAAAACAAACAAATTTTCTCACCCTGTTCGTGTCCTTCCTTTCTTGTATTTTGTGTCGCTACTACCGCACTAGGTAAGCGTTTCCGACCATGCATTGCTATGTGATTTCCCATCGTCTAGATGTACTCTATCTCTCCTGAAACTTCGTAATTGCTGTGCTGAAACACCCTGTATAGATAGATAGATAGATGAAATTTTGAACTGGGGTAGGTTTTGTGTTCTAAAAGTCATGATCGTCGAAGATCTGCAAAAATTTTTCACAAATTCCAACGTAGGGGAGAATGCAATAGGTAATATTTCTTACGAAATCTATCTAAAAAAAGTTAAATATACTTCACCTAATATTATTTTATCATCTGATAGAAACATAACGAATTGATAACTCATTCCAGAAAATACTTAGGGTAAGTGCTCCAATAGTCTGTTACAAAGAGATAAAATGCTTTTTAAATAGTTTATTTTTAGTTCTAAATGAAATATTAGAATTTCTCAATGTGCAGTCCTTTTTTATCAGCCGTTGTTATCAGCTATCAGCAATGAATTGAGGGTATAATTTTGCATTAGTAATAAGCCTTTTTAACACTTTCCAACAAAGTTGAAAAGTGTTTATGACTTCAGTTTGTCTGTCCGTCTGTACGCGCTCTAACTCTCGTGAATATACTCGGATTGCCCTGAAATTTTTGGTTGTTATTGTCGTTTACATAACACGATGCCTATTTCAAATGAAGTTTGTAGCATGTTTAGTTCATCTACAGGGACAGTCAAAAGTATTCCGTTACATTACGGGAAATGGGATGGGTCAATTATGGCCAATGGGAAAAAATCGTTTCAAAAGATTTTTAATGATGTTACACTCATCCAAACATAACAAAAGTTATATGCATTTATGAAGTGCACTAAAATATGCATTCTGTGGAATATGCGGTGTAAAGAAGTTATTCATTTACAGGGCCACACAAAATAATTCTCTTGCATATTGATATATGGGGGGGGGGGGGATTGTTTGCGGCATATTTGAATTATGTTAAACTGTTACAGATATAATGAAATTGATATACGTCGCTGAGGTTTACTATAAGTTATTTCATGTGTAATACGAAGTGCAGAGCATTTACAGGGACATACAAAAGATTTCAGGTACTATATTGTATCAGAAGTACTGTACATTGGCGGTGATTGCTGGAAATGCATTTTCAATTATGATGCGCTATTATGTTTCACTTTCACTATATTTATGCATACTCTATGGTGTGTATAAATGCTATAATTCATACACAGGGCAACACAAAAGAATTCGTAAGGGCCACTTGGTATGGGTGCAAATTGCTTAAAGTTGGTTTTTTAAGGAGTTATGCATTTTTTATGCTGAACTGCATTTAGTTTACTAAGAAATGTTTGTAGAATATAGATAAAATGATATACAGGGTCACGCAAAGAATTGGATACATGCCGTCTATGGATGATAATTTTTTGGAAATATGATTTCAGTAGTTTTAAGTGTTTTAGTTTGAATTAAATTTTAGCTGAATAGTGGCGTGTAATAAAGGTACTAGGTAAACTACAGGGTTGTTCAAAAGTATTCAAATATGTTTCCATCTATTAGTATAAATTGCTGAAAAAAAATTTCAACCTGTTATGCGTTTCCTTGCTAAACTAAATTTTCGCATTATATAGTATATATGTCAAAATATACATCAAATTTAGGGCTGTTTAAAAGAATTGGAATACATATTTGGCTATGGACGGTAACTGCTGAAATCAATTTTGTAAATGTTTACTTAGTTATTTTATTTACCTTATTTCTATAAATAACGAAGTTTTGTTAAAGAGCTTTCAGGGAGTGTTGGAAAGCGTTTCATAATCTATGCCGAACGCATGATTTTTTCTTTCTTGTTGTTTTGTGGTATAAGTGACCATCTACTAAAATTAAGTGGCCGACTACTGATGTTTTTACCCTAGTAGGTAAACTTAAAATGAGGATGGCTAGAGAAAAGCATTTTTTAATCATTTGACGATTTTGCCCGTATACCATACACGCAAAAAGTGTTTGCTTGCATCGTTACTCAAAGCTTTTGGACACCACTAATTTTTTATAATCGTTCACTTTATCTAATGACAGAATCTAATGACAGAAGTTTTCCGGTTAAAGAAGGCGAATATTTTAGTTTGGAAAAAGTGGTGTTTTGCCCATATTTTTAGTTTATTGTGTCCAAAAAAAAAAAAAAAAAAAAAAATGCTGTTAAAGATATTTAAAATATGTGTAAATAAAGAAAAAAGATTGAATATTTCGGACACCTTTTCCAAATTCATTTCCATTTATATTTGCCTAAACATCTTCCCTAAAAACATTTTAGCATTTGAATATGAAATATCTATAAATTTCATGCATTTAAGAATAAAATTGATTGTGGCAGAAATTGACATTAGGAAAAGGAATTTGGTTTTAAACTTTTAGCCTAATATAGTAAATTTTTTTATTTCGATTTTCCGATTTTAACAATTTTAAATGCGAAATTCAGTGTAATTTTTAGAGATTTTTGCGTTCTGCGTCAATTTATGGTCGGTCATTTATGAAAGAAATTCGATTACAATGTTTCACCCATTTTTGTAAATTTCGGCCCTTGCGGTTTTTAATTTTTTAGCAATTTTTAATAGGATTTTTAATGCGACTTTCAATGAGATTTTTAGAGATTTTTCAAGTCCAGCGGCTATTTTTTGACATTCGTAAAAGGAATTTGGTTTCAAACGTTTAGCCTAATATAGTAAATTTTGTCCTCTACTATTTTTGAATTTAAGCGATTTTTATTGCGACTTTCAATGTGATTATTAGCGATTTTTAGAGTTCCGAAGCAATTGTTTGACATTTGTAAAATGAATACGTTTCTAACTTTTAGCTTAATTTAGTAAATTTTGCCCTTTACGATTTTTGAACCTTAGCAATAGTCAGAGTGGTTTTTGCGATGTTTGGCGTTTATTTTTCGGTTTTTATAAGAGATTTCCGATTACAATGTGTTCCATATTTTAGTAAATTTTACCCCAGCTATTTATCAATATTTAGCTATTTTATATGCGATTTTTGAATTTTTAGCGACTTTTCGAGTTCCGCGGCGATTTTTTGGCATTCGGAAACGGAATTTGATTTTAAAATTTTAATTTAATATAGTAAATTTCCTCCTCCTCGATATTTGCATTTTTGGCGATTTTAATGCAAATTTTCAGGTTTCACGGCGATTTTTTCACGTTTGTAAAATGAATTCTGTTCCAAACTTTTAGCCGAATATGAATTTTGATTCAAACTTTTGCCCTATTATAGTAAATTTTTTCCTCCGCGATTTTTTAATTTTAGCGATTTCTAATGCGATTTTCAGCGTTTTTATTTTTTTCCAAATTCCGTGGCGATTTTTTACATTTGGAAAAAGAATTCGTTTTCAAACTTTTAGCGTAATATACAGGGCTTAATTTGCGCCTGAGCCCAGCTCCGGTACTTGTCTGTTTTCAGTAAATATTTAAATATTGGTCGGAATTCACCGGAGCTCATAAATACAGGGCTCCGGGGCCCAGTGCAATAGCGCTTCCGAAAAACCGACGTCTTTCCTTTCCTTTCCATCTCCAAACATTTCCCTTCTTTTTTATTAAAACACTTGCCGTGACCTAATGTGTCGCACACGTAGGAGATGGAGGTAAAACGGACTCAATTTATATTAGTGTTTGGGCTTGAACTAACTGAAGCTCAATCTCTCTTGCATTCAAAATTTTATTTATTCATGTATAGAAAAAAAAAAACTTTTCTCCTTCAAATTACGTATTATATTCTATTTCAAGTCATTTTAATGCTATTTTGATCAAAATGAAGGGAAAACAGAAATCGTGTTTTTCTATTCTAGTGATATTTGCAAATTTATTTCTGGCGTTATCAATGAATTTGCTTTCAGTTCAATTTTCTTTTGTGACAGTAGGATAATTTTTAATTGGCTGTTTTTTTTAAAAATATTAATTAGATATCTAACCTGAAAAGGATATTTTCTGTTTTCAGCCAAGGATCATCAGCTTGATGTTTTGTTTTCTTGAGGTTTTTGTCTTCTATTGCGTACGAGTATAAAAATCACGTTAGTGATTTTTCTAATTTTTTTTGTATCATGAACGAACGCTCTTTACGAAGTCACCTTCATTTGTAAATTATATATAATTGCAATGAAAGCAATCGAGCAGTTCCCCTTTTTCTATAAAAGCATCGAATCTTTCCGATAACGGTGTCAAATTTTTAATTTAATCTGATTTTCAGGGACTCACCACAAAAGATTATTATGCGATGTAATGGATTAAAGTTAAAGATATGCACCTTTTATAGAAAATTGAAAAACATTGTTCCATTCTTCAGCATATAAATATTAATTTCTGTAAATGTCAAGCATTTTTTTTTCATAAAAATGCATAGCGCGAACTATCCCTTTTTTGTGTTAACACTATTTACGAATCATAATCTGTACCCTATTTAATCGCAGAATTTTGCAATTATTAACACTAAAATTAGGCAAAGATTACTATTCGAAAGGAGTGATAACTAAAAAGTGGAATAGTTGACGGCTAAGTATATATAGTATATATGCTAATAGACATACATATTTAAAATTTTTATTTTACCAAAGAAAAGAAAATGCTTTAAATTTTGCAAATAATGTACGAAATATAAATATGCAGATTAGAGTGACGTGGGGGGAGGGTAACGGGAAACGGTACAGATGTTAGTACCGGTACCACAGAATAGTAAGGCTCCGGTACTTTTTTTGTTAGAAATTAAGCCCTCCTAATATAGTAATTTTTCTTCTGTGCGATTTTGGATTTGAGGGGGGAGGGGGCTATTTATCATGATTTTTAGCGATTTTTCGCTTTTCAATGCGATTTTTTAATATTCGTAATTGAATTTAGATTTCATACTTTTATCCTAATATAGTAAAAATTGTCCGTGATTTTCGAAGCTATTGAGATTTTTACGTTTCTTCGAGATCCGCTGCGAATTTTTGATTTTCGATTTGTTGATCTAATATCGTCGCCTCAGAGCAACACTAGGACATCTAGTAATAATAAAAAATGAGATGTCTGACTTACTGCTATGGATAACTGTGTTTGCATGTAGTAGAAAAACTTCCGAAACACAAATTTATGTTTAATATTATGTCTCATATGTGTTTTATAAAAATTCCCTACTGTTCCACTAGATGCAGACACAGTTTCTCATAGCAGTAAGTCAGACATCTCATTTTCGATTGTTACTAGATGTCCTACTGTTGCTCTGAGGCGACGATATAATAAATTCTGTTCTCTTTTCAATAAAGTTTACTCGGATTTCATGCAGCAATTTTCGAATTTTTCATGTGATTTTTAGAGTTATTTCGGATTCCGTAGAGAATTTTCGACATTCATAGAAGAAATCCTGTTTTAATCTTTTAGCCCGATACAGTCATTTTTGTCCTCGGCGACTTTTAACATTTTAGTGAGTTTTAGCAATTCGCTGCGATTTTTACACATTGGTAAAAAGAATCTGGTTTCAATCTTCTTGCCCAATATATATATATATATATTTCTCTTCAGAGTGAAATTTATTCAGATTTCGTACAGCAATTTTTTATTTTGTTTAGGGGAGAAGGGGGAATTAGGGGCAAAGGTAATTAGGATCAGGGACAATCTGTAACAGATAAAATAACATGAACATGCTAATTATGAAGTCTGAGTAATATTCTGCATGTGCAATTTGTTTGGAGTGAAAATCAAAATGTATGTTCCAGTAGAAGTAATCACTGTTTTCTCAGAAAACAAAGAAAAACGTTGTCCGTCAAAGTGAGGATGATTTAATTAAAACGATCCTGTGTAAAAAATTGTAGAAATATTGAATTATAGCTAAAGATTTAAATTTAGAAAAAAGGTTGTTTTTAAGAAAAAATGGTTACGTTTTTCAACAGACGAAGCATAATGTTAATAATCTGCATGATTCTAATTACCCCAGAAATAGCATTTTCGGGGTGAATAGGATTATAGAGTTTTTTGGTTAAGGGTAAATTGAGATCGCAAATTTTATTTTTAATTTCAATCTAATTGTGGTTTGTGGGATTGTGTAATTTCAATCAAATTGTGTGGAAGAAATCCTGTTTTAATCTTTTAGCCCGATACAGTCATTTTTGTCCTCGGCGACTTTTAACATTTTAGTGAGTTTTAGCAATTCGCTGCGATTTTTACACATTGGTAAAAAGAATCTGGTTTCAATCTTCTTGCCCAATATATATATATATATTTTCTCTTCAGAGTGAAATTTATTCAGATTTCGTACAGCAATTTTTTATTTTGTTTAGGGGAGAAGGGGGAATTAGGGGCAAGGGTAATTAGGATCAGGGACAATCTGTAACAGATAAAATAAAATGAACATGCTAATTATGAAGTCTGAGTAATATTCTGATGTGCAATTTTTTTGGAGTGAAAATCAAAATGTATGTTCTAGTAGAAGTAATCACTGTTTTCTCAGAAAACAAAGAAAAACGTTGTCTGTCAAAGTGAGGATGATTTAATTAAAAAGATCCTGTGTAAAAAATTGTAGGAATATTGAATTATAGCTAAGGATTTAAATTTAGAAAAGGTTGTTTTTAAGAGAAAATGGTTACATTTTGCAACAGACGAAGCATAATGTTAATAATCTGCATGATTCTAATTACCCCAGAAATAGCATTTTCGGGGTAAATAGGATTATAAAGTTTTTTGGTTAAGGGTAAATTGAGATCGCAAATTTTATTTTTAATTTCAATCAAATTGTGGTTTAGAATGCATCTTAAATAAAATTTTTCTCTTCACAACATATGAGTTTTGACTGATTCTTTCCTCCCCGTTGCTTGCATTTCATGTTATTTTGAAAAAAAAAAAATATATATATATTTTTTTTTAAACTTTAAAAATTAGTTTTTAGTAATACAACAAGGTTATTAATTTCCAATAGAAAATTTTGGCTTTCTTTTGTAGGCAGAGTGTAAAATATATTAATATTGAAAATCCTTTAAAAAACGTTTTTTTCAGCCTACTGAGTTTTTTCGGCCCGGGTTCAAATCCGGCTCGGACTCGTTTTTCGGAACGAAAATTGTTATCAATCATTTTCGAACCGCAATTGAAAAAATATGTATAATAATTGAAATTTACGAAAAATATTAATTAAATGTATGTTTTGTAGCATATAAGTGCTTTTTCAACTACGAAATTTTGCTTGTTTAAATATATAATGAAAAGTAATATATATATATATATATATATATATATATATATTCATATTTAGAAATTTGTAGACCAGAAATTTTTTGTTGTTATTTAAAATTATTTGCAGTTATTTCAATGAATAATCTACTATTTCTCACAGGGGAATAAATTAAAACACGTGATATAAATGCATGAATAATTATATTATCTTAATTTTGTTTCTATATGAAAGTATTTCGAATATTTGATGATTTTTTAATACCCTTTTTAAAATTCTTAAAATGACTTTTTTTTTCGGATTTTTGGTTTTGTAATTATGATCTACGTAATAACTATTTTCAGCAATTCAACATCTTTTTAGAACTGATTTTTAAGCACAAAGACGATTATTCTAACTATAATCATAAGAATCCAAGATTTAAAAAATTAATAAGTTAAAAAGCGAGTTGGTAGAAAACGATACATTTATTTCACCGTGATGAAAAGTAAAAAAACTATATTTGTATGCCTATAGATCAGTATTTTTTGTCGTTATTTAAAATTATTTACAGTTATTTCAATGAATATCAAAAAATTTTAATAGAGAAATAAATTAAAATAAGTGAACAAATATATTATTTTCATTTTGTTTCCTTATTCAAATGCTTAAAATATTTCATGGTTTATTAAAAAATATGCTTTCATATTTTTAATGTGATTTTTAAAGTCTGGGTTTCTTGATTTTTAATTAGAATAAGTGTCTACGTAGTAATTTCTTTCGGAAATGATTTTTTTTTCTTGCTTAATATTTTTATATAATGCAGTTTAATTATGTAAATACAATTTTAAGTGCAAATCTTTGCATGTTTATATATTTAATGAAAAGTAAAGATATAATAATAAACTAAAAAAAAAGTCAATTGAAACTTTTATAGATTATACTGATAGAATTTTAAAATTTATTTACTGTTATTTACATAAATAAGCTACTTTTTTTTCACAGTGAAATAAATGTATCGTTTTTTACCAACTCGCTTTTTAACTTTTCAATTTTTTAAATCTTGGATTCTTATGATTATAGTTAGAATAATTGTCTTTGTGCTTAAAAATAAATTCTAAAAAGATATTGAATTGCTGAAAACAGTTATTACGTAGGTAATTATTACAAAACCAAAATTCCGAAAAAAAAAAAAAAAAGTCATTTTAAGAATTTTAAAAGAGTATTAAAAAAATCATCAAATATTCGAAATACTTTCATATAGAAACAAAATTAAAATAATATAATTATTCACGCATTTATATCACGTGTTTTAATTTATTCCTCTGTGAAAAATAGTAGATTATTCATTGAAATAACTGTAAATAATTTTAACTAACAAAAAATTTCTGGTCTATAGACATATAAATATGAGTTTTTTTGTTTTGTTTTTTTACTTTTCATTATATATTTAAACAAACAAAATTTCGTAGTTTAAAAAGCACTTATCTGCTACAAAACATACATTTAACTCATATTTTTCGCTAATTTCAATTATTATACACATTTTTTCAATTGCGGTTCGAAAATGATTGATAAAAATTTTCGTTCCGAAAAACAAGTCCGAGCCGGATTTGATGCCGGGCCGAAAAAAACTAAAATCCTGCGTGCTGCCGATCGTGCTTCTGAACAGCTTGTCAAAGAAGGAAATTTATTCGATTATGAACTACCGGTTAAACTTTGCGACTTATTTTTTGAAGACCCTCTAGGGCAGGGTCGGCGAACCTTTTTACACCCACGTGACCAATTTTTTTTCAAAAAAGGTTTTACATGACCACGACGTGCCAAGCACCAAAAAAATAACTTAGTGGATCAAAATTTCTGGATTTTTATTAATTGGGATTTAAAAATATGGGGTAATATATATCTAATAATTAGACTAACACATATTAAATAGTAATAGAATGGTGAATGCGATGTCGGTTATGCTAAATATTAATATGGTGTTCAACCTAATTACTCTTAATAGGATGCAAGCTGAATTCGAGTTATCTAACAAGTGGTTTGGGTTTCTAATATTTAAGATTTTCGTTTCCTTTCCGAAAGACCCGCAGAAAAAGCGAACTGTGAAAACTACATATTTTATACAAAGTCGCTTTAGTTTCATCACTACGAGTTTTACTTATAATGCTTGATATTTTTATTTTTGATATTCTTTTAATTTGATAACTTATTGAGCCCACATTGAAATAATTTAGAAATTCAATTAATTGCTTTCCAATAAAAAAAAAAAAAAAAAAGAAAAGAAAAGAACAGAAAGGAAAGACCAATGTATAAGTTTGCGAGTTTTATTTAACATAATTCTATTTTGTTTTAGGATTTCAATCAATGCCGTGCCGAAAATATTCTATCGCGTGCCAAGTTTGGCACGCATGCCATAGGTTCGCCGTCCCTGCTCTTGGGATTTGATGCACTAATATATTTATGTACTAACTATACTCTATCGATACACAAATGTTCATCGCATTCGGTGAGACCAAACTCGGATCCTCTCCTTGTTAGGCTGATTTTTGTCACAGAAAATTGTGGATTGAAAAAATAAGTATGCATTTTTTGGTGAAATTTAGTGAATATGAGTAGAAAAGCCATTAATATTAATGGCTTTTATAGCATAATATTTTTGCATTATTTAAAAAAATTTTATATACATTATTTTATAGCATAATATTATGCTAAAGAATTTGAATATGCTTTCAAATTTAGGTTCAGTGCAAAATATAGTATTATAAGTAGCAAAATATCAAACAGTAAACATATATCTGCAGTAGAATTTGTAAAATCTTGCGCGCAAAATGCATATTTCAATATTCATATTTTTCAAAAGCCACTTTTGTCGTTATGATTTAATTAATTAATATTACTAAATATATGTGTATTTTAATATTTTATCAAACCATAAAAATGTGTGAAGGTAAATAATTTTTTCTATTTTTTTGGGGTTTCATTCATTGGTAAGAAAGTACAGAGTATTTCGTACTGCTTTAAATACGATCATTTTTTGGCTGTTCAACGTGATCTGCCCCATCCTTTAAAATATTTACAAGTCATCTTGTTACATACATAGATTTTCAACTGTAGAACTTACTTCTGGTTTAATTTTCTGTTTTTTTTTCCGGCTTTTTTAATTTCCCAAGCGTGAAAACTTAAAAGAAAAGAAGTTTTATTTTCGTTTTTAATATAATGCTTTAGTTACTTCGAAAAGCAATCAAATATCACAAAAAGACACTGTATTCCAAAACAAAAATTTTATTTTCATATACATGCGAACTTTGAACAAAGATTGCTTGTATAAGAGAGTTTCAAGATCAAATATTCATCTATACTTCAACATTCAATATGATACGTGAAACTCCAGCCAAAGTAAATATCTGTTCTACGTCGTCATAGCAACATCTAACGACTACAGTGGTTGTTCCTGGAAATTTACAGTTTTCCTTCTTATATTGGGAAAGAGAATTAAATTGTTCATGTTTTGTTGAAACTGACATCTGAGCATGCGGAATCGTCTGCTTTTATTTTCGAGAGAGAAAGAAAAAAAAATTGCTGATAGTGGAAGGAAAAGATATTGAAAATTTATTTATATTTTCACAGCAGTGTAACAAAGTAGTACAATCGTGGAAAGTTTTTAAAATTATAATTGGCAGTTGGAAATGAGATTTAAATTGGAAATTTTATTTCTATTGTCAGAGCAGTATAACAAAATAAAATCCAAGAAAGTTTAGTAACTTGACATTTACAATAAAAATCTGATTTAATATGGGAATATTGAGACATGCGACTGTGACATATATATGAATGACCTGCTCATAAATTGATGCGAATATATTTCTTCAACTTGTAAACGAATTATTTCTCATAATCACATGTATATATTTTTAAGCATAGAGTACCGTTGCATTTTATGAATATATATTTTTAATCATTTGAAGATAGGGATTATTCTTATATATATTAATTCGCATAAAAATATTTACATTTTTGTGCTCAGACTTTTTATGCATTTTGAGATGCTTAAACAAATTATCCCACAGTATAAATGCATCTTTAAACAAATTAGATAATAGCTTAAAAGTAATTTTAAAGTAATGTTTAAATTTACATATGTGACTTTTTTTTTATCGTGGTATTGAGAGCTAGCAAAAGAGGAAAAAATGAAATATCGTGTCATCTTCACTAGTTAAACTGTAATTAGAAGAACAGCTATTTCTCCTTTTTGTGTGTCTGTGTGTATGTTTTAAATTTGATACCTTCTGTTTTATATCAGCTTTTTTTTCTTTCTCTCAAACTTACAAGACATTCAAACAAATAGTTGCCGAAAAGATCTGGCTGTTTTTTTTTTATTTTCTTAAACTTTAAAAAAACATTGATAAAGAGGATAAGATTGTGCAAATCCTGCAATATTTACAAAAATGTATTTCAAAATAATCTCACTTGCGCACTTTTCTAGCCGCTTTAGCCAATAGTTATTTATTATGTTACAACACAAGGTTCCAGTTCAGGCGTTACTGTATTCACCTTTAAATGAACACTGTAAAAGAATTCAGAAACATTACTGTTAAATAATGGACAGCTGGTTGCCCAAAAAGCAATTTCTGGGAAGATTCTGATTTCTATTCTTAACCATTCCTGTTCAAAGATGACAACAATAACGTGTGAATTGGGCTTTTTAGGAATTTCCTATGTTTGAAAGAAACATTCCTTTAAAATTAAAGGGCAACTAGCAATCCATTATTTCCGGGATTCGTTTTACAGTGCAACGATAATTTTATTTACAAATAACTACAAAATTTTCGAACTTAAAAAGAGTACACAGTGGCTAACCCATTACAAGTATGTTTTTTTTAAATTACTTATATGGAAGAATATTAAACAAATTTAAAATTTATCAAATTGTTATAGTTATTGCATTAAACTCTGCTTCTGCTAAGCATTTTGTTCACTGCATAAAATAAAATTTAAAATAAACTTGGAAACCACCCGTATTATACCAGCCTATACTCTGTGATGTTACGGTCAAGCTCCAGAAACATCAAAACATGCAGATTTGCAGTAACGTATCGTTTAACTACAATTATATACAAAAATTTTCATTTTTTTTAAATAAGGTAAGCACCTATTGCTTTTTAAAGTTAAAAAAAAATCTATTACTGTTTTAAGTACCCTCACAAGATTAAAAAAATAATTATAAGACAAAGAATGACATTAAATAAAGTCGAAAGCGTTATATCGATAATAAGAAATGACGAAATGTTTGCACTTTCGTTTTGGAAAATGTGTATTACGTACAGTTCTACCATTTGAATTAATCTCAGACACTAATATATTTTCCGAAAATGCATTTATTTTTATATAATACTTTTAAATAGCCGGTAACCTCCATAGAATACAACATTTCTACATAAGAATTTCTAAAATATTTGAAAATAGAGAATAATTCTTTAGCTAAATAATAATTCATCGTTACATCTGGTAAATATCAAAAATCCATAATCATACAAAAACAGAAAATAAATAAAAGGCCTTTTTCTAAATTTTATATTTAGAATGCGTGGAGGATACATTATATGTGGAAAATACTCGAGATACATATGCGTCACATATTTTTTAACATACTGTAGTTATAGTTCAGTCATGAATACTGATTATGTGTTTTGACATCTTATGATTAAACTTTCAAGTTACTTTTTGTAAACTTCTGAAGCCTGTGTTGTTGTCTTCTGCTGCTCATCTTTAATGACATATTATATAGTAGATTTATGTTTCTCTTATCATTATAACAAATCTTGATTAAATCTGCCTTTAACATACATAAGTCAACTTTTCCAACATGGTGGCATAAGGGGTAGGTTTGTACAAATCTAATGGGGTAGTTTTGAACATGTTTAAAGCATGTTCTTGTTTAAATTAAAGCGACTTTCAAAATTAATAATATGTATTTATGAAGTATATTGACTATCATTTATATAAGCTGATCTTTCTTAAGCTGCTGCGGGTTATTGCCCAGAAAATACCTGCGTTGATGCAAATGTAGAACCAAAAGCAAGAACTTCGAAAGTTAATGACACTTATGCTCCTATTCTAACACCAGAATTGGTTTGACCTTTCCAGATAGCTTCACCTCTAAAACATCTAAATGGAATAAAAGGTAAATCTAGAATTTTAACATCCACTCCAGAAAAAAATCTCATTGGCGCTAAAAGCATTGAAAAATTAAGAGAGAGAACTAAAATAGTTTCAAAGAAGTTGAAGCACAGGATCTGTAAAAAAAGTCATCATGTGAAAGGTTTTGAGACTAGCAACGGTGATATGTCTACAGATTTCTTATTAGACAGTGATGATAATGAGTCATTTCAGCATGCAAGAAATGAAGAAGGTATTGAAATAAAACAATCCGATTTTGCTGATATTAAAATAAATGACTTCATTTTAGTAAAAATTGCTAGTAAATAAAGGATTCTCCATTATGTTAGACAAGTTGATGAAAAAAATAATGAAGTAGAAAAATTCAAGGTAAATTATCCGAAAAAGAAGCGGTTGTTACAATTTTTTCTTCCCAGACCATGAAGACAAGTGGCCCGTTCCTTTTAATGATATTATTTTTGAGCTTCCTAGACCAGGGTTGGCGAACCTATGGTACGCGTGCCAGAGTTGGCACGTAAGCTAATTTTTATGGCACGGGAAACATTTTAATTTGGTAATTGTTATAAGCATAAAATCCATTTTTTATTTCTGTTATAACAAATAAAATTTTGTTCCATACAGACAGGCGATCACAAATAATGCAATTATTTTTTGCATGAATTAACACATCATTTTCCCTGTGATGCTATACAGTGTTTTCTACATGTATTTTGATTTTTTATATGAATTTTAAAAAGCTGTAATTTTCAAATGAATTTCGTTTTGTCAGTCATTGCAGTAAAATGGCAAAGGATTCAATTTAGCTATTGTAAAAATAACAAAATATGAACCAGATATAAAGCCTTTTCCATTGAACGTACAACAGCAAAAATCTCATCAATACATTCTTAGTACATTAATGCAATTTGGAAAATTATAACCGAGATGTTGATTAATAATAAGTTAAAAATTAATGAAATAAAGACTCCTGTTTTTTCCCTTTATTACAGTACATCCCGCATAAATGAATCCTATTTACGAATAAAAAAAATCATTCATTTAATGGCTGATTCCAGTGCACAGGAAAATCGCATTTCTATTTTTAATTTTTTTAATTATTAATTATTAATGCATGAAAGCAACTGATTTTATAACCAGAATTTCGTATAAACATCGCACTCTTCAAAATTATTTTTGTATACATTTGGCATGGTAGATTGTTGATAGATATTGTTTGTGAATTTTCGGCACGCGCACGTGAAAAGGTTCGCCAAGCTTGTCCTAGACCATTGTTATCAGGGGGAACAGAACGAGCAATGCGCTTGTCGTCATTTCCAATAAAACACGGAATCTTCCATTAGGACGTTATTGTTAACTAGATTAACTATATAAATAGAAAAAGATTTAAAATATTTGGTCATATCTGTTTAAGTGTATATGCTTTAAGTCTGTCTTACATTAAAATGATAAGTTGTTCAAAAGAGCCCCATGCAGGGGGGGGGGGGGGGGCACATTTGAACAAAAAACCACAAGTGTAAGTAAACAAAAAAATACGTGTTAATTTAATTGAATATTGTTTGTATTAATTTTTTCATACATGAAATAAATGCTTTTATCTTATTATAAGCAGTGCTATGTCTCAGAACTTATATATAGTGGTGAAAATTATATTTTACTGAAAAATGTTAAAATCTGCCCCCTCTCACCTATAAGTGAAAGAAATTTGACAGGAATGATATGCAGAATAAAATAATTAATTCAGAGATTGATATACATTCTTAAAGAAGAAATTTATACATCAGTTCGAAAAATATGAAATATTTTATTTCATCCCTTTACATATTTGACACTATACACATTCCATTTTCTCCCTTTTTCTTTTATCAGTTCCCTAGCAACTGTAGTTTATAGCTTTAAAAAACCTTTAAAATAATCCCGATAACGAAAAAGTAAGCAGAAAAACTGGATGTGGAAATAAAAGGTAAGTTAATATCTATCGAATTCGGGTCTACAGCTTAGTTTCCCGTGAAATATGAACGATTTTAGTAACATTACGGTTCAAATTTCATGTGCATATTATTTAAAGGCTATAACAAAAGCCACTTTATAATGTTGAAATAGCTTTTGAAGATAAACCTTTTCACCAGAAAAAAAATAGCATTTTCTGTTCATCAATGCTGTTATTACCATTGATGTTATAAAAAACACTATTTAATACTAATTTACTTTTTCAACAACTATTTTTAAGTAACATTTTCCTAGTTATTAGAAAAAAATGTACAAATATTCTTTGCTTTTGGAAAGCAGCCCCTTTTTTATTTAATTTTTTGTTCTATATATGACACAAATTGGTATTACAAAGCACTTTCTTTAAAAAATATGAAGGTCGCATCATATGGAGGCTACCTGTATTTGGCACATTTCTAATTTTTTAACTTCTACACTGTAACCGAACAATAGTAGCAATGAAAACAACCAGATCTTTTTCACTTTTTTTTTTAACTTTATGACGATGTCATTATTCTTTTGGTCAAAGTCTACAGTTGTCCAGTGAGAACTCTGTCTCGATGTTGGACAGGGCACTTATATCCCTGTTTATTACTGGCCTTCCATTTCTCTTTCTGAATGACCTCCTTAATGCCTGGTGATCAAACCTTGTCTCTTGAGTGTAATCGTATGTGACGCCACCTATAATGCCACCAAGGACGGGTGCCACCCAGTACACCTGAAAATAGGGAAAGTATGAAAAACATTCAATAAGTATGTATGAAAATAATGTAGCGAAATGACTGGGAGACGGCTGCAAAGACCATCATCTCATCGAATTGACGGCTGAAGTTTCCGGATTAGACAGAACTCAATTAGCATATTGAAATGCAACTGGTCTGCCAAGTCATATTTTGGTGAAAACCACCTGCAGATCCGATTTCAGTGGTTCGTCGGTAAGTTTATCATTATGTTTTCCTGTACCCAAAAGTATGAGAACATGGAGGACGGGAAGCTGGAAAACACAATGGTAAACATACCATTCAACAACTTAAATCGGGTTCGCAAGTGTTTTCCACCAAGATATGACTTGGCAAACCTGTTGCATTTTAATATGCGAATTGAGTTTTAACTAATCCGGGAATTTCAGCCGTTAACTTGATGAGGTTTGTACCCAGAAGCAGAATTTTCTGTGTCAGTCTGCAGCAAACTAAAATTTATCTGCGACCCATTAAGCCTACTATCATAAGAAATAACAGAAACACTTAAAGTAAGCAAAATTTCCCTTTATAAAGAAAATATAATATAAGGATACAACAAATGCCATAAATCTAGAGACTTAAAGCAAATTTCAGTCATTTTTTAAGCCCAGCATTTCTATTTAAGTTGGTGAATTAATCTGCAGCGCCCGGTTCCGTGCTTCACTGTTTCTGCTACTGGGGGTTTGTGCAGCAGCCTCTCGGACTACAAAGTATAACAAATGATGAAATAAATATAAAAGTGAAAATAATTTAAAAAAAAACCCCTCTCTTTTATAATCATCCATGTTCATCTTGAAAATCCCACCTGACTTTTTGATTGCATTTCATGTTTTTTCCCAAAAATGTCCGTTACAACACATTAATTTGGCGTGGACACCGAACTCGATTACGAAAAATTCACTGACTTTTTTTACGCTTGGTAGAAATCACAAGCGAGTGAATCTATTTAAAAAATACCTGTAATTTCTTTTTTTTTTTAAGGAGGTCCGGGGCTAAAAATTCTAGAAAAAAATGCAATTTTTAGGTAGATTTCGTAAGAAATACTACCTATTGCAGTCGTTACCATGGTGCGACTTTTGAAAAATTCCTTCATAACTTTTCATTATATGACCCCAGGAACTCAAAACCACCCCCACCTAAAAAGTTTACATATATATATATATATATATATATGTGAGTTGTGGTTTTAGATTCCCATAAAACCCTACTCATAGCAACAGATATTGTCAGCTCTTTTCCATGAGAACTTGTTACCGCAGAATAGCAGATGTTTGAATTTGCTGATATGCAGTTTGCATTCTCTTCGCCTGGAAACAAGTAACAACCGAGAGCAGATTGCATTCTGACGCGGCCGATGGTAGGCATATCTCGCTCTAGACGAGAGCAGAGGCCGAGCTCCGACGATTCTGCGGGCGCGTATGCTGCAGAAAAACCCCCTACCCTCCCGTACTTGTAAATATAATTTCTATTTAATATGTAAAACTATAACCTAGAATCATTAAACTCCTTTTTTCATTAACTAAGGCCTTATCCTTATATCATCCTTATATTACATGGGAGCTCTAGGCCGAATTGAATCCCAAAACGAATTTAAAAAGTAAAATCCCCTAGGCTTTCTTACCGATCTACGTTTAAAATCAGAGAACTGTTTCGTTCCGTTATCAACCCTTGCATTTCAGCTGATGTGATTCATCTACATCTGATGTGAGCCATCTGTGTGAAGCTCAATCTCCCGTTTATTTTTATTTGTGCAAGATAGTTATCGCTGTACAAGGAATGAATCTTCGACTGCATATTTTTTTTTCTACGGATCATTAATTGGATTACTTCAATATATCGTGGCGAGGAATTTATTTTTCAATTGGATAACTCCTTTTGCAGTAAGTTTATTTTTTTTTTCTCTTTCCTTTCTTGCCTTTTAATATGGAATTGCAAGAAATTGACTTTATTAAAAGCCAGTTGAAATCGGCTAAAACAGATAAAATCAAATTATTGCATGAATTTATATTTGGTTGCGATAAAAATCGCCAGAATAGAGCCAATTTAAGGAAATTTAAAGGTTTTTCTTTTACTGACAAAAGCGATGAGTATGAAAATAAACTCAAAATAATTTTGGACGATTACGATCAGATACAATTGATTACTATTGCTAATATCTTATCCATTGACATCCATGGATCAAAACAAGATATAGGGCAACGTATTTTAAGCGCACTAGTTGATATTTCGGCTTTTAAAGACACGTTTACGGCAGTTTCCGAATCGGATACAGAATTTGATGATAGCCACAATGGTAGTGGAAGCACTGGTTTATCTTCGCCTTTGGCAGTACAGCCAGACCAGGCGCGTGTACACTGTACACACTCCGCGCCCAAACAGACAATTTCTTTCCATGACATTGATCATTTAATTACACCGTTTAGTGGTGATAAAACGGAAAACGTTCAAACATGGTTTCAGAGATTTGAATCTCTGGCCCATTCATTTCAACTGTCCGACATACAGAAATATGTGTTTGCTGAGCGGTCATTAAAAAGTTTAGCATTATTGTATGTACGTAGTGAAAATAACATTTCTTCATATGCATCACTCAAAGAGGCATTGTTTCGCGAATTCGGACAATCAGCTTCGCCCGCCCATATACATCAATTACTAGCCGCTAGAGGCTGCCGCCCAAATGAAAAACTATTGGAATATTTTTTGAAAATGAAAGAAATAGCACAAAGAGGAAACATCGATGATATATCTTTAATTCACTATATAATTAATGGGATTAACGATACACCACATAATAAAGCAATATTATATGGAATCTCTGAATTACAGGAATTTAAGAAAAAACTTTTAATCTATGAAGAAGTCTGTGGTTCGGTTACACATTTCAAACCTAAGGCGACACACGTCCCTTTGGGTACTCAGAAATCATTTCCCAGCGAAAAACCTCAAAAAATTACTTGCTTTTCCTGTGGGGCCAGGGGCCATAAATCCATAGATTGTACGCGTAAAGGACAAGGTCCTAAGTGTTTTAATTGTTCTCGTTACGGCCACATATCATTAAATTGCACAGCCCGCGGTTCAAAGCCAAAGGCAGCAACTGCACTCAGCCCCCCTTCTCAAGCTGCCACTGCCGGAAAAGACAGACCAGTTCACACGGTCGAGCTAACTCGCCCCCAACAACACATGCAAAAAGTAGTCCGAATTGCAGACACGGAGGTGCATTCTCTCGTTGATACCGGAAGTCAAGTGACCCTCCTCCGTGAGGACATTTACCGTCTGCTCGGGTCCCCTCCTCTGACACCAGTACCCCTACGGCTCTCGGGGTTCGGCAGCGGTAACGTTCAGCCAAAAGGTTCCTTTTTAACAGATATCGATATCGACAAATCCACTTTTTCTACCACTGCTTACGTTATTGATTTCGCTCACATGTCGCACCCTGTTATCCTCGGAACAGACATCATATGCCAAGGCACACTAACATGTAACAAGACTGGCATTACTTTATCGAAACATCCCCCGGCTGATATTTTTATTAACCTTATCAACATTTGCGATGACTTGTCCGAAGTCGATTTAACTCATATCACGGACAGAACGTGTCGCGAAGAAGTGGCTGAACTGATTGAAAATTATCGCCCCACAAAATCGAAATCTACCGACTTAAAAATGTCCATAGTATTGTCTGATGACCAACCAGTTTACCAACGCCCGCGACGTATGTCCATGGCTGAAAAAAAGATTGTCAGCGACCAAATTAAACAATGGCTACAGGACGGCATAATAAAACCTCCTTGTAGCGATTACGCAAGCCCAGTAGTATTAGCTAAGAAAAAGGATAACTCTATGCGATTATGTATAGATTTTCGTAAGCTTAATAAAAAAATTATAAAGGATAGGTTCCCTCTACCCCTTATTGATGATATTCTTGACCAGTTACAACAAGCGCAGGTCTTTACATCTCTCGACCTGAAAAATGGGTTTTTCCATGTCGATGTGGACCCACAGAGCACTAAATACACAGGTTTTATTACACACGATGGACAATTCGAGTTTTTAAAAGTCCCTTTTGGACTCACGTCCAGCCCCGCGACATTCTCAAGGTATCTAGCCTGTGTTTTTCGCGAATTACTACTAGAAGGTGTGTTGATTTTATATATGGACGACCTCATCATCCCCGCCCGTACCGAAGCCGAGGGTCTCGAAAAACTCAAACGAGTGTTAGAAACTGCTGCTGATTACGGACTCGATATTAATTTTAAAAAATGTCAGTTTCTGCAACGAAAAATTGAATTTTTGGGCCACGTCATTGAAAATAATACTATAGCGCCCTCACCAACGAAAATTAAGGCCGTCCAACATTTTCCGGAACCCAAAAACGTTAAACAGTTGCAATCACTCCTAGGTTTAACAGGATATTTTCGGAAGTTTATTCCCAAGTATGCCTCTATCAAACGGCCCCTGAGCGATCTCTTGCGAAAAACATCAACTTTCGAGTTTGGACCGGCGCAGAGGGAAGCGCTGTACACGTTACGTAATCTACTCACAAGTGCTCCAGTTTTACACATTTTTATACCGGGTTCGGACCTCGAAGTGCACACTGACGCCAGTAAAATGGGCTTCGGCGCAGTTCTCATGCAGAAATCCACCGACGGACACTTCCATCCGGTTCAATATATGAGCAAAAAAACATCACCACAAGAGGAAAAGTTAAGTAGCTACGAATTGGAAGTATTGGCAGTCATCGAAGCTCTCAAAAAATTCCGCGTCTATCTCCACGGCACTCGATTCCGTGTCATTACCGACTGTCAGGCATTTCAAAAAACTCTCGACAAAAAGGATCTTACGCCGAAAATTGCACGTTGGGCTCTATTCCTCCAGGAATTCGATTTCGAAACAAAACATCGACCGGCGACGAAAATGAATCATGTGGACGCGCTAAGCAGGTACCCAGTTATGCACATTACATACGATGAACTGACACTAAAAATCATGAAAGCCCAAGCAAATGATCCCTTTATTTCCAGCATTAAAACAGCAGCGTCGGAAGCACCAGTAGCCGACTTCACGGTGCGCAACAACATTTTGTATAAACTCCAACAGGGTCGAGATTTATTAGTGATTCCAGAAGCAATGCAAATTAGCATACTCCAAGATATACACACTAAAGGACACTATTCTGCTAAAAAGACAGAAGAAATTGCATCCCAAAATTTTTTCATTCCTAACCTACCGGAGTTGACACGCACAGTCGTAACAAACTGCGTTCCATGCATTTTAGCTTCTCGAAAGTTGGGAAAACAGGAAGGTTTTTTGCACTCGATCCCTAAAGGTGACAAGCCGCTCGACACTTACCATTGTGATTTTTTAGGCCCATTACATTCCACAAATAAAAATTATAATCACCTCTTTACAGTAGTGGATGCTTTCACTAAATTTTTTTGGTTATATCCAGTCAAATCTGTGGCGACGCAAGATGCACTAGATAAACTTAAATTACAACAAATTACATTTGGAAATCCCCGAAGAATAATCACGGATAAAGGACCCGCATTCACTTCTTCAGAATTTAAAAGGTATTGCGAACAAGAAAATATAGAACACCATCCCATTACTACCGGAGTAATGCGAGGAAATGGACAAATCGAAAGACAGCATAAAACGCTTATCCCTATTTTGACGAAATTATCTTTAGATGATCCAACGAAATGGTACAAACACGTACCAGCGGTACAAAGGATAATAAATAGCACGACTTCATCTGTAACGAAATTCTCCCCGTTCGAGCTGTTAACGGGTGTCAAGATGAAAAATAAAGACGACTTAATAATAAAACAACTCTTGGAAACCGAACATATCGAATTACACATGGATCATAAACAAACATTACAGCATAGTGCAAAAGCCAACATTTTAAAACATCAGGAACTCAGCCGCGCCCAATATAATAAGAAAAGAAAACCCCCCACGGTATACCAGGTCAATGATTTAGTAGCAATACAACGTACACAGTTTGGAACTGGGTTAAAACTTCGACCCAAATATTTTGGACCGTATAAGGTTACAGCCGTGAACCCTAATGACAGGTATGCAGTTACAAAAATAGGAAACCATGAAGGTCCCATTATCACAACGACATCCGTTGATCACATGAAACAGTGGCCTTCAATTTAAACAGTTGTGCAGTCCATGCTGTGATTTTTTTTTTCTTTTTTTTTTCGCATGGCAAATCAATTTTTCTTATAAAATCAGCAAAACAGTGCTTTTTTTTGTAGTTTTGCTTAAAACTTTTTAGTAAATCAGCAAAACAGTGCTTTTTTTGTAGTTTTGCTTAAGACTTTTTAGTAAATCAGCAAAACAGTGCTTTTTTTGTAGTTTTGCTTAAAACTTTTTATTACAAGTGCAAAACAGTGCTTTTTTTTTAGTTTTGCATAAAACTTTTTTCCAGACTGCCAAGCAGTGACTCCTTTTTTTTTTCATGTTGCATAAAACACTTTCGACTATCCAGAACTGTGCCAGCAATATTATTATTTTATTATTATGTACCTGTTTTTATATATTTGAAATTTTTTACCTGTATTTTTATAATTTTATATGTTATATGTATAAGTATAGTATTATTATGTGTCCCCCCCCCCCCAATCACATTTTTTTTTACAGAAGTAAGAGCTGGCTGTCGAAAAAAAAAAGCCTTTTGGTGGGAAATCCTTTTTTTTTCTTTTTTGCTTAGACGAGGCAAACCTTTTTTTTTTTTTTTTTTTATTTTTTATTCCCGAATGACGTTGGGATAAAGATGTTTTTTTTACGAAATTCTACCTAAGCTGAGGCAGATTTTAGTATGTTTTCGTGATGGTAATATAATGGGCAGACGGCCTTTCAGATTATATTTTTCATCCCTGATGATGGCTCATGAGAAAGACGGTCTCATGACGCAAATTGATATTATCCTGAGTTTTTTTTTATTATTTTATTCTTTTTTTTTTTTTTTTTTTTTTTTTTTTTTTGGAGATATCCCACGGCAGCTCAGCTTTAATTTACATAAAATTTAGAATTAATTTTTTTTTTATTATTTAGCTCAATTTTCTTAATTATTTAATGACAGTTTTTTTTCCTTTGGATTTTAATTATTTTTAGATAGTTTGTTTTTGTTTTTTGACATATCTTGTTGCTTATTTAACGCGCTGTCGAGGTCGACAAGCGGACAAGATGGCCGAGTGTGAGTTGTGGTTTTAGATTCCCATAAAACCCAACTCATAGCAACAGATATTGTCAGCTCTTTTCCATGAGAACTTGTTACCGCAGAATAGCAGATGTTTGAATTTGCTGATATGCAGTTTGCATTCTCTTCGCCTGGAAACAAGTAACAACCGAGAGCAGATTGCATTCTGACGCGGCCGATGGTAGGCATATCTCGCTCTAGACGAGAGCAGAGGCCGAGCTCCGACGATTCTGCGGGCGCGTATGCTGCAGAAAAACCCCCTACCCTCCCGTACTTGTAAATATAATTTCTATTTAATATGTAAAACTATAACCTAGAATCATTAAACTCCTTTTTTCATTAACTAAGGCCTTATCCTTATATCATCCTTATATTACATATATATATATGTATGTATGTACTAAATTTTGTCCGCACGATAAAAGTCGCAATTATGCACGAATCATCTTCAAACTCGCCAACAACTTTGAGATGGCTAATATCTCGGCGGGGATTGAAAATGGGCGAAATCGGCCCAAGAGGGTAGAAATGGGGAGGGTTCAAAATTTTGAATACTGTCTTAACATGATTCTGATAAAACCAGCTCTTACACAACAATGGCAGGAAAAAAATAAAAGTTTTTCGTTATAGCAGTTGCCAACAATTAAAAAAAAAACAAATAATAAAATTCTCACCGCAACAATTACTTTTCTTTTGCAAAATCTTCACGTGTAAAATTAAATAGTTTGACAAATTGAAAACAAATTGAATATTACGTCATAAGTTTCCTAGAGCAAGATTTCAGCATGAAAACTCAAAATAAATAGTTTGACGAATTAAAAAAATATGTATATTGCGTCATATTGGAAATATAATGGACCTCAGCAGTTGAATATTGTAACGCCATGTAAGTTTGAAGAAACGTATTAAAACATGATAAAAACCCGACTATGGAAATATTAACATATTTTAACACTTTAAGGTTCTCTGAATTTTTTGTAGCCATTTTTTAAGCCTATTCCATATACATGTGTGTGTGTATTCGTGTATATTACAATTTTCACAAAAAGTTTAGCTCCCTACAGCTCGCTCTTTGTGAAGAAACTGGGTTTTATCTCTAATCTTGATTTAAGTTTTGTTGGAGAATTTAGTACTTAACATCGAAATCTACCTCCGCCTGTAGGCCCGAGCCGGCAGGGATTTTTTTATTGGCTTAAAATAAAATACTGAGTTTTTAGCGTTAAATACCGCAAACCGCATGCTTTTATCTTCATTAAATCCAGAAGACCTTTCACATTGAAAAGCGATGCATCAGCTGCCCGCTGACGAGAACTTAGCCCCATTTATCTCAGGATGTTTTTTTTCACGATTTGTCAACTTTAAAACAATATATCTAAAGTTCTTTAACAATATATATGTATGAAATTTTTAACAGAGATTTTATGCTATATTTCGAACAAATTGTCTTCAGGATTTTTAATTTTGAGCGATAATTGTGAAAATGTGCTAACTAATGCAAAACTCACTCACAAAAAAACTTCCCTTTTTTACTTAATTTTTTTTTATAAAATTCCTAATCAATATTTTAAGAAATCCTGAAGACAAATTAAAGTGACACATTTTCTGTACACAAAAGTGTAAAAATTTTGTGAATCGAGTAAGTACTTCCAGAGCTATATCAAAAATTAAATATGTTTAAAATTTTACAATTTATATAAAAAGAAAATAATTAAAATTTTTCAGATTTTTTTTAATGCAATATTCTTATTATATTAAAAGATATTTCAGAAAAAAAAAATCATAATGAAATCTCGATAAATAAAAGAAAATAGAATTTTGAGCCCCGGACACATTTAACCTTTAAAATGTTTCATTGTTTCAATTTATGGCAGCCATTTGTCACCTTTTGGAGATCGTTTATTGGCGCATCATTAAATCCGTTGTTGTTTCCACTCGTATACAATTGTACGCGTCACAGAGAATATTTGGCAATTTAATACCTGTGGCAGGCTAACGGTAAAAAGCATTAAAATTAATGTGTTATTCATAATTACATAAACAAAAAATACTAAAATGTTATATTGTCTCGGAAACATAGCTGGGAACGTGATTTTTATAATTTTAGCCTCAGGTAGTGGTTTAAAAATCGATTAAAATCTCATCTTTACATACAAAAACGAGGTTTAAAGGTAAATAAAATAGTGTAAAAGAAAAAAAAACAAAAAAAAACCCCTAAGAAGATTTATCCTGATTTTAATAAGATACTTAGGTGTAGAGATGGAAAAAAGACCTGGGAGTGGTTTCCAGAAACAGTTTTCTTTAAAACAGTTGTCGGAAATCTTTTTTAACATAGGGGTCGAATCCCATGTCACTGAGTCGATAGCAGGCCTTATCTATCGACATTTATTTTTTGAATACCGAGTGTTCTAAAAATGGACTGACTGATTTCAATATTCAATAACTTGAAAACGGTGACAGCTGTTAAAGAAATTCTTGCAAGATAGTAATGTATGATGTCAGGAGTTTCTTTTTTAACCATTTGGAAAAATGGTTATTGTCCTCTGTCAGGGTAGGAAATCAAAAACATATCTGAAGCGTTTTATTAGTTGAATCCCGCATTTTATTCGTTTTTTGATTGGTCTATGCAGTAATCTGTATTTTCCCTTTACTTTCAACAGAGATGTATACTTCTGTTGCCACTATGACAAAAAAGTAATAAAAACTACAAAAAAAAATTAATAACTCAGAAACAAATTGAGATACAGCTTTCAAACAAATTGCATTTAAAAGTACATTTTTTTCTCTATACGACGGTGTAAAAAGTAATATTGTGGGATGTTTAGAAGTTTAAAAGTGAAATTTCATTTAAAATGGGTCCAGTAATATTAATGTTCAATCCATGGCGTACGTAATGTATGACCAGCTCCGTAGAAGTTTAAAAATTTACAGTACCGAAAATTGTAAAACTGAAATTTCTTTTAAAATTTGCTCATGATGGGTCCAGTAATGTTAATGTTTAATTCATGGCGCACGTAATGTATGATCAACTCCGTGCGATTTTTTACGTCTTAAATTTTAGTCTTTGAAAATAATCATTTTCCAAATGGTCGTTGTAATTTGTTAAATTGCTTTTTATTTATTTATTTATTTATTTATTTATTTATTTATTTATTTATTCTTACTGTGACTGACTGGTTTTAATATTCAATAACTTGCAAACGGTGACAGCTGCTAAAGAAATTCTTGCAGGAGAGTAATGTATGATGTCAGGAGTTTATTTTTTTATTGTGACTGACTGGTTTTGATATTCAATAACTTGCAAACGGTGACAGCTGCTAAAGAAATTCTTGCAGGAGAGTAATGTATGATGTCAGGAGTTTTTTTTTTTATTGTGACT
This sequence comes from Maratus speciosus, assembly GCA_963932465.1. Classification (NCBI taxonomy): domain Eukaryota; kingdom Metazoa; phylum Arthropoda; class Arachnida; order Araneae; family Salticidae; genus Maratus; species Maratus speciosus. The sequence continues at coordinate 322,822,004 of OZ010800.1, read as the reverse complement.
GACTGGTTTTGATATTCAATAACTTGCAAACGGTGACAGCTGTTAAAGAAATTCTTGCAAGAGAATAATGTATGATGTCAGGAGTTTCTGTTTTTTCTCACTGTGACTGACTGGTTTTAATATTCAATAACTTGCAAACGGTGACAGCTATAAAAGAAATTCTTGCAGGAGAGTAATGTATGATGTCAGGAGTTTTTATTTTATTGTGACTGACTGATTTTAATGCTCAATAACTTGCAAACGGTGACAGCTGTTAAAGAAATTCTTTCAGCCAGTAATGTACGATGTCAGGAGTTTTTTTCTTTTTTTTTACTGTGACTGACTGATTTTAATATTTAATAACTTGCAAACGGTGACAGCTGTTGAAGAAATTCTTGTAGGAGAGTAATGTATGATGTCAGGATTTTTTAACCGTTTAGAAAAATGGTTATTGTCCTCGTCAAGGTAGGAAATCAAAAGCATATCTGAAGCTTTTTATTGGTCGAATCCGCATTTTATTAGTTTTCTGATTGGTCTATACAGTAATCTGTATTTCCCTTTACTTTCAACAGAGATGGATACTTCTGTTGCCACTATGACAAAAAAGTAATAAAAACTACAAAAAAAATTAATAACTCAGAAACAAATTGAGATACAGCTTTCAAACAAATTGCATTTAAAAGTGCATTTTTTTTCTCTATACGACGGTGTAAAAAGTAATATTGTGGGATGTTTAGAAGTTTAAGAATGAAATTTCATTTAACCCCTTCGGGACGAGAGCCTTTTACGAAATTTTTAATCTTTAGTCACCGTTTTTTAAAAACAGAAATTTGTGTCTTCTTGAATCGAGAAAATGCGCTGATTAAATAAGGCAAATTTTACAGTAAAATTTTACTGGTGAGAAAAAACAAGGATTCTGAGCGCTTCATGCGGCACGTATACGTGTCGCTCGTCCCCAAGGGGTTAAAATGGGTCGTCAGATTTCTTGGACGATGGAAAATCCTTTTACCGAACAGTCAATGAAATGCTTGGATAATACGTAATTTCTGTGACTGACTGATTTTAATATTCAGTAACTTGCAAACGGTGACAGTTGTTAAAGAACTTCTTTCAGGAGAGTAATGTAAGATGTCAGGGTGTTTTTTATATTGTGATTCCTGGTTTTAGTTCCTATTACCAGTGATAGATGGCGTTGCCAGCAACAGATGTGCGATCGAGGCAGAATCAGAAAAACTCAGCCATGATGTCAACAGAGGAGTTAAAACGTATGCAGTGGGTCATATTTGTCGATACAATTTTGTTATCTGGGTCTCGATTCTAAATTTACTCTATATGATATTATTTTTGAATCTGAATCCGGCACCAACGATATCCAAATGATTTCGACTGAGTTCAAAATCAGACCCTAAAAACAAGATTATATAGGCGAATGAGACCCACTCCATATGCTTAACCTCCATTATTCGCATCACTGATGGGTGATTTCTATTTCTGCCTCGATTCAGCGCCTACTGCTTGTGACGCAATCTATCATTCATATTTGAAACTAAAAGCGGGAATCGCAGTAAAAAATCTCCTGACGTCATGTATTACTCTCCTGTAAGAATCTCTTTACAGCTGTTTCCGTTTGCAAGTTACGAATTTTAAAATCAGTCTGTCCAATTTAGGACATCCAGTATATATATAATGTAACAACAACATACACCTAGTGGTCAAAATATTATGACGATTCCTCACTGAAACTTCGACTCGTCCGTGCAGCTAATAAACTGGATTTTCTGATGAAAAGTTTGCTCTCGGTCAGAAGCACTAGTGATCTTTGCATTTTGCCTATTCATGGGGAAAAAGAGATTTGAGTGATTTTGAATGGGACATGATTGTGGGCGCTTAGAGGGGCCGATTCTGGTATATCAGAAACGGCTAACTTTCTTGGCTTTTGTCGAACAAGAATATTTTCAAAGAATATTACAAGAATATTGCGTTTAAGCCAAAATATTTCTAGTGAAAAGTGGAATTGTGGGCGAAAATTGGTTTGTGAACAACAGAGGAACCAGGGGATTGACACACACTGTAGCAACAGAAGAACTATAACACAATAAATTCTAGCGCACTACACTCAGAATCATCAAAAAGAATATCTCAAGAAAGAATATCTGTATGCTCTACTAGATTAATATTAAAACCGATCGTAAGAATATAAGTTCCAGTAAGGCGTGGTCTTACTGGTAAAGAACAACGCCAATAATTAAATGCCTTCATATTTTGACCACTGAGTGCCCATGTGATACTTGGTGCTGTTTGTTATTTGATATTCTGTCAGTATCGAGTCAGAGACTAGAAGTGGTCAGGTGTAATCGGCCTTCTAAATGACCATCATTCAGTCTAGTAATTAAAAAAAGACCCGTTAGAGTTAGGAAACTTAATAGTCGTGGCCGTAGGTTGCCAACAACTGCTTTAATAGAAACCTATATAATAGAATAGAACCTATATTAAAAAATGTTAAAAAAAATAATTACTGTTCCAAGGACCGGATGAAAGGTGGCGTGAATCTGGGAGAAGCATGATCCTTCATGAACAAAGAATAAATTTAACTCAATAACATAATTTGATGTATATGAATGCGCAAAAGCTTTATTAAAAGATGTAAAACAAATCTCTCAACCGAAGAAAAATATATTGGGATCGCTTTCCTTTTATGCCAGAAATTAATGACTGGATCTACTCTGCATGTTCGCCGAAAGAACTTTTGTTCAGTAAAACAATTATTTGTCAAAAAATTGGTCTGAAAGTGTCTCAGATTCAGTAGCGGCTTGTCAGGGGTTCACAATCACGTTACTACCAGTATTTTCGCAAAATAAATTTCTCCCCTCTTAACCGTTTTAGGGGCAAAGTGCATATGTTACTAAAATGATTAAATGACACCAGGAATTACGAAGAAGTTTACTTGTAAATAAATAAAATCTTTTTTCATGTACATCATTAAAAGGAATTTTTTTTTCAAAAATTCTAGTGCCATTGTGGCATTTAGGGATTAAAATGAAGTAGGATATATCAAACCAGGAGGTGGCTACACAAAACCATCACCTCATCGAGTTGACGGCTGAAATTCAGGGATTAGTTAAAATTCGATTCGCATATTAAAATGTAACTGGCCTGCCAAGTCATATCTTGTTGGAAAACACCTGCAAACCCGATTTTAGTGGTTGACTGGTAGGTTTATCATTGTGTTTTCCTGCTCCAGTTTTTCATGTTTTCATACACTGTTAAAAATCTGCAGCATTTGCTGCATAGTCACTCCATGGCTTTTATAAGAAACTGTTACTTGACTGTATTATGGAGCATTCTCATTGGTCAGAATAGATACATTCTATAAAAGCAGCGGAGTGACTGTGCAGCAAATGCTGTATATTTTTAACAGTGTACCTTTGGGTGCAGGAAAATACAATGATAAACCTACCGATCAACAACTAAAATCGGGTCTACAGGTGGTTTCCGCACAAAGATATGACTTGGTAGACCAATTTCATTTTAATGTGCTAATTGAGTTCTGTCTAATCATGAAATTTCACCCGTAACTCGATGAGGTGATGATCTGTGCAGCCGTCTTACAGTCTATATGCTATTCCATCGCCTTTCAAGCAGATAGTTGTACGACATTCCAAAATTAAGTAAGATCAAATTTAATGTACAAAATTTCAGGTAATAAAGTGGTTGTGAACTCCCTGACGAACCGCTTGCTATGAAAAATAATCGCGTCATTCGCAGCCGGTTTTATAGCTTTTTGTTCTTACAATCTTACAGAAAATTCATTAGAAGTGAAATCTAAGTATTTAATTCCTCGTTCCTGGTTCTTATTATTTTCGTTTTATTTATAATGAAATATAAAACTGACCAAGAAGGAATCATGACCTTCAGCGACGGTTTTAATTCAATTGATGGTTGTAACTGATAATAGGATGGATTATTCATACTCATCTACGAAACTTCCGCAATCGTGTTTGAATCGAAATGGGGTATTTTACAGATCGTGGATTTAGGTAAATTTAATTTTGTAGCCTGTTTTTTTCTTTTTAGAGTTCCGTACTTAAAAAGTGAAAACGTAATCATTATAAGATCACTCGTGCGTTTGCCCGTCTCTCACAGCCATTTATCTGGAACAAAGGCTACTGACCCACATATTTATAGATTATTATCCATTCACAAATATTTTTAGGAACAATTTTGGGAGATAATTAAGTTACTTGAAACAAAAACGTACATCGTTTGGGTGTCGTTCGAATGATCTCGTAACACTGAACTCAAAGATATATTTGTTTTAAGTTTAGGTATTATATTTTCAGAGATGCCATCGAAAATGCACTGCAAAAAGTATGCCTCCCCCCACGCATTTCCGAATCTACTGAAACTAAGATTATGAAAAATTTAGGTTAGTAGGAGTTTATTTAAATCTTGCAGGAAAACTATAACGATTATACTAGGTCTCATAGTTTGGATAAAATCGCATTTTCCGCAAACTTTATTTTGCGGGCGCTCTGGGGAGAATAAATTATCATTCATTTAATTTCAATGCTGCAATCCCCCTTTTGGTTTTGTGTGTGTGTGGCAAACATCTACACTTGAATTTAAGTACACTTGAATTCGTTTAATTCGAGAATCAAGGGAATTATAAAATCCCTTGTTTTAACCGTAATATTCGTGAAGATAATAAAATACTTAAACACACACACACACACACACACACACAAACACAGAGTAAAACTAATTTAAGAGTGATAATTTTTCCAACCAAGTGAAAATGCGTCTAGGCCGAGAGTCGAACCCAGAACCTTTTGTTTTAATTGGCGGTGCTCTTCCAATTAAGCTATCTGGATGACATCCTAGCCAACACAATATTCACTCGGGCACACATTGGTAATGAATCTAGTCTGTTATTTGAAACTACTCGACAGAATAAACTACATGTAAAGGAACTCCAATAAACTATGGATGCATAATTACACATTCATGGAAAAATCCTTTGTAGTGTATTTTAATGATGTTGCACTATTTTAAACATAATGAAATTGTTATTCGTTACTGAAATGCACTACAACGTATTTTCTATAGATTATTGATTACATAAAATTTATCGTTTATTTACAGAGATACTCAAAATAATTCAGTTATAGTTTGAATATGAAACATAACTGCTGAATGCGCGTTTTCAGCTGTGATATGCATTTTAAACCTTAACTAATTTTTAGTGCATTACTAGGTGTGTAGATCATGCACCGGGCTCACACAAGCACATTACAGGCTAAGGACAGCAATTGCTGAAGACGATTTTTTACTCCATTGTATGTGTTTTTTAATGTTTTTTTAGATATTTCATTATATGAATAAAAATAAAATTTCTTAACAATATTCCCATAGTGTTGAAAAGTGTTTCCTAATTTATGCCGCGATGCATGATTTTTCGTTCTTGATTAAGACTGTACTTGAAAAACAATTCTTATCAATTCAATGTAAACCTTTCTGACACATTCGTGCACTCATTTTTATACATGAAACTATGATATTTACAGACGTGACTATAGATGTGTTTTAGAATCGAGTGGCTTTTTTCATTTTTGATAACTATTTTACTTATTAAATTGTAATCGATTTTTGTCTTATGGCTATTTCTTCCGAGCTGTCATGCTCAAAAAATTGGATTAAAATGTCAATTTTGGCAGCATTTTTTAAAAGATACATTGTAATTATAAAAATATTGAAAACGCAATAACGCATGTTTAAAAATCTACTTCCCTTGCTTTATTATCTGTAAAATTAAAAACCATATACCATATACAGGGGGCTACTTGTATGTGAGAATAAAATCACGCCATCATTGAACAGGAACAGATAATACACGTAGAGCATTTTTTATATTTTAATGTTCTATACAGCCACATACACAAAGGATGACATCATACATTGAAAACACCGTCAGCCGCAATAATAGCCTCTTCACGCTGTCGAAACGGACTGCAGGCAGTAAGGAGATGGGTGTTGGGAATGTTTGCCATTGGATACATACGTGATGTAAATGCTCTGAGAACAGTTTCTAAAAGATTTGAAATTTAAAGGAATAAAATGAGCGAAAAGCATTTTAAAAACATTCTAAATTACGATTTGTTATGAAATCGCAGGAAATATCAAACCGATTTCAAAAATAAGGTTGGCGAATTGATGTGACAGTCTCTCTTCCAATATAGGCTATATTTTATGTTGCTGTCACTATCACCAGGGTGTGGTAGGTCGTTAGACTAGAAGTTTGCAATATGGCATGATTATGTTTAAGATGTTAATGCGCGCTGAGAACAATTTCTAAAAAATTCCAAACTTTAAATGAAAACTGAAATGAGCGTAAAAGCTTCAAAATAAGGACATTCTAAATTATCATTTATTTAGAATTAAGTTTAGTTCTTCTATTAATTTAAGTCTTATTTTAGCCTAATGCAGCGTAATAATGAAGTTTAGTCAAACTGTGGTTTAATTAGTAATTTTTGAATTATTCGTAGCAGTATAATTTCTTCTAATAAAAACTGGCACACAGATACCGCTTGACATATTTCAACTATTATGCAAGCAAAGTCGCGGTTTTGCTAGTTAACCCGGGAGAACTCGCTAGTGAGAATGCCCAATTGCTTTTCTTTTACTTTACATTCATATAATATCAACTTTTTTTGGTTGGCTTAGTACTTTTATTCACAAAATATGTAAATTAATTGAAAAACATTTTAAAATTTTAGTTAAAATGAAAAATGATTTAAATAAGAGTCTTAAAAAAGTACGACTGTGAGAGAAAAATCTCATGCAGCGAGTTCTCCCGGGTTAATTATTAGAGAAAGTAAAGCGATCGACTTTTTTTATGACATGGAAAGAGGAGCTCTTCTGTAAACTTTGATAATCTCGACATTAAATACAAGTTCAAAGAATGCCAAATCAGTTCCTATAGCAACGTGAATGGTGATGTTCAAAATTTGAATTTAACATGCATCCATAGCCGCGTGCCTTTGAGATAAGACATATTACGCTTTTTTTAAAGATGAAAAATATTGATTTGTATACGCTGCCAAAGGCACTTGGGACCACAGCCCTAGGTTGGTTTCGAAAGATTTTCGTCTAAAAATGAAAAATCACAATAATTTCAGGTTCGCTTGATTCGAGACTGCAGCGGGTGTAGCAAGCACGAATGTACGCTGTCGAAGTCAATGGGCCCCTTCCCCACCTCAGGTTTACTTGGAAAGAGGTTCTTTTGGGAAAGCCGACTTGCGAAGCTACGCTACTTGTGACTACACTGAAAACTGTTGACGGCAAATTTATTGTATGACAAACAGATTTGGTTTTAAATCATCAGGAGAAAGTTATTCAGATTACAAAGCATGTGGCAAGAAAGAGTACTTATTTTTTTTTTCAGTTTTATGCTTACCCAGTGTAGTCTCCATGTGTTAGTGACTATGGCAGGTCCGAAAGATCTGGCAGGGTTAAAGCTAGCACCGGTGTACGGAAACTAAAGAGAAAAAGAAAAATATTAAATGATTTTTCTAGAATATCATATTTAAAAAAATAAATTACATTATATATTTTTATAAGTATCAATAACAAAAAACATGATACTTTTAGTTACTTAACTGTTTTAGAAATTTATGTTACAGTATACTGTCGTCATGTTTAGGTGATATATTAACATTTACTTCAAGAAAATTTCCAACAACAAATAACCATCGTACTCGCAAACCATTTCTAACATAAAAAAAATAATAAATAAAGATGTAATTCTACAGAAGTAATGATCACAAATCTGTATGCTTACTAAAATTTTATCTGTGTACTTTGCAAAAAAAAAAAAAAGATGTAAATGTACAAAACTAGTTTTTGTAAAACTACATAAATCTATAGTTTTACAAAAGAATCTACTAAAATTACAGTAATCTTACTAAAATTTTATCAGTAACCCGGGTTGCAGTTACATGAAAAGTTCTAGGCATTCTAGTTTCCTAAAAAATCCTTAGTTACCTTACAGATTTTTTGATTTACAGTGCAAACGAGTATCTGTTACATGAATTTTTATTGTTGCCGTTACATAAAAAGTTCTAGGCATCCCATTTTCCTAGAAAATTCCTTGTAATTTTATAATTTTTTTATTGTTTAGTTTTTACAATGTAGTTTATATGATCAATTATAGAAACGATGAATATTTGTACGTTATAACATCGTCGGCAATCTTGCGTTAAATTCTAGGAAATGAGATTTAAAATCTTTCCTAAAAAATGACATAGCGTTTAAATATTGTTTTAAACATATTTTTCAAACATGTTCCATTACAATATATACAGTCCTAAGCAAAAGTTTAGACACTGGTGTCTTACCTTTAAATAAAAAATACGAACACGTGGGTTATACAATTGGCTGTACTTATTTTTAAATATATTTTAAACATTTTAAGACGGAAATAACGGTTTTAATGTAGGATATTATTTAAAATAACTGAAAAAAGTGAAATTTGCATATTGCAAAAGTTTAGACACTTTCTTGATTTTTGGCAACTGTTCACGGAAAAACGCTAATTTCAAACTTATGACGTCACATGCATGAAGTATTTAAGTGCACCTCGCAATAGCATCGGTTAGTGAAAATGCCGCGAGCTAGAAATTTTCAGTCAGATGAAGTAACTGTAGCATGGTAGCTGAAATCGAACGGGAAGACTGTTGCAGAAATTTCATCTACTTTGAATCGTCCCAAGAAGTCTATCTATCAAGTACTCTCTAAGAGTGACTCTTTCAAAGCAAAGCATAGATCTGGAAGGCCTCGTGTGGCCAGAAAACGAGATGGTAGAAGGATCCATAAACTGGCATCTAGACAAATGATGATTTCTAGTCGCATTAAAAGTGTGTCAGAGCTTTCTGTGTGATTCGATACGATTCGTAAATAAATTAAAGAAAGACGTAAATTAGTTTACATGAAAATGATAAAACAACCAGCCTTGAAATCTCACAACAAATTGACGAGAATGCAGTGGGCTCGCAAACAGTCATATGGGTCAGAGTCAAACAGTCAAAACTACATAAATCTGTAGTTTTACAAAAGAATCTACTAAAATTACAGTAATCTTACTAAAATTTTATCAGTAACCCGGGTTGCAGTTACATGAAAAGTTCTAGGCATTCTAGTTTCCTAAAAAATCCTTAGTTACCTTACAGATTTTTTGATTTACAGTGCAAACGATATCAAAAGCATACAGTGAATCTTATATACCGACTAATATGCCCATACACATAATGTGATGTAAACGGTAATAGATAATCATATCTGATTAAAAATTCATCATTTCCCTTTGATTTTTTGTTGTATTTTTTGGTTCCAAAGGCTGCATCCACCGCTGTCGTAACAGCTGACGGCTGTTTTCGTAATTGATAAGGTAAGAACAATAACACAATTACCATTCAAAATAAGCCTTTATAAAATGGGTAAATTAAAAATGCCGATGTCACCCGGTCTTATATAACTCCCAAATGAAAACTTTTCTTTTTGACGCTATAAAAAATCGTTTTAAATATGACAATTTTCACCATTAAATGCTTTTCGCATGTAATAATTTAATTATTTTAAAGTTTCTTTCTTTTCTAATATCCACATGCAAATATTGAAAAGTGTTTGCATATGACTTGGGTTTTTCAGAATGTGCCAACAGTAGCTAAAAACGACCATTTCAAACAATTCAATAAAATCTTTATTCAAATAATGAAATTTTGAACAAATATTTTAAAATAAAAAACTTAAAAAATTTGGCGAATTTAAAAAATGAATGAAAAATATACACCACAATTTAGTTAAATATGTGCCTGTAAGAGATGGTTAAATTGCTATGCATACTTTCTTATCCTATAAAACTTATCTAACTGAACTATCTTGATCGAGTTCAACATTAAATAGCTCTTCAAAGAAATCTTTGATTTAAAAACGGTTTATTTTAGCGTGTTTATCAAACGTTTTTCTATAAATCTACCACTTTATGCGTTTTATATGCTATAGTTTTTGTAAGATAAGCCGATAAATTAAAAAAGTCACAAAAAATTCAATTGCAGCCGCAGCAGAATTAGTTACTTTTTATTGGAATAGGTGATATTTTCTTCTATATAAGTAAAATCTGTGAAAACAGAGCTTATAATGGAAAATTTTCGTACCCGCCAAAGAGAATTATAATACAATTTTAATAGATGTTGTACTTATTAAAACGGACACATATCTGAAACAATTTTTTTTTCTGGTCATTCTGATCGGAAACGAAATCGTTTTCGATTTCGTTTTAGCAGGTTTACTAAGAAAAGACTGTTTATTTTTAAGAAGTGAAATGTATCGTTTTCTTCAAACTAAAGCACATACATCTGCTACAAGAACAGAATAAATTCTGCTGCAACTAATCCAAAGGTTGGATGTGTCTGAGGAAGAATTTATTCTTTCAAAAATGCAACCTTAGATTTAAGAAACTCTGTATTTTATTATTATTCATTTTAACCTTTAAAAAGTTAAAGTTAAAAATACAGACTTTGATCTGAAAAATAAAACCTTATTTACAAACGACAGCTAAAAATACATGCATAATATTTAGAAATGCGATATAGTGACAAAATCAATTATCTTCTACCTTAAAACATAAAAAACATCATTTTAGTAATCTGTTTTCAAAACCATTTTTAAAAGCTTGTTTTAGATATTATCTTAATACCTTTTTACTATCTGATAAATGAAAAAGAAACTGTTATGAAACATCAATAATTCTAGGAACAAGATAAATTAAAAGCATCTAAATTTGTTTTTAAAAATGTTTCTAGTAAGCTAATTTACTAATAAAGATACGAGAATTTATATTAGACTTCTGATTTTCAACTTTAATGATAAATAAACTTTTCAACAGGCCAATGAAAAATCTTAAACAATTTTTACTCAAATTATTATTATTTTTTTAAATTTTAAATAGTAAAATAAGCTTTCTTTTTCTGCTTAATTTATGTGTTATTTTGTCATGTGTTTTTTGTTTGAGTGAAAGTCTAAACATATGCTTTGAAGATTTGAAAATATAGTTCACTAACCAAAATCCGAGATAATTTTTCATACCGAGATTATCTAGATAAAAATAGTCGGAATTTTTATATTTTAGGAATTATTTTGAAATATCTACGCTATAAATATATTTGTAAAAACAAAGTACGCTACATAAGTTTTGTATTTAAAATTTCCCAAAGTATTTGCTTTTGCATTTTGTTTGCGCTTATTTTTTAACTTTTATTCGTCTATTAATAACGCTTGTTAATAAAAATCGAATAACTTTTGTAAAACGAATAAAAAAGAAAACCATGTTTTAAAAATATATAAATGAGGGATATTTTCCCTTACAAATTATACATTAAAATTTTTTTAAAATATGACGCAAGTAGTATACAGAGATCTACGTGCGGCGGAAGTGACGTCATAGGGGGCGTGGTAGCTGTCGATCAAAAGGGGGCGGAACCGGAAGGGGTGTGGGGGGTCACGTGACTGGATCGTATAAAGGAGGACGAGGGTCAAGGTTGAGTGTTTTTTTTTGCTGGAGGTTGAGTGGTTTTTGCTGGATGTTGAGTTGTTTTTTGCTGGATATTTTGAGGGGGGTGGAAAAGGGGGGTGTCACGTGACTGGATCGTATAGGAGTACGATAGAAGGGGGTGTGTGTCCACCTATCAATCAAAAACGGAATATGTTCGAACATGAATGTGACGTCATGTGATGATTGCACCCTAGACAAGCAATTACGAGGACCATTTGCAAAGTTGAGTTGTTTTTAAGGTTAAACTGTAAGCAAAATATCAAGATGAGTTGTTTAGAAACCGATTAACTATAACCGATTCTGAAAAAAGTTTCTGATTCAACAAATGGCATCAGTTGTATTTGTCAGTCGCTTAGATTATTCTCAAAAGTGTGTAGCATCGTTTGTTGTCTTGTGAATTTTCTTCGCTTTTATTTTAATTAATTTTATTGTGTTTCGTCATGGAACACGGACTTAACATCAACAAAAGCAAGCGTAAACTTGTTGAAATTAAAGAAAGCAACAAGAAAACGAAGAATTATCAAACTACGTTAAGTTTTTTAATTGATTTTTTAAAATTAATACTTTTTTTCAATCCATACTAATAAATTTTAGTTGTTTTTATTATTTTTACTTATTTGGGTCTCTCTTTATTTCTTTTTAGGTTCAATCATTTGTAGAAAAGATTAAATGGCATAATTCGAAGGATATGAAATACCTAGGTGGAGAAAACTTTCTTTCCGTGAATTATTTTCTGGGGCAAAACCGAGTTCACATTAGACGATATATTGTTGATCCGGACGGTGAATTACAGCCGTCTAAAGATGATGTTTCTCTAACTCCCAAAGTCTCGCAAACCATGTGTCGTGAAATCAAGACTATATTAAATCCTAAATTTTCAGAAAAGATGACAATTATTGAATCAGATTTGTGCATTTCAAAGCAAGTGAAGGATGGTGTGGAACTTTACGTTATCCAAAGGAAAAATATGAGTATGCAATTCGTACCTGAACACGTCGTTCTAACACTTGCTGAGTTTGAAAAGGTAGTTGATAACATGTGCAATATCACGGATCGTTTGAAAGATGGACTAATCGCATACTCAATATCTTACTATATTTATGAAGAACTGGACAACACCGATTTGCAGTTTAACCCAACAGATAACCCCGGCGCGTTTTTAGAACTCGTTGATTCCCTGACTAAGTGTTTGGTTGCTGCCATTACTATCAAAATTTCGGAACTGATAAACTGTTTCGGATGTCGTGAGTCTTATCAAGCACCTTTTATGCATGACTGTGTAACAAAAACTCGAACTGAAAAATGGTTAGAGTTCTCTGACAGTGCACTTTATTCCATCAACATGCGTGATGTTGCAAAAGACATTGCTAAAAAAACTTAACTGTTGACTTTAAATATGTGCTTGGTCAAGAAGAATTTTTTGATTCATTAATTATCCCAAAATTATTGGAATCTGTACAAAAAATGTATGTTGGAGCAGACCAACAATCACAAGAAGAAAATGATTTCTTACAATTATCATTGTAAATTTTAGATCTGAATAAATGTATATTTACATAATATCTTTTGTCTGTTTTCTTAGTCTTGTTTTTTATAAAATAATAAGAATGTATCAGGTTAGAATTAAAAAAAAAAAAGAAATTGTTGGACTTTAGAAAAAACTTTTCTTTAACCTTCTCACACCCGTGCACTGATATATCCGTTCACTAAGCTGTAGGTTTCACTGCAGTAGAAGCATTTTTTAAATTCATATAATTCGACAAATATATTGCAGTTTTAAAATATTTTGTTACGATTAATACTCGTAAGGCTTATACACCAATACGTAATTAAATTTTTTATATCATGTTAGAAAAATAATCTTTTTTTATACTTTTTTAAAAAATACAGAGAAAACAACATTAAAATTCTGCCCTTATGCTCGGCGGTCAGGGGGTTAAAAATAATAAGTTTGTGTTCAGAAAATAGAAAATATATTTTTTATACTTTGATCCTTTTAATATTTTTACTGAACTTAAATCTTTTTCCAGTGCATATTTTTTTATCGAACAGATTTTTTTTTCCAGTGCATATTTTTTATCGAACTGATTTTTTTTCCAGTGCATATTTTTTATCGAACAGATTTTTTTTTTTTTTACAATACATTACTTTTTTCCTAAACACAAACACTTTTCTTAAAATAATTTTCCTAAAACATCAAACTCTTTTTTCCTAAACACAAAAATAATTTTCCTAAATATCAAGCTTTTTATGCCAAAACATAAAACTTTTTTCCAATACATAACTTTTTCGCTGAACTGAATTCTTTACTGAACTTAAAACTTTTTCCAGTGCATATTTTTTATCAAACTGATTTTTTTACAATACATTTACTTTTTTCCAAAACATAAATCTTTTTTTCCAACACATAACTTTTTTTTTTTTTTTTTACTGAACTTAAATCTTTTTTCCAATGCATATTTTTTATCGAACAGATTTTTTTTTTTTTTTTTTTTTACAATACATTATTTTTTTGCCAAAACATAAAACATTTTTTCTTAGAATAATTTTCCTAAAATATCAAACATTTTTCCAAAACACAAAAATAATTTTCCTAAAACATTCAAACTTTTTTCCTAAACACAAACACTTTTCTTAAAATAATTTTCCTAAACTTTTTTTCCAAACACATTTTTTCCAAACATAAAACATTTTTTTTTTCCAAACACAAAACTTTTTTTCCAAAACTCAAAATATTATTTTCCTAAATATCAAACTTTTTTTCCAACACAAAACATTTTTTCTAAAACTCAAAATATTATTTTTCTAAATATCAAACCTTTTTTTTCCTAAACACAAACACTTTTTTCTTAGAATAATTTTCCTAAATATCAAACATTTTTTTCCAAAACACAATTTTTTTCCAACACAAAAAAAAACTTTTTTTTCCCTAAAACATAATCTTTTTTCTGCAACATAATTTTTTATTTACTGAACATATTCTTTCTGTTTCGTTAAAAACGTTATTTCTCAAAAAAAAAAAAAAAAAAAAAAAAAAAAAAAAAAAAAAAAAAATCCTTTCTCAAAGAAAAAAAATTTGGAAAAAGCAATCTTAACAATTACTTTTTTTTTGCAATATTACGAAAAAAAAAACAGTCACACACATAAATATATTTTGAAATATAAACATTTTTATTTGCTTCATAAAATACATTATATTTGCAAAAACATTATGTTCTACATTTTCAACCATGGTATTGGTGATATTGGTAAAGTTGCGTGCTTAGATAATCTTCGTTTTCTATGATAGGGTTCAGGTCTTGCATAAATAGTTGTTTTCTGTTCAGTCTTCAAATACTTGTTTTTTATAAATTCTTGGGGAAAGCTGTTTTTCTTTAAAAGTTCTTGAAACTGATCAAAGGCAATAGGTTTTTGACGTCTATCTCTCAGCAAAAAACCGACTAGTTGAACAATATTTGATCCATTAATTACAGTATCATCAATTTTCAATTCTCTGTTTTCTGTACAGGAAATTTTATTTTGTTTAAAAAAATCCATAATTTTAACAGCAGTTTTCTTTTGCTTTACAGGAATAGAGCTTAGAATTTCATTTTCTATATCAGACTTTTCCAAGGGTTTCTGAGGAAGTTGCTTTTCAGGGGCTTTGACCACATTCATATCTGGGAATCGTACAAACTTTTGCAAAATCTGTGTATACAGCTTCGCCTTTTCATCATCCTCTATTTTTCTTTTCAAAATAGTCAGAGATTTGTCTATCTAAATCACTTAAATGCTCATCGGCAAACTCTTGATCTCTGTCAGCTGGAACAAATATGAATTTACGAGCGAACTCAATTGATCAACGTACTGAGCACTGATACTGCAGCTGGAATAAGTATAGACAAAAATCCTTCTCCTTTTTGAACAAGAAGTCGTCTCTTCTTAAACAGAGGTACTTTTTTATCTCCCAGGCTTCGCAATGTTCTTTTATAAGCTATTAATCTATTTTTCTGACGTTTAGAGACAGGTATGTTACTCTTTAAAAGATTTAAGGCGCATTCACAGACGCCTTTTATAATACTATTAGAACAATTTTTAAGAAAGGCCGTTTTTTGCTTTGTCTTGCTTAACAATTTCAGATGTTCCACGGTCGACATCCTGAGTTCAAATGATGGTCGTTGAGCTTAATCTCTTTCTTTTATATGCTTACTGTAAGTAAAAGCTTTCGTTAAAGCACAATGTTTAAAACAGGGTTTGTGACTTGGGCAGTTTACCTCTGAAATATTTAATAAATTAATCTTGGGGCAGCTAAAATCATTCAGATTCAAGATTTTTCGTCCAGACAACCGTTCTAAAAACTTTGCTTTTTCTAGTCCTTTGATGTAAATATTCTTATAAGATAAAAACAATGATGAAAGTATAGGTTCTAATGCTGAATAAGGTAAATCACCACTATTCCATGGCAAACCATGACGGTAATGAGTCAACCATGCGAATGTCTTTCTTTTTCGGAGAGGTAATTGCTCCCAAGAATGCGGGGAGAGAAAATTCCATCGGCAATGGTATCCAGAATCAACCGCATAAAAAGCGAGTTCTTTGATAACAAAATCGTGCGTGCTTAACTGAAAACCTTCAAATTCAATGACAGCAGAAGCCATGTTCACCAGATGCCGTTCCCTGGACAAATGGTTTATCGAAGTTCATACATATAATGTTTATCACCAGCAAAAATTTTAGTGCGCATGCGCAAACTTTCAAAAGAATCGGGCCTTAAATCAATGAATAAGTAGCTAAAAGGTAATACAGTAGCATCATTAAAAATTTCTTGAAAAGCCTTAGATTTACCAGGAAACATTTGTCTGGATAAATGCATTATTTGGCTTTTATCTCGAGGATTCTTATATAGTACCATGTAATAAGAGTTTAAATTAATATTTCTCATTTCTTTGTCGTGACGAAACAAATTTTGAGTTATAAAGATAACGGAAGGATTTCGGTGATGACTGCCTTTCGTGAAAAGTTTGCTCAATCGTACATCAGAAGCTAATTCTGACATCAAATCATCAATGATAATTAAAGCGTTTTTTAGAGAATTAAGATTAGAGGGTACACCTTCTTCAAATTGTACACCTTTCATGGAATTGAAAAGGGGTTGATAGCTTCCATATCAGTATATTATACTTGCGGGAATAGGATGAAAATATTTGTAATTAATTAATTTTTTAACAAAAAAGCTTTTACCCGAGCCTGTCGGGCCGCTGATGAGAACAGTAGAAGGATGTACTAACTTGAGTAATTCCATGCTTTAAATGACAAGAATGAATGAAAGCTTCAACTTTTATAGTTTCTTGACTATTTTTGGCAAAATTATTATTATTATTATTGTTATTATTTTGTAAATATACATATCACAATAACTTGTATGATCTTGTTAAGGACAAATTTTATACATGCACTTTTTTTTCCCTAAAAACAAATGATTTTTTTTTATGTAATCCACTATCCATGATGAATTAAAATAAACACACATAAAATAAGAGAAATGTATATTTTTTATTTTTTAAAAATCATGTTTACACCATATCGTTTTTTGACAAATTGATACATTCGAAAATCATTCTTCTTTCTGGATAATACATTGGTAATAGAATTCATACAAAGTCCTTGACATCGTTTTACAAGAAAGAAAATACAATATTGTCCACAGACATTGGACGTTAAACTTTGAAGCATTGCCTTATTCCAACGAATTCGGTGATACTTCTTCACAAATCTTGTTATGTCTTCTCCATAGGTTTCGGGAGGAAGTCCGTAAGAATCAAAAAAGTCCAGAGTTTTCTTATCAAGACGTAAATTGCTAGCCAATGGGATCCCTTTTCGTCATGTTTATCGGTATTGATCACTAATCCACAGGGAAAGTTTCGAATATCAGGTATTTTGTCGGAAGGGAAAACGTGATTCAGTAATTTCTCTATCATGGCTCTGTATGGATAAGTATTATTACTTGAAGAAACGAGTCTATCGTTCAGGCTAATATCAACTTGGAAAAACATGAAATGTAGAAAAAGATTGAAGGGTCCAACTTTACATTTATCCGGAATGGGTTTGTCGTCCTTTTTTAAAATCTTTACTTTGACATATAACTGGGTGTGGGACAAATCAAGATAATCTTCTCCGCTTCCAGAAACATTAAATTCTACAGGACTCCCATCAACATTGGAAAGCGGGTGAAATTCAACCCACTGGCCTCTTTCAATAACGGTTTGAGTAGGAGGGAGATGAAATAATTCTAATTCCGATTTAGCACATTCGGAAGAGTCCTTTAAAAGAAAAGCCATAGTATAATGCGTATATTAACAGTCAAAAATATCACGTCTTTGCACCTTCCGTGCTTTTGATGAAATGATGTGTTTCGCAGGTTTCCGCTTCCTTTTAAGCTTTCCATGGCCAATCCTTTCATCTGCTTTTTCAACTGCTTTTCTAGCTAATTTTTTTCCGACTTCTTTTGATCGTGTTTTAAGAGACGATTTAAAAATTTCACCTGATAATACATCATTCGAAACCATAGTGCCTGTTCGCAATGCTTCTTTTCCAATTGTTTTGGCACCACTTATCAAAAAAGGCATCGCACTGCGAAACAATTTAGCAAAAAATCCGCCTATACCGTATCATCTCTGCAAAACTGTTCCTAGATAGTAAGACAAACCTCTTCCTATTTTCCCTACATAATAATCTTCGAACTTTTGTGTACAACATGTATAAGGCACCAACATTTTGTTGATCTTTATTTATCGCAATCAAAAAGAAAAATGAGATTAATTTAAAACGAGAGGCTCTTTTATATGATTTACCATAAACGAAAATGCAACGTTAAAAAATTTTTACCTCTTTCAAAAGGCACTAAATCTCCAGAATGAAGCCTGATATCAATTTGTACCGTTTGGAAATGTTGACGAATAATTGGTACGTACAAGGGTCTCGAATAATGAGCATTAATAATTTCGCCATCACTTCCTTCGACAGACACAATTTTTAGAAGAGGGGCTTGAACATCACCGACGATTTGAAGCTCCGCGAGATCACAATACACATACATCACGGGAAACGATGAGTTTGGGTCAGCCACAAAAGGACTTTGATGCAATCCTGTAAATTCCCCGGGTTCAAACCCTAAATGTTCTGCTAGACCTTCATAAAGAACTACATTCGATTTTTTATCTGTATTGATTGTAACTCTTTTCGTAACTGGATGATAATGAAATTCAATCTTATTTTTATGCGATGGTATCGTCACACTTTTAATGAGGTCTGGTATGATTTCGTAACATCCAGAAGGAACTCTCCTACCTTCCAACTTTCCATCCCCCAAGTCAAAACCAAACAAATTATTATCATTTCTAACGTTATACCATGTATGAGGATAAATGAAATCGACCAAAGCCATTTCCCATTCACCATTTAAACTGATGGGGGTGGGCAGTTGAGTTGTAAATTGCGATATTTTATTATTTGGGAAAAAGCTCGTAGAGCTGTCGCTGATGAGTGTGATGTAGAACGACATCTTTTGATGAAATGAATGGTAAGTATGATGTCTACTCTATTTATATCATTCGAATATCTTTAACCCATGCGTTGAATTTTTCCGAATAGCCTTGGAATTTCACAAAATATTGAACTTTTCCATTGCGTTTTCTTTTCTTCAAAACCCTCTCCATAGGATAATAACCTGAATCCAAAATCTTTTGCAATTCTTGCTTGTAAAATGTTCCTTTTATGATTTCTCCTGCTAAATCTTTTAATTTATAGACAACAGGCACTCGATGTATGATTTTATGAATAGTAAAAATTTCTCTTGTCCAATTTTGCTCGTATCCTTTCTCAAAACGTAGTTTCTCTTTCCCTTATACGAACGGTATCACCAACATTCAAGTCATATCTCATTGGAGAGATTTTGTCGTTTGTGTACAATGTTTTCCAAACCTGACTTTGATTATCAATGTTTACTGACGCAGGCGTCATTTTAATACTACGATGCTATGTGTGGCTGTAACTGTGTACTAATTTATCGATTACATCTATATATCTCTTTGTATTCTTTTCAGTAAAGTATTTCCACATTTTCGTTTTAAGTGTACGATTAAAGCGTTCTACTACAGAAGCTTTTGTGGTGTTATTGGTTGTGAAAAAGTGAACATTCTGCTTTCTAAAGAAATCTTGCACAAGCTTATTCGTGTTCTCCTTTCCATCGTCGCACTGCAGAGTGTGTGGCTTACGTTCTGAAAATATTTTTTCGAAAGCCCGTTTAATACCTGGAGTTTTCTTATCTTTTAGAGGTATGACCCATGCATATTTCGACAAAATATCAATGCATGTCAGTAAAAACCTATATCCGTCATTCAAAGAAGAGAGAGATTGCATGTCTGCTAAATCAGATTGAAACTGCTCGTTTATGCCTCCTACTATGACACGGTTTCTCGGGAATTTGTGTCGCAAAGGCTTGTGCAAAGTGTACGAATCTTTCGTTTGCAGCCAACGCTTGATGTCTTTGGCTTTTACGCGACTTTTTAAAACACGGTGTAAAGCACTGATACCACCAAAACTGCCTGGTAACTCCGGATCCCGATACATCTGATTCAAAACTTCCATTGCAACAATGATTATGGTCTAAACGAAAGTTAACATTCATTTATATTTTCGTCTACAAAACTAACACAATGTTTATCGCATCAGAGTTTTACTTCAGATGAAATCATTATAGGAAATTCTTTAATATATACATTATTTTAAAAGTATGAATATAATTTAGGGTAAATTACACAATTAAATTAAAATAATTTAAAGTATTAATATAATTTCTTTTAATTATAAAACAAATATAAATTTAAAAATCAGGCGTTATTACATTATCATAGAGAATTATTTCGAAGTCGAAAATACATAAGATTTTTTGGTGCTTCATCTATCGTTTAAATTTTATTTTAGTATTTTTTATTTTACCAAAAAGTCAAGGTGGGGTTTGAACCCGTCAAAATGATGTCAAGGAACAATTATTTGTCTGTTATTCTAACAATTGCGCCATGACATCACGTCGTTAAAGGAATATTTAAAGATGAGACTTGTTTCTATTCAGTGTGATGGCGTTATTCAAGAAAACACGCGTGAAACCGAAAATCGTGTGTTTTTTTTTCGTTTAAAATTCTGCAATAATAAATTTTAAATAAATTCGTTTAAAATCAAGCACGATTCCCAATTCTAAATTCTGAAAATAATGAATTTTAAAATTCTAAAATAAATAAGTAAATAATTTCGCTCAAATGAAAAAAATAAAAAAAATGAAACAGGATTCCCAATTTTTAAAAATAATCAATGTAAAAAATAAAACATTAAAAAATAATCAATTAATATATGTAAAAATCTAAAATAATAAATATCTTTAAACAAAACTTATTAAAAATTCCTTCCATAAAATTAAAATTAAAATCCACTGATTACGGCATACTTTAACAATGAACACCTCCAGAAAACGAAATTTAAATCCACACCCTCTCCTCTAACACGTAAACATTGGCACCCCTTCCTAAAAAACCACCCGTGCCTTCTACAGACGAAAAAATATTACCCATCATGTTACAATTCCTGTTCGGACACGCCCCCTTTTTTGATTGACAGGAGGACACACCCCCTTCTATTGTACTCCTATATACGATCCAGTCATGTGACACCCCCCTTTTCATCCCCCTCAAAATATCCAGCAAAAAACCACTCAACATCCAGCAAAAAAAACAACTCAACCTAAAATCCTCGTCCTCCTATACAATCCAGTCACGTGACACACCCCTCCCCCTTTTCCACCCCCCTCAAAATATCCAGCAAAAAACCACTCAACATCCAGCAAAAAAAACAACTCAACCTAAAATCCTCGTCCTCCTATACGATCCAGTCACGTGACCCCCCCCCCCCTTTTCCACCCCCCTCAAAATATCCAGCAAAAAACAACTCAACATCCAGCAAAAAACCATTCAACATCCAGCAAAAAAAACAACTCAACCTTGACCCTCGTCCTCCTTATACGATCCAGTCACGTGACCCACCCCCACTTCCGGTTCCGCCCCCTTTTTATTGACAGCTGCCACGCCCCTATGACGTCACTTCTGCCGCACGTAGGCTTCTGTATACTACTGACGCATATGTTACATTAAAAAGCATGGTTTGTCTTATTTTATTTTTATATTTTAGGCATTTTTTACTATCTACGCTACGCAAACATATTTGTAAAAGCAAAGTACGCTACATAAGTTATTTAATTTTTCTCAAAGTATTTGTTTTTGCATTTTGTTTGCGTTGTTATGTTTATTTTGGAATATTTATTCGTGTGTTAATAATGCAGGGTAATAAAACTCGAGTAATTTTTGTAAAATGAATAAAAGAAAAAACATGTTTTAAAGATACATAAATAAGGGATATTTTTTCTAACAAATTATATTACAGATTTTTTTTTTTTATATGACCCAAATGTTACATTAAAGAGCACGGTTTACATTGTTTTTTCAAAAGTTATTAAATGATCTTTTATTTAAAAATCTCTTTAAAATGTCCCATTTTTAACTTTATTGATACGCAGAAAAAAATGACTATTGAAAAACATGATTAAAAGTATAATCTTTAGGAAATCACGATACCGTTAAAAGCAATTAACTTCTTTTCAAAAACCACTACTGCTTTCGTATCGAGAAAAAGAAAATATTTTAGAAATTTCCTCTATATCCTTTTTGGAATCTGGTAAATAAAAAATATAATGATATGAGATAGCAATAAAGCTGAGAACACGATAAATTACCCCCCCCCCCCTTTTAAAAAAATCTGATAAACTAATTGAATATACACTGTTTATCAAAAATTAAGGAAAAGTCACAAAATGCTAATTTTCAAATACGCAAACACTCAAAAGGAAATAATATAATTCGAGTAATTACTATCTCTACAACACAGCTAGCCCATATAACATCTCATTCATGTCACACATGGTCACACGTGTCACAGTCACTACGGTGAAGCAAAAAATAGGAAATTCCATACATCTCATTATGAGTCTCAAATGATCACTATATGTGACGCCACTGAGAAGTCAATGTGACTGCTGCTTTGTGACGAGTTACCAGGTGACTTTACAATGTAGTTAAATTGTGACTCTCATGTGACTGTGACTTTTAGACTCAATTTCATAGTCATCATGAACGTTGCATTATGATAAGTCACCAAATAATATCATATTATAGTCACATGGTGACTTTTCCCAAACGAGCACAATGGTGACTTCACAGTAGTCTCTCTAACACCTAAAAGTCATCATGTGACATTATTTGGTAACTTATCACAATGCAGCGTTCACGATGACTTTGAAATTGAGTCTACAAATGACAGTCACATGAGAGTCACAATGTAACTACATTGTAAAGTCCCACGGTGACTCGTCACAAAGCAGCCGTCACAGTGACGTCAAAGTGGAGTCACATATAGTGATCATTTGAGACTCATAATAAGATGTATGGAATTTCCTATTTTTTTGCTTCACCGTAGTGACTGTGACACTTGTGACCATGTGTGACATGAATGAGATGTTATATGGACTAGCTGTGTTGTAGAGATAGTAATTACTCGAATTATATTATTTCCTTTTGAGTGTTCGCGTATTTGAAAATTAGCATTTTGTGACTTTTCCTTAATTTTTGATAACCAGTGTAGTTGGTTGTATAGGGTTAAATGGCGCAAAATCCCTTTAGAGACATTCTGCATCAAACTAATTGAATATAAAAAGTGAATTGAACCTTTCATTTTCAGCTTTAATGGCAAACAAGCTCTTCAACAAGCTAATGGAAAAACCTAAATAGTTTTTACTCAATTTGAAAAAGCCCTCTTTATTTTAAATATAGGGTTCGCACGTCTCAGGGGACTAGAATATAAAATTTTTCGTAAGATAATATTTGCATTTTATGAAGAAATTCTGTGTTTAAATACGACGACTATTTTTTAAAGAAAAAAACTGCTATACAATTTTCCTGAGGTAGACAAAACTTGAAATAGAAAAAAAAAAATGCTTATTTTGTTTAATTTTTCTGCTGCTTTGCCAGGTTTTATTTAGAGTAAAAGCCGAAATATTTGCTTTACAGATTTGAGCAGATTTCTTTCAAAGAAATCCGAGTTAATATTTTTTTACACAGAGGTAATCTACATGAAGATCGAATTCTTACCTTTTAAGTTTTTTGAAATAACTATGCTATCTAAAGAATTTTATAAAAATGGAATACATTACATAAGTTTGGTATTCTTATCATTTAAGTAAATTTGCTTGATTTTTCAGAAGAAAATTGTTCTGTATTTTTTAGCCATTGTCCGTTTGCTAATAACATTTGTAAGTGAAACACGAATAAATTTTGTAAAACAATATTTTCCGAAAGTTCCTTTTCTTAAACCTTTCAAATGATTACGATAAACAAACAAAGAGCGCCTTTTTCTAACGCTTAGATTAATGATTCCCGAAATTTTATGCATCACGTACCTCTTGAAGAATTATATGTACCTGGCGTGTGCCCCCATTTTTCTTCTTTTTACTATCTTCTGTCTTTACAAAAAGAAAGTACTGGATTTCTAAAAAAAATCGACTTCCAGTTTTCGACGGATTTCTACGATTTAGAAGATCTTGAATACGATTTGACTGCTTTTAGAAAATGTCTGTCTGCGAGTCTGTCTGTATGTGACATAAATTTTGTGTGTGCTCTATTTCAGTATCTAATGCGCGGAATTTAATAAAATTTTAGATTCAGTTGTAATTTGATATAAATTGGTGTTGATTAAATTTTCGTGTAAATCGCCCAACAGGTAGCGCTGCTATTCTACGTTTTTCACGATTTCTGCAATAGCTTTGTCTCAAGAACTAATGCACGGATATTCATCAAACTTCCAGGTAGAGCTAGACGTTGATATAAGATGTTGCGTCTTAGGATTTGATGTTAATCGCCCAATAGGTGGCACTGCTGTGTTGCATTTTTCACGATTTCCGAGATTTTCCTTAAGAGTTAATACATGGATTTTCATCAAACTTCAGATTCACCTAGACGTCGGTATAAATTATTACTGATTATGTTTTGGTGTAAATCACCCAACAGGTGGTGCTGTTATGCTGCATTTTTCAGGATTTACACGATGATAGCGATAGTCATATCTTTAGAACTAATGCGTGGAATTTCACCAAACTTCATATTATCTTAGACCTTGACATAAGTTTGTACTGATTAGGTGTATATAACAGATGTCGCTGCTATGCTGCATTTTTCATGATTTTTGGGATAGCTTATCTTAAAAACTCATGGAGGACAGAGATAGTTGGGGATGCAGTATGCCATAAAAACGGTTTGCAATATGATGCGCGTTATCGCTCAAATTTAAATGCTGTCACTCGGCCCAAACAAAACAAGTACCTGGAACAGGGACCGAATTCTTTGACATTACCCGTGCATTTTTTTCTCTAAATGAATGTGATCTGCTTATCTTTAAGCATTCGAAAACAGCATTTCATTCAGTGGCGTGGCGTGAAAATTTTCGGTGGTCATCGCAATTATTTAAGTTTGTGGTGAAAAATTATTAACTCTAAAATTCAATGGTTGAATGTTCAAAAAAGAAACTTTAAATCTTACCTTCACTTATACATGAACTCCAAATGTTCTGCTAAAACTGGATCGTAGAGTTTTAAAAGCTTATTAAGAGTTTTAAAATATTGCTTGGTCATCGCCGCATCCAGCGATGACCGGACGCCACGCCACTGATTTCATTGTATTATGAATTAAAAACTGTATTACTAAAAGTTTTCTTCTTTTTCTCCAGAAAGAACGTGCTTGTGTTTGGGCCGACTGTAACTGTTTTTAGGGTAACATTTTTGGCGTTATTCCCAGCCACCTTACTGCATCTCCATCTATCTCCTTCCTCCATGTTAAAAACTAATGCACGGAAATTAATCGAACTTCATATTTTGTTACACTTTCACGTAAATATTAATTGATCCGTATTAGACTCGGGTGTATACAGCGCGACAGGTGTTGCTTTTATGCTCTTTGGGTGGGGAATTTTGGTTGCAGACAGCAGGTTGTTTGGTTTTTTTTTTGGTTGAAAGGGTGGGTGTCGAAATTCAATGATTTGTTTGAAAGATGTGATACTTGTATCTCCTTTTTAAATGCACACAATTCAACGAACCTATGTCTTTAGATTCCGCATGATGGGCATAGAATGTCTTTTAATTTTGGCACAGTGATAGTGAATTTTGAAGTATTAACATTTATGAGATAGAAGAAAGTTTCTGGATTGGCACATCCGACTTGTTTTGCTTGTGAGAGTAATGAATAGGTAACATAAACAAAAATAGCAACGAATGGATACAAATAAACATATTCTTATTTGCATTTAATGTAACTTTAGGGGTTGTGCATATATAACGTTATCATTTTAGGGGGGAGAATGGAGGTCTGGCATTTGATATCGTAGGATATCTCTAGGGGGAGCGATGTTGTATTTTGATATCGTTATCATTTTTGATCCACCGAACTTTTCTTTTATCTGTAACTTTCTCTTTATATCAAAATAGCCTGTTACCTCCTTTTTTATTCTGATATGTTTCTATGATAATACAAAACTATTATTAAATTCATTAAATCTTTATAAAATTATTTCATTCGAAAATATGGACTACCTCAATGTTCAGTATTCCCGTTCTTCTGCTATATCTGCATATAATTCGCTGTTGGAAAAGCAAAATATGTGTGAATTTATACTTGCGTTTACCAGTAAACAAAGAGAAAGAATGTTGTCCTCTATTTTGTTGATAAGAAGTTCTGCTTTTACCTACCCCGGTCAGGGGGCAAGTGCAAGTAGACAATATTATTGTTGAATGCATTATGTAACATTAAGCTATTATTAAATACTTTTAAATAGTAACTATTTATTTTAGATATTATTTGAAATAAATTTATTTCATGTGTAACATTGATATTTTATTGACTTCATCTCTTCATTTGAATTGAATCCGTAAAGTATGCGACTAATAAATATATAACCTTATCTTTATATGTCATTTCAAACATAGAAAAGAAAGAAGGAAACTTGTCAAAATAAAAAGAATTTTTGGACACTGTTAACGATATCATCAAGGGGATGGGGGATTCGAAGAATGATAACCTATGATATCGTAACGGGGGGGGGGGAGGGGGACAAAAATTAGCAAAATGTTGATAACGTTATATATGCACAGCCCCTTACATGTGTAGCTAGTTTTTTAATGTAACGATTGCATTTGTTTACAATTGAATAATTGTTGAAATTTCAGTGCTAATTTGATAGGGTAGAATCATTAAGTCATTTTTAACATCTAATGCTAGTGTGTCATTGTCATTTTTGTCAATCGATGAAACTAGTTGATACTTTTCACTGATTCATTTAGCAGCAATATGTCGACTGCTGGCTGCTGATGCAGACTCTTACGTGCCACTATAGAAACTCTTCGTGTACGGATACGCGGGCCACATTAAGGGAAACTTTGACTTAGACTTAAAATCTTTTCTTACATTGTCCATATGCTACATCACGGTACAGAAAGGCTCACCAAAAAACTACCTCGTGATACAAAATATGGTAAGAGAAAATGAGAAAACGTGGTTGTCGTATGGAAATTCGACACTGACATTGAAACGTGAACAACGGAAAGTAATACAGGGAAAAGAGATCTTCGCCGTGAATCATGAATTAACTAGGAGTTCACTAGGTTGTGTTCATGAGCTGTATACAGCTGAGTGAGAAGCGCGAGCCCATACTTATGGCCATCGCGGTCACCAGGTTTATCAATCTGTGATTTTTATTTATGGTCAAAGTTGAAAGGACGAGTGAACGTACAAAATCCCAATACCATTGTCAGCCTTAACCCTTTCCGGCGCGGAGTAATTCTGTTTGAAAAACGATGAAATAATGGACTGACGCTAGAATTTATAAACGAATTTATTACAAAATATAAACTTGCTTATTTCCCCGTACTTTATAAAAGGAAAATTTTAATTAAATATTATTGGTGCCAGTTCTCTTAAAATTAGGTGTTCTTTTTTGTGGACACCGCCCGCTAAAGGGTTAAAACATGCATCGAAAGTTTTATCCCGCCGAAACTAACACATAGATCCACATGAACTTGCTAAACTGTCCCCAAGTGTGTTAAGATGCTGGTGGAGACTATTTTCAACAAACATTCTGAAAGTAAATACAATTACGTTGCTTTTCTTAAATAGGCCATATCAACACATTTCTGCAGAACCGGTTTTTCGTGGCCTATCCTGTACATTATTTTGTTTCTTTTTTTGAGTTCTTAACTGATTTTATTACTTTAAAAAGTTTGTTAAAATGTCTGTGTTTTAACTTTGTTTAGAGAAAAAATACAGTTGAAAATGTTAATTTAAAACACAACCGAACTATTTAGAAAGTTGCAAAACGTTAAAAGTAATTACCTGCATTTAAACATCATTAAAATACTATTCAACAGCTACCATTTTTTTAAATTCGATTTTATAAATTATCTTTCTGTTCTTTGCCGTTTGATAAATAAACAAGAAATAAAATCATGCGTCAAGCGTAGATTATGAAACACTTTCCGACAACTCCAGAATACTGTAAAGAAACCAGTTTAATAAGGTGAAAGAAGATATTTTAAATAAACATCACGTTTACAATCAAGGTTTTAATGTTTTTAGAAGTTAATTATAAATTAATAAATTAATTTTAAGGCATTTCCCGTTAGCCGGGCGCAGATGATAAATGTTCCTTATGATTACAACTGTATACGAGTTATAACAACAATGGAGTTAAAATTATGCGGTAAACCACGCTGGCTAAAACAACCCATTTGGCTTTGAAACAGCAACAATGAAATAAGCTAAAAGGCAAGGCAAGACTAAAGCAAGACAAGGCAAGCTAAGGCAAGACAAGGCAAGACAAGGCAAGATAAGCTAAAAGGCAAGGTAAAGCAGCAAGACTAAAAGGTAGAAAATACTATACAAATGCTAAATATAGATTGTAATTTTTTTAAATGTTCTTTTATATTTAACTTATCTTGGTTCATGTATGTAGAGATGGAATTTTGTAATTGATTTTCCCCCCACTTCCTGATGTGCTATAGTTCTAGAAATTGCATATACCGTGTTTACTCGCGTAATAGTCGCACTTTTTTTGCCAACTTTTCATTGTGAAAGTCTAGAATTTTTGACAAAAAATTCACTAAATTCACTGTTCAGTAAATCAATTTCACTGAAGATATCGGTATCACTATTGTAATGTGAATCGATGGTTTAAGAATTTCCGTCATTTCATAAAATATCGTCTTCGCTTACGTCCAAAGCGTCGGAGATACCGTCTTTTCGAAATTATATCGCTTGTTATTATAGTCCAGCTTCGTAAGCTCCAACTGCACATTAGTTGCAGGAATGGATGCCTTACTTTTTCACTGGGAGTTTTTTCTTTGTTCCCATTGACCATCCAATATCCATATATTCGTCTTATATTGTCTTTAAACGGTTGGTTAACCGATACAACCAACGGTGGCAGAATCGATGTGAGTCTTCCAGGAATTATCGCAAAATCTGTTTTGCTTTCTGAAAGTTCATTCTTTACATCATCAACAAAATCTCTTCGAAAGCTATCGAGTACCAGCATGGCTGTTTTTTTTTATCAATGCTCCAGACATTTTCTTCCAAACATTGCGAACCCAATCTTTCATCATTTTTTCATCCATTCAATTTATGCGAAGAAAATATTTTGACGATTTTTTCTGCTTCAAACCGGGCGTGCGACTATTATTACGCGAGTAAACACGGTACTTGTTTGCCCCCGATAATAATACAATATTTTCAGAAATTACTTACCAATTAATAGATTAACATCAATTATGATTATATGTTCAGAAAGCAATTTTGAAATACTAAATAGTTTAAGGGGTCTCAGGACTCTTAAGGGTCAATATCTGAAAATTGGACAATTTGCGTCCACCGCCAATAATATTTCATTAATTATACTAAAACCAAAAACTTTAAAACGTAATATATTGTAATATTTGTTATATCAATTATCAATGATAAATGGACATATAATGATGTATAAATCATTAGTTTTAAACTTTAAACAAGCGAAATCATCATTTCAGTCCCTGTCCCCAGGTACAAATATCCAATATTAAATGTATCCTGTAAACATTTCTATAAATATTATTAACTTTTGCTATTATATATTTATACCTATATATATATATAAAGTATGGGAAAATATAATTATCTTTTCTTAGTATAGATTGTATAGTAAAATATCGTAGTAAATATATTTGTCCCTGAGGTCGACCATCATCTCAGTCCCTCTAAACACACATTTAGGTTGGTGGCGCTGGCAGAATCATTTTTATTTTATTCATTCCAACTAATTTTTTATTTATAAACAAAAAGTTTATTGCAACTTTATTTACGTAACATTCAAATGTCCCATGGCATATTTAATAATTTACATATAGGCAAAATGATTAAAAAAAAAATGGTTATGCAGATTTTAAGAGAAAAAAAATCCCTGCCGGCCCGGCCTACAGGCAGAGGTAGATTTCGAAGTTAAGTATACTAATTTCACCAACAAAAACAAAATCATTATTAGATATAAATCCACTTTAACATCTGTCTGCTTTTGACGAATTTTTATTTCCTTTTTATAAAATAGCTGGTTTTATCAGAATCATGTTAAGGCGATGTTAAAAAAAATATTTTTCCATACTCAACAACTCGAAATTTTCTGGCACATTTTCAGATTCATTTTTAATTAAAAAAAAAAAAAAATGAAACATGCTGACGTGATTTTTGAAAAGATTTATAAGCGACCTGTGTTTTTATTTTTCTTTCAATTAATTAAAACTTGATTAATAAACAATTATTTTCTCAGTAGGGCAATATTTTTCGTTTCTAACAATCGCTTCGGGAAATTCTGTTCAAAATGCCCACTTTGACATCCTTTTTTGAAATATATTCTGCCTCTATCAAAAAATCGATCATTACTGTACATTATATAGTTTCTGAATAAGAGAATCTAGCAATTGGATGCGTTTGAGAGCAAAAATGAATTTAAAAATGAGTAAGAAAATAGACAGTTTGGATTTGAATGCACACTTAATAAGATGATTTTTTTCTTCAATCGCTATGTATTTTTAATTTGTTTTTGCTGTAAGAATTGGCCCTATCAAAAACTTCTCTATATAAATATTGAAGGCAATATTAAGAAGATATATGATAAATTCATGGAGATTTTATATCTTGTGAATTGACGGAGTTATTAAAAATTTTCTTCTTCAACCCCCCTTTTATGTTTTCGTTTTTAATTTTTTTTTCGGTACGAATTGGTCCTATTAAAAACTTGTGAATATAAAAGTTGTAGATAATATTAAGGAGATGTATAATAAAATTATTGGATTTGATATCTTGAAAATTGACGAAGTAAGGAATTTTTTTTCTCCCAAAAACCCTATTTTTGCGCTCCTTGAACCTATTTTAAATTTTGTCAAAAATCTGTGTTGCATGAATTTTTGGCGCTATTTTTAGAAGTAATAAAAACTTTAAACTGATTTGATATGTACAAAAATTAAGAAGTTATGGGGTTTTTTCGGTTTTCACAAAACCCCTCCCCATTTCCATCCCCTTTGTCCGCTTTTGCCCATTAACGAACTTGAGCGAGATTTTATGTCCCTTGATTTTATGTATCAGTTTGAAAGAGATTTGTGCAGAATTGGGGAAGTTATCGTGTCCAGAAGAAAGTGATAACACAATTGCTTCGGGAAATTCCATTCAAAATGCCAATTTTGACATCATTTTTTGAAATATGTTCTGCCTCTATCAAAAAATCGATCATTACTTTACATTATATAGTTTCTGAATAAAATAATCTAGCAATTGGATGCGTTTGAGAGCAAGAATTAATTTAAAAATGAGTAACAAAATAAGCAGTATGGATTTGAGTGCATCCTTAATGCAATGATTTTTCCAACACAATCCGCTTCGGGAAATTCGGTTCAAAATGCCCACTTTAGCAGCACTTTTTTAAATATATTCTGCCTCTATCAAAAAATCGACCACTTCGGTACATTATATTGTTTCTGAGTAAGAAAACGTAACAATTGGAAGCCTTTGAGGGCAAAAATGAATTGTAAAATGAGTCAGAAAATAAGCAGTGTGGATTTGAATACACCCTTACTTAGATGATTTTTTTCTTCAACCGCTATGTATTTTTAATTTTTTTTTTTTTTTGCTGTAAGAATTGATCCTATCCAAAATTTGTCTATGCAGATGTTGTAGACAATATTAAGAAGATATATGATAAATTCATGGGGATTTTATATCTTTTGAATTGACGGAGTTATGGATTTTTTACTTCTTCAAACCCCCTTTTTGTTTTCGTTTTTAATTTTTTTTTTGCGGTACGAATTCGTCCTATCAAAAACTTGTGAATATAAAAGTTGTAGATAATATTAAGGAGATTTATAATAAAATTAATTGGAATTGATATCTTAAGAATTGACGAAGTTATGAATTTTTTTATCCCAAAACCCCTATTTTTTGCGCCCCTTGAGCCCATTTTTAACTTTATCAAAAATCTGTGATACATAAAATTTTGGCCCTATTTTTAGAAGTAATAAAAACTTTAAACTGATTTGATATGTATAAAAATTAAGAAGTTATGGGGGGTTTTCGGTTTTTGCAAAACCCCTCCCTATTTCCACCCCCTTGGTCCGATTTTGCCCATTAACGAACTTGACCGAGATTTTATGCCCATTGATTTTATGTATTAGTTTGGAAGAGATTGGTGCAGAATTACGAAAGTTATCGTGTCCAGAAGAAAGTGATATATATATATATATATATATATATATATATATATATATATATATATATATATATATATATATAAAGTTTTTTACTGAGGGTGGTTTTGGGTTCTAGGGGTCATGATCGGTGTAGATCTGCAAAAATTTTTCAGAAATTCCAACATGGGAACGATCCCAATAGGTAGTATTTCATACGAAATCTACCTAACATCACCTTAGTCCCAATTATTAGACACTGATTATGGTGTTTACAGACACTTTCTTCCATAAAAGTTTATCCTACGCATAAAATATATATCCTTGATCTCAAAAGACTACAGCATTCAAATGAAAAAACATGTATCATAATATATAATTGTATTTGGAAGTTGGCACTTTAGTTAAAAATAAATAAAAATTCTGGAGTGAAATTGTCCAGTTTTCAGATATTGACCCTTAAAGCTTTAAAATTTTCGAAATTTAAAATTTTTTTAGGTGTTAAACTCCTATTTTCTCTGAGCATTTTGATATAATTGTTCCTTGAAATTCCCATTAGAGCAGAAGTTATGGCTTTTAGAATTATACCCGCTCAATAGCTGAAGCGGCGTTTCCCAAACTTTGGAGCCATTTTTCTCCAAATAACGTTTTTGGGCATAACGCGCATTATATCTAAAAAACTTCTGAATCTTTTTTTTTTCATGAAATGTTCAAAACGCATGTTTCATGTTAGTCTGCATAAACTGAACTTAAAATTTCCTTTTTGTTGTTCAAAAAAAAAAAAAAAAAAAAAAAGGGTGATTATACTGTTGAAATTTTGTAAATTTCGCATTAGTTAAATACAACTTTGAATTAAAAATACAAAAATGCTTTAAATGCAAATTTATTTACGTTCAGAGTAATTATTACAGTCTGAAGTATAAGTAACCACCAAAAATTTCATTCTAGTTGCAAAATTTATTTTGTAATCCTGTGCGTAATCTGTTATGCCACTTTTCTGCTCGTCAAATGTCTGAGAGTTTGGAGCCCCTTGTAAATTACCAAATCTGCATCTTTCAATTTGTTGAAATGAAAGAACACACTTATATCTTTTATCCCAATAAAAATTGTGTCTTAAAATAAAATATATTTTAAGATATTAAATGTTGAAAATGGTCTCTTTTTTACATTTTTTCCAGTTTTAGGAGTCCTGAGACCCCTTAAATCATGCTTTTTTCCCTTGTTGCCATATCTTAAAAAGAAACTGAACAAAAATTATTATTAAAAAAAAAAATCATTTGCTTGTGCTTTCTACCAAGCTTAAATAAAAGCGCTGAATTTTCCATAATCGAGGTCTATGCCAAATTTACGTATTGTCGGGGAAATATTTTGGAACAGCATGAATTTCAGTCATAAAATTAGGCGTGATCTACTTATATAAAATCCAAGTCTAGGAAAGTGTAGTTAACCATTCCTTGCGAACCGTGCCATATATATATTTAAAACACGGGGCTGTTTTAAGCCATCTGCCCTGAGTTTTTTACTGAACCGATTTTGCTAATTATTTTTTATAATGAAAGCTGGTCATTTGCAGATGTGTTCATACTAGCTATTTTTTTTTATATTTTAATTTTTATTTAAAAATTTTTTTGTGAAATTTCTTCAAAATCGTGGCAATCGGATTACTTTTGTTGTTTCAAATAAAAGGAAATTATGAAAAATATTGAGACACGTGGCTTTTTGGATGTATTTTTTCATTTGTAAATTATTTTCGGTATGTATGCGCGTGTACTCTGTTTATTTATTTATTGAATAACAAACATACGACTTGTGTGCTTGACATGAGAGCCCGCTTATAAGTCGGAGACAAGATAGCACAAGGAAATATTACAACACAAGAGAAATTCACCCTGGGAGTTCCGCACAAAGGTGTACTCTGTTTTTATAAGCGAATAAAAATTCATATTTATTGCGACATCACGAGAATATTTTCTATTAGGTTAATTTTATCATTATGTATTTACGACTTTATTATTATTTTTTTCATTACAATTAAATAGGAAAAAATATTTTTTTAATATACTGTAATTAATCATTAAAGTACGTATATAAAGTAACGCTTAAAAAGTTTGCGCCGGTGACGTTATGCTGAGCTTGAATTTTTTTTACATTAATAAAACTAAGGAGAAAAATTGATATGATTGTGTCAGCATGACGTAATTTTCACTGATTTTTCATTTCTTAATTCCAAAGCTTAGAATCTGAGTTTTTATTGATCGTTGAACTATTTCAGAAATTGAATAGTGAGTAAAAATATATCCTCATCATTTGTATTTGTAGAGATCATTTGCCATTTTTAAAATGTACTTTTCTACAATACAAACCTTCCAATAATAAAATCTTCGTGCTGTTAGTTTGTGTGAATTCTTACGAAAATGAAACACAGTTCAACGTTTCATCATTTTTGACAGGGGTTATATGCTAGTTTTAAAAAGCATTGAATGCTTATAAAAGGGTGTTTTTTTAACCTTTAAAAAATTGTTATTCATATAAATAATGTGTCCAAAGAGCCTGATAAATTATGTATGTGGCTTGTCACAGCCCTAGTTTGTAACTGTTTTTAGGTTTATATTTATCCATAGATTAACATACAAGATAAGATATTTACGGCAAAATCTGTAATGGCAACAGTAGTAGCGTCACTACGGACAAGGGGGAAGAATTAACAAGCTTCCGAAATTTACCTGTTTTGAAGAAATACGTTTACGCTCTATGTTTTGAATTCTTTCCTAAAACGAAGTAGAGGCAGACGATATTATATTTTTGCTTTATTTATTTAGCTGTTTCTTTTATTGTACTTGTATCATTCACCTTTAACTTACAAAATGGTAATTAGAGTAACAATATAAAAGAAAAACCCTAGAAAATTCTGTTAAGAACGTAAATATGTAAGTGAACGAGATTAAATTGTAAAAAATCAAATTCAGGTATTGTGTTAATTTATTCATATCGAATAAAATTTTATTGAGTGTAATGTCAGTATCTCTATTTATTTTTAACTTTTAGATTTATATAATTCTAAAAATTTGTCGAAAGGAATTTTCCCCATCTGTAATTTTATTATTATTTCTTATATGTTAATATTATAAATATTTTTGAATTGATTGTACGTTATTTACATTAAAAACAATATTTTTATTTTATCTGTAAGAAAGTGGAAATGCGTAAATTTTAAAAGATTATTGAAACGATTGTTTAATACGTTAAACTTCATAAATTAATTAAACATCGACTATAAAAAATTTTCTACCAAATGGGAATATTTATGAAATTTTTTGCGATTTTTAGAATGCAATATTTCATGTATTTTTATATTACACCATTGCTTTTGATATACAGCATTCAAGACGAAATTTTTACTTTGTTTTTCGTTGCACTTTAATCGTTCGCTCATCATGTAAAAAAATAAATAAATAAATAAATAAATAAAAAATGCATATATCCGTACATGAACATAGAATAGATATTAGATATATAAAATAGAATATCTATTCTACGTTCATGCATCGGTGTAAGATTCTATTGGAAATGTAAACATGCAACATTAAAAAAAGAAAGATCACAATCATCCGACCTTTTGCAAGGTAAAATGTACGTTTCCCCTGAATTACACTGGCCTCCAAAAGTTAAGGTACACGGACTAAATGCGTTCGATTGCACACGTTTTGTCGAATATCTACAAAACTTATTGGCGAATTGTTCTTGAACTTCTGGGATGAAAAGAACATGTTTCATTTCATATTTCTCGGTGAAGATTTAGTCGGGGGTACAATTAGGGGGCTAATAATAAATTTAATAATAAAATAATATTTGCGATCACCTATGTAACAGGAAAGACTGGAAATGGTTTGTCACTGTGGTAAATGATTATTTGAGTCCTGTTCAACATTTGTATGCATTTGTGTAAGCATAGCACTCATATTCGTGAAGATGTTAACGTTTTTGTGAAAAACTCAAACGTTTTTTTTAATAGCATACAGATTTTTCAACCAAATTTAACACAACTTTCCAAAAACCTGACAAAGAACAGTAGAAACAGTATACCGCAATTAAAACATGAATATATTGAATATTTGATGAGATATGGGCATTTTTATGAGATAATTTTTAACTGCGCATGCGCAGCAGATTTCAAAATTTTTATTTCAGAATTTGGTAGTCAGCTATTTAGAGCAACTTATATAAAAAGTCTAGCCAAATATCGCAAAAATTCACAAAGATGGGGTCGATATAGTAAGTTGCTTCCTAAAAATAGCTTTATTATAAGGGATTTTACACAACTTTTCAATCAGCTCACTACATCTTCCTAAGTTTTCACAATATTTGACTGGAATTTTTATAGAAGTTGCCCCAAAATACTGAGTACCAAATTATGAAATAAAAATTTTGAAATCTTCCGCGCATGCGCAGTTAAAAATTATCCCATAAAAATACCCATATCTTATCAAATATTCAATATATTGATGTTTTAATTGCAGTATACTGTTTCTACTGTTCTTTGTCAGGTTTTTGGAAAGTTGTGCTAAATTTGGTTGAAAACTCTGTATGCTATAAAAAAAAAGTTTGAGTTTTTCACAAAAACGTTAACATCTTCACGAATATGAGTGCTATGCTTACACAAATGCATACAAACGTTGAACAGGACCCAAATAGTCATTTACCACAGTGACAAACCATTTCCAGCCTTTCCTGTAACATAGGTGATCGCAAATATTATTTTATTATTAAATTTATTATTAGCCCCCTAATTGTACCCCCGACTAAATCTTCACCGAGAAATATGAAATGAAACATGTTCTTTTCATCCCAGAAGTTCAAGAACAATTCGCCAATAAGTTTTGTAGATATTCGACAAAACGTGTGCAATCGAACGCATTTAGTCCGTGTACTTAACTTTTGGAGGCCAGTGGAAATATGGTAGATAATAAAAATACCATCAAACGGTACTTTGATCCTTGCGGGGTTACTTTGGTCCATCCCATAAAAAAAGGTTTTATTCTTTGTATTGAACAAACAATACAAGATAATTTGGAGTTTTTGACATTGAAAAATATTTTATATCCTACTATAGGGTAATTGAATAGTTTGGGGGTAATTTAAAATTTTTTAGTGGCAACACTGGATGTGTTTGTAAACAACTGTTTTTGTGTGTAAATTTTAACTCTCCAGACTTTCTATACTGAAACAATCTGGATAAGAGCTACAAATAAGGTAAGTGTCAAAATATTACCTTTAGTAACCTGTAACACATTTGTGATCATAGTTTTTCCTGCAACTTTTAATTTTGACAGGAAATGTTTACATTTTCATACAGCTAATACGAAAACTAGTACAGTCGGCCCCGCTAAATTGCATATAGATGGTTCCACGGAATTGTATGCATTTAAGCGGGTAATGCATTTAAGCGAGGACAGCAATTAATGTTATCAATATACGTTATTATTTGATTATGTACCACAGATATGACAAATATTAATAGACAATAATTATTTACCTAATAATTTTAAAACTATTGTATTAATAATTTTTATAAGTAATTTATTATTACTCTATATATACGATATACGTAATAAAGTATAATATATTATCACACTATTTACGTTACATGGTTTAATTTTTCATTATAATTTATGTGAAAATTAAAATGAAAGTAAAATAACAAATTTTTGATTTTAAATCATACCTTGGAAAATAAAAACAATTCTGCATAAATTCATTTTATTTTTCAATTATTTGCCATCTTTTTTTTCCTACACAAAAAATCCTTTAAGGAAATTTGTTTTTTCATACCTCTGACACTGCATTTCTCCACTTAGGGCGCTAAATATTGTTCTTTTATTCTCTTGACCGACCCGACTGTATTTTCGCCCGATTCCAGGATTTTCCAAAAAAGTACCTCAAGCATCTTGAGTTTTAAAGTATGCATGAAAAGCTTTAAAAGAAAAACACAACTGTCCAAATTCAACACTCCTATGCGTTTCCTAGAATTAAGATAATAAAGTCTTCTTTCACGATTTCTGTTCTTCGGTTGTATATATAACAAATCGTTGTTACAAAAAAAAAAAAAAATCTTCCTTTTTACCATTTATTACTATAACAGGAATTCATAAAATCCGAATTACTAGATTGGAGATATTTATGCAATTAACCGGGTGCGATGAAACGAGCATATTTAACATTAATCTTATGGGGAGCGTTTCTGTTCCACGGCATTCTATGCATATAAGCGGGGTATGCAATTATCCGTTACCCGATTAAGTGGGGCCGACTGTATTTCGGGGCTACTTTGTGCCAGACCTTTTTTGGTTCGAAAATAGCCCTAATTACTTAGAAATGCCTTTTATACAATGAAATCTCTTAAAACATGTTTTAAGTAACATTTGTTTCAAACGTTACTGTAGAAAAATGTTACATTAATTGTTTTTGTTCCAGTTGCTGAGGATAACATGACGAAAACTGTTTCTCGTTCCTTTAATATTAACAATTGGTTTATTGTGTTTAAATGTTAAAAGAAACATTTGTTTATCGAGTTTGCAGTGTGTTATTTATTACAGTTACAGTATTTATTAGCAAATGCTATTACAAGGGTGTTTCAATAAAAATGTATTAATTTACATATGAAATGTATTAATTTTACATGAAACTATGTGAATGGACCAAAGAAGCTCCCAGCAGGGGCTACTTTGTTCAAAACTTTAAAAAATGTAAAAAAAAAAATAGAAAAATTAAAAATTTCCTCTTTAAAATCATACAGTTTGCTTCATTGTTTCATGTTAATTGTTTACAACTCCATTTCGAAGTTGAAAAATCATTAATAATACTTTTTAATAATGGAAATGTGAGTGGAAGCAGGAAAAAGTGGCCCAAAGTAACCCCAGTTGACGGTATTACAAGGATGGAGAGTTTCTTTCCCATTGTCACTAAAGGCACTACGATCACAATCGCATTACCATTACGCTCTATGGAAGCGCCCAATCTTGTATGTTAATCTGCGATATTTATCCGTACTTCTGGTACAGTTAGAAAATATTTTCTATCATGAATGATTTTAAAAATGTCGCCGTTTGTACGATGAAAAGTTTGTCAATCTAAATAAAGATATTTTATCGCATCATTTAGTTTAATCTGTTTATCCCTTTAAGCCCTGACCCACACAATTGTGGGGGTGATACTAAAGTAAAAGAGAATGACTATTCCCTGTTTTTGTGAGATTTAAAACCAACTCTGCACATTTATATGAGTTAATTGGCTTCAGATGTTTTGATAAGACACCACTAGGGGGCACTAACTAAAATACAGGGTTAGATTTTCTGGTTTTTAAAAAGACTATATCATCTGACAGCAATAGACAAAAAGTATGTACTGTCGTAATTTCTTTTAAATATGTTTTTTAATGTTTGCTTAGATTTAATTTTTCTTTTCATATACTTTATTAATAATTTTAATTGATTTTGTCTTTGATAAATTTAATTAGGCTTTACAAATGTTGAAAAACAAATGACCCACACAATTGTGCGGGTCCGGGTTTTACCGTTTCCAAAATGGGTACAATTCCTAATATATAAAATTTTTATTTTTAAGTGATTTTTTTAAAACTTACGTTTTTAGCAATTTATTTTTTATTAATTATATTTTTAAACGGGATTAATTTTAAATAGGTTTATACTATTCATGATTTCTATTTAAAATATTCATTATTTCTATTTAAAATTGATGGTATTAGGTATATAACATGCACATGTAACGAACTGTATGTTTTTGCTCTGAGTTCTAGATGTCATATATGATTTATAAGTTTTATATGAGTCATATGCATATCACGAGATAGATATTTAAATTTGATAAATTCATTTTATTTTGTCGACACAGCAAGTAAGCCACCAGGAATAAATAATAAATTATGGAAAGTTCAGCAAATGCTTGACAGAATCCCTAGTGTCTGCTTGAATTTACCAGGAGGTCAGGGAAAATTTTCCATAGGTGAGCAGACGATTCCTTTTTACTTTCTTCTATCTTTACAAGAAGAAAGTATTGGATTCATGAAAATTTTCGAATTCCGGTTTTCGACGGATTTAGACGTTTTAGGGGTCAGAGATTCCAAAAAACATGTTTTTACAAAATGTCTGTCTGTGACTCTGTGAGTCTGTCTGTCTGTCTGTCTGTCTGTCTGTGTGTATGTGACACAAATTTTGTGGGCGCTCTGTCTCAAGAACTAATGCACGGAATTTAATAAAAATTGATATTCAGTTAGTGCCTTATACAAATTGATGCTGATTAGTTTTTGGTGTAAATCGCTCAACAGGTGGCGCTGCAATGCTGCATTTTTCACGATTTTCGCAATAGCTCTATCTCAAGAACTAATGCCCGGATTTTGATCAAACTTCAGATTTAGTTAGTCCTTGATATGAATTGATGATGATTACGTTTTGGTGTAAATCGCCCAACAGGTGGCGCTGTTATGATGAATTTTGCAGGATTTACACGATTTCCCCAATAGCTCTATCTTAAGAACTAACGCACGGATTTTCATCAAACTTCAGATTAAGTTAGTCCTTGATATGACTTGCTACTGATTAGGTGTTGGTGTAAATCGCCCAACAGGTGGCGCTTCTGTGCTGCCTTTTTCACGATTGCCTCAATAGCTGTATCTATAGAACTAATGAACGAATTTTCATCTAACTTCAGATTTAGTTGTATGTTGACACAAGTTGTTGTTAGTTAGGTTTTGGTGTTAATCGCCCAATAGGTGGTGCTGCTATGCAGGAATTTTCGCGATGTTCGCTGTAGCTCTATCTCAAAAACTAATGGACGGATTTTCTCCAAACTTCAGATTCAATTAGTCCTTGATATGACTTGCTACTGATTATGTGTTGGTGTAAATCGCCCAACAGGTGGCGCTTATGTGCTGCTTTTTTAACGATTGCCTCAATAGCTGTATCTATAGAACTAATGGACGAATTTTCATCTAACTTCAGATTTAGTTGTATGTTGACACAAGTTGTTGTTAATTAGGTTTTGGTGTTAATCACCCAATAGGTGGCGCTGCTATGCAGGAATTTTCGCGAATTTTGCTGTGGCTCTATCTCAAAAACTATGCACGGATTTTTTTCCAAACTTCAGATTCAGTCAGACGTTGACATAAATTGTTGCTGATTAGGATTTGGTATAAATCACCCAATAGGTGGCGCTGCTAGACAGAATTTTGCTGGATTTACACGATTTCAGTGATAGTCATATCTCAAAAACTAATGCACAGATTTTCTCCAAACTTCAGATTCAGTCAGACGTTGACATAAATTCTTGCTGATTAGGATTTGGTATAAATCACCCAATAGGTGGCGCTGCTAGGCAGCATTTTGCTGGATTTACACGATTTCAGCGATAGTCATATCTCAAGAACTAATGCACGGAATTTCATATCTTTAGAATCCTCATGAGATGCATAGATTGCCATTTAATTCTGGCAGTATGATAGCGAATTTTGATATGTTAACATGTATGAGATAGAAGAAAGTTTTGGGATTGGTACATCCGACTAGTTTTAGGACGTGCTTGTAAAGCAGTATATAAAAAACAAACCACACTCTGTTGTAGAAGTATCACCTGGGATAGTTTTAAATTTTGTAGTTTACCAGTGGGAAAGTACAGACCTAGTCCACAAGGATCTGGGCTTAGGACCTGCTGTAGTCCTTACTCTAGTTCAGACCTAGTTTTATGTACTTCGATCGGTATTTCAACAAAATACCGCTGCTGGAAAAACTAAAAAAAGAAATTTGAAGGATCAGGCACAATCCAAACGGAGTGAAGGGCATACTATGTGTCATCGGCTCTTGAGGGGTGTGGAGGATTGAGCACACCTCAGAAAATGAAATTGTAGTGGTCTGTCCAAAAACAAAAATTGTTTCAAACATTTTCATTGTGACTGATGAAAATTAATTCAATAAACAACAACTTTTTTTGCTTAAACTTTTATTTTTAGATATTTGCACACGTAATCCCAAACTACACAATTGTGTAGATACAGCCCAAAAACGGCTGCATTAAGCCCAAACCCACACAATTGTGTGGGTCCTCCCTTGGCATAACCTGACATGGGGTATTTTTTTAAATATTTTTTTTCAATCAAATACGACCCTATCGGTAAGGGGAAACCATCCAAACTTTAAATTTCTACCAAAAAATCTCCTGGTCTTAAAGGGTTATAAGTGATTATTATACATGTTCTTATAATCCTTTAAGCTAATATTAGTTTTTGTCACATTGAAATATCTAAATCTGTTGATTTTTTGTAAGCAAGTAAACCCTATTGGTTTACAATGGGAATTTGGCAAAATATTAGAGATATCGCCAATTTAGCTTCACTTTTGCCGGCTCCTTTTGATCGTCAAATTTGGCGATATATCGCCAAGTGGGCGACAAAATTGGCGGCATTTGGCGACAAAACAGCCCTGTCCTAGCGTATCTGCCTTTATAGGTATGGAGATGCCTTAAATGCTGTTCAATAACCAATGAGATGCGTTTCATTTGGGCGTTGCCAGTAAAAAATTAACAAATAATCGCGATTTCTGTTCCACATACGATAGCGTAATATATATATAGATGATAATAGAAAATTAAAGAAACTAAATAAAACTTTTTTTATGTCGTTTCAGGAAAACTTGACTTAAGTAGTTTTAGAAATGGTGAATTGAATTACTGGTACAGGTGTGATCCGGTATTACGGATACCACTATTCTCAAATAGTAATATTCCCCTTATTCGACCGCAGATTCCTGACATTAAACAAGGCGAATATTACAATTCGAAAACAACCATATTCAAAATACTTGAACACAGTCACCTCTGAATTTTTCTACGATACTGACAATGATCATATGATCAGCATTCTGATTTTATTTTTTCAGGCTCTAAAGTCTAAAATAATTTACATTATATTTGTTTTTACAGAGTTATTAAATAATCTATTTTATCCCGAAAAACTTGTTAAAATGTCATATTTTAACTTTTCTAAAGTACGTAGAAAAATATCTTTCCTGAAAATTACGATTAAAAATATAGCCTGAGTTTTAAAATATTCGAAATACCTTTAACAGCAATTATTTACCTTCAGTTCAAACGCATTAATAATATCATTCTATCAAAACCATTTTCAAAAATCATTTTTTAAAATCCAGATTGAGAATTTATATTAATATCGTTTTATCATCTGATAAAAAAAGAAAATTTTATACGACAGCAATAATTCTACAAACGAAATAAATTAAAGTAATCTAAACTGCGATTTATTTTAAAACATTTTCAATAAACTAATAAACAATACGAAAAACTACATTACTTTATTTACAGATTTAATACGAAATAAACTCTTTAACAGGCCAGTGATTTAAACAATTTTGACTCGAAATTAAAAAGCCTTACTTTAAATAGTAAAATTGAAATTTTCTTTTTTCTGCTCAATTTATCTGCTACTTTCTAATGTGTTTGCTTAGAGTAAAAGCCTAAAGATTTATTTGAAAAAAAAATTCCCCCCCCCCCCTTCTGACTAGAAAATCAGAGTTCTAACTTTTTACGGCTGCTCTTTCATCTTCACCTAACACTTCATTTATAATGATTATTTCATAATAATGGAAGACATCAGTCCATCAGAAGAAAATAACTCGGTGAAAGCGGAAACTCCGATAATTGGGACTCTACTGTAGTTCAGTTTTAAGACTTATAACACGCGATTTTATT
Source organism: Maratus speciosus (assembly GCA_963932465.1). NCBI lineage: Eukaryota > Metazoa > Arthropoda > Arachnida > Araneae > Salticidae > Maratus > Maratus speciosus. The sequence goes on along the minus strand of OZ010800.1, from coordinate 322,777,767 downwards.
TTATATAAAGAGACGTCATCCACATCCGCTGAAGAATTCATCATTTGCGATCCGGTGTTAAACAACATCTACAGTAAAGTACGCTTAGGACGTCACTATCGCTAAATAATACACAAATAAAAAAAAAAAAAAAAAAAAAAAAAAAAAAGAGATTTCGTCATTCAAAAAAATCGACAAAAAAATCGGCTATCTAAAGATTCACAGACCTTCATTTGTTTGTATTATTAATATAGATATTTAAAATTAAATTTAGTTTCTAATAGCTCCATGTTTTATCAGAAATCCTTCATTTATATTTTTTCAAAATGACACGTATTTTAATTAAATTTTTTTTCAGTTTTTATGAGAAATGGCAACAAAAAGATGTAATTGCTATTTTTCTTTCACTTTCTGCAGAAATGGAGTACTCCCGTTGCTAATATTAAGCAAATGGCTCTAAAACCTACAAAAAAATTAATATTTCAAAAATAAATGGAGATACAGTTTTCAAACAAGATGCATTTAAAAGAACTTTTTTTCCCAATACGATGGTATAAAAATCGAAAATGTGCGATGCTTAGAAGTTTAAAAAATTGCTATAGAGTTTTTAATCGTACTGGCTTTTACGGTTGGCTTCTATAAGGTAACGTTATTTTTTGGAGTCGACACAAAATAAGCTAGGAGAAAGAAATAGCATAACGTACCGGGGGCTAATAATGAGAGAAGAAACATTGGGTTTATGGACACTCTTCTAAGATACTCTACTTTTAAAACGCAATAGATTACACTGGATTTATTGCTGGGTTTTCGAAATTTACCGAGTTCAGATATGGAAGGTGGGCAAGAGGTGTTTTCTCGCGCGAAAAACTCTTTGACATCCATTTTCCTGGCTAGCAACGTACAACTTGCCAAAAAAAGTACTGTCTTATCTCAGGTCAACTTTCTTTTGCTTGTCTTTGAACTTATTTGAAACTTTCTTTCCACTCATCAGGGATAAGTTTAGAATACATAATACACAATTAAAAATCTTGTAATATTACACTAAAACGGAAAAATGTTTAATATTCACATTCGATAGTTTACCTATAATAAATTTCCAGTCTCTACTTCAAATAACAGGTTTGCAATGAAAATTGAGTTTTTTTTTTTTTTTTATTTACCATCCAAATTATCAAACTCACTACTGTCTATATGCGATAATTACTACAAGTGCGTTTTAAGTAGTGATATGCCTTTTTAAATTCAACTATTTTTTTGCATATTACTTGGTGAGTATAAATTCTATAGATCATATTGCGCAAAAGAATTCGAGTACATTTTAACTGTGTTATGCGTTTCCTAACTGAACTAAGTTTTTAAATATTACATAGTATATTTACAAATCTGTAGATAATATACAGGGTTTCACAAAATAATTCAAATGCGTTTCTGATTATTGATGGTAATTGCTTAAATAATTTAATAATATTGGGTTTTCAAATATGCTATGTCTTTTTCAAATTGTCTACTCAGATGTCTTTCATCATATAAGATGGTGAAGTTTTGTTATCCTATTCTGAATGAGTTGGAAAGTGTTTCATAATCTATGCTTGACGCACAGTTTTTTCCCTTGTTTTTGTTAAGGTGTACAGTACATACTGTACATTGTCTAAATATCTTTTCTGTCAAGAGTTATCAGCTAATCTTTCTAGTTTAAAAAGAATTTTGAAATTTAACTTTACTGTTCCCGCAAAAATGCCAGTGCTGAAAATCACGGTTAAAAACATGTCCGGACTATTTTGAAATTCGAGATAACGTTAAAAGCAATTACCTTCCTTTGAAAGATATTAAAAACACCATTACGTTGTTTCCATTTTCTAAAATATTTATTTAAAGCGATTTTAGAAATATCTTACATCCTTTTAACACCTGATAAATAATAAAGTAAATGTTATGAGACAGCAATAAATCTGTGAACAAGATAAATTAAAAGCACCTAATTTATTTTTTTTATCTTTTGGACGAACTAATTAAAGTACAAGAAAGCGTGTTTCGCTTTTTTTTTACTTTTACTTTAACGGCAAACAAACTATTAAGCAGGATAATGGAAAAGCTTAAATAAAGTTTAACTCAAAATAAAATACATCCACCCTCTTAGCTTAAATGGCAAAATAAATTTTCTTTTTTGTCGAACTTATACAGTGCTTTGCAGAGTTTTTGTTCGTTTGTTTAAGTTTGAAGTAAAAATCAGGATATTTATTTTACAGATTTGAAAACAGCATTTTTGAAAATAGTGTTTTCAAAAGAGAAATCTGGTATATTTTTTTCTGTCCAAAGGTAATCTTGATAGAGTACAGGAAATTTTATCTTTTTATTTTGAACTAAACAGTATAAAAATAAAATATGTTACATATAAATTTTGTTTTACTCATTAAATTAAAATTGCTTATGTTGTACTTTTGAACCTTTGTGTTTATAAATAGATGTTAATAAATTATAAATAGATTTTGAAGAAAAAATTTATTTGATAAAATTAAAAAATATATATCCTTATTTTAAATAATGTACAATTAAGGAAAATGATATCTAAGTTTTGATTGTTGAAAACCTTCTTCTATCTTCTATATCCAAAAGCCAAATTTCCTTTACTATCGTCAGTGGATCCAATGGCGCCAGGGGCGTAGCTACAAATTTTTTTTCGGGGGGAAGAGTTCAAAATTTTCCCAACTTATAATTCAAAAATTTCCCAACATGAAACAAATTGCTCTATTTTCAAACTAAAATGATATGTTCAATGTGTGTTCAATAATAATGATACTTATACAAAAAAAAAAAAAAAAAAAAATCTTTCCAAAGAAAAATGATGAAACTGAAAACATAAAAATTATAATTATTGGTTCATTTAATGAAAGTTTTTGTCTTCAATTGTGTACGAGTCATAATCGTACTTCATATGAAAATAGCCTCATATTTTTAGATTTTTGAGAAAGGAACTGAGTTTTGGAGGAAAGGTATTAGAGACACTGTTGATGGACAATAGTAGAGAAATTCAGGTCTGGCAGATGTATGATATTTACGTGATTATTTTCGTAGCACAGAGAAACATAATGAGAATTTGTGTCTGGCTGCTGTTTGAGTTTCTTTTGAAAGTTTAACTGTTTTACTATTACAGAACTCAGAAAAGTAGTCAGCAAAACAATAAAAACAATAAAAAAAAATCTTTTTTTTTTTTTTTTTTTTTTTTTTTTTTTTTTAACTTTTTCTTTAAAAAAAAAAGAAAAAGTGTTTCAAAAATCTATAATTTTCCAACTCTAAGCTCAAATTTCCCAAGTTCACATATATTGGGGGGGTGGGGGCTCCCCCATAACCCCCCAACGCGACGCCTGTGAATGGCACAGCTAGGATCTTTATCTGGGAAAGGTTTTGAATCATTATCTCATAAAATAAACAATTTTCTTATCTTACATACTCATTAAGTAATTTTTAATAAATACGTGACTCGTTATAAGTTGACAAAATACAAAGCACAAGAAGTAACAATAAATTCACCTGTTTCAAGGCTTTATAAAAGAAGTCCCTTCTTCGACCTTCAGAGGAAAATAAAAGAAAGATACTCAAAAACAGCAGTGGCAATAATGTATGGAATTTGCTATTATTGGTCCTCACTCTCTCTTTCATTCATTTTGGCCGGAATATGAAGTGTCAAGAAGTGTGAATTAGGAATTTCCAAATGACAGACTTCCGATTTTTGATGCAGAGATTCAGTAAAGCATGTTTTTACAAAATGTCTGTCTGTCCGTGTGTTTGCGCGCGTGCGAGTGAGTGTCTTCTTTGTATCATGAAAAAATGTTTTAAATTAGACATGGAATTGAACTAAATTTCAAATACAGTGGGACACCAATTTAACGCTTTCCGCATATAACGCTTTCCCGTTTTTAACGTCATTTCAACTTGGCCCCACCAATTTCCTATACCAATAATGTAAAAAAAAAAAAAAAAAAAAAAAAAAAAAAAAAAAAAAAAAAAAAACCGCTTTTAAAATCTGTTTCTGGTGTATTTCCCGCATTTAACGTCGCTTTCTGGAATGAAAATGAACACTTTTTCGAGCAATAATTGATCGTTTTTAACAAATTTCGCACTTTTCTGCTTTCCTTTGAATCGATATTTCCTGTAATGAACAAAATCAAATCAAATGAAATAATAGTTATTTTTCCCATTTTGGAAAACCAAGAAACCTGCAGCTTGATTGCTGCATTCAAATTTATTTCTACTTAAAAACTAAAAGAACAAATAATCTTTTTTTATTATTATTACTAAAAGGACTCATTACACTGTGTTACAATAAATAAAAATAAGAACGAAACAGTGTATGCAATATATTAAAAAATCTTCAGTTAAAATAACATACTACTCACAGTAATAAAATACAAATATATTGTATTTTATTACTGTGAGAGTAGTATGCTATTTTAATCTTTTTTTTTTTCTCAGCGCCTGATAGACGGAACAAGGGAGACCCGCGAAAGGGATTATGAAATATTCCACAGAGGGGGGGGGGGGGGGGAGCAGGAGTGTTTGGTTTTCGATAGAAACTGAACTGAAGGATAACATTAAAAATCTTCATTCGTTTTCATTCACCGAGAAATGATTGCAAAATGGAAGTGATTCTCTATTGCCTATGAAGCCGGCATTATCGAAAAATCAAAGCATTTTTCAGGGACTAAAGCAGAATTGGCGAAATCCCTTGGACTTGCAACATCTACCCTTAAAACAATTTTAAGTCAGCAAGATGCCGTTGAAACAAAATCAGATACACTAGGAAAAGCTGCAAAAAAGCTTAAAAGCTTCTCCATATGCTGAACTGGAAAAAAAAATTAATTGAATGGCTCCACCAAGCACGCTCTGCAAATATTCCTGTTAATGGAACAATATTAAGAAAGAAAGCTATGGAAATTTCTCTTAGATTAGACATAACAGGATTTTCCGCATCAAATGGGTGGATCGACAAATTCAAAAAGAGACACAACTTGGCATACAGACCAGTGTGTGGTGAATCCGGTGAAGCGTCGATCAAGCCACGGTTGATGACTGGAAAAGAGATACACTACCTTCTCTGACAGAAAATTATACTCCGCAGAATATTTCTAATGCTGATGAGACGGGCTTCTTTTTCAGTCTCCTCCCAGATAAGACGTACACAGTAAAAGGAGAATCATGTAATGGAGGGAAGATGTCAAAAGAGCGTCTAACTGTATTACTCTGCTGTAATGCTGATGGTAGCAAAAAACTAACTCCCCTTGTTGTTTTTAAACCACGTTGTTTTAAAAACATTAAAACTTTTCCCACAAGTTACAAAGCTAACAGAAAATCCTGGATGACGGAAGTTATTTTTTTCAAGATTATTTGCGGCAGCTGGATAAGAAAATGCTATCTGAGAACCGTAAAATAATCTTGTTTGTAGATCAATGCTCAGCTCATAAGAATTTGAAAAATGTGCGCTTAGAATTTTTTCCACCAAATTGTACCGGTATGTTACAGCCCTGTGACTTAGGGATAATCCATTCCTTCAAAGTGACTTACAGACAACAACTTGTACGAAAGGCATTGTTTCAGTTGGAATCTTGTGTCAACTCCAGTGACACACACGGATGCAAGAAGAAGATAAATGTGTTGGAAGCCCTATATTTGATATCGTCGGCATGGAAAAAGGTTACAAGAGACTGCATCTCCCACAGCTTCAAGAAAGGTGGATTTCCGACCCCGGTGCCATCGGAACCGTTTGCTTTTGATCACACACGGAATAACGATTCCACTGAGGTTGATTCAGCAGGACTTGATATCGATTTCATTGAATATGCAGAATGTGACAACGAAGCGAAACGAAAAGTGTGACTTGTGAAACAAAAGCATTGTTGATTGCCAAATTGATGGAACCGTCTTCGGATGAAAGAGATGATGAAAAAGACTGTGCAGTTGTTGAATCAATGCCATCTTTGAATGAAGCCCAAGCTAGTTTGCAAAAACTGAGACATTTTTCCAAGGACATGAAGCTCAAGAAAAATAATTGGATGCAGTTTCAATGCTTGAGACTTCCTTGTGCGTTTTGCAATCTAAAACAAACATTCAAACCAAAATCTCGGATTTTTTTACAGCAAAATAATGTAAATTTTGATTTTTTGGAAAAAGTAACAAGATATGGTAGTTACATATAAATGCTTTTTTTATTTTTGTTTCATTTAATTAATGTAAACTTAATTTTATCATTTCGGCAATATTTTAAATAACATACATAGTGTTTTTCTTATGACACCGATTTAACGTTTTTTCGCTTTAACGTCGTTTTTGAGCAGTCCCATGAACGTCATTAAATCGGGGCTCCACTGTATATGTTTTTGGCTATGGCCAGCAGGTCCCAATTAAATTTGGAGGTATTCCGCCGGAAGAGGCGCTGTAGTAGCGATTTTTGTACCATTTTGATTATTGTATCATCGAAAAGTGTACAAAGTTATCCGTAGAATTGAACCAAACTTCTTATGTATGTTTTTGACTACGGAAGTCAAATCCCAGTTGAAAATGAAGATATTCCCCCGGAAGGGTGCGCTGTGATAGCGATTTTTGTGCGATTTTCTCGATTTTTTTGCAGTTTAAGTGGAGAATTCCTAAATATTTTTCGATGAAATTTCACATTTAGATGTAATGTAACAGGTCAAGGTTTGTATTAAATTTTGGAGAAAATTGGAATGAAGGCGGTGCTGTACGGGACGGAATTAGCGATAGACCAAGCTTTTGTGCTGTTATATAACAGTTGCTTAGAAGGCGACGGCCTCGGGGAAGCGGGATGCCGGGAAGTCGTGGGTGCGTGATGAGATGATATAAAATTCGACTAACCAGAGAAGATAGGAAAAAATCATATTGAGTCGCCTAAGAGTCCAATATAGGTTTAATTTTCGACTTCGACTACGTTTAAGTTTGAGGTTTAACAAATATGAGATAGAAGAAAGTTTTGGTATTCGCACATCCGATTCGCACATTAATTAAATTCCATTTAATCCCGATTAATATCCATTTTTTTTTTTTTTTTTTTTTTTTTTTTTTTTTTTTTAAATATGAAAATGCGTTCCAAAAAAAAAAAAAAAAGTCCCACAAGACAATTAAACTGGTATAAAAAAAAACAAAAAAATACTCATTCTAAAAAAAGGAACAAAAAATGTAAGTGTTACAGGCAACAAGTTGTCGGAAAACCCATGTACTTGAAAAAGATTTTTATATCATTTCAAGAATTTTTCCTCTTTTGGCAGTAGTATTCAGGGAATTTTAAACTTCTGTTAGCGATTTTTTTTTTAAGAAAAAGGACATACATAAAAAATTCCGTTTCCAGCACAAAAATAGTATATTTGGCAATATAGCTGCCGGAAGACCCCTGTGATTTGACGAAATTGCAGCTTTAGATTGGAATATTTCAGGTGATTTTTATCTTAGATTGGTGAGAATGCTCTGTATTTTTGGTTTCCATATAATAGACATTTAAAAACTTAGATGATATTTTTATTCAAGATGCTATTAGATTCGTTTTATAAATATGAATTTTTTAAAGTATTATTTTAACGTTCTCTACGTTTTGTTTATTTTTCTGTCAACCTAAACATGTTCTAAATTCTCAAAAGAATAAGACAAATGTTACAACACCTTCATGGTCGTTGGTAAAAAAAAGTTGAAGAAAAACAAAATTTCGATGCAGTGAAATTAAATAGAAAAAATAAAATTAAATAGAATAAATAAATATGACGCACCTTAAACAAGTTCGCGGCACACTCGTGTGTCAGTACATGTGTCGAAAAACACTGATATAGTGTATATCTGAAAGATATTTTTGTAAAAAATTGCTCACAATAAACATGTACCATCGATAAATTTCTCATTGTTAGTACAAGCTATTATTTCTTTTGACACTTCTTTTCTCTATTTTTTATGTGTAAAAATAATGATACTGAATGCACTTCTTTTCACCGAAGAAAACTGGAAACAGTCGAAAAGAACGTATTTCCTTTGGGACAAAAAACAAATTCCGGCCATAAATCTTGCATGGGCTTATTGTTGGATTCTTTGTAGGATTTAATCCCGTCTTGAGATTTCTCCTTCTTATTTCATATTGTTCTTTTAAATAAATTTCTGATATGTACATAGTTTTACGAGGCATCTAACACTAAAAGAATAAATTTGAAAAATTATTCTAATTTTTTCGAATATTTATCACATACCTTCTTTTCTGTAGACATTTTGATGTATCTTCAAATTTTGAGGGAATATTTTCAGAGAGGGAGGGATTAAAAAACGATACAGAAAGAAATATCGTGTTTTCTTGGAGTAGGAGTATTTTGTTATATTGTTTTAAGACAAATAGTTGCCATTGATTCTCGCAGGTGTTGGAACTACAGGTGAAGGTGAACTTCATTTAACGAAAGTCATATTTATTAAGGATTTTTAGAGACCGTTGTTTTTCGACTGAAAATGTGAATGTGCATGATTAAATAAACACCCTGTTCTTATGTCAGATAGAAGAGGGAGTACTAGCGCATGTGCATATGTTTAATATAGCGCCACTACGTCAAATCATGGACAACAAGACTGATTGCTACTTAAGTTTGCATATGTCAAAAATTGTGGTTATGTCAGTGTGATATATTTATATTTTTTCAGGATTAGTTCATGTTAAATTAGATCATATTCATAGTTATCATTATGGTTATTTTGAGGGCAACTCAATCCTTCACCAAAAAGAGGTTCACTCATTTCTGCATTTTTAAATGTCTTCTCTCTAAAATTTTTTAGAAGTTTTCAGGATTCAAGAGCTATCCACATTCGCCCGGGATAGCTCATATGGTAGAGCACTGGCGACTTCAGCCAGGAGATCCCTGGTTCGAATCCTGCTCCGGACATTTTTCGCCCAGTTCGAAATTTACATCTAATTTGATTTATTTACCAATTAGAATAGTTGTGTTAAAATTAATCTAGTGTAATTCCGTATCAAGCGATTTCTGGAGTTCCATTACCTGTGATTTATTCTGTTGAGCTGAATCAGGTTTCAGGCCAGATGCTATAATCATTAAGGTTAGCTGGGTGAAAAAGTTCCACCAGATTCGTCCGGGATAGCTCAGATGGTAGAGCACTGGTGGCTTCAGCCAGGAGATCCCTGGTTCGAATCCTGGTCCGGACATTTTTCGCCCAGTTGGAAATTTACATCTAATTTCACTTGCTTTTACTTTTTGCTATTCTCCCAGTTGGAGAAAAAAAGACGTTGGTGGCGCCATCTTTGGAGAATTCCTGAAGTACCTACATTTTTTAGAAGGGGAAACTTATATCGGATTTTCTTTTCCTCTGATAAAGACAGAACTCACTACCTCCGGTTTGGGAACTCGATGCTCTACTAACTTCGCTACTGGGGCCGTATTTGTAAACGATTTTAAATGACGGTAATGGGTGTAGAGCTCATTCTGCTGTGTGTTGATATTTTTATAAGATAAGGTCGAATTTATCGAAGCTGTTATTCTCCAAGTTTCAATTAATAAGGTTAATTTATTATTAGGACTTTTTCTATGTTTAATGGATGATTAGAATATGGCTTGATTATTATAATTTATTAGAGGAATTTTCTTTGCTTAATGAATGGTTTGAATATGGTCATAATTATTTGTTGTAGAAAAATAAAAGATTTTGAAGTGTATTTAGGATAGAATTTATCAATTTCAGGTAGGGGTTAAGATTTTCAAAATTTAGTCCTTATTGGAGGGGGGGGGGGGGTCAATTATACATATTTTCAATTCGATTGTTATGAACTTATTTCTTAAATGAAACAGTGCTCGTTGAATTTTGAAATGTAACTGACTAAATTCTCTTTTTGAAAAGCAAGGATTTTTTTCGTATAATTAAAATAATTAAACACTAAGAGAATGAACAGCTAAGAACAGCTAAGAATTATGAAAATCTCGTTTAAATCAGCCAACTTGCTACTTATACCCAATCACTGCCAGAAATTTGCAACAGTCACAATTCTTATTCTTTTAAGATATTATTGAACAACTAATGGTAGAAAGACGCGAGTTCTTTTTTGTAGTAATTCTATAAGTAGAACTTCAAACAGAAAGCGAGAATAGACAAGAGATATCCCACGGCTTCTTTATTTTACTGACAGTGATTGTGTAAAGACTTCAGAATCAGATAGAATATTTCTCTTTATAGTTCACCAATAACAATTCCATTAACTTTCAAACTGATTTTAAATGGTTGAAAAAAGTTTTAAAAAACTTATACTATATACTAGCCGCCTCTGGCGACCAGTTTGGTCTCCCTTAAATGTACGCTAATCATTGCATCATGTTACTTTCATTCTTAAACGAATTTACTTGCTCAATCCTTCCGCAAATCCAAAGATTCTGATAGAGAAACCAAGAATTCTTTGCAATCTTGATAACATTTCCTACATTTTTTGTTGTTATGCGTATTTCGTCTTTTTTGACAAATTCCACTTAATTTCCTTACTGTAAAATTTCAAGTGTTTAAACTGAGATTTGTTCATAAATTATCTAAATCAAACTTATTTCACTGAAACATGAGGTTACTTCAATATTATTTTTTGTATTAATAAATTTATTTAAATTTTGTAAATCGTGCATTTATAATTTATTTTTTCACTACTTAATAATTAAATAATGAATATATTAGAATTTTGTTTTTATAAATTTGATTTCTGAGTTCATAAATATGAAAATAAAGTAACGTAACTAAGAGAAATAGTAAAATAAAACCCTCCTAAATTTAAACCGAAAACAAACGTTAGCGCCGCTAATTTACCTACTATGACGTCATAAGAATATTGCGTATTCATTGTTAGAGACCCTGCTTTGCGACTGATTACCTTCATGGTTTAATATATACCGCTCATGAAGAATGAATCTCTTGTATTTATTTACTTTATGAAGCCAGGTAGTAAGATGTCAACCTAATTTCAATTGAAGTTATGTTAGAATATATATTTATATATGAATGTAAATTAGAAACAATACTTTGATGTTGAATTAAAATATTTTAGTTTATGTTATTATTATCACGATTAATTATTTATTTAGGTACTTTTTCTACTACAGGAGCCTTGACATTTTTTTTTAAAGCTTCGCGCAATTCGGGCTTCAGAAAGTGAAATACGTTGAGAAAATATAAAAATAGCTATGAAAACAAACCTGGTAACTTTTATTTTTGTTTATATTTATTTGCATATAAACATTTTATTTATACAGATATATACAATATTTGTTTATATATAAAAATATATACTGTTTCTATATAAAAATAGATTATTGGCTTCTTTAGAATTAATAAATTGTATACAAATGGAAAAAATTGCTTGAAATAGGATATGAAATAGGTATATGAATAGCATATGAAATCGGATATAGATTGCCGGAAAATACGATGGCAATTTTTTTTTCTCGCCAAAAACTTATACTGGAAAAATACCTTTATTTATTTATTTATTGCATTTTAAATGAGGCGAATGAAAGATGCGTATTTTAAATGTATCTGATATATGTATTTTAAATTTATGTGCTTTAAATGAAAGTTATGTATTTTAAATGAAATGAGTGATAGGTTTATTTAAATGAAATGATGGTGATGGAAGAATATTTGGCGTTTTATCACCTGAGTCCGACTAACAAGTACCGGATTGGCTTTGGCATATTAAAAGTGAAGCGGTCAGCCCGGAATTGTTAATGACAGTCACATGACTTTGGCTATTATTATAGAGATTTTTTTCAGAAATAGCAAGTTTTTCTACTTTTTCAATTTATAAAAAAACAAATTTTTCACTTTGAACCCGATCCCGAAGACTGGTGTAAAACTCGAGCCCCGAAATCGAAGTCCATAGGCTCGGGCTGAGCCGTTGCCATCCAAATAATCAAGGCCTGAGGACACGAGTTGTGACGTCATCACTAATGGACCGACTTCTCACTAGTGTTGGATCTCACACCGGAAATTTTTGAATAGCAATTTTCTTTTCGTTTATTTGTGATATATCTATCATCTTATAAAACATTACCAACTATTTAAACTTACTGGTGAGAATTCGGAATCCCTAAATAAAAATTCAGCTAGATGCGGAATGTCACAGTGTTGCCTCATCTGGCTGATTTGTTATTGAGGGATTCCAAATTCTCACCAGTAAGTTTAAATAGTTAGTATTGTTTTATAAGATGATACATATTCCATAAATAAAATAAAATAAAATTGCTATTCAAATTTTTCCGGTGAGAATTCCAACAGTATTGAGAATTCGGTCGATTAGTGATGACGTCACAACTCGTGTCCTCAGGCCTTGAGTATTTCGATGGCAACGGCTGAGACCGTATCTTCTCAGTGGGTCGCCGTAGCTTGGACAAAATTTCCCATTCTGAGCCATGCGCCTGATGCGTATGTCACCATTCTTTTATGAAGGTATTCTAGAGTTAAATAACATCTCCAATATCTACTAATGAAAGGACCTGTAGAACAGGAAAGTGATCAGAATCAAAATACTATATTTTAGCGTTTTATCGCAAACTGTTGCTAATATTTAAAACTTGTGCGTGTGTTATTTGCCAGAGGTCCTGTATAACAAATTTTAGCTCTTTAAAAGGCTATAAATGCAAATATTCAATCATAGAAAATCACCATTTTCAAGAATTGAGCAACACTTTAGGGCTATATTTTGACAATTTAAGATCATTTCCTCGATTCGCTTGTTTTGCATTATTTTAGGAATTTTCCTGGCAACAATACCGGCCCGAATTATCACTCTTGTGATTTATTTTACCTTCATCGAAAACAATTATAGTATCTAAATTATAATGCTATACATTTCCGTTTAAATTTCGAGTATTGAATAATCTTTGTTTAGCTGGATTACGGTTCGTGAAATGCTTTGCAATGTTAATAATCGTCGGAATCAGAATGCCCATTTATGCTAAAGTAGATATTATTTCATTAGCAAGATTTTACAACGAAATGTATTTAATGTGTCCCAGGTGCATTAGAGTATTAGATGCGGAATATGTCGATGAAATATTCAACATTTCTGTGAATAATAAAGCTTACAGGTAATATAACTGAAATTCCGAAATATTTGGAATTCTGCAAAAATAGAGCAAATTTCAGTATTGTAATTATATTCACATGCCTTATAACAGACTATATTATGTAATGTTGACTGAATGTACATGGCTTTAAACCCGATTAAGAAGTTTTTGTCCAAGGGATAAAAAAATGAAGAAGTCGTTTAAAGTATACAAGAATTGTCCAAAAACTAAAATCTTATACTTTTAAACGAGCAATTCGTCTACATATGTATTTTACTGGATTTCTAGAAAAATGGCTCTAACAATTTCGATGAAAAGGACATTAGTGGGGACACGAAAGACCTTCTCGCTTCACATCGATGTGCCGTGGAACAGCTATTGAAAACCACTGCATCAATCTAAGCTCCTTTTATCTGATACTATAAAAAGCCAATAAGACTTTTATAATTTTTGGTGTCTGTTTAATTTATCGTGATATGGCGGATTATGTCAAATATGGTCGGACCTCGTTATCACGACACCCGGTTTTCACATCACCCCACTTATGACGTCAGTTTCTCAAAGTCTCGATTTTCTGTATATGATTTTAATGTAAATAAATTCCGGATTTTACGCCGTTAAATAATATGCTACTCCAGATATCCCGACGGTTTAGGAACAACACTAGTAACACCCCTGGTTATATCGCTCGATCAGATATATCTTTATTTTTACTTTCTTCTATCTTTACAAGAAGAAAGCGTTGGATTCATGAAAATTTTCAAATTCCGGTTTACGACGGATTTACACGCTTTAGAGGTCAGAGAACCCGAAAAACATGTTTTTACAAAAAGGCCTGTCTGTGAGTCTGTCTGTCTGTGTGTGTGTGACACAAATTTTGTGCGCGCTCTATCTCAAGAACTAATGCACGGAATTGAATAAAAATTTATATTCTGTTAGTCTCTGATATAAACTGGTGCTGATTACTTTTTGGTGTAAATTGCCCAAGAAGTGGCGCTGCTATGCTGCATTTTTCACGATTTCCGGAATAGTTATATCTCAAGAACTAATGCACGGATTTTTATAAAACTTCAGATTCCGTTAGTCCTTGATATAATTTGGTACTTATTACTTTTTAGTGTTAATCGCCCAACAGGTGGCGCTGATATGTGACATTATTCATGATTATCGTAATAGCTCTACCTCAAGAACTAATGCACGAATTTTCCCCAAACTTCAGATTCAGTTAGTCCCTTATATAAATTAGTGCTGTTTAGTTTTTAGTGTAAATCTCCCAAGAGGTGGCACTGCTAGGCTGCATTTATGACAATTTCCGCAATAACTGTAACTCAAGGACTAATGCTTGAATTTGCATCAAACTTCAGATTCAGTTAGTCCCTGATATAAATTGGCCCTGATTAGTTTTTGGAATAAATTGACCTACAGGTGGCGCTTCTATGTAGATTTTTTACGATTTACGCAATAGTTCTACGTCAAAAACTAATGCACGGATTTTCATCGAATTTCAGATTCCGTTACAAGTTGACATAAGTTGTTACTGATTAGATTTTGGTGTAAATCATCCAACCGGTGGCACTGATATACTTTATTTTTCAGGCAATATTAACATATATGGGATAGAAGAAAGTTTTGGTATTTCCACATCCGACTAATTTTTTCATGTTTCCCGAAAAAATAAATAAGCTGTAGTTTAACTACATTTTTTAAAATCTAACTATACATATATGTAGATTCTAATATATAAATATCTCTTAATTTTACTAAAAAAGTTGTCATATGTGTGAAAATATCAGTATTATTTTTGAGACTAATACAAAACATTTCCTCGCATTTTAGTTTTTTAATACTGTCGGTTATATTTTCTTTTTTGTTGTATCCCAGAAGGCGCAATGTAACGAGAGGATGCTGTATTACTTATCTAAATTCCTCAATTTTAAATGTAGATTGAATCCTTTGACCAAAACTCAAAGCACTAGAGCAGGAGTCGGCAACCTTTGACCTGCGAGTCAACGAACCCATTTCATAATTTCAAGTGACCACTTGTGTTCCGAGAAAAAAGTATAATATTTAAAAAGAAATTATAAGACATTAATATGAAACGAACACTCGAAGAATACATAAAAAAAAAAAAAAAAAAAACTGAAAATAAATAATAATAATAACATTTTTGTTTTATTTCAAAGTTGCAGAAACGAGCATAAATAAGGTTACATAACAAATGCAGCAATTGGACGGACGATAGCGCGGCGGAAGGCAGCGTCCAATCGCTGCTTTTGTCACATTGGCCGCGCATTAACCTTTTGTCCAATCAAAAGTCGACTTGAGTTAATGATACAATTTGGTGGTTAGTCTTTTGGTTTGTTTTTAGAATTACAGTGTTTTTTAAATATCTTGACAAACTTAGTTTAGAAATTATTGCTTTTAAAAGTTCAGCGTCATGGACAGGTCATTGCGGAAAGATTTGGAAAAATCAGAAGATAGTGATTTTTCCACGATATCAACGTGTTGGCATCAATCACTTCCTACGAAGTTTTCCGTAAAAAAAATTCCTCTGCTATTTTGTCCGCTTTCGGTTGAACTTATAAGCAAATACTTTCACACATGAAATTTATTTTAAGTAAGAACAGAAGCGGCTTAACTACAGAAAATTCCGATACTTGTATTCGTCTTAACCATTTCCGGCGCGCAGTAATTCTGTTTGAAAAATGATGAAATGATACTGACACCAGAATTTATAAACGAATTTATTACAAAGTATAAACTTGCTTATTTCCCTGTACTTTATAAAAGGAAAATTTTAATTAAATATTATTGGTGCCAGTTCTCATAAAATTAGGTGTCCTTTTTTGTGGACACCGCCCGCTAAAGGGTTAAGACGACTAACTATAAGCCAGACTTGACTGAATTGATGTCACAAGTTCAGCATCAGGGAATGCATTGATATCGTAATGTTCATTAGGTTTATACTTCTTTTTATAATAATTTTAATTTTAATTTTATTTTTACGTTTGAACTTTAAAAAGCGTATTATAGTTATTTTCTCAACAAAATTTATCTGATTATTCACAAAAATTATTTTTAAAAATGGAAATACCACTGACCTGAAACATTTTTTTAATACGCAATTTTTGGTTGACTGTGACCCACAGCCAAAAAAGGTTGCCAACCCCTGTACTGGAGTATGATTACTTTTGAAAAGTAGCTTGTACACGTTACTTTTAAAAACAAGAAGTTGTAGTTGGTTGCATCTTCTATAAAGTAGTTGTAACTGCAATTCACTGCAATAAAAAGAAAGGAAAAAAAAAAGAGTTTTTTCAACTACTGAATTTCCTCCACGCATATTTCCGAGTCTTACAAAAGATTGTCATATAATTATACCGTAATGCATATTCCCCCTCCCTTTTTTAGGTGCGGTCGTAATGATATAAATACGTACCATCTATATTCGCCGTCTGGTCCGTCCGTCTGACCGCATACAACAGCGCAAAAACGACTCAACCGAATGGTTTGAAATTTAACATATATAATCGTTGCAGAATTTTGTTGAGTCCTTTCAAATTTTATGAAAATCGAATGAAAACTTAGAAAGATATTAATAAAAAATTTCTTCATTCTATTAAATCCTATCATACGTCATTAATTCAATGATATCCCATGATAGGTAATGATTCTAGGTTGCCATGATGATGACGTCCTATTTAAGATGGAGTCCTATTATTTCCGCATTACGGAATTCAATATATATAGTCGTAATAAATTTTGTATTCATGTATTTTTGCTTAAAAGTGCAACAGCTATTGCACCAAGATCTGAATATTTATAAAACTAGTTATAGTACGAACCATTTGCGACGTTTAACATACAATTTCCGACTTGTTACCCGACTGACAAGAATGGTTATGTGTTTCACGGGTATCTGGGTATGTGGATTTCTTTATACCCTCGAAACATCCCAACGGCTGGATGGATTTTAATGAATGAGGTCTCTATCGATTCGTCTTAACCGTCCGATGGTTATAGGCTAGATTTTGTTTTAATAAATTGAAAATTGCGGTTTTAAAATACAAAATGGCGGTAGAGACGGGAAAAAAAATTACGCACCCTATTGAGTGGCATATCATTGGATAGGTCTTTCAAAATGAAGACGATGTTTCATTGACTATTTTACAGTCAGAAACTCCGTTTAAATATTACACAACCTGGAAGTTGTGTAGGTAGAATCTCTAGCTTTACTGCAATTCTAACCTTCAGAGACATCTATAGGCCTCATCAAAACAGTGTTTATAGACAGGAACTAACAATTAAAGACAACTTAAAAGTCATCAATACAAGTAAATAAAAAAGTAGGTAAGTAATATAAAAAAATAGTTTCACATTCTAGAGAAGTAATTAATTTGTTCGCTTTTTACGCAGCCGGGTGTTTTGATGTTTTAAATTTAATTGACTTTATTTTTAAAAATTTCTTTGTTCTCTTGTGTAGTGCTTACTCGTAAATATTCATTAGAAAATAACTTAGATAATTTTTCTTTTGTTACTTTTTGCAATTTCTTTGCTTGAATAGCTCTGTTTTCCTTTAACGCATTAAAATAAGAATAAAGACTAAAATACTGCACACGAACTTTTCTTACTCTAAATGATTTTTTCTTTTATAAAGTCTAACAATGGAGGAAAAAAAAAGGGTTTTAATGAAGACATAAAGCCGTAAGAGAGTAGATTTCCTTTGGGACTTTCAGCCAAAATCTACCTCGTAAATCTTGCA
The DNA here is from genome assembly GCA_963932465.1 of Maratus speciosus. NCBI lineage: Eukaryota > Metazoa > Arthropoda > Arachnida > Araneae > Salticidae > Maratus > Maratus speciosus. Next base: position 322,759,944 of record OZ010800.1, on the reverse strand, counting down.
CGGATTTGCTTGGTTTCCGAACGTGATTTAATATCCTTTTTCCAGGCTACTCTTTTAATGTGTCTGTAGCCGTTCATCTATTAGTATATCCTTTAAACACAGATGCATTTCGGTACGGATTTTGTACGAAAGAAAATACATATATGTATATGCTTCATCTTAATTACTATTTAAATTAGTGAAAGCGTGTAAAGTGTATATATCGAGTAAAAATAAAATAAAATAAAATAAAATAATACAAACTAGAAAACAGAAATTCTACAATTCTACTTTTTGAGAATTTAGTGTAGTCTCCGATGAAAAAAAAAAAAAATACACTGAAACCTCTCTGTAAGGGCCACCTGCCGTGTTCCATTGAAAATTGGTCCTTATGAGGGGTGGCCCTTGAATAGGGATGACCAGATTTTTCATTTCTCTTTCTTTTAATCCCTCGATTTTTAAAATCTGCATATTCTTTCAGTAAATTCTCTTTGTTTTTAACAATATTGTTTATTTGATTCTTGCTGCAATTAAACTGTAAAGTCAATTTTATTGCAAATATTATTTGATCATGACAAGAACTTTGATTTTGCCATTCAATGTACTCTTTGGCTTGATTTAGGTGCCATAATTTTAAATTTTACATAATCCTGAGCATAAAATGTCTAGTGTAAAAATTGTGCTTCAATATGCATTAACAGTTTTAGTAAATGTGGAATCAGTTTTTCTAGATAACCTGTTATCCTTTGTGTGTCCACAACAAAGATATGTACATAAATAAAGATAGCACAAAACATATTTCAGTTTTAAGACTTAAAACTTACACTTTTATTTTATATAAAATGACTTCATTCACATCCGCTGAAGAATTCCTCATTTACGATCCAATTTAACAACATCTACAGTAAAATATGCATAGGACGTCACTATCGCTGAATAATACACAAATCCAAAAAAAGAGATGTCGTCATCCAAGAAACTCGACAAAAAAAAAATCGGCTATCTAATGATTCATATCCCTTCATTTGTTTGTAATATTAATATAGATACTTAAAATTAAATATAGTTTATAATGGCTCCATGTTTTATCAGAAATCATTCATTTATATTTTTTCAAAATAACACGTATTTTAATTACATTTTTTTTTTTCAGTTGTTATGGGAAAATGACAACAAAATGATATAATTACTATTTTCCAACTATTTTTCCTTAATTTTCTATAGAAATGGAGTACTTGAGTTGCCAACATTAAACAAATGGAGCTAAAAACTACAAACAAATTAATATATCAAAAATAAATTGAGATGCAGTTTTCAAACACATTGCATCAAAAAGTATTTTTTTCCAATACGACAGTATAAAAATTGAAAATGTACGATGCTTAGAAGTTAAAAAAAATACAGTAGAGTATTTGACCGTACAATGATACATCTGCTTTGTTTCACGGCTGGCTGATACAACGGAACATTATGTTTTAAAAACGTTATGCTTTAATTGCTGGCTGAAAGAAATAGCATATCGGGGGCTAAAAATAGTAAGTTAAATATATATTATTTAAAATATACTCTTTTATAAGAATTCCATGTTTATTTTGAAAATTACGCCTAATTTCATGACTTGAATTAAAGATTTTTTTTTTAATTTTCTGTTAAAGCACATTAATTTAGTATTGGCACCAAACCTGATTATGAAAAATTCCCCACTTTTCTTTTTTAAAATGTTTGATAGAAAGCGCGAGCTAGTGAATGTATTAAAAAATATATAATTTTTAGTACACTGGCTATCAAAGCGTGAGAGCTAAGGTGCCCGCAGGTTCTGTACGTATGTATGTGCTTGTACGTATGTACGTAACGCGATAACTCTTGATAGAACTTTCCCATTTGCTTCAATTTTTTTTTCTCTAGGTTCATTAGTTCTAATAAGGCACTTTCCTGATTAGATTTGATGGCTCATTGTGTAAGTATAAAGGGAGGAACGGGGGGGAGGGGTTAAGATCTCCCTTAATTTAGATAAATGGATTTTTTCAATCCGATTTGCTTCATATTTGGTATACTGGTTTACTCTGATAAGGCGATTCCTTAATGAGATTTGGAGGCTCATTGGTTACGTATAAAGAGGGGAAAGGAGGGGGCTAATTCCCCCATTAATTTATTTTTCGAGGGCATTATTATTTGAACTAAGAGTATAACATACAAGTAGTGTGAATAGCCTGTGAGCTCAATGCTCTCAGTTTAACTGGGCACTTTTCTTTTTATTGTTATTTTACTATATGCAGGCAGGAAAGAAAAAAAGTATAATTTAAACTACCTATTCGGGATTTGTAAATTGTTTCTCAACGTATAATCATAATTTAATTAATATAAAACTGTTAATTGATAAAAAATATGTTTTTTATTTTTAATTGTTACATTCTTTATTTATTATTTATTATTTAATTTTTCACTTGTTAGTGTTTAAATTATTGCATTCCTTGCAGTTTCATAGCCAGTTGGCTTTTTATGGAGAGCGTGGTTAGGCGCATAGTAAAATCCATTGTTGTTTCAACTTGTATATAGAGTTACAGAGAACATTTGGCGATTTATCACCTGAGACGGGCTAACGGAAAAATGCCTTTAAATCAATGTATTAATTTATCATTAAATTCTAAAAATATTAAAATTTTATATTGTTTCGGAGACACACTTTTGTATATAATTTTTATAATTCTGACAGATCAGGGAATGAATTAAAAATCTATTACAAAATTCCATTTTTACATTCAAAAACCAAGTTGAGTTAAATAAAACAGTGTTTAATAAATTAAAAAATGTATATTTCACAGGTCATGTCATAAGAGAGAAACAGAATCCTAATAATAGAAGACAATGACAAACAGCAATTATGATGGCGCTTGGTGCAATATAATAAAAATGTAGAAATATCAACGCTGAAAGCACAAATAATTTTTAATTTTAAGCATACCGGCAAATTTTAAGCATGCCTATTGACTGGTTTTGTTTATGTTCAAAGTATCTAAAGATTATAAACACTTTTTAATTTTTGTTTTAAAAGATATATATTTTGCTCCCGCTGGTGCGTGAAAAAATTGAAAAAGAGACAGATTTTTAACGTTTCGAATCGAGAATCTCTCTGTAATGTATATTCGTCAAATTTTTATAATCAGTTTGTTTTTTACTATAAAAATGTAATAAAAATATGTGACTATATGTATGACTACATGTAATGTAGATATAATAAAAATGTAATGACGGTATACTATATTCTACCGAAACCGGTATGCTTAAAATTTAAAATTATTGGTGCTTTTATCGTTGATATTTTTATATTTTAATTATATTGCACCAAGCTCCATCTTAATAATTACTGTTTTCTACTAACTTCTATTATTAGGGTTCTATTTCCCTCTTATGACGTGGCCTGCGAAATATATATATTTTTTTTAAATAAGGAAAAAATCATTTATCAAAATGCAATTGCATAATAAATGTTATGCTCTATGTTAAATAAAATCGCTCATCTCATTAAAAAAAAAATACTGAAATACTGATGCTTGTGTATAAGTTTTTATATATATGTTACCGGCCAAACCCGATTTTAGGCCAAACTAGATTAGCCTAGGCCAAACTAGTTTATTCTAACGCCTATACGATAAACCAGTTTTTCCTAGGCTAAATTAGTTTATCCTAACGCCTATAGGATAGACTAGTTTTTCCTAGGCCAAACTAGCTTGGCCTAACGCTCATAGGAGAAACTAATTTAGCCTGCTATTCTTTGGTCCAAACTAATTTATCCTAGGCCGATCTAGTTTATCATAGGCCAATGCAATTTGACGTGCTTTTATTGATTCCAACTACCGCTCCGGCGCCAACCTTGCGCAAAGTAGTATTGCCGTCCCTCCTGTATAATATATTTTATTCGATGGGGATCGGGATGCTGTCCTCCTATCTTCTCCATTTTCCGACGTCGGTAGTTACAAAATATGTTCCATGTGACAAATTGTGTGTTGGAGGACCAAAGAATGGGATGAGAGGTTATTATAAAATTTAGGAGATGAAGAATTTAGAGTACTGATTAATAATGTACAGTATAATCTCGAAAATCCGGCATCGTCGGGACCGGGACTTTGCTGGATTTTTGAAAATTCCAGATTTCGGAAAAATATCGAATGTCTTTCTGATATTCTTAATGGAATGGTGCATTTATTCATAATTAATTCGAAGCTATGTGATATTTATGCGAAAAAAATATTAAAAAAACATTGAATTTGTCTATAGTACATCAATTCTATAAACAGTGAAATCAATTCTTATGTAATTTCCGAAACATCGGTGTCAATTTCATTTGTTTAAATTTTTGCCGTTCTTTAACAACTTTTTGATCAATATCGATTTCGGAAATATAGTTTTGTTCCTCTAAAGCATAGAGAAATTTTCTAGTCAAACATATACATTTTTAAAGTGATATCTTTTCTTCTGCCGGTTCTTCGTCCTCCTTCCTCTGTGCTGCTACTATAGTGTTATCAGCGGTTGTATTTAGCACAGCTTGAGCGTTCTCAACGTCTCTAATCCATCTCTTTCGATCTCGAAATTTTTAATTCGTAAACAATTAATATTTTTTTTTCGCATAAGTTGGAAGAATAAAAAAAAAGGGGGGGATGGCCTTCGTTGCCAGATTTTTGAAATTACGTAATTTCTGAATGCCGAATTTTTGAGGTCACATTGTATTAATATTTCAAAGTAAAAAATGAAACAACTAGGACAAAATAAAACAAAATAAAAAGGGCAGAATAAATAAAAATGAAACTTAAAAATTTTAAAGATTTTTAATTTTGTGTGCTGGGAGAGGGCGGAGGGGGGGGGGGAGATTTTTATTGTATAAAAATTAAAATTCTGATGCTAAATATTTAACGACATTAAGATGTTATTGTAACTCATTTAAATGCACTCTTCAACTCCCACTTAATTTAATTGAATATATTTCAACTGCGATTTATTTAATTGCAGTATACAACTAAAATTTATTATTTGCAATTGAACTTACTTGCAATTGAATTCAATTGAATTCAATTGAATTTTAATTAATTGCAGCTTACTTTTAACCTTTAATCACTATTAAATCAAATGTACTTATATATTATTAAATAAATTTATTATTTGAATAAAAATATAATTGAATGTTGCTCATAACTGCAAAGTTATGCTGCTCATAACAAAAACTTAATTTAAATCATTATTATTAGTAATAATAATATTTTCGAAGTTCAATTGTGTTATAAATAAAATCAATCAATTAACAGGTTATAAATAAAATCAATCAATAATATTTATTATAAGAAAATTGTAACTTCTGTTTATTTTTTGTACTAAAAATAAGTTATCAAATTTCTTCAAAATTTAACAAGTAGGGAAATTAAGAATTATTACCAAACTGGCAAAAAGTGTTAGTAAGTAAGTGTTAGTTAGTGTGAGTAAATTTTCTTTATTTTTCGTTGAATTATATGTATTTCGAAATTAAAAGCATTTAAACCTCAAAAAGCTCTTTGTTTTAAGGAAATGCACTAAATGCAAACCACCGTAAAGTAATAATATTTCCTCACTCTAATTCTTCCACCCCCCACACACACTTGATAATATATCTGAACGCCCCCCCCCCCCCCACCCCAGCAGCAATGTAATAGGTGGAAACATTATAAATATCTATATATATATTTCTCTTACGTAGCGCGAAAAAAGAGCTGTATTTGTAGCTTCCATTTGGCAACGACCAGGGCGACGATTATCAGTGGTTAATTTACAGTCACATGTCCCGATCCATTCAGCGAATCAAAATCCAGTTGTAATCTCTCTTTTAACACAAACCGTTTAAGCAATGCATGAATAACAATTGCTATTGGTTCGTGTTACGGTGATGCGGTGAATTCAGCGAATCAGCTTTGTGTTCAAGATTGTATTTAGACACAGCCGAAAATGATTTGTTTACATTTCGTTTGCGTGTTACGTCGCATCTATTATGGCGTTTTATTATAGTTTTAAATGAATTTAAACCGTGTTGTTCAATACTATAGGCAAAATGAAAAGAGAAGGACCCCATATAACACTAACATGCCATTTAAATATTAACTGCCTCAATTTCCAGTCCACTTAGACATAGCTTTTGCAATGACGATCAACAAGTCACAGGGCCAAACTTTTGATAAATGCATTTTCAACAAAATTTTCAGTTACTTTTTTTATGAATGCCTTCCTACATTTTTTATGAATGCCTATGCCTGAATTGTGTTTTCACCGAGGTTTTAAATTAATTCTATTTCCAAGGTAATTTTTGAGTTTATTATTTTGCATTTCAATTTTTTTTTTTTAATTTCGTAATGTTAAGGTGATTTATAACCATTAGCAGCACCATCTAAATACATTTTTATTTTGATTTTCAACAAAGTTTTCCATTACTTTTTTACACATTAACAATATTTGTAAATTTAATATCTTATAATGATTTATGATAGCACTCATGCTGGCTAGAGTTGACACAAATAGTGGCGATCGAGCGAAGCGAGCTGGGATCGCGTAGCGGTCCCAATGTGAATTGCGTAGCAATTCAAGGGGGTTGGCGAGCAGGGGGCTGAGCCCCCTAGTATAAATATTAATTGTGGAACAATAGCGATTTAAAAATACGTTCATTAAAAAATAAAGCTGGGCCGGGGCAAACGTTACTGATATTTTTACTGAACAAACCAGAGATCCTGCTGGTCCACACGATTTTCATATGAGTTGGGTTGGAAATTGAAATGAAAATTTCTGCCTGTGCAGACCTGAAGAAGAATGCACTCCAGTCCCGAATAAAGCTGGAAAAAAGTGATTCCTAGTTAATCTCGGTCCGAACCTCTCAAAAAAAGTTATCCCTAAACCAAGCCCGGATGCATATTTCAGAAGTGCACATTCACAGCGCGACCGGAAGAAATTCTGTCCTCTGATTGGTTGAATGAATTTCGTCACTACCAACAAATGTTTGTTTACTTTCACAGAGAACAGTTCTGCCGCCTATAAATACGCGGTCATCTGAACTAAAAACACGCTAAATGATAGTTACGATAGGATAGTTTTTTTAATTAAGGTATAAATTTTAATTGTAGTCAGAAATTACATGCCATACAATTTACATGCAATTACATGCCATCTTTAATCATTCTATGCCAATTGCATGTCGCCAATAAGCAATGCTACTTTTAATCTCAGAATATTTTTTTAATAGTTTAAAATTAAAATTATCTGTTTAAATGACTTTTTTTTTAAACATAATTGTATTGCAGTAACATGTGATTTTGAAAAATGAAATTCTTGATGAAGATGGAATTATTTAGTATATTAAAAGTATTTTAACTTAATCTTTTCTAAAAAAAAAAAAAAAAAAAAAAAAAGCATTGCTTTCGCTTAAAAAAAAAAAAAAAAAAAAAAAAAAAAAAACCTCCATTACTTATTATAATGTGACTTTCACACCATAAGTTAAGGCATTATTTCTTTTTTTTAGCTCTTATTCAAATTGATTTCACTTACTTTTGTTGAATGTCACTTATTTTATTAGTAAGTTTACTTTCATCTTTCATGTACCAGTTCTGCCATCTATTTAGAAATACCTTAACTAATAGCGCACGAGTTTTTTAAAAATTAAAGCATATATTTTAATATATCTTTTTAATGTGTTTAATTTGTAGTCAGAAATTAGTTATTTACATGCCACATATAAGAAATAATGCATGCCAATTGCATGTCATAGGTAAGCAATGATGCTTTTAATCTCAAAATATTCTGAACAGATTCTATTAAAAAAAAAAAAAATTGTATTTTTCACACCATTAGTTAAGGAATTCTTTCTTTTTTGTTAACTCTTATTCAAATTGATTTCACTTACTTTTTATTGAATGTCCCTTATTTTATTAGTTAGTTTACTTGCTTTAGCAGTTCTGCCATCTATTGAATAATATCTTAACTAATAACATGCTAGTGTTTTTTATTTAAGGAATAAAATATAAAAAAATTTTATGTGTTTAGTTTGTACTTAGAAATTAGTTGTTTGAATGCTATGCTTTCTTTTATGTCGTCTATAAGGAATGCGGCATTACATCTCATAACATTCTAAACATTTTTTTTAATAGTTTAAATTTAAGCCTCTACATTACATTAAAACCTTTCACTTTAAATAACACTTTTAAGCATAATTTTGCCAGATTAACATGATTTCAGGAAATGAAATTCTTGATGAATTTAGAATAGTTTAGTACATTAAATGTAGTTTATTATTATCTGTCTGTTGCAGAAAAATGGCCCTTCTCTTAAAAGAAGAAACAAAAAACTACACCCATTATTTACAGTCATCACAATATCACATTATCAGTTGTAAGCCTTTACTTTTTACTTTCTTCTATCTTTACAAGAAGAAAGTATTGGATTCATGAAAATTTTCGAATTCCGGCTTTCGACGGATTTACACGTTTTAGGGGTTAGAGATTCCAAAAAACATGTTTTTACAAAATGTCTGTCTGTGACTCTGTGAGTCTGTCTGTCTGTCTGTGTGTATGTGACACAAATTTTGTGGGCGCTCTATCTCAAGAACTAATGCACGGAATTTAATAAAAATTGATATTCAGTTAGTCCCTAATACAAATTGATGCTGATTAGTTTTTGGGGTAAATCGCTCAACAGGTGGCGCTGCTATGCTGCATTTTTCACGATTTTCGCAATAGCTCTATTTCAAGAACTAATGCACGGATTTCGATCAAACTTCAGATTTAGTTAGTCCTTGATATGAATTGATGATGATTACGTTTTGGTGTAAATCGTCCAACAGGTGGCGCTGTTATGATGAATTTTGCAGGATTTACACGATTTCCCCAATAGCTCTATCTTAAGAACTAACGCACGGATTTTCATCAAACTTCAGATTCAGTTAGTCCTTGATATGACTTGCTACTGATTATGTGTTGGTGTAAATCGCCCAACAGGTGGCGCTTCTCTGCTGCCTTTTTCACGATTGCCTCAATAGCTCTATCAATAGAACTAATGGACGAATTTTCATCTAACTTCAGATTCAGTTGTATGTTGACACAAGTTGTTGTTAATTAGGTTTTGGTGTTAATCACCCAATAGGTGGCGCTGCTATGCAGGAATTTTCACGATTTTCGTTATTGCTCTATCTAAAAAACTAATGTACGGATTTTCTCCAAACTTCAGATTCAGTCAGAGGTTGACATAAATTGTTGCTGATTAGGATTTGGTATAAATCACCCAATAGGTGGCGCTGCTAGGCAGCATTTTGCTGAATTTAGACGATTTCAGCGATAGTCATATCTCAAGAACTAACGCACGGAATTTCATATCGTTAGAATCCTCATGAGATGCATAGATTGCCATTTAATTTTGGCAGTGTGATAGCGGATTTTGAAGCATTAACATGTATGAGATAGAAGAAAGTTTTGGGATTGGTACATCCGACTAGTTTCCACTTGTATTCAGATTGGCTCCAATTACTTTACTTTCAAGGAAATTAAATTCTTGATGAAGACAGAATGTCGAAATTAGGTGGCAAAATATTTATTATATCATCACCGAGATTTTTTAAAATATAATTTCTCATTTCTGCCATAAAGCAAACGTAAACAAAACACAATCGTTTGCCGGTGGAGACGAAATTCGTTCAACCAATCAGAGATCAGTATTTCTTTCGGTCGCGCTGTGAATGTGCACTTCTGAAATACGCAGCCCGGACCGAGTGTCGGAAAGGAAAATTGGGCGGGCCCGTAAAGATCCTTAGATCGAATAACAAAAAGACTAGCTCGCAAAAATTTGTGAATTTGGACGCTAAACTTCTATTATATATTTTAAAATAATAATAATAAAAAAAAGCAATTTAGCAAATTACAACGACCATTTGGAAAATGATTTTTTCAAAGACTGAAATTTAAGACATAAAAATCGCACGGAGTTGATCATACATTACGTACGCCATGTGGATTGCATTTTTCGGTACTGTAAATTTTTAAACTTCTATGGAGCTGGTCATACATTACGTACGCCATGTATCAAACATTAATATACCTGGACCAATTTTAAATGAAATTTCATAAATTAATAAAATGTAATTAATATAAAAATTTATTAAATATATAAATATATAAATTTATTTAATTATAAAAATTAATGTAATAAAAAATAAATAAAACGAGTTTTTAGTGAATTTTGCTCACTTCCATAGATGGATTTGAGTTGAGCGGATTCGTTTGAAAAATTTTGATTTTGAGCGTGAACTTGACTCATTTTTGAGAAATTGAATTTAGTTTTTTTTTTTTTTTTTTTTTTTTTTTTTTTTTTTTTTTTTTTTTAAACCATTTGGAAAAATGGTTATTCTCCTCGGTCTGTGTAGGAAATCAAAAACATATCTGAAGGGTTTTATTAGTTGAATCCCGCATTTTATTTGTTTTCTGATTGGTTTATACAGTAATCTGTATTTTCCCTTTACTTTCAACAGAGATGGATACTTCTGTTGCCACTATGACAAAAAAGTAATAAAAACTGCAAAAAAAAAAAAAAATTAATAACTCAGAAACAAATTGAGATACAGCTTTAAAACAAATTGCATTTAAAAGTACATTTTTTTTCTCTATACGACGGTGTAAAAAGTAATATTGTGGGATGTTTAGAAGTTTAAAAATGAAATTTCATTTAAAATTGGTCCAGGAATATTAATGTTTAATCCATGGCGTACGTAATGTATGACCAGCTCCGGAGAAGTTTAAAAATTTACAGTACCGAAAATTGTAAAACTGAAATTTCTTAGGATAAACAAGATTGGCCTAAGATAAACTAGAAGATTAGCACCGAAGAGGTCTTTGGGATCGATAAAAGAACGCCAAATTGAATTGGCCTAGGGTAAACTAGATCGGCCTAGGATAAACTAGTTCAGACCAATGAATAACAGGTTAAACTAGTTTATCTTATGAGCGTTAGGCCAAACTAGTTTGGCCTTGGAAAAACTAGTTTATCCTATGAGCATCAGGATATTCTAGTTTGGCCTAGGAAAAATTAATTTATCCTATAGCCGTTAGGATAAGCTAGTTTGGCCTAAAATCGGGTTTGGCCGGTAACATATATAAAAAAAATCATAGTCAGTTAAAATTTAATAAGTCTATATTTAAATTGATGAATATTTATAATCGCAGTAATCGATAAATTTCGATAACAGTTGCTTATAATCAGCTTAAGTTCGAATCGTATTCGAATCTTCTTTATGTCAAAGGCCCCACCAGTGGCTGAGAGGTTCTACTCTCGAAGCTGGTAGACGGGAGGTACTGGGTTCGATCCCAATCGCGCCCGTCGGCTTAATCGTTCGGAGTTTTCGTGGTTTTCTTCGAGTCATGGATTTCCATGCGTAATTACGGGTTAGGTTCCCTTAGAAAGACACCCACGGAGGGCACTCCCCCCCTCGGGCCTATATCCCTAGAGTAGATAATAGGAAGTCAAAAAATCAACCAACCAACCCTTATGTCAAACTAAATTTCATGTTTCGAGCCTAATGCCAATTTTCCATTTTTATGGAAATCAAGAAAATATTTGATATTAGGTCAAACATTTTCTAGTATATTTTTATGTCTGCTAAAATGTTGCGATTTGCACGTTGGTTTCTCGTTAAGTGGCACACAATTTTATAATGTATCGAAAATAAAAAAAAAGCTTTAACATTTTAAGACAATATTAAAAGATAACTATATTTAAATTTCAGACATTTTAAATTAAAAAGTACACATAACATATATTAAAAACGATAAGGTAAACGTTTCGAAAGAAAATTCATTTCTCATCGCTACTATGCAACGTAAAATCACGAAAGATGACATAACTTACAAACTGAAAACATGCACCAGAAGAGTTAATTCTGAATTAATATCGTCCGAAACGTCTACTTTATAGTTTTTAATATGTATTATGTATTATGTATACTTTTTAATTTAAAATGTCGGACATATAAATATAATAATCTTTTTAACACTTTCAATCATAGTTGAAAAGTGTTAATGACTTCGGTTTGTCTGTGTGTCGTCTGTCAGTTCGTGCTCTAACTCGAGTAAGTATACTTGGATTGACATGTAATTGATATGCGTTATTGAGGTTTGTTTGGTATTGGAAATTAAGTGTGAAGCATTCATGGTTCATTTACAGGGGCACTCAAAAGTATTTTGTTACATTATGGTCTATGGCGAAAAATCATTTCCGGTGTATTTTAATAGCGTTACGCAATCTTAAACATAATGAAATTTATACACATTATTGAGGTGCTCTAAAAGATGGTTACTATCGAATGTGCTGTGTTTAACACCTACAGTATGCGTACAGGGAAACTCAAAAGTATTCCGTTATATTATAGTCTAAGAAAAAATCGTTTGTGGCATATTTTAATGATGTTACTCCGGTACAAACATAATGAAATTGATATGACGTTCTTATTTATGGTATGCGTTTTAAATTTAACTAAATTTTTGCACATTGCGAAGTGCCTATAAATTCTATAGACCACATACAGAGATACACAAAAGAATTTGTAACCCTTGCTGAGAATGAACATGAATTGCTTGAAGATGTTTTTAATACTTTCCAACAAAGTTGTAAAGTGTTTATGAATTGGGTTTGTCTGTCTGGCTTTCAGTCTGTCTGTTCGTGCTCTAACTCGCGTAAATATGGTCCGATTTCGATTGCTATGAAATTTCTATATACTTTTTGGGTATCACTATGATGAAAATGATGTGTGTAGCATTTACGGCTCATTTACAGAGACACTCAAAAGAATGCCGTTACATTACGGTCATTAGGGGGAAAATGTTTGCGGTGTATTTTAATAATATTACACTATTTTAACCATACTGAAATTTATATATATCACTGAAGTGTACTGCTCGGCGCTTATTGTAGAATACGGTAAGTATAGAATTTATTGTTTATTTACAGGGACACACAAAAGAATTTGGCTTCGGAAGAAATTGAACTGTTGAAGTTTATGAACAATAATTGCTGGAAGTACGTTTTCAATTGCGGTACGCGTTTGTAAATTGAACTATTTTTTAAAAATATTACTCGGTGTGTATAAATTCTATAGATCCTATACAGGGTCGCACAAAAGTTCTCAAGTACATTTCCGTTTAGTACATTCCAATAGAACTCTGTCTTGGAATTTGCAAAATGTTCTCTTGCTGAGATCGAATTATTATAAACTGACAGTTATTTATAATGAACTGAATAAATTGTATTCATTCATAAAGTACAGATTTTGATTATTTTGGTGTAATTAAAGAATTTTTGGTGGACTTTTGCCGGACTGTTATCCACGTAGTGCTTTGCTAATCTTTCTCCCTTCATGCATTTTTTAGTTGTTTCTGGACTTTCAGGGTCTGATGGTCTTTTGTAACTTGAATTGACCTAAAATGTCTGTTTTATTGGCTTAATGTTTTATCTTGTCTTGATTATTAGTGTAAATCGCACTTAGTTTTAAGATATATTTATACAGTCATTTGTAATTGAAATTAACTTAAAATTTTGTTTTTCAGTTTCATTCAGTCTTAGTTTTAGTTTTAGCTTTATTTTTATTTTATAGTAACTAGGGTTACAGTCATATGTTAAAACTTGTACATGACTTTAATTTTTGTATTTTATGTGCTAGGCAGAGTATGCCATATTTTTGTGACTTTTTAGTTCTATTATTTGTCGCTGTTTCCGGGTCTGTTTCGGCGGCTGGGGTTGAGTTAGATGGTGGAGGACGTTTTTCTGCCAGGGATTCAGGGCCTTTGCCATTATTTGGTTGGTTCCATGGTAGAGTGATCAAGTACATTTCCGTTTAGCGTTTATTTACGGAAATTGCCGAATGGAAAAATTTCAAATATTGTACTTAACCAACTTTTAGCATACTATGTGGTATACATCCAAGTCTATAGATCATACACAGAGCTACACACAAAAAAAAGTGATCTTTTTGAGAATATTGATTGTAATTAGGGCTGCACCGAATATTTGGTATCTATTCGGTATTCGGCCTATTCGGCCATATTACCGAATATTCGGTTAGGCCGAATATCAAAATATTCTGTTAAACCGAATATTCGGATTGGCCGAATATCAAAGTATTCGGCTGAACCGAATACTTAAAAAAATCTTTTAAAATACATTTTTAAAACTTTTCACAGTTTTTACTTTTAACTGTCAACTTATAAATATGTTTTAAATAATTAGAAACAAAATCATATTTGTATAAAATAGAATGTTTTAGATTATTTATTTGTTGTTTGCTAAGTATAACATAAGAAAATTAACCACGAGGAGGATTGAAATGATGATTAATGGGGATGATTAATTAAGATTTTCGTAGAAATTAATGATGTACAAATGCAAGTTCCCAAATTTTGTTTAGTAAATACTCTATTTCTTGCTTTTTCACAAATAAGAGTTTTTAAACCAAACAGAAAAACTTTTGGGGTTGATAATAGGTACCAAGACAGACAATTTTTGCTCAGGAAACCATAATCGTAATCCTCTTATTAAGTCATAAATGCATTGTATCTCACCTCACTCGAGATCAAACTTGGATTTTCATTTGTTACTTTAACAATAATGAACATATCATAACTATATTTTCAACTGATTTGCTTTGATTTCTGCGAAATACACTGGTGTCCAAAATTAAGGACCAGTCATAAAATGCTAATTTTTAAGTAAGCGAATACTCAAAAGGAAATAATATAATTCAAATAATTACTATCCCTACAGCACAGCTAGTCCATATAGCATCTCATTCATGTCACACATGGTCACAAGTGTCACAGTCACTACGGTGAAAGAAAAAAAAGGAAATTCCACACGTCTCATTATGAGTCTTAAATGATCACTATATGTGACACCACTTAGACGTCAATCTGACTGATGCTTTGTGAAGAGTCACTAGGTGACTTTACAATGTAGTTAAATTGTGACTCTCTTGTGACTGTCATTTTTAGACTCAATTTCAAAGTCATCATGACGGTGCATTATGATAGTCACCAAATAATATCACATTATTGTCACATGGTGACTTTTCACAAAAGAGCACAATGGTGACATCACAGTACCCGTAAGGCATGGTGACGTCACGGCGACGTCGTTGTGAAGTCACACTGTGATTTTGTGACCGTCGATGTGACGTCATAGTGACTAGAATGCGAGGTCGTTATGGCCGTTTTAGAGGTCGTTTGTGACGTCACATTGTGACCACTCTGTGAAGTCACGGTGTGACAAATTAGTGAAAAGTGTGTCATTTGTGACTGTTTTGGCATTAACTTTGTGACGAACCTATGACGAAAGCGACAATGCTTTGAAGTCACTCTGTGACCAATTTGTGAAATATGTGTCATTTGTGACGAACTTGTCACAAACACTGTGATTTCAAATGAAAATGAAATTTCAAATTAATTGCTTAAAAGACGCAAATAGTGAAAAAGATTCCATGCTGGGACTCGAACCCGGGCCATTAGTACAGCTCACTGACATTCTACCGACTAAATCACATGGAACGATACCCAGGCTGGAAAATTTCTCACTATTACATGATGGCGAGGCTACAAACTCAGCACAAGATGGAATATTTAGCGTGAGCCACCAACATGATGCAAACACGAAACTTAATTAAATCCAGCATCGATTGAAATTATATTAATACTTGGAAATTTTTTCAGAGAGAACCATTCGCCTTGCATACAATATTTCAAATGAAAATGAAAATTCAAATTAATTGCTTAAAAGGCAATTTTAATTTGAAATGTTGTATGCAAGGCGAATGTTTCTCCCTGGAAAAATTTCCAATTATTAATATAGTTTCAATCGATGCTGGATTTCATTAAGTTTCGTGTTTACCCCATGTCGGTGGCTCACGATAAATATTCCATCTTGTGCTGCGTTTGTAGCCTTGCCAACCTGTAATAGTGAGAAATTTTACAGACTGGGCGTCGTTTCATGTGGTTTAGTCGGTAGAATGTCAGTGTGCTATACTGATGGCCCGGGTTCGAGTCCCGACATGGAATCTTTTTCACTACGTTGGCCTTTGCGCCTTTTAAGCAATTAATTTGATATTTGATTTTCATTTGAAATATTGTATATAAGGCGAAGGATTCTCCCTGGAAAAATTTCTTAGTATTAATGCAGCGATGAATTTTGAAATAACCTTTTGCTGTAAATATAAAATCTTATCTTTTTACCGTACTTTTTAGCAAAATATCGCTATTTTGGAGTCCTATTCTTCTAAAACATTTTTAAATTTTTCCACTTAAAAAACAATGCTTATCAACTGACATATTTTTTTATTCAGTTCTATGCTTGATATTAAGTTCTATGCTTGATATTGAGTTCAAGCTTGATAGTTAGAATGTGTAAATTTTTTAATTTGTTGTGATTTGTCATTGTTTTATTAAATACGAACATGGAGACTAACGGATATTAATACAACTATTATTTATTGAGCGGCATGAAAAGCGATATTTATTTAATTTTTTTATTCCCGTGTATATTGTATTTTGTGAATATGAGCTAAATAGATTTGGTATGTTTTATAGGAAAAGACTGATCTGGGAAATAGAAAAAAAATAAAAAGAGTAAGAAAAATCATGCGTTAATCATAGATTATAAAATACTTTTCAACATTTTCTGAATGCTTTAACAAGACATCGTTATTTAGGGAAATGACGTAAATAAGATAACTAAGTAAACATTTTAGAAAATTCATAAAACATTTGAAAAATTGATTTCAGCAGTTACCGTCCATAGCCAAATAATTTTTCCAATTCTTTTGAACAGCCCTGTATTTGATCTGTAGGTTGATACACTGAGAAAAATGAAGTACTCAAAAATAAGTAAACCGACGTACTCATATTGAATTGAATATTTTTGGATCAAAAATGAACCCATGCTTTCTCTATTTTGAAACATCACATGTTATCAAACCCAAACAAACGAATAGTTTTGTACCCTGTAATGGTTCATTTCATTTATGGCGTCATAAATGATGTTTATTAATGTAAATATTAAATTATGCACAGCATTTTAAAAATAATTTAAAAGTGCTTGGAAATAATGCTCTTGTCATAAAAATATTCGATTTGAGTATCTTGTTAAGAATTTTGCTATTTTTCTTAATAAATAATCAATTAAACATTTCTTGTTAAGAACTTTGAACGGGAAATAAATGTCAGTACCTTTTTACTTTAAATTTTAGGTTTTTCTTTTTTTTGGGGGGGGGGGCAGTACATAACGATTCATATTTGATCACAACCAATGAATAAAAAATGAGTACATGTGTTTCTCAACTTTGAGTACATTTGGATCGGAGCTATTTTGAGTATGTGACGCATTTAAAATTGAGTACTTTTTACTCAATTTTGACTTCCCATTTTTTTTAAGTGTATATATACTATATAATGGGAAAATCTAGTTTAGCAAGAAAACGCCTAACAGGTTGAAATTCTTTTTCAGCAATTTATACTAATGTATGGAAACATACTTGAATACTTTTGTACAACCCTGTAGTTTACCTAGAATCTTTATTACACGCCACTATTTAGTTAAAATTTAATTCAAACTAAGACACTCTTAAAACTGCTGAAATCACATTTCCAGAAATTATAATTTATAGACGGCCATGTATCCAATTCTTTACGTGACCCTGTATATCATTTTATCTATATTCTACAAACATTTCTTGGTAAATTAAATGCAGTTCAGCAAAAAAAAGCATAACTCATTTAAAAACAAACTTTAAGCAACTTGCGCCCATACCCAGTAATCCTTACGAATACTTTTGTGTAGTCTTGTATAGGAATTATAGCATTTATATACACCATATACTATGCATAAATATAGTGAATCATAAAAGCGCATATCATAATTAAAAATACATTTCCAGCAATCATCGCTAATGAACAGTACTTCGGATACAATATAGTATCTGAAATATTTTGTGTGTCCCTGTAAATGCTATATATGTATTATTCGTATTATACATGAAATAATTTATAGTATGTAAACCTCAGCGACATATACCAATTTCATTATATATGAAATAGATTAACATAATTAAAGTATGCCGCAAACAATTCCCTCCACCCCTATATCATTATGTATTTAAATTCCTTTTTTAGCCCTGTAAATGAACAATAACTATTCTTTGCATCGCATAGTCAACAGAATGCATATTTTAGTGCACTTCATAAATGCATATAAATTTTATTCTGTTTGAAAGCGTGCGTAAAACCATAAAAAATCATTTGAAACGATTTTTTCCCATAGGCTGTAATGTAACGGAAAACTTTTGGCTGTCCCTGTAAATGAACAAAGCATGCTACAAACTTCATTATAATTAGGTACAGTGCTATGGTAAACGTCAATAACATCCAAAAATTTCAGGGCAATCCGAGTATATTTTCGAGAGTTAGAGTGCGGACAGACTGCTAGACGGACAGACGGCGAGACAAACCGAAGTCATAAGCACTTTTCAACTTGTGTCCTATATTATGTATCCTGTATTATATGAACTTTTAAAAAATATATACTAAAGCAGTTTAATCTATAACTTCCCATCAGGCATGAAAAACACTTTGTTTCAATGCTTAAATATCATATTTTACTTTTTAGTGCCAATAATTACGCGTATCATAAACGTAGAAAATGAATTTACAATTGAAGAAAATTTAATAACCGATTCAGAATGTCTATAATTAAATGTTTGATTAAAATCACAAACAGAAAAAATGCTTACATACAATTTAAAAAAATAAATATATTAATTTGAAAAACACTAAAAATAATAATTAGTATTTATAATTGTACTATTAAACAACAGCAAACTCAATAGATAAATTAAATGCATTATTAGATTTAACAATATCTCAAAAATATTTCCATATGGTATAAGGAATTCCTATTATTTTATAATTTCGGCAAATGTTAAATCTGAAAACATTGGTTTGAAGATTTAGGATTTTGAAAGATAATTTAAAATATTATTAGCACTAAAAGAAAATTCTTTCAAATGTTTCACTACTGTAATATGTAAAAATACATTTTCCCAGTATAATGGTAATTTCTAGTCTGAAACAGTTTCGTAATCTCATGATAATCGAACTTCATATTTAACCCCAAAATAATAATAACTATAAGTGTTAGTAATCAAAAAATAGTAAGAAGCCGATAAAATAATTCCAAATCATTGTCGTTCCATCATTTTCAATCTCAAGTAAGAGTAAATTAATGTTTATATTAATTCCAGTATGAATGTAAGCATGCACAGTCTCTGCGCAGTTTTTTTTTTTTTCAAGCGATGGCAGATTAAGATATTTTTCTTTACAGTTATGGAATTTGAAAATATAGCTTCTGACAGTTAAAGATCAGTCTCTTACAAATATAACATAAAACTATTTAACTCATAATATACAAATCAGGAACAAAATATTTAAATTAAATAAAACTTACATATACGTTCTATTAATATCCGTGTATCCTAAAATGGTCATTTCCTTATCTTAAAATGTTGTAGACGTGGTGAAAGTGATGTTCTAAAAACAGTGAACTATTTATTTCTCGCGTCTTCTCATGTTTATTTTTTTTGTGGGCAGACGATTTTCAAGCAGATGGTCTGGTACAGATTATTTGTTTTTGCATGCAAGAGATATGAAACTTGAATGCGCAGTAATTTTCTGAAAGTACAGTTAATTAAAATTTTGTATTTGAAGAAATGTCCAATGTATTTAACCTTTTCTTTTTATCCGTACCAAATGTAATACAAGTTAAAATGTATTGTAAAGTTCCTTTTTTCTAAATAATTATAATAATAATATTCATAATTAGAGTTTATTAGATATACCATTGTTTAAATTTTCAAAAGGTGTAAAAATAAATTTAATGGTAATAACGAGCCCCCCCCCCCCTTTTTTTTCCTTTTTTTTAAAGTAAAGTTTGTTTTGCACAAATTTTGTATATTTCTTTTATTTTCGGAAAATGCTAATTTTATTTAAAAAGTCTGAAAGAAGTAGAATTTATGACTTGAATACAAATTATAAAAATATTCTAAAGCAAGAAATGCATAGATGACTAAACTCTGAAGACTCTTTCTACGTGCTCATTAAAAGGTGCAGATTTAACTGTAATAGAAATTTTTTATTTTGAAACCACAGAAGTGTTTCGAATAATCCTGGTCGGTAAAAAAAGGAATAAATAAATAAATTTCCTCCCAGCAAACTAAATATGTAAACTGTATAAATTTAATATTCCTAATTCTAAATATATTATCCAAATGCTAGATAAAATTGAAATCATGAAAAAGTATACATTCACTATCTTAGATATCAAATTTATAAAATATAGCCTGAAAATTTAGTTTATTAATGCTTGTATCGTGCACTTTATTTATTATGCCCCCCCCCTCCCCTTTAGTGACAGAATTTACCATTTGCTATCCACTAATATACTTTATTCCTTATGCCATGTAACTCGTGACTGTTTAAAATATTTCTCTTCATTTTCAAAGATTTTTGAAGTTCATATTTTTGTCACACTGTGACTTACAATATGGTGGTTTTTTGTCACATATGTGACGTGACGTACGTTACATAGCAGTGACATAACAGTGACCTCACAATTTTTTTTTATTGCCAGAAAAACATAATTTTACAATAAATAACATGTTTTGAAGAATTTTCGTAATTTTTTAAAGTTTTCTAAGAAGTTCACATCTCAGTCACAATGTGACATCACTGAGTGGTGGCATTTTGGTCACAGATGTGACGTGACCACAGTGACTTACAGTGACATCACAACGACGTCACCGTGACCATGCATGCTATGAGGGTAGTTTTTCTGTCACCTAAAAGTCATCATGTGACTTTAATGTGACATTATTTGGTAACTTATCACAATGCAGCGTTCACAATGACTTTGAAATTGAGTCTACAGATGACAATCACATGAGAGTCACAATGTAACTACATTGTAAAGTCACATGGTGACTTGTCACAAAGCAGTAGTCACAGTGACGCCTCAGTGGAGCCACATATAGTGGTCATTTGAGACTCATAATGAGATGTATGGACTTTCCTATTTTTTTGCTTCACCGTAGCGACTGTGACACTTGTGACCATGTGTGACATGAATGAGATGTTATATGGACTAGCTGTGCTGTAGAGATAGTAATTATTCGAATTATATTATTTCCTTTTGAGTATTCGTGTACTTGAAAATTAGCATTTTGTGATTGGTCCTTAATTTTGGACACCAGTGTATGATATGATGAGAAGTGCTGGAAAATGCCATTATTCATAGCTAAAGAACTACGAGCTAGACATTCCTTTATTCAGAATCCAGTTGATAGTATTTATACTGTATCACTGACCAAAATTGAGTCATTTCTAATGAAATCTTCACATTTATCACAAAGAAAATTAATATGAAACATATCTCCTTAAAATATTTTCATTATTGATAAGGTTGTGAATAAAAATCTAGTTTCGGTTTATACGGTAAATTACATTTAATCAAATATATTGTGTGTGCACAATATATTTGATTAAATGTAATTTTCATGGAATAAATGGATTGAGATATTGTTTCTTGTTAAAAAATGTTCGTATTGACCATATTATCCCCGTTGAAAGTTTGTTGCAAGATTTTAGGAACAACCTGAATGTTTACAATCTCTGAAAATGATCGCCCACTTCAGATACTGATCTAGGATGCATTTAAAAACTTCCTTGCTAAATCAAAGGGAGCAAAAAGTTATTCTTGTTCGGCTGCCATTATTTGGGGAGATTGTATTATTTATTTATTTTTACTTTAGTCTCTTCCTGACAAATAAACAGTATATGACCCGGTAAAGTTTTTCTTCCAGTTTTTTACCCGACTGCAAAGAAGGGTTATGAGTTTCACGCGTATCTGGGTATGTGGATTTCTTTATACCCTCGAAACATCCGAACGGTTGGGTGGATTTTAAGGAATGAAGTCTCTATCGATTCGTCTTAACGGTTCGATAGTTATACACTTGATTTTGTTTTTATAAATTCTAAATGGCGGACGTAAAATACAAAATGGCGGTAGAGACGAAAAAACTTTTTACGCACCGTATTGAGAGGCATATCATTGGATAGGTCTTTCAAAATGAAGACGATGTTTCATTGACTATTTTACAGTCAGAAGCTCCGTTTAAATATCACACAACCTGGAAGTTCTGTAGGTAGGATCTATAGCTTTACTGCAACTCTAATCTTCACAGACATCTATAGGCCTCATCAAAGCTGTGTTTATAGATAGGAAATAACAATTAAACACAACTTAAAAGTCATCAATACAAGTAAATAAAAAAAATATGCAAGTAATATAAGAAAAAGTTTCACATTGATGAGAAATAATTAATTAGTTCACTTTTCACGCAGTCGGGTTTTTTTGATTTTTTAAATTTAATTTTTACTTGTGGGCTCTTAGTTCAACACTTTAAAATGCAGGTACCTATCTCCTTTTCGTTTAGTGCTTAAATGCTTAATATTACCATTTGTAAAATTTCTTTTATTTATTTATTCTCTATATATTTTTTTAATTTTAAAATGTTTGTTTTAATTCTTAGAAGAAACCATGAAATTTAAAATTTTAATTAATTAAAAAAGTCTTAAAATAATCCTTCTTAAATTACTAAAGCAAATTTTTTTCAATATAAAGTTTACTTATAAAAAGCTCTTGTTTATCAAAACGTAAGTTTCTTTTATTAAATATTATGTAAAATTGTTTTAAAAAGTAACATTTTAATACCTTTAAACTTTGAATATAAAAAGTATTCGGCTAGCTGAATATTCGGTATAGTTACGGCAGAATAGTTATTATTCGGACAGCCGTTTATTCGGTATTCGATTAACCTGAGGGCCGAATATTTGGTATTCGGCCAAAATTATTGTTCGGTGCATCCCTAATTGTAATAGTAGAAATTGGGTTTTAAAATGCATTATGAGCTTTTCAAATTGTTTATTTGGACATTATATTTTACATTAATAAATTGTGAGGGTTTGTTACTGTATTCTGAATGTGTTGGAAAGTGTTACATAATCTATGCTTGACGCACGATTTTTCGTTCTTTTTCATATTGTATCCTATCAGGCGTAATTTTGTCTTATCTTAATCTATAAGACAAGCTAAAAGTTTCAGAAAAAGTGAATAAAAGCAAAATATTATCGAAAATGAAACTAGCGAAAAGGTGTGTCTTATTTTATTCATCTGGACTGTTTACGTGATAAATACTAAAATAATTACTTTAAATAAAAGATGAAGACGGCAGCACTAAAATTTTAGGTAGGATAATTTACTTAAATCCCTGCGCGGATTGTTACAAGAACTATTTACTTTACAGCTGTTAAAGGGTTTAGGAAGTTAGTAAGAGTTCTATATCTTACGATATCTACGCCAAGAAAATAAATGTCCGTTTGTTAATTTCATCAGTGTACTAATTTAATTGAAGTCCTATTATCTTTCCTTAATCTAACAAGGAGAGGGCCAACCTTAATCACAGATTTTGATTATTTTAATATATGTTGTAGGGTAGACACCCCTTAGTGTCAGGTTCAACGGATTTTATCCAATGCCCCCTTAGTTCTTGAAAAACCGGGGGGGGGGGGTCAATATTAGTACACAACTTAAATACTTACTTCGCAACCAAAATTATAGCTTAGTCGTAGTTCAGTTTGCATGGCGTTTGCCGGCTGATCCGAGGGCCCGGGATCGATGATTGAATGCACTACATTTGTTTTTCTCATTTTTTGTTTTATAAATATAGTTGTGATTATAATTTAATAATTTCAATTAAAAATTTTAACACCATACATTAATTATAATGTTAACAAACTTAAATGTATCTTTTCTTATTTATAAACTATTATTTCTCATCCATTACAGAGGTTTAAAAAGAAATTGGATCTATTATTGAATGATAAAAATTCCAAAATCGTGACAAATTCTGTTGTGGTGCCATCGAGTTATGATAAAAAAAGGGAATATTCAAGTAAAATAAAAATAAAAGCAGAAAGAAGATAAAGGGAAAAGCAAAATAATCGAAAGCGCAAGCATACTTATTACAAATTTAAAAATCTTTAATATGCAAAAAATCGGTTGTAATTTAATTCTGATGCTAATTTTTAATATAACTATGCTTGTTACTTTAAAAACAGAATAACAGTATTATCGCATTGACTTCCTTTGTTAAAGCAATGCGTAAATGATGCTTCTTTAAAATCACGAATTGACACAATTGCTCAATATCATTGCATCGATAAAGAATATATGAAATACATTTTAAAAGTGATTTTTTAAAAAAAATAACAGTTTTAAGATGTTTCATTACAACTATTTAGTTAAAAGTAAAAAATTAAATAGGTTAAAATTATAATTGATGTACAATATTAAAAATTTTAATTGACAATGAGATTATTAAGTTATACTTACAAGTAAATTTATAAAACAAAAAATGAGAAAAACAAATGTAGCGCATTCAGGTATCGAACCCGGGCCCGCGAATCAGCCGGTAAACATCATACCAACTGAACTACGACTAACCTATCATTGTCGTTGCAAAGTAAGTATTTTAGTTGTGTACTAATATTAGACACCCCCCCCCCCCCGGTTTCTCAAGAACTAAGGAGCATTGGATAAAATCCGTTGAACCTGACACTAAGGGGCCTCTACCCTACAACATATATTAAAATAATCAAAATCTGTGATTAACAAGGTTGGCCCTCTCCTTGTAAGTTGCTAAGATGCATGATATGCATTAAATTTTCATGGTGAATGTATATTAAGCTTTAAAATTAAGATTTCGGATATATTAGATAGACTGGGAGCCGGTAGCACAGACAATTACCTCATCGATTTCACGGTTTAAACTCCAGAATTAGTTAAAACTCGATACGCATATTAAAACGCAATCGGTCTGCCAAGTCCTATCTTGGTGGAAATACCTGAAAACCCGATTTTAGCGGTTTGACTCGTACGTTTGCTATTGCGTTTTCCTGCTCCCAGTCCTCCATGTTTTCATACTTTTGAGTGCAGGAAAACACAATGGTAAACCTACGAGTCGACCGCTAAAATCAGGTTTTCAGGTGTTTTCCACCAAGATATGACTTGGCAGACCGATTGAGTTTTAATATGCGTATCGAGTTTTAACTAATTCTGGAATTTCAGCCGTGAACTCGATGAGGTGATTGTCTGTGCTACCGGCTCCCGATCTAAGACTTTCGTAAACTATTATATAGGATATTATCATAAAGGATTTATAAAGGATATTATCATCAAAATGAACAATTTGTGCATAGGAAACTAGGTTCACAATCGCAACTAACTTATTTAGGAAAATACAGGGTTTCTCTCTCCAAGCTGCACCTTGATTTTTGTTACTAATTTTGACAATAACAGAGAGATGTTTATTGAAATTTTTAACAGACTAACTTTTTTTGTATGAAATGCGATGGCATAATTAGGAATGCTCTGTAATTCGGTGATCGAAGTAGTATGTGCTCTCATGTATTCCGAATTACGGAGTGTATATCGTGCTGTTGTTTAGACGAAAATGGTGGTCACCTTCTTCATTTGTCGTCATGTCTTCACATTTCAAAGAGAAGTCAATCTGTTGTAAATGCCCATACATATCTTCATTACTGGTAATGTTATGATAGTCCAGGCAATAGGGAATTTTACCTAGCAAAATTAATGGTAGTTCTGGAAATTGGCTTACTTTATGTTTTTTGGGTCGCTGAATCCGAATTTGTAACTTCCCACCAAAATTTCCCCCGGACACCCCCCCCCCCCAAAAAAAAAAAAAAAAATTTGGTAAAAAGCCCTCCAAAAAGGTTTTTATTAAAAAAAATTAATTTTTCTATTGTTTTAGGGGAAAAGTATCTAGAAATTCAGAAAGTAGAGAAAATTTGCAACAAATTAGATATATGACATTATGATTTAGGATGAAGGGGAAGGCGGGATCTGCCTCGGAACATGCGCGCGATTCTGGGTGGACTAAGTTGCGCAATTCCACTTAACCACTCATACGTTTACATTCGCCCTCCAATCTCCCCTCCGAACTTTTCTTATAAGGTTTACTTTAAGTTTTTTGGGTCGCTGAATCCGAATTTTTAACTTACCCCCTAAATTTCCCTCCCGAAACCCCCAAAATAGTTGTTATTAACTTAAATTTCTTATTGTTTTAGGGGGAAAGCATTACGAAATTCAGAAACTAGACAAAATTTGAAACAAATAGGATATATGACATTATGACGTAGGATAAACGGGGAAAGAGGGGGCTGCATCGGAACATTCCCCGCGCGCTTTTCTCAAAAACCAAATTTTTTCAAAAAATCAATTTTTTAAGGGGGGTTGCCGGGTGAAATTTTGGAGGGAAGTTACAAATTCGGATTCAGCGACCCAAAAAACATAAAGTGAGTCGAAATCCAGAACTAGTATTAATTTTTCCAGGTAAAATCCCCTATTGCCTGGACTTCATAACTTAGTGCACGTAGCGCCGCAGTGCATGTTCAGAGGCAGCCCCCCCCCCCTTCCCGTTCATCCTACGCCATAATATCATGTATCCTATTTGTTGCAAATTTTGTCTAGCTTCTGAATTTCGTAATGCTTTTCCCCTAAAACAATAAGAAATTTAAGTTAAAAACAACTATTTGGGTGGCTTTCGGGGGCAAAATTTTGGGGGGAAGTTAAAAATTCGGATTCAGTGAGCCAAAAAACTTAAAGTAAACCTTATAGAGAAAGTTCAGAAGGGAGATGGGAGAGCGAATGTAAACGTGTGAGTGGTTAAGTGGAATTGCGCAACTTAGTTCACGCAGCAGCGCGCATGTTCCGAGGCAGATCCCCCCTTCCCCTTCATCCTAAGTCATAATGACATACATCTAATTTGTTGCAAATTTTGTCTACTTTCTGAATTTCTAGATACTTTCCCCCTAAAACAATAAAAAAATTGATTTTTTTAATAAAAACCTTTTTTTTGGGGGGGAGGCATTTTACCAAAATTTGGGGGGGTTGCCGGGGGACATTTTGGTGGGAAGTTATTTCGGATTCAGCGACCCCAAAAACATATAGTAAGCCTTTTCCCAAAACTACCATGAATTTTGCTAGGTAGAATCCCTATACGGTCTCTATTGCCTGGACTATGAACGAAAATGGAGTTTCGGCTGGGTCCGTTTTGTTCACATTCACAGAAGGCGGCTCTTTTTTCAGCTTCTTTGATGTGGAAAGTCTTCTGTCTTGCTGCAGGAGAGAAAGCTCTCTGATACGTTTATCACTACTCCTGTGGAGATTTTCTTTTCTTGATTTTGTACACGTTTCTTGCAAACCTTTGAAGAGCAATAAGAAAGGACGCAACTAAGGACAAAGTATTTGGAAAAGAAAGTCTAGAGAAATAATTTATGGCCCCTTGCCGCAGAATATAATTTGAACGGAGCCTAAGACACCTTGTATTTCTGACTGAGCAAGTGGGGTGTGAACCTTATTTTTCTATTCATAACCATTCATCTTGATTCATCTATCAATCCAATTATTTTGTAAAAGCAGTTTACAGTAACTCTGAAAGTCTGTTAATTCGTTTTTAATGGTCCCTTGAGTTACATATAAGTGATGCTTTACTATATTAACAATTTTTGAAATGAAATCCTTATAAAAAGATAAAAAATATACCAAAATCAGACTACCCCGTTTTGAGACAAGACGACCAGACGCCACGATTTGTAAATAGATTAAACTTCATATATTTCCCCGCTTACTTTAATATATTTTTAGATAATGATGCATAAAATAACGATTAGAAGGAGAATATATCTGACAATACAAAGTGCTGTGAAACTCAAGAGAGTTTCCCATTCCTTTGCCTGAGTTTTAAAAATACAGTTCTTTCCTCTTAGTCTTTTTTATTCCAAAAACGTATTCTTATTCTTTCTCTCCGAGATTGCTTTTCACATCCGAAAACATAGATTCGTGTTTGGAGAGGAGATAAGGCGATCAACGGAAACCCAGACAATTCACATTCGATGTATAACACATTATCTACTTCGTAGGTGAAAAATATATTTTTTTAAAGATAAGAAACATGAAAAAAATCATGCTTTATACTTAGAGAAGCTGCGTGGAAACCCGTTGTGTTGCATTTAAATTGCATGAGGACTTGCGATTGTTTTTGGGACAAAAAAAATCTAGTTTTATTATACATTTGAAGATTTTTGCCCTAAGAACAAATCGGTTTTTAGAACGTTTTACGCTCGTTTCACACTTTCAAATTTGGAATTTTTTAGAAACCGTTCATATCAAGTGTTTATATCTTAAATGTAACCACCTCGCCAAATTTCAAGTTTCCGGCCTCAACAATATCACAGAAATCGCAATTTTAGAACGTTTTTTACTCCTGCACCTTCTTGGTGTTCGTCGTATCAACATAAAATATAGCATGTGTTTGAGCAGAAAGGGTGCCCAGCATTTTGTCATCATTATTTTTTAAATCGCTTCAATAGTTCCAGAGTTTGCCTCTAAAAACAAAGAAACGTTACTTCATTACTATTTATATAAAATACAAGTCACTGTGTGTCCCTCACAATTCCGGTTGGACCGCTTCATTCATCGCGGCCATGTCAGGGATAGGCTTCCTATGGAGAAATCGGTACTAGCTTCAACAATGAGTAATTGTTGAAAAGCACTCATGATAGGGTTGCCACAATAGAGCCAAATCTTGACCAAATTGGCAAAATATCGTCAAATTTGGCGACAAAAATAAGATGCCATATATGAAGCCAACTGGGCGATAGCTGGCTAATTTGGCGAAAATCCCATTGAAAATCCATTAATCATCGAACTCATCGCCATTTAATTTAAACTTCAAACATTGAAGGTTTCTTTTAAAATTTATGGGTCAAAATTTAAAGTGTAACATACGAAAATGCATGTCTTTACACCTTCATCCCGATGCTACTAATAAAATAACCGCTACTGCTATCTGAGCTCCTAACTGCCCAATTTTAATGTGCTTTACATAGCCGGATACATAAATTAAATGCTCGGTATTTTTCAGTGTAGGGAGGGGCCTTGGCGAAATAGGTAAAACTGCCTTGGCAAAGAAGAAAATTTTGCAATATATTTTAACATTTTAAAATTTGTTATTTTCATCTACACTGCAAAACAAGCGAGAAAAACTACTCATATTCTTGTACATGTGTTGAAAATATCTTTATATCTCATTTTCCGTCATTTTTGATGGGCTATCTTTCTAGTATTAGTATAGATTTGGTATTTATTTCCGTCTGAAATCTATAAATCACATTAATAATATTTTGGATGGCCTTGCACGTATTCAAAATATACTTTTCAAGTTTTTAGCTCTAACAATTCCAAATAAATCGTAACTTAGAACGTTTTCCGCTCATTTTACCTTTTTTTAATTTCGAATTTTTTATAACCCGTTCTTAGAGAGCATTTACATCTTAAAAATAACCACCATGCGACCTACCATGACATGTATTCAACATGCAAATTTCAAGTTTTTAGCTTCCATCGGTATCACAGAAGTCGCACTTTTAGAACGATTTTAGTCCCTGCACTCTTTTACATTTCAAATTTTTTAGAAATTGTTCTGTTGTCAGTATTTACATCTTAAAAGTAACAATCTTGCCAAGTATTCAGTTTTTAGTTTTAAGGTATCCGAATACCTTTAAAACATAATTTTCGATCAAAATATCGATTTTTCATTTTTGCAATAATATTAAAAGTGAATCTTTTATCTATCGAAATCCACTTAAATTTTGTCTGTATCTAAAATAGAACTCGAGTTACAGCCGTTTAAAGTTACAGCTATTACAGCTTTTGAATTGGGTTTAAAAGTTATTTTTAGCTTTTTCTCAAAATGAAGTTTTCCAGATTTTTACTATACGAAAAACATCCTAAAACAAAAAAAATGTGTATGAAATGCCACGAAATTTTCTGTACTTCTTTTACAAATGTCTTTTGAGGGAATGGACAACACTCATGATAATATATTAATTAAATAGCTTTATATTTACACTGGTATAAATGACAATCTTGAGACAAATTTTTCATTATATTAGTACTTTAACTGCCATATCATCTGAGATAGAGATGCGATTATAATGTGTGTAGTCTAAGTCCCAAAGAAAGTTATTCTGTTTATTATGCAATTTACAAAATGTCAATACGTTGTTTCATTTTTGAGTTATCATGTTTTGCGGAAATGTCAATTTTTGACATATTTTTGACTATTTTTATCTTTAAAAAATTATTTCTGGGTAATTACTAAAATTTTTATATATTTTTTTCAAAGTTTTAAATTAAATGTCATTATAAAAAATAGATAACAAGAGAAAATTTCAAAAATTTCAAAAAATCACTTCCGAATGTGTGCGGATACCGAGTTTCTCGAAAATCGTAATTTAGAACGTTTTCCTACTCATTTCATCCTTTTAAATTTGAAATTTTTTATAATCCGTTCATAGTAAATATTTAGATAAAAAAAGTAACTATTCCAGCAAGTTTAAAGTTTCTGGCCTCAACAGTATAACATAAATCACAATTTTAGAACGTTTTTGGTTCCAGCACCTTCTTAGGATGTGTTGTACTGACAATACATATAGCCTATATTGCAGTTGTTGCAGAAAAAGGTCACCAGCATTTTGCCACCATTATTTGTGAAATCGTTTCGCTATTTCCAGAACTTACTCCCTACAAAGAAATAAACATTACTTCTTTATAATATTAGTATAGATTTGGACTTTATGTTTCGCCTAGGTGTAATAAAACGCGGTGTTAAAGCGGATATGTGCTACACGTTGAGGTACTTGGCAGCGAACCTTAGCGGTAAATTCCGAAATTAGAAATATGATTTCAAAAACTAAAGGGGGACACGAACAAATGTTCAATAACGAAAATGTAAAGCATCATCGATTTAATAAGAAAAGACACATTGTACACACATATAACATAACCAGTTGCCTGTACAGACCTATGGTTACATAGTTACAGGATTTCCACGTTTATAAGAGAGAACGTATTTATAAACGATGATGAAATGATATTACTTACATCATCTACGGAAAAAAATAAGAAATAATCCAAATACTTAATGAATAAGAAAAATGATACAAGGAATCCCACGCTCCTCCACAGTTACCGTTTATTATTTAATTCTTTTCGTTTCCGATTTTTAAAAGATGTTTATATTCTTTATAAAGTAGATTGTTATTAAAAAAAAAAAAAAAAAAAAAAAAAAGCTATCGTGGAAAAAATAACATAAAATTTGTTCGACACATAATGTTAACTCTAGATAAAATAAACAGGCAAACTTGTTTAAAAGAAATTATTTTTCTTTAAACTTTTCTGACACTTTCACATCCTACACCTAACTTCAAATCAAATACAATGAATACAGATAAATAAATACATTTCAACTAGCTTAGATATAGTCTTCCCAATGAAGCTATAAAGTTTTGACTGAAGATGAATGACTGCTGAAGGTATAATCTCTCTGCGATGTTTCAGCAAAAGCACTGAGCATGCAGGGATGGACACATTTGGTATAATAACAGAAAACTACTATGCTGCCGTGGCCATTACGAAACATTATTCTACATTATTCTTCTAATACATTAATTTAAATTGCACTCTGAGACACCAACAATTATGAAGTAGAATGCATTTCTTTGAAATTAACTTGGAATACAATGATTAGTGAGTAAAAAAAAATTCAGTTAGAAAGTACCCATGTTTGTTATTCAAATACAAAATTTGACCGACATATATATTTTTAATAATTAATTTCAAATATAAAATTTGGTGCATTTTTACTCAATAGAAACCCTATAATGTACATCGTAAAAACATCGCAAAGAAGATCCACCTTATTGGGTGAAAAAAAGTCAAAATTGAATCAGCATAATTTTTAATACATGTTTTACATATTAAATTTGGTGGAATTACATCCCATAGATACCGAGATGTGGCTCGGCAGATCCGACATGCTCAGGTTTTCCACGGAAATTGGGAAAAACACAGCCCAGCTTCGCCACCTGTTGAGCAAGATACTCCCAAAACTAATCAGTACCAGTTTTTCTCAAGATCTAACTGGATAGCAAGTTTGAAGAAATTCCATCCCAAAGATGCCGAGATATAGCTATCATGGAAGTCGTGAAGAAACAGCATAGCAGCGCCAGTTGTTGGACTATCTACGCCAAAACCAAATCAGTGCCTTCTTATATCAAGGACCAACTGAATATGAAATTTGATGAAATTCCATCTCATAAATGTTGACATACGGCTATCATTGAAATCGTGAAATAACACAGCATAGTAGCATGACATGACAAGATTTTGATCAAAGAAGTCATGCTCAGCAGTCATGACGGTCACAAGGTGCTTCCGGAATCTGGCACATGAATATGAAACATGAATCTTGCAAAAGATGCCCTAAGGTTCTGTCGATCAATTTGATCTTTGTAATACTGCCAGTGCTTTTGTTACTTTCTCAATCAAGCAGCACACATAATAAAGGGCTCATAGGACTAGGGCAAACCAGGGGCAAATATTGGAATCAGGATATTCCCTCATAAAAGACACGTCAAAAAACCATCACATTTTGTGTTCTTCCCATTTAGAAGTTTCCATTGCACATCATCATTACATTTCATATAGTTGTTGCGGTGTTTAAGGAGAATTGAGTAGCTGTCTTGATTGCAGAATTAGGTTACAGTTCACCTCTTTGGTTCTATAACCACCCCTCCACCTCACTGCACTACGTTCTGGATTGTCCTCTGACGCGTTAAAAAAGCATAGAGATATGACAATACTGGCCTAGATTAATTCTATTAGTAAAAGTTCCATACTCATGAACATAATTAGAATTTAAAATTTATAGAGAAAAGTGAAGTCATTTTTATTCAGCTGTTTCCTTCATTTTGGTTACACAGATCCCAGTCTATACGTTGCGCTTCTGGAACGTTTATAAAAGAATTTGCATTCATGGACTGGTAAATCTACCTATACAAATCTACTTTCTATACTGTGTTTTTAAACATTACTTTTAGTTTTTCCTTTACTTTTAGTCGCAAGATTTTTCTCAGACTCTTGATAAGGAAATTTTTTTATCTTCAAAGACACTCTTTAGCACACCCCCAGGATGCGTTACGGACGCTCGGGGATCCGCGGACCACAGTTTAAGAACCGCTGCATTAGGGTTCACTATAAACGAGCTAAACTGCATTGCAAAATTTCCAAAGAATTTATTCCACGGGTTTACGAAGCTGAAACTAAACCCATTTTTCTCAGTTTTGATTTTGTTTGTTTTCATCGTGACGAAAAACACTATAGTATAGAAACTTGTATTTTAAATTATGTGAACTTCATGTAAAATTTTTCTAACAGTTTAGAAAATACCCAACACTACAAACAAGGATTAATGGGTTATGCAGATTTATCATATTATTTGTTTTATTACAACTATGTAAATAAAAATAAACGGTCAAGTGCGAGTATTACACGCGCTCAGAGGGTTCCGTACAATAAATATATGAATTATTAACTGTACTAGCCGCGCTTGGCGACCAGTTTGGTCTCCGTTAGATGTGTGCTAAGCATTGTACCATGTTACTCTTATCCAAAATTTAA
Source organism: Maratus speciosus (assembly GCA_963932465.1). NCBI lineage: Eukaryota > Metazoa > Arthropoda > Arachnida > Araneae > Salticidae > Maratus > Maratus speciosus. The sequence goes on along the minus strand of OZ010800.1, from coordinate 322,726,230 downwards.
TTTACTTTCTCAATACTTCGCCAAATCAGAAGTTTCTAGTAGAGAAATCAAGAACTCCGTATTTTTATGGGTACTACTTGGTTATCCCGTCGACCAAAAATATATCGCCCAACTATAAGATTAAACATCAATAATGGTTGATCGTAAATGTCATATTTGCTTGTTTTTAAGCAAGTTACACGTGTTTACGTCATCAAGTTATTTTTATTTCGACGTTTTATTTGTATTTTTATTAATGTTATACTAATTTATTTGTTCTTTCGCTATTTAAAATAAAAATTATGTCAATTTGTATAATTTGGCGATTTATATAATTTGGCGAAATGGGTTGACGGTATAACTAAGTAGTACCTTTTTATGCTAGGCTGGCGTAAGTGATAAATCATCAAACATTGTCTTTCCAATCGCATTTTTTCATATTTCATTAAATTCATCTAAATATATAATAATTTCACTCATTTTATTTAAAATACATAATTTTACACTAGATTAATATTAACACAATTATTCTAATTAGTAAACAAATCATATTAGATGTAAATTTCCAACTGGGCGAAAAATCATTTTTCGCCCAGTTGGAAATTTACATCTAATATGATTTGTCTACCAATTAGAATAATTGTGTTAATATTAATCTAGTGTAATTTCGTATCCAGCGATTTCTGGAGTTCCATTACCCGTGATTTATTCTGTTGAGCTGAACCGGGTTTCAGACCAGATGCTGTAATCATCAAGGTTAGCTGGGTCAAAAAGTTCGATCAGAATCGTCCGGGATAGCTCAGATGGCAGAGCACTGGCGGCTTCAGCCAGGAGGCCCCGGGTTCGAATCCTCGTCCGGACATTTTTCGCCCAGTTGGAAATTTACATCTAACATAGTTTTAATTTGAAATTCATGACTTTCACTTTTTCTTTCCCTTTTTTAAGAAAAAGAAAAGAAAAATAATAAATAATACCAAAAACATGACTTTTAATTTCAATATCAAAGCATTGTTTTCATTTACCACACGAAAAATAAAAAAATATAAAAAATGGTGACCTGGCATATAAAAAGCGAAGCGGTCAGCCCGGAACTATTGATGACAGTCACATGACTTAGGCTATTATTATAGCGATAATTATTAAAAAAAAAAATCGTTGCTAAAAGAATAATAAGACTTTGTAAAAAATCATGCAACTTAGGCTTGGATATAGTTGTATATACACTAGAAAAGTACGAATGGGTATGTACCATAAAAGTTCAAAGAGATATGAAGCCCAAATAATATCAAATATTGCTATTCTGTATAACTCTTTTTTAAATCTTATTTTAATCTATTTATGATGAACTTAATTTGGTGCTGACAATAGAAACAGTGTATATTTAAACTTCATTTGGCATTTCATAAAACTAAATTCAGCGTAGTAATAATCTTTTCTTTTTACAGTGTATTTAAAACAAAGCCCTTGTTCAAAGTTTAAACTTAGCATTGTGCTAAGCGCGCTTCGAAAGGAGGTCGCAAAGTTGCCTTGGTCCATTCTGCAGTTTTCCAGATAGGTTTTTAATTAATTTTAAAAATACAGGAAGCGTATTGAGAGATCTACTTAATACAAACTAGTCGCAAATTCCATAATATTTATGTGATTCATTCTAATTAAATTAGTCTCTTATTAACAAATTGACGTTTATTGCTTTTATACAGCTACAGGGCCTTGCATTACACAAATATATCATTAAAAGTTGTTATATATGCTTTAAAAGCCGGTGGTAAATAGAGTACGCCTCCCCTGTGATTATTTACGTCCATACCGTCCGTGTCTTAACGGGTTAATATCTCGGCTAATTACCGACGATTTTTTTCGCAAATCATTATAAATAATGCTTTTATACTTCTGTTGCGATAGGAACCTCCAGCGCTTTGCTGAATGCTTTCAATTCGAGATTTGTGTGTAACGGAGAAATTCGCTTTTCTCAAAAACTGTGTGACCTAGGGCAATCGCTATAATTTTCCTGCAAGGTTTTAATTAACGTCTACTACCTCTAATTTTTTCATAATTTTAGTTTCGGAAATAGATGGGGGGAACATAATTTTGCGCTACATTTTCGGCACTATCTCTGAAAATAAAATACCTAAAATTAAAAGAAATGCATTTTTGAGTTCAGCATTACGAAAGCTTTCACACGATATACAAAGAAAAGATTTTTTTTTAAGTAACTTAATTAGTCCCTCTATAATTTTCCAAAATTTACAGGGTGTTCCAAAACGACCGCATAAACTCTGCACAACTAGGTTCCTTGTTGGGAGTACATAAAAACTGCCCAAAGAAGCGTTCCTGTACGATCCATCGTTTACGAGAAAAATACGAAAATCAAAGTATGACGTCACAGCCGGCGCAAGGAAAAAACATTGTATTGGACACATCAACAGCAGTATTTGCATATCTTTCCAGACGATAACGGCGGACACTTTGAACATCTGCCTTTATAATTTGCAAATACTGCTGTTGATGTATCAAATAAAGCGTTTTTTTCTTGAATCGGCTGTGACGCCATACTTTGTTTTTCGTATTTTTCTCGTAAACTATGGATCGTACAGGAACGCTTCTTTGGGCAGTTTTTATGTACTCTCAACGAGGAATCCAGCTGTGCAGAGTTTATGCGGTCGTTTTGGGACGCCCTGTATTTGTTAATGTTTAATAATCTATAAATATGTAGGTTAATAGCCTTTATTACTTCCCTCAATTTGAACTTTCCCCGTTCCATAGTTTACGAGTAAAATGGTTGTGACAGACAGGCAGACAGACACAGGAGTGATCTTAAAATAGTTCCGTTTTTACTTTTTAAGTACGGACCCTAAAAAAACTAAAACCGATTTCAAGGGAGTGTGCTTTACTTTTCTCGCCGTCATACTCAACCTTTTCTCCGCGCGGGCCGCAAACATAAGTTTGCTACTTTATATGAGCCGCAATACGCTATAGTTATATAATATTAAACTATAAATAAAATAGTAGTATAACTGTGCAATAAAAGAAAACTAATATAGTAAGTATTAACTATATGATAAGTATAAAACGGAATAATATAAAATGCAGAATTTCCAAATTCTATATTTAAACAAAATCTATAATTATTTAAATAAAGATTATTTTTGCTGAATTAAAAACCTTTATATATTTTTTAAATGTCAAAATATATCTTTCTATATATAAAGAAAAGTTTTGATTTGGAAATGGACCAATGAAAATCTGCGTAGATATTCCGGGTAGATCGGCATCCAGTTTGAATGCTTAAGCATGGCCCTTCATCGTTAATATTAAAAAAACTGTTGCATACAAAAATATGAAAATCGGCGGTATTATAGAGAAATGTTTGATAAACAAGCTGATGCAGACAGTTTTCAAATCGAAGAATTATTTTAAGAGATATTTAATGATAAATTTGGACAAAATCGTCCCATTAAAAAAGTTTTATTGGAGCAAAAGCTATACATGAGAATTTAATTATTTTTAAATCATTTTATACGTTATAAGTTCCCGATGTGCAGAATGCATTCAGTTTTTTAATTTGACTCATTTTTTGAGTTTTTATTTCTATTTTAAAGTCAAATTTTCAGCAATTCGATAGATATTTTTTACTTATTTTAGAAAATTGTACTAATTTAACCTGTTGCCAACTGTATAAACAGCGCAAACAATAATGCTTGCTTCAAATTAAAAATTTATTTAACACGTTACTATTATAAACAGAATATATAAAAAGCAGGAACTCATCGAAAATTACGTCATAAAAACTATATTTTCACGTGAATTTTAAAAGAGAAAGGATTTTGTAAAATAATAAATTCATTAACATGCGTTAGAAGTCTTAAATAGGAGAATTTACGTCACATTACACTTATTATGTAAAATGAACAAAAAATAATATTGCAAAACAGTTTATATTTAAAAATTGCGCGAGACGTTTATTTGATATTTTAAGATGATCATAATATTTCATTTCTAACAACAGTATTTTTGCGTGAATATTAAAAAGAGAAAGAAAAGTTTGGTGAAAATTACATTAGATTATAATTGTCAGATTCAAATTATAATTCAATCTTCCGAAATCTTTTTAAAGCCGATCAAATTAGCGTGCTGTTAGAGTCTGCGATGTCTGAACGGGGGTTGACGAGCGTACCTCGTAGGAGGAAGAGCCCCCTAGTGGTACAAATTAAATTAATTTTAAATAATATTTGATTAATAGTGACGATTAAAAAATATCTACTCCTGTGTAATGCAAATAATATGTAAGAAGTGCAGTCGTGGAAAAAAAAGTAAACACCCCCTACTAACTCCTTAACAAATTATCGTAGAAGAAAGTTACTATTACAGAACGATTGGAAATAAAGTCTACTTTTAAATTCTGTATATAAAATTTTCTTAAGGGGTCATCTACATATTAAAAGGAATCCAAACTTCATTTTTTTCAATAGCAATACCCAATTTTAACGAGATATTTCAAATCTTCGGTTCAAACAATGCCTAAACACCAAATTTCAAGTCATTTGAATGATAAGCTTTTGAATTATAGGCATTCAAAATTTAGTGCTTCTAATGTTAAATTATATTTTCATATTTTTATTAATAGCTCCTGAAATTATAATCCTGATGTGCTATTTTTTTGTGTAGCAATAATACTAAAATACCCAAACATAAATACATTGAATTTGAAATTTTTATAATTTTATGATATGAGTTATGAAATTAATATTCGAAAACATTATGAATTGCAACCTACAATTTTTTGATGGATTTAGATTTAGTAAGTCCTCTTTATGGAAATCCAAAATTTCACATTTTTCTTGCAAGTAGCTTTCAAATTATGCTTAAAAAACGGCAAAATGATGATTTAAGGGGCCGTCTATGACAGAAGTGACTAGATATTTTGAAATTTCTTATGCTATCCTGTAATGTAAAAATCTTCAATGAGTAACTGAGTGGCGCTTAAGATGCCTTGATCAAGAAGGGGTCTCTCTCGGTCAACAATCGAGTACCGAACTTCAATTTGGATACAGCCCCTAAAATACGCTCGCTTTAAAATAATTAATTTCTGGGAAACTTATCGTACGAATTGCATAAAATTTGTTTGTAGGCTAATTGAAGGGTGTAGAGTTCATTTATGCTGTCAGAATTGTGTACTGCTATTGGAAAAAAAACAAAGTTATGGTTCGTTTTAATATGTAGATGCCCTCCTAAGCAAATTTTATATACATCATTTAAAAGTAGATTGTATTACCAATCGTGTGGTAGCAGTAACTTTCTTCTACGATAATTTTTTGCAGAGCTGTAAGGGGTGTTTACTTTTTTTTCCACGACTGTACATTTGACTAAGCAAATGGCATATTTTGAAATTTTAAATCACAGACAAGATTTTGACTTCCCCTTAATCCCTTGAAAGACGGTGATGCCGCATGGCATCACATAATTTTAATTGGCACCCGAATTTTTTTAATGAAAATTTCAGTTTTATTAAACCTTTGCGGACGAGCGACCGGTATTCGTGCCGCGTAAGGTGCTCAGAATCGGGGATTATTCTCACCAGTAAATTTCTGTTGTAAATTTTGCCTCACTTAATCCGAGCATTTTCCCCGATTCAATTAGGCAAAAAATTCTGTTTTAAAAATCCGGTGATTAAAGATTAAAAATTCTGTAAAAGACGCTTGTCCCGAAGGGGTTAAGTATGCGAAAATATACTTTTACTTGTTTACAAATAAATTTTCTTGCAAATACTGGTGTCAGTTATTTCAATATTTTACGAATGGACCTTGCCCCTGAAAGGGTTTTTTAAAAAAAATTGTAGATTTTGAATACCTTTTATACACATCTAACTTTTTAAATAAATATTTATGACTGTGTGTCTCGGGCCGCACATAAAAGTTCACCGGGCCATTTACGGCCTGCGGTCCGAGTGTGGCTGTGGCAATGATATTATACACTTATTACACGCCGATTAGCGTTTTTTTTTTTTTTTTTTTTTTTTTTTTTTTTCCGTTTAGAGGTTTGACCCAGGTTGGTTGGTTGATTTTTGACGGCCGATTATCTACTCTTGGGATATAGGCCCTATGGGGAGTGCCCATTGTGGGGGTCTTTCTAAGGGAACCTAACCCGTAGTTACGCATGGAAATCCAAGGTTTCGAAGAAAACCACGAAAACTCCGAAACGGTTAGGCCGACGTGCGCGATTGGGATTGAACCCAGCACCCCCCGTCTACCAGCTTCGAGAGCAGAATCTCTCAGCCACTGGTGGGGCGGTTTGACCCAGGAGAGGACTTATTGTGACTAAACTTTTTTGTTATTCATACTGACTTGAAATTCCATTGTGACCAATATTTCTCGTTTTGATGCGCAGTAGACGATTATATATTAAAGTTTTTGACACGGCCCTGTATGAAAATACTATATAAAATACAACTATTATTTTAGAAACCTACAGTACAATACTGGTGTGTACCTTAACAAAATATGGAAATTTCGTGGCACGAGAGTTACAGCCTAAAAAATAATAAGGGAAACAAATAAGAATACAGGTTTTCAGACATACATGACATTTTTGGAGTTTGATAAAATTTATAATGGGATCACCACCAAAATCTATTCCAAACAAAAAAATAATGATCAAAATCGGAGCATCCGTTCAAGAGTTATGTGCTAAAATATATAAATACAAAAAAAAAAAAAAAAAAAAAAAAAAAAAAAAGGACAAGGGGGAAAAAAAAGAATTATTTAAATGGGAACATTTATTCAAAAGTTATGTGTAGACATACAAAAAAAAAAAAAAAAAAAAAAAAATGCATTTCCTTTGTTGAAAATCGGTTAAAAAATCTATTACTTTTGTTGGAAGTCGGTTAAAAAAATCAGTTAGGACATAACTAATACTCTATTTCATAGAAAAAGAATATCATCATTTTAATGTAAGTCAAAAACCAAAAAGTATTGCTTCCTTTTTTTGTAATACTGTTTTCCCTTTATTGAAAATATTGCTTTATGTAGTTTATGCATCTCATACATTTTTATAAGATAACAAAATAATGTTCAAAGTAACTTTTTTCCTTTATTTCTTATCTCAGGATTGTTTTAAAACATAAATAAATATTTACAGGTTTAGGATGAAAAAAAAAAAAGAAGCCCTGAAGACGTTTAGCTTTTTAAAATAAAATATTTCTCTTTCATTTACAATAATAAAATTATGTTTGCTTTGTTTCTAGGATTTAATAGAGGCTTTCTCTCGGGGTAATACTAATATTTCTTTTATTTAATCATAAAATTTTTATGAGTAGAATTAATTTACTGAAAGTAAAATAACAAAATATTTCTCGGTATCGTAAAAAAAATAATATGTTCTCTTCAGAGTGTATAAGGATTTTATTTTCTTTCGATATATTATTCAATGACAAAAGATATTATATGCATATTTCAGAGTTTAATATAGTAGAATACCAACGCAAAATTTTGCCTGTTCGATGGCTTTCTTTAAAACGATTTTTATGATTTTCTTGGTCAATTTTTAAAGGCAATGCAAGCGTCGAAGCACAATGATTTTTAAGTACATCTAAGCATATGTAGATGGAAACAATGTAACGAATAAAAGTAATAAGCATATAACTAAAATTAAATTTAAAAAATCAAAAAACCCGACGCGTAAAAAGCGAATTAATTAATTATTTCTCATCAATGTGAAACTATTTTTTATATTACGTACGTATTTTTTTATTTACTTGTATTGATGACTTTTAAGCTGTGTTTAATTGTTAGTTCCTATCTATAAACACTGTTTTGATGAGGCCTATAGATGTCTATGAAGGGTAGAGTTGCAGACAAGCTAGTGATCCTACCTACACAACTTTCAGGTTGTGTAATATTTAAACGGAGCTTCTGACTGTAAAATAGTCAATGAAACATCGTCTTCATTTTGAAAGACCTATCCAATGATATGTCACACAATATAGTGCGTAAAAAATTTTTTTCGTCTCTACCGCCATTTTGTATTTTATGGCCGTCATTTTGAAGTTATAAAAACAAAATCTTGTCTATAACCATCGGACGGTTAAGACGAATCGATAGAGACCTCATTCATTAAAATCCATCCAGCCATTGGGGTGTTTCGAGGGTATAAAGAAATCCACATACCCAGATACGCGTGAAACACATAACCCTTCTCGGCAGTCGGGTAAAAAGTAAAAATAGTTTTTTTAATAAACTTTCTTTTATAAACATTTAATGTTCATTTTGAAAATCACGGCTAATTTTTTGACTGCAATTCATAATTTTTTCCCTCGTATTTCTGATACACTACATTAATTTAGCAAATGCATCTAAATCGATTATGAAAAATTCACTGTTTTTTTTTTCTTAACGCTTGGCAGAAAGCGCAAGCAAGTGAATTTATTAAAAATATATGTAATTTTCGCTCTGCTTCTTTTTAACAGAAAAGAAAAAAGAAACATTGTTTAAAATGCAGTAATCTCTGTCTAAGGCGGAATCGATCGGGACCGCGAAAATTTTTCGTAGTAGACAATATTTCGCCTTAGCCAATTTTTACTCTCTATCTATGGATTTGCAGGGACTTGAAAATCTTTGCTAGTTAGACAGACTCTCGTCTTACACGAATAGTCTTACAGAGTCCGCCTTACAGAGAGTTTACTGTATCTTTCTAGGATTTCTAAATTGATTTCCCAACATATAATCGCAAATTAATTTTAAACTATTAATTGATAAAAGAGTATTTTTTTAAATATTACACTCTGCAGGTTTTATTTATAATTTATTTTCTACTTTCTATCTTTAAAATGTTTCATTGTTGCAGTTTCCTAGCGATTTGGCCTATTTTGGCGAGCATTTATTGGTGCGTCATTAACTCTTTACACTCGAGGGCTCCGTAGCGGAGCCATTTAAAATTTATCTTCAAACTCGAGGGCTCCGCTACGGAGACAATGCAAATAATTTTGTGATACCTGTCTAGAAAAGCCAAGATTACATATTGGCAATTGCTTCGAGAGGTATCATACTTTAGACGATTACAAAATGTAATAATATTATAACTTTTTTTTATATTTTTTTTTATATATCATAACATTTGTATTCATAAAGAACTAAAAAAAAATGATAAGGTATAACTAAAATCGCTTCGAGTTGCTGGTAATACGAATGAAAAAAAACTTCGAGTACAGAGGGTTAAATCAGGTGTTTTTCCACTCCCATACAATTCTACGTGTTACAGGGAATATTTTGCGATTTATCACCTGTAGCGGGCTAATTGAAAAATACCTTAAAATTAATGTATTCATTTATAATTAAGTTCTAAAAATATTCAAATGTTGTAATGTTTTCGGAAACACACCTTTGTACATATTTTTTTTTTTTTATAATTCTAGAATTTCAGGGAGTGGTTTAACCCTTTAGTGCGCAGCTTTGCATATATGCAAAACAACACTGTTTTGAATTTAATAGATTGTGTTTTATTCGCATATACCTAATTCACAACAGAAAATTAAAATAGAAATATGTGCTTTAATTAAAAAAACAGTTCCATTCACAGACATTCCGTATTTAAATAAAACGAAATTAACCATTGAAACTTTCTGGTGTATAGTCAGATTCTCTGAACTACGTAATTTCTAGAACGTATTCTAGAAATTACGTATGGGAATTAAAGGTTTAAAGGTTAAGCTTTAAAAAATAAATAATTATATAAAATAAAGTATTTGGAGACATACTTAATAAAGTATTTACTAATTTGCGATATTTTAGCGTAAAACAACCACACGACAATAGTTTTTACTTGTATTGCAGATGTGGGAACGTCCACTGTTACTCTTGTGACCACCAGAGCAAATTTCCATATATATTTCCAATTCTTTTATTACAAAATATATTTAAGGTAAATTTGATGCAACTTCTTAAAAATACATGTACTCTACTTTCATAAACTATATACAATTTGTAACAAAAGGCATTTTACTTGGTTAGATAATAAATGAAAATTTTGTTACTCTTGTGACCACAAAGAAATGCAATTTTCAAAAATTGTGTTTGACGCAGAAATTCTATGAATTATATGAGACTATAGAAATAAAATTTTCAGAATATAGCAGAGTAATTATATCTTTTTAAAAAGCATTAATCGTTGAACTCATCTGATAACACAAGAATTAGTTACATTTGATTTTGCAAAATGCTAAGTGTTACTCTTGTGACATTTTGTCCATAATGTAATTTTAGCAAAAATTCAGTTTAAATGCTAAACAAAATAATTAAAACAAGCTAAGAAAAGTTATTTTCCATACAGAACAACTTTGAATGATGATTTAATTTTAAAATAACATAAAATAATATAAAAAAGTCCTTCCGGCCAGTGCCGGGAGGAAGAGGTAGCTTTCATAATCCTTATTTAAAAAAAGCCAACTTATATCATGCAAACACACGAAGCTCAATTTAGTGGAAACCGAATATAGGAGATTCAATATTAATTTTTATCAATATAATGAATGAGAATTTCGCGAAATTAGTCAGCTTTATCCAAGCTGCTTTTCTTTAAAGTAACTTATATTTGGCTGCCAAATTCGGCAATTTCTTAAAGTGCCTGTCATTTTAAGACAACATGGTGGATGAGGCTAAGCAGTGAACTTGGTCGAGACCTTAGTAATTGCTGTGCACATGCTCACTCACATCGTAATCGGTTAATATATAGGAGTGCTGTCGCATGCAAAAAATCAGATTTTTCAAAATGTCACCCACAATAGAAATTGAAACTGCTATATCTGAGCCATTTTTTAAGGTAAAGACAAACAAAAAAGGCTCCTGAATCCTTATATCAAGATCAAATACTTAAGAAAGAAACCTTTTTCAATTTCTAATTTTTTTGCACCTAACTTTAAATATATATATATTTTTTAATTTAATGGCCGCCATTTTGAAACAAGATGGCTGATGAATCTGGCCAGCGAACTTGGTCGAGGTGTTGATGTATACTATCCACATGCCTTCTTACATCGAAATAGGCGAATACGTGTGTTTTCGCGTGACAAATACAAGATCGTTTCAAAATGTTAGCCATGCTAGAAATTCAAAGTGCTATAAATCAACCATTTTTTAAGATATCAACAAAAGAACAAATTTTCAGAAACAAAAACTGCTCCGGAATCTTTGTATCAAGGCCAAACACATAAAAAAAATCTTTTTCATTTTTCAATTTTTTAATACCTCATTTTGAATGTTAAATTTAATTTTTTTTAAATGGCAACCCTTTTGAAACAAGATGGCGAATGAAGCTGGCCAACGAACTCGGTCAAGAAATTGGTATGTACTATGTACAGACCAAGTTACATCCAAATAGGTTCATAAATACGCCTGTTATCGCGTGACAAAAAACAGGTCGTTTTAAAATGTCAGCCACAAGAGAAATTCAAAATGCTATTACTCAGCCATTTTTTTTTAGATATAGACGAAAGAAAAACTGTTCCGGAATCTTTGTATTAAGGTCAAACACATACAAAAAAAATCTTTTTCATTTTCCAATTTTTTGGTATCTCATTTAAATTTTTTTATTTTTTTTAATGGCCGCCATTTTGAAACAAGATGGCGGATGAAGCTGGCCAACGAACTCGGTCGAGATATTTGTATGTACTATGTATACACCAAGGTACATCCAAGTCGGTTCATAAATACGCCTGTTATTTCGTGAGAAAAATCAGGACGTTTCAAAATGTCAGCCACGCTAGAAATTCAAAATGCTATAACTCAGCCATTTCTTAAGATATAGACGAAACAAAAACTGCTCCCGAATATTTTTATCAAGGTCAAACACATAAGTAGAAAATATTTTTTCAATTTTCAATTTTTGGTACCACATTTCAAATTTAAATTTTTCTTAAAAATTTAAATGGCCGCCATTTTTAAACAAGATGGCGGGTGAAGCTGGCCAACGAACCCGGTCGAGACATTGGTATGTACTATGTATAAACGCAGTTACATCCAAATCGGTTCATAAATACGCCTTTTATCGCGTGACAAAATTCAGGACGTTTCAAAATGTCAGTCACGCTAGAAATTCAAAATGCTATAACTCAGCCATTTTTTAAGATATAGACGAAACAAAAACTGCTACGAAATCTTTGTATAAAGGTTAAATACATAAGAAAAAAATATTTTTCCATTTTCAATTTTTTGGTACCACATTTCAAATTTTAATTTTTTAAAAAAAATTTAAATAGCCGCCATTTTGAAACAAAATGGCGGATGAAGCTGGCCAACGAACTCGGTCGAGAGATTGGTATGTACTATGTACACACCAAAGTACATCCATATCGGTTCATAAATACGCCTTTTATAGCGTGACAAAATTCAGGACGTTTCAAAATGTCAGTCACGCTAGAAATTCAAAATGCTATAACTCAGCCATTTTTTAAGATATAGACGAAACAAAAACTGCTACGAAATCTTTGTATAAAGGTCAAATACATAAGAAAAAAATATTTTTTCAGTTTTAATTTTTTGGTACCACATTTCAAGTTTTAAATTTTTTTAAAAAATTTAAATGGCCGCCATTTTGAAACAAAACGGCGGATGAAGCTGGCCAACGAACTCGGTCGAGACATTCGTATGTACTATGTACACACCGAATTACATCGAAATCGGTTCATAATTACGGGAGTTACAGTGTGACATAGGTCAGATATATATATATATATATATATATATATATATATATATATATATATATATATATAAATTTTGAACGGAGGGTGGTTTCGGGGTCTGGGGGTCATGATCGATGAAAATATACCAAAATTTTTTGAAATCGCTTTCCTCCGAACGGCTGCAATAGGTAGCTTTTTTGTAAAGAAAGCTACCTAAAATTCTAAAATTAACAAACACTATAACCACATAGCAATCTCTCAGTTTCTGCTACTTAACAGAATAAGTCATTGTCTTCATTACCAATAATATCACTTGCAACTTCTCCTGTATCATGATTTACTTAATGAAACACATATACGTCATTTATATACGTCATTTAAAACTAGACTTTATTTCCAATCGTTCGGTACCAGTAACTTTCTTCTACGATAATTTGTTGACGAGTTAGTAGGGAGTGTTTCCTTTTTTTTCTCCACGACTGTACGTGTACATATAAATATAACGATTTAGTAAATACAATAAAACAGAGATTTATAAAACAGAAGCACTATAAGCAGAGTTATAAATATCTAAAACCTGTACTTTTACGTGACCTGAGCTGTTAACCTATATTAAAATGTTGGTATTTCAAATTGAAATTCGCAACGAGTAATTGTACCTTTCCAAATTTCAAGCCTAAAGTTTTCCAGAGTAACAGAAAGCGTAATGCTACTAAAATTACTATTCATAAGTTCTATTTAATACATATATACAGGTAGATTGCAGTATATTCTAAATATTTTATGCATATTCAAATGAGAATGCTTCAAATGAGAATCTTTACAATTTTAGTTATAATTTCAGAATAAATTTTAATTAAGATGATGGTTTATTTATTTATTTTTACTTTCTTCTATCTTTATAAGAAGAAAGTACTGGATTCATGAAAATTGTCGACTTCCGATTTTCGACGGATTTACACGTTTTAGGGGTCAGATTCCGAAAAACATGTTTTTACAAAATGTCTGTCTGTGAGTCTGTGGTTCTATCTGTCTGTATGTGACACAAATGTTGTGGGCGCTCTATCTCAAGAACTAATGCACGGAATTTAATAAAAATTTATATTCTAGTAGTCTCTAATATAAATTGGTTCTGATTAGTTTTTGGTGTAAATCGCCCAACAGGTGGCGCTGCTATGCTGCATTTTTCGCGATTTCTGCAATAGCTCTATCTCAAGAACTGATGCACAGATTTTCATCGAACTTCAGATTCAGTTATTCCTTGATATGAGTTGGTGCTGCTAACATTTTGGTGTAAATCGCCCAACAGATGGCGCTGCTATGCTGCATTTTGCAGGATTTACACGATTTTCGCAACAGCTCTATCTCAAGAAATAATGAACGTATTTACATCAAACTTCAGATTCAGTTAGTCCTTGACATGAACTGACATTTTGTACATTTTGGTGTAAATCGCTCAACAGGTGGCGCTGCTATGCTACATTTTTCAGAATTTCCGCAATAGCTCTATCTCAAGAACTAATGTACGAATTTTCATCAAACTTCAAATTTAGATGTACTTTGATATGAATGGTGCTAAATTGATGTAATTTCTTGTACTATTTAAATTATTTAATCGACGTGATTTTTATAGAAGAAAGTTTTGTGATGGCCACAACATACTAGTTTGTGTGTGTCACTACGTGCTGTGCATCAAAGAGAGAAATGGGAATAAAGCTGTGTGAATCACCGACTGATAGTGTGTTGTGACACGAATTACCTTCCACATTCACATTAGCTAACAAGGTAGTATTCGCGATCACGCGACATTGAAAGATGTCACGCATTACGGAAAATATGACAGTATCGAGGCTACATTTTGCTTTCATGCATTTCTTATATTATTATTTTTTTCTGCTTAAAGTTGTGTTAAATTTAAAGTTCGTTTATTTTATAACGCATCATTCTAATAATATAAACTTAGTTATAATGCATCAAATTGCACATTTCATTCTGCTTTTACTTTTTACTTTTTGCCATTACCTTTTTTTTTAACCATTTGGAAAAATGGTTATTGTCCTCTATCAGGGTAGGAAATCAAAAACATATCTGAAGCGTTTTATTGGTTAAATCCGCATTTTATTCGTTTTCTGATGGGTCTATGCAGTAACCTGTATTTTCCCTTTACTTTCAACAGAGATGGATATACTTCTGTTGCCACTATGACAAAAAAGTAATAAAAACTACAAAAAAAAATTAATAACTCAGAAACAAATTGAGATACGGCTTTCAAACAAATTGTATTTAAAAGTACATTTTTTTCTCTATCCGACGGTGTAAAAAGTAATATTGCGGGATGTTTAGAAGTTTAAGAATGAAATTTCATTTAAAATGGGTCCAGGAATATTAATGTTTAATCCATGGCGTACGTAATGTATGACCAGCTTCGTAAAAGTTTAAAAATTTACAGTACCGAAAATTGTAAAACTGAAATTTCTTTTAAAATTTGTTCATGATGGGTCCAGGAATGTTAATGTTTAATCCATGCGTACGTAATGTATGATCAACTCCGTGCGATTTTTTATGTCTTAAACTTTAGTCGTTGAAAAAATCATTTTCCAAATGGTCGTTGTAATTTGTTAAATTGCCTTTTTTTATTATTTTTTTTTCTGCTTGAATTTCTGTTAAATTTAAAGTTCGTTTATTTTATAAAGTATCATTCTAATAATAATAAACTTAGTTATAATGCATTAAATTATACATTTCATTCTGCTTTTACTTTTTACTTTTTACTTTTTGCCATTAGCCATTGCCTGGTTTTTTTTTTTTTTTTTTTTTTTTTTTATGTAGACTGAATCACCTGCTAGTCACCCACTTTCCGAATTCCCCTCGGTAATGTTAAGTCTACACTGTCTACGGGCGTTTGATGCATTTTAGGTAGCTTTCATATCAAAAAGTAAAAGATACCTATTGCTGCTGTCCGGGGGAAAGCACTTCCGAAAAATTTTGGTATATTTTCAACGATCATATGACCCCGAGACCCCGAGACCCCAAAACCATCCTCCGTTCAAATGTGACTTATATATATATATATATATATATATCTGATTTTTATCATGCGTTTTTTATAGAGTTTTACCTTAATATAAAGATTCTGGAGCATATTTTGCTTCGTCTTTATCTTAAAAAATGGCTGAGATATTGAATATATATTGGTATATATTGGTTTGAATTTCTAAGGTGGCTGACATTTTGAAACAATCTGATTTTCGTCATGCTGTAACTCTCGTATTTATAAGCTGATTAGTATGGGATTGATTGTATGCATAATACATACCAATGTCTCGACCGAGTTCGTTGTCCAGCTTCATCCGCCATCTTGTTTAAAAGTGGAGGCCATTTGCACCGTGCGCTGTCGCGTAATGCTTAAATATTATTAATATCTCTTAGCTTCAAATTCTCGCATAGCTTGGCGACATTTGGCGAAATAGCGACAAATTTGGTGACCAAAAAGAAATAAGCATAAATGATGCCAACTTGGCTATAGCTTACTAATTTGACACAATTCTCATTCAAATTCAGTATTGGCGAATATTCTCTTATGGGGTTCGTCGCATTTTAGCTTCTTAAAATTTGAGTAACATTATCTTCGAGTAAAACTTGCAAAATTTTAAAACCAGCAAATATGAAAGCTACGTCTTCCTCCCGGCATTGGCCGAAAGGAATTTTTATATTCAAAATATCTCATCAGGGAATTAATATTTTTAACTTCTTTTTTCTGTGTACTCTTCTTAAAGGATGTCGCTTTTCTTCTTAGTTCTCAAGATAATTTCTAAAATCTACGCTTAATTTTATATGAAGTGCTAAGACTTTACTCCCAGTTCGTCAGGTTTTAAAACATAAAATGTTAAATTAAGCATAGATTTTAGAAATATTTTGACAACTAAGAAGAAAAGTGACATGCTTTAAGAAGAGTACACTGAAAAAAGAAGTTAAAAATATTAATTCCCTGAGGGGATATTTTAAATATAAGAATGCATCAAACGCCCAAAGACTTAACATCACCGAGAGGAATTTGGAAGCTGCGTGAGGAACCTTAAGTGTAACGCATAGAATAAATGGACGGCTTTTGAGCAGCGTTCCCTTGAGGTGAAGTACTCAACTGAAGTGAGGATCACATTGGATATCTATAAACTGGTTGTAAGTTATACATATGAAAAAAAAAATGTTTCTTAATCGAGAAAAATATAATATAAGAACGGATAAAAACATACAATAACATCTTCCAAATTACACAAGATTTCGTAAAACGTCCTTTATATTTAGAAATCTTTGAAACCAATATATTTTTGAGATTTAAAGAAATATTTATCAAAAAAAAAAGTTTATTTTGCTGCCACTGGCTTTCGGAAACGTTTACGAGTAGTTTCTGGTGTGTATTAATCAATTTTGTCAACCCGCTATATAGATTTTTAGGGTGCCATTTATTCTCCATTAAACATTTTATGATTTGTAATTGATTTCTACATGCAAGAGTAACAAAATAATATTAATTAAATGTTAATTAATGTTAATGCTGTTAATTTATCATGTTTGTCTGTAAAATGTGATTTTTGAACATGAAAATATTTACTAGAGAACTCACAGCATCCGAAAAGCGTGTATATCGGTTTGAGAAAACTCATTAATACACTATTAAAGCTACTCATAAACTTTTCTGAAAATTAATGGCAGAAATAGAAATTCTGTGTTTATAAATGCCTCTTTAAATCTTGAAAATATATTGATTTCTAAGATTTCTAAAGATAAAGATCGTTTTCCGGAGTCATGGATGAATCGGAAGAGGTTATTGTATATTTTCGTTCGTGGTTACATTATATTATCGTAGATTAAAAAAACATTTTTTTTTTACAGTGTAGTTCTTTGATGTAGTTAGGCGAAGTTCGACGCAGAAAGGTACGAGCAGTGCGCAGGGGGAGATATTTCTGTGACTTCGGAAGATGCATATTGTATCTCCTGCTGAGATTTCTTTGTTAATTTTATACCCTTTGCTCTGAAATTTCTTCGAAGGTAATAAAAAGCGAGGGTGCGTCATGCATGTTAAAATATGGTATTTTCAAGTAACCACGTGCGCTACGATTCGAGGCACGTACGACCGACACTGCAGCATGGAACTTCAAAATAAAAGAGTACTGTTCAAAAAAAATTTTTTTTTTTCAAAGGCAATGATGATGAACATTTTCTGTGATGATCTTACAGTAAACTCTCTCTAAAGCGGACTCTGTGTAAGAGGAAAGCTGTCTAACTCGGAAAGATTTTCAAGTCCCTGCGAATCCATAGGCATGGAGTAAAATTTGTGTAAGGCGGAATATTATCTACTACGGAGAATTTCCTCGGTCCCGATCGAATCCGCCTTAGACAGAGTTTACTGTATTTCTCAACTGCGAAATATAGTATACAATCTGTAAAACGAAACCTATGTATTATGAAATTCTGTCTCAATGAAAAAAAATCATGGTCTTCGTGGAACCCTCGCCCCATAAATTTATACCTGCTAAGACGAAAATCTGTCTAAAGCTGAATTTTTCCCGATCGTCACGATTCAGTTTCTACATAGTTCACTGTACTCTATCCAAATATTTTAATTATATTAGAATGAAAGTTAATCATCTATCGTAGTACTTAACGATATTAAAGTCATTCATAACGAAAAGAGAAGCCGTTTTCATTAAAAAAAAAATCTTATAAAGAAGCTGCAAACATTTGAAAAAATAAAAATAAATAAATGTTTAGAAAAAATGTTAATGCAACAAAATTATAGAAAAAGAATTATAAATCATTTTAAAGGGAAGATTACGAAATTTTTAAACGGTATTTTTACAGCGGCGCGGAGAAGGGGTTTCGAAATTACGATTTCCCATTTTTTATTAAATGGAACCTGCCAGTAACACGCAACTATTTCGTTAACTCGAAAGACACATCTTATCAAGTGGTTAAATGAATAATAATTATGAATAGATGCCAATGCATTTGTATTATTTTTATGAGGCTCTGTAACAGAACTGCAGCAAATAACAGAGACTACTTTTAATTAGCTTCTATTGCAGCTATAGGGGCATATGCAGTATGTAGTATCTTGGGTTCATTATATGAGGGGGTTACAACCATGGTAGACCAAGTCCATTTTGAGAAAGAAATAAAATGAGATAGTTCATTTAGAAGGCGCATAAAATCTGTTTTATCCACCCCCGCAGTGAACTAAGTCAATTTTCGCATATTTTTTTCATATTTGTCATCTGTTTACAGACTTGGTTTATTGTGGAAGTGGATAAAATCTGATTTTATGCGCCTTCTAAATGGACTATCTAATTTTGTTTCAAAATGGACTTGGTCTACTATTTTTGTGAGCCCCTAGTATATAGGGTTTTATTGTCTCCATGCAGTATATGGAGGTTTCTTAGTTTGCCAATATTTTTTAACGATAGTTAGAGAGTGGATAGATGCGAATAGACTGAGAGACAGCTGATAGGAAATTATAAACAGTTTTCACTTTTGTTCAAAAGAGTTATAAATACAGTCTAAGAAAAAACTGTAAATTTATAAGCGTTTGCCCTTCAATTTTCACGGGCAATAGCCTTATTTGATGAAAAACGGTCTGATCCATTAAATAAGCTGCCTTATCCCTTAGATACTTAGAAAATTAAGTGCAATCCACATATTCTTACAGTTCTAGCCCATCTGTCAGCAAAAATACGGTACACCCTATACATTTTCCTCCGCTAGGAAGTAACTCTTCATTTTAGTCGTGTTTCGAAAAATAATGTCACTTAACCGCGACCGTAACATATTTTTTAACCCGCCAAAAAAGCGATTCTCTGATGATTATCTAACGTATTACGTGCTACGGAACAGGAAATAAAGGATTATTGTGTTTTAAAGTGCGTAAAATTAAGGGCTGCACAAAATGATGGGCATGGATTTTTTTTTGTCTTTTTCTTTTTTATGCGGTATGACTGGAATCTCTGCTACCGGCCTCTGCACGTAATTTTACAGGGATATTTTTAACAGAGTAAGAGGTCACTTAATATCCAACACAAGAGAAAGGTATATTCTTTTAAAAGGAAATAAGATTACAGGTTTAATGATACAAATATTAAACTTTCTTGTAAAATGACATTTCTTTTTTATTACTTAGGTTATCTGATAAGATATAGTACAGCTCTTCCTGTAAAAAAGTATTGAAAATAAAGCTTCTAAAGAAATAAGATAAAAATAGAAATAAGGAAGGTGGGGAAAAATCTTCCTGAAATACAATATACTTATGCCAGAGACAGAAAACGATATCGCATTACTCGACTGTTTTTTTCACTTATTTTCAACATTATTATTGTGATAAAATTCTACGAGATAAATTTAATATCGTTTACAAAAAAGATGAAAAAAAAACTGTCTTTCTGAACAAAATAAATATTTCATTATTAGAAAAGCACTGTATGTACGAAAAATGTTGTGTACTTCTGTAATTATCTTCTGAACAAAAATTATTTCTTTAAAGTTAGATTTACAGCAAAACTGTCGAGTAAAAGTGAATTAAATTTGTACTTTTAGTGTGATATAAGAATGCTCTGTTACTAATTCAAAATATTAACGTTCCTTTTAGGTAGCTTTCTTTACAAAAAAGCTACCTATTGCAGCCGTTCGGAGGAAAGCGATTTCAAAAAATTTTGGTATATTTTCATCGATCATGACCCCCAGACCCCGAAACCACCCTCCGTTCAAAATTGATATATATATATATATATATATCTGACCTATGTCACACTGTAACTCCCGTAATTATGAACCGATTTCGATGTAATTCGGTGTGTACATAGTACATACCAATGTCTCGACCGAGTTCGTTGGCCAGCTTCATCCGCCGTTTTGTTTCAAAATGGCGGCCATTTAAAATTTTTAAAAAAATTTAAAACTTGAAATGTGGTACCAAAAAATTAAAAATGGAAAAATATTTTTTACTTATGTATTTGACCTTTATACAAAGATTCCGGAGCAGTTTTTGTTTTGTCTATATCTTAAAAAATGGCTGAGTTATAGCATTTTGAATTTCTAGCGTGGCTGACATTTTGAAACGTCCTGAATTTTGTCACGCGATAAAAGGCGTATTTATGAACCGATTTGGATGTAATTTGGTGTGTACATAGTACATACCAATCTCTCGACCGAGTTCATTGGCCAGCTTCATCCGCCATTTTGTTTCAAAATGGCGGCCATTTAAAATTAAAAAAAAAAAATTAAAATTTGAAATGTGGTACCAAAAAATTGAAAATGGAAAAATATTTTTTTCTTATGTATTTGACCTTTATACAAAGATTTCGGAGCAGTTTTTGTTTCGTCTATATCTTAAAAAATGGCTGAGTTATAGCATTTTGAATTTCTAGCGTGACTGACATTTTGAAACGTCCTGAAATTTGTCACGCGATAAAAGGCGTATTTATGAACCGATTTGGATGTAACTTCGTTTATACATAGTACATACCAATGTCTCGACCGGGTTCGTTGGCCAGCTTCACCCGCCATCTTGTTTAAAAATGGCGGCCATTTAAATTTTTAAGAAAAATTTAAATTTGAAATGTGGTACCAAAAATTGAAAATTGAAAAAATATTTTCTTCTTATGTGTTTGACCTTGATAAAAAGATTCGGGAGCAGTTTTTGTTTCGTCTATATCTTAAGAAATGGCTGAGTTATAGCATTTTGAATTTCTAGCGTGGCTGACATTTTGAAACGTCCTGATTTTTCTCACGTAATAGCAGGCGTATTTATGAACCGACTTGGATGTACCTTGGTGTATACATAGTACATACAAATATCTCGACCGAGTTCGTTGGCCAGCTTCATCCGCCATCTTGTTTCAAAATGGCGGCCATTTAAAAAATTAAAAAATAAAAAAAAAATAAATGAGATACCAAAAAATTGGAAAATGAAAAAGATTTTTTTTGTATGTGTTTGACCTTAATACAAAGATTCCGGAACAGTTTTTCTTTCGTCTATATCTAAAAAAAAATGGCTGAGTAATAGCATTTTGAATTTCTCTTGTGGCTGACATTTTAAAACGACCTGATTTTTGTCACGCGATAACAGGCGTATTTATGAACCTATTTGGATGTAACTTGGTCTGTACATAAGTACATACCAATGTCTTGACCGAGTTCGTTGGTCAGCTTCATTCGCCATCTTGTTTCAAAAGGGTTGCCATTTAAAAAAAATTGAATTTAAAATTTAAAATGAGGTATTAAAAAATTGAAAAATGAAAAAGAATTTTTTTATGTGTTTGGCTTTGATACAAAGATTCCGGAGCAGTTTTTGTTTCTGAAAATTTGTTCTTTTGTTGATATCTTAAAAAATGGTTGATTTATAGCACTTTGAATTTCTAGCATGGCTAACATTTTGAAACGATCTTGTATTTGTCACGCGATAACACACGTATTCGCCTATTTCGATGTAAGAAGGCATGTGGATAGTATACATCAACACCTCGACCAAGTTCGCTGGCCAGATTCATCAGCCATCTTGTTTCAAAATGGCGGCCATTAAATTAAAAAATATATATATATTTAAAGTGAGGTGCAAAAAAATTAGAAATTGAAAAAGGTTTCTTTCTTAAGTATTTGATCTTGATATAAGGATTCAGGAGCATTTTTTGTTTGTCTTTATCTTAAAAAATGGCTCAGATATAGCAGTTTCAATTTCTATTGTGGGTGACATTTTGAAAAATCTGATTTTTTGCATGCGACAGCACTCCTATATATTAACCGATTCCGATGTGAGTGAGCATGTGCACAGCAATTACTAAGGTCTCGACCAAGTTCACTGCTTAGCCTCATCCACCATGTTGTCTTAAAATGACAGGCACTTTAAGAAATTGCCGAATTTGGCAGCCAAATATAAGTTACTTTAAAGAAAAGCAGCTTGGATAAAGCTGACTAATTTCGCGAAATTCTCATTCATTATATTGATAAAAATTAATATTGAATCTCCTATATTCGGTTTCCACTAAATTGAGCTTCGTGTGTTTGCATGATATAAGTTGGCTTTTTTTAAATAAGGATTATGAAAGCTACCTCTTCCTCCCGGCACTGGCCGGAAGGACTTTTGAAATCGTGTTTTACTTTTTACTTTCTTCTATCTTTATAAGAAGAAAGTATCAGATTCATGAAAAATCTCGAATTCCGGTTTTCGACGGATTTATACGTTTTAGGGTTCAGAGATCCAGAAAAACATGTTTTTACAAAATGCTGTCTGTGAGTCTGTCTGTATGCGACACACATTTTGTGGGCGCTCTATCTCAAAAACTAATGAACGGAATTTAATAAAACTTTAGATTCAGTTAGTCATTGATATAAATTGCCGCTGATTACTTTTGGTGTAAATCGCCTAACAGGTGGTGCTGCTATGCTGCATTTTTCACGATTTTTGAAATACAGTACACTCTCTGTAAGGCGGACTATGTGTAAGACGGAAATCTGTCTAACTCGGAAAGATTTTCAAGTCCCTACGAATCCATAGGCATGGAGTAAAATTCGTCTAAGGCGGGATTTTGTCTACTACGGTAACTTTTCTCGGTTCCGATCGATTCCGCCTTAGACAGAGTTTACAGCAGCTATACATCAAGCACTAATGCAGGGATTGTAATAAAACTTCACATTCAGTTAGTCCTTGATATAATTTGGTTCTGATTACTTTTTGTTGTAAATCACCCAACAAATGGTGCAGCTATGCTGCATTATTCATGATTATCGCAATAGCTCTATCTCAATAACTAATGCACGAATTTTCATCAAACTTGAGATTCAGTTAGTCCCTGATATAAATGAGTGCTATTTAGTTTTGTTTTAGTTAAAGGTTAAGATAACATATTTTAAATTTCTTTTGTTGTAGTTTCGAATTCTATTCCAGACTTCGTGTGTGCAGACGAAAAGATGAGTAAACTGAACTGAAAAGAGCGGCAAGTAATAACAGTGCAATAAGGTAATAAACTATTGTTTGAAGTCGGTCTTATTTTTTTCTTCTTAGAAATTACTTATTAGTAATTTTTTTTCAGTTTGAAGGAATTTATAATTTTCCTAACGATGAGATTATTTTATTTTATTTAATTATTTTTTTCTTATCTGCAGTCTCACCATCCATGTGATTGATTAATGTTGCTATAATAGTCTGACATGAAGATGCGTTCGAAATATATTCCATAAAAAACCGTTACAACTTTTTAAGGAAAATACGAAACTACAAAAGTACAGATGGTGTCGAAAATCTCCCCGAAATACTTTTTCTTTGAAGGAATTTATAACTTCCATAGCAGTGATTTGTTCCGTATTTTCAGTTTCACTATCCGCTCGAGTAATTCGTGTTGCCATAATAACATACCATGGAAAGTCATAATAACATGCCATAATAACATACCATGCCATAATAACATACCATATGAAGCGTTGGGTGAAGATGAAAGAGCAGTCAAAAAAAAATTATGGCCATTTTTTTTTCTCATTCTGACCAGAAAATCAGAGTTCTAACTTTTTACGACTGCTCTTTCATCTTCACCTAACGCTTCATTTATAATGGCTGTTTCATAATAATAGAAGCCACCAGTCCATCAGAAGAAAATAACTCGGTTAAGCGGGACGCTACTGTAGTGCAAAACACATTTCAATTTTAAGACTGAAAGCACACGCTTTTATTTTATGTAAAATGACGTCATTTGCATTAATATAGATACTTAAAATTAAATATAGTTTATAATAGCTCCATGTTTTGTCATAAATCTTTCATTTATATTTTTCTCAAAATAGCACGTATTTTAATTAATTTTTTTTTTCAGTTTTTATGAGAAAATGGCAACAAAAAGATATAATTGCTATTTTTCAACAATTTTCCCTTTACTTTCTACAGAAATGGAGTACTTGAGTTGCCAAAATTAAACAAATGTCTCTAAAAACTACAAAAAAATTAATATTTCAAAAACAAATGGAGGTGCAGTTTTCAAACAAATTGCGTTAAAAAGTATTTTTTCCCCCCAACACGACGGTATAAACATTGAAAATGTGCGATGCTTAGAAGTTTTAAAAAATGCTGTAGAGTATTTAATCGCACAATGAAACATCGGCTTTTGTTTTACGGCTCGCTTGTACAAGGTAACGTTATTTATTGGAGACAAAATAAGCTGGGAGAAAGAAATAGCATACCGTACCGGGGGCTAATAACGTTGTTCGGAATCATGGATAACTCGGAAAAGGTTTATTGTATATTTTGTTAGTGGTTATATTATATTTTCGTAGATTATGAAACATTTGTCTTATTCACAGACAGGGGTAGTATTAATTCAAGTAAAATTTCAAGTAGTTTCAGAGGATTCAAATCTTATGAATTGCAACTTTAAATGCAACTACCAAATGATCTATTATACATACAGAGATGCTCTATGATTTCTGTTTTTTTTTTTCTTAATATCAAATACTTTTTTATTTCAGCTGGGTTCTGCCACCCCCCCCCCCCCCTAATACTCTGTTGTGCCAATCATTTTATAATCATAATTCTGTAGAATTTAATATTTTAAGTCTTCCATTTAAAATTCGAATACAGTAGCCTCTTGCTTAACCGGCCTAAGCGGGACTGAGGGTTAGCCGGTTAAGAGAAAAACCGGTTTAATCGGAGAAGTCCAAAAATGTAAATAATTAACTACATATGTAATTAATTAAATGCGTAGGATGCATTTAGTTTTTTAATTTGTGTAGTTTTAAAAAAGTACATATTTTTTATATTTTGTGAAATGAATTCTAGCTGTAATTAACTGAATTGAAATAAAAATTATCACTAATAACATATAATGAACAATATTTGATACAAATTAAATTGTTGAAAATCTTCTTGCATACCTTTATAAGAAGTTGAAATTATTCTACATTATGTAAATTTGAGTTAATTAACCATAAAGATATGAGAACCGAAAATTTCCTTTCGGAATTGTGCCTGATGTTGGGAAAAAATTCGGCCGGTTAAAGCGGAGTTCCGGTTAAGAGGAAGGCTACTGTAATTAAAATATTGATTTTGTGATAATGACATTAATATTTTACCGATTAGTTATTTTTATAAATATTTGTTAATAATTCCAATTCAGTTTATTTGAAAATGATTACTTGAATCATTCTCATAATATTAGCATTGTCATGCAACTGGCCATAACTGTGTAATGATGACTGCTATTAGAACTTAAAAATTGGTTGAAAACCTGTATTATAATGTGCCATTCTCTTAATACTGTTAACTATGACCGGATAGAGCCTTGCGAGCCGAACCTGAAAATTCCACTTGAAGTCAATCCGCAACTCGCTTTTCGGGAGCGTCTATTATGGAGGTCTTATCGTATATAGATTTTTAACCTTAAAAAATGTTTTAGGCATTCTTTTGAAAAATCGGGTCAACCCGAACATGAGCCGCAAGAGTCGAAACTCAAACCGAAACCGACCCAAACCAGAAAAAATGAAAGTTAAGTTGGTCCGAACTCGACACGCAGCAAAAAAGTTTAAGTCAAATCGAACCGAACCCGAACCGCAACGAAAAAATTTAGCGCCAAACCTACCCGATCCGAAACCAGGTCCCGTGCGGGTAAAAGCGGGCAGCCCGACCCAATACATGACTCTAACCAGATACCAGATTTTGACATTTTTGCATTTTTTAAAAACTAATCAAATTCTTGACATGGGCGAAATTTGTGATAACTGATAAATTTGTTTCGAACTTACCCTCCCCCCCCCCCCCCCCATCGCCCATAAAAAGAGACTTCTTGGAAAAAGCTTTTCACGTAGAAATCTATTTTTTTTTTCTTTTTTCTTTCGTAGAGCTTAAAAGCACTGGAATAGGAAAAAAGGAAGAGTGACGCTAAGATATATCGTTAACATTTTTGAATAATGTGCTCTAAATTCGTTAAATTTAAGTGAGTTGTTTTTTAATTATACGATATTCATACGTACTGACTCAGTTCTACGTAAATAAAGGGATTTTACAAAAGAAACAATGTCTTCAAAATTCGCCCTTTGATTATTTAGAAAATCAGCATACCTAAGATCTTAAAACGCCTTCGATTTGTTTATGATTTTCTTTCTGTAAAATGTGCCAATTTCAAAAGTTTGATATGGCATCCTTTCTGTGAACTTTCTCTATGTAATTTTGAACATTTCAAAATTTTTAAAGCCGAACGGTAAACAACTGTATAAAAATATCCACACTATACATCTAGGAATATATGTAAATTAGATACGCATTCCTGTATATAATGAAATGTGAAAATCACTTTTGTTTTGTTTGATTTAGTTATCTACTATACATACACTGGCCTCCAAAAGTTAAGGTACAGGGACTGGATGCTTTCGATTGCACACGTTTTGTCGAATATCTACAAAAATTATTGGCGAATTGTTCTTGAACTTCTGGGATGAAAAGAACATGTTTGATTTTATATTTATCGGTGAAGATTTAATCGGGGGTACAATTAGGGGGCTAATAATAAATTTAATAATAAAATAATATTTGCGATTACCTATGTAACAGGAAAGGCTGGAAATGGTTTGTCAATGTGGTAAATGACTAATTGGGTCCTGTTCAATGTTTGTATGCATTTGTGTAAGCATAGCACTCATATTCGTGAAGATGTTAACGTTTTTGTGAAAAATTCAAAAGGTTTTTTGTTTATAGCATACAGAGTTTTCAACCAAATTTAATGCAACTTTCCAAAAACCTGACAAAGAGTAGTAGAAACATTATACTGCAATTAAAACATGAATATATTGAATATTTGATGAGATATGGGCATTTTTATGAGATAATTTTTAACTGCGCATGCGCGGAAGATTTCAAAGTTTTTATTTCATAATTTGGTAGTAAGCTATTTAGGTCAACTTATATAAAAAGTTCAGTCAAATATCGCGAAAATTCACAAAGATAGGGTCGATATAGTGAGTTGCTTCCTAAAAATAGCTTTATTATAAGGGATTTTCCACAACTTTTCAATCAGCTCGCTATATCTTTCTAAGTTTTCACAATATTTGATTGAACTTTTTTTGAAGTTGTCCCAAAATACTGACTACCAAATCATGAAATATAAATTTTGAAATCTTCCGCACATGCGCAGTTAAAAATTATCTCATAAAATGCCCATATCTCATCAAATATTCAATATATTCAGGTTTTAATTGCAGTATAATGTTTCTACTACTCTTTGTCAGGTCTTTGGAAAGTTGTGTTAAATTTGGTTGAAAACTCTGTATGCTATAAACAAAAACCTTTTGAATTTTTCCCAAAAACGTTAACATCTTCACGAATATGAGTGCTATGCTTACACAAATGCATACAAACGTTGAACAGGACCCAAATAGTCCTTTACCACAGTGACAAACCGTTTGGAACCTTTCCTGTTACATAGGGGATCGCAAATATTATTTTATTATTAAATTTATTATTAGCCCCCTAATTGTACCCTCGATTAAATCTTCACCGGGAAATATAAAATCAAACATGTTCTTTTCATCCCAGAAGTTCAAGAACAATTCACCAATAATTTTTGTAGATATTCGACAAAACGTGTGCAACCGAAAGCATCCAGTCCCTGTACCTTAACTTTTGGAGGCCAGTGTAAAATACAAATTAGAATTTCGTTCCGGTTTATAACTTGAATTCTGCTGAATGGATTTTTATGAAACTACCACTGTTAGTTAGGTAATGTTTCAGCGAAGCTTTTAGTCGATTGCAAATTGTTCTACGTTGCTTAGCTATAGAATTATGGGGGAAATTTTAATAATCAGGTGAACCCGATTATGATATATTAACCTTTTTAAAAGTTCTACTTGGTCAATTTTAACCTTTAACTGATGTTACCGGTTCCACTGACCGCTGCGTTTTTGAATTTTTATAGTTTAACTTGTAACTTTCAGTTTAACTACAAACGCTACCGAAATTTTGTTTTGTTTGGAACTTTAGTACTATCACCAGAGACTTTTAAATAGGCGCATTTTAATTATAACAGTCCTGTACAAAAAGTTTAGTATAAAAACACCATTCTATGAGTTAATAGCGCCTTTTATTCATCTTTCGATGGAGCGGTCTCAGAGACCGCTTCACAGTAGTTATGTGACAATTTCTGTCACATCAGTTAAAGGTTAATGAAACTTGCATTGCTAGAGAATTTTTCAGGGATGTTCTTCGTATATTGCATATCGTTCTATGTGTCTTAGTTATAGAATTATGGGAGAAAGTCCTATAATCAAGTGAATCTGATTAGGATAAATTAGCTCTTTCAAAAGTTCTACTCCACGGATTTTAATGATTTTTTGATGAACTCCAGTCTTGCATTGCTAGTTAGATATTTTTTTAGAAATGGTTTTAGTATATTGCATATCGTTCTTTAGCAAATCTTACTGTAAATGATCATGCAAAAGAGTTCGTTCTTAACAGTCCAAATTTTGTCTGAGACATTAAATAGTATAATATCGCAAAGGGCGTTCGTATCGTTTTAAGCAATGCGGAGGGCATTTCAGGTAAAGGCCTATATTGCAGTAAAACACACGATCAGATTCACTTATGTATTCCGTTTGATTCAAGGTTCGCTTGGAGAAACCGACCAGAGTAGCGGACGAAGCCTACTTGTTCTAAATATAATTTAAAATTATAATAATCTTATAAATAAAATTTTTGCTTAACCTGATTTAAATTTATTAATAGAATATTATTATTATACATGACTTTTCATAATGTATTATGTGCGCTGAATTACTTTTCATTCATACACTTTTCATGTTACAGATTTCGTAATGACCCCGTTGTATTATTACAATTATTATTATTTAATGCTGAAAATAGATTCTAGTGAGAAACGGCCAATCTTTTTCTTGACCCTGTTTTAGAATTTACGATTTAAAATCGTATAAGTAGAAGAGAAGCTTTTCTGACTTGACTAACCATTACAAACTTTTGTCTTATTAGACATATAGCATAGTGCAAAGTGGCTAGGAGGAGTGAATTAAGATTTTGAATTAACAAATCAGCCTCCTGCAACATTTAACTGAATAATGCAAACGGTAGAACCACATTTTTGTTGGGGCAAAAATGATAATGATGAAAATTACATGAAAAAGTAAATTGCGCGGAAAATGTGACATTTTTCGTAAAATAAATTTTGGGATCGTAAGAACAAGGTTCTGTCATATTCATAAAGTAGAGGTGTTTCAAAAATGACTTAAAATAAAGAAAAAATAAGAGGCACATTTTTGTACTTGTTTTGAAATACTTCTAAAAGATACATCCTAGCAGCATAACGGGTTACTTCAGCGAATAAAGAAAAAAATACAATCAGACAGTGCTTTTTGTGTGAGTCTAAAAATAATTGCACTTACCGCAAGAAGGTGTCCAACAACATATGAAAAACCAATTGACAGCGACTTAAATCCCATCTCAGTTCTCTGCGGGTCCATGTTAGATAGCACTGTTATGACAACAACCACGGAAGCCAAGAATTCCATCCCAAACGCTTCTGAAGCAGCGACTCCGACGGCTGGTTCAGTAGCCCCAAGGCCGGCACTTGTCCTTTGGCCATGAGGAGTAAGTCCATAAAGGATTCCTGCACCAGCCAAACCACCCAGGCACTGTGCCATGACATAAGCTGCTCCCCTAGTCACAGTTATATGCCTGGTAACTAACAGTGCAACAGTCACTGCCGGATTCATGTGTCCACCACTAATCTGTCCCATACACTGAACCAGTGTGGTCACCGCGAGACCAAATGCAAGAGCTACTCGCAGTTCTACTGCTGAAGCAGTTATTTGGTCAGTTGGAGGTGCTTTCCATCGTAAACAAGAACCACATCCCAGGACGGTCAGCAATAACGTAGCAAGGAATTCTGTACGAACAGCCTTCCAGAAATGGAGATCTGTCAACTCCTCTCTAACGGTAAAATCCTGTGGTAAAGATTCCATATAACGACGCATCGCTTCAACGGGAGAATATCCGTTGGCCGGCGAAGTCAGTTTGGCGGTCGGCCCACCGCCGGAATCCGGTATTGTGTAACTCGGATTTGCCATTATGTAATTCTAAATGGCATTATAAAAGGAAAAGATTATCAGATTATTACTAAAATTTCGGGAAATATCAGAAAAAAATTGGCACTCCCTGGAAGAAGCAAACGGCTCCGAGTTTCACGGCGGAAATGGGAATTCACTGCCACAAAAAACGTCTCCGTTCTCCGGTTATGTTCGAATGATACGCGATCCGGGGGAGATTTGATTCGGAAGGAGAACACCCGGACTTCCCGGATGAAAATCCCTACATTTTTCCCCATCAAACAGAGACAGGATTCTCTGAATTCAGCCTTAGGTAATGCGCCAGTTCGTATTTTTCTTCCGAACTTGTTGAATGATTTAGCATCTTTCCTAAGTAAATTTTACATGTTCAATTGCGATGCAGTAAATATAAATTTTTAATCTTCGATAAAAATTTATAAATATAAAGGAGCTACGTGAATTCTATTTTCTATATTTTTTCAACCAATGTTTAAGTTTGAAAGTGAACTTCTATTTTTTTTTTGTAAAACAAATTTTCCTTCAGGTAATTTAATTTACTTTTGTTGTGCGTTTTATTTTCTGCATCGATAAATTTCAAAATATTGAATTATAAGGTTCAGTGAAGATTTCCTATTAAAAGTTTCAGTTTTTTATAATTTTTTATGCAGAAGCAATGCACTGTTTTGAGTGATAAAAAAGAAACGCGACTAGAAAATAACTATACTTTTTCCTTATGTGTAAAGATGTTGCCATTTATACACAAAATCTTTATGTCTAGAAATATTAAATTAAATTTTTACCATGCATACATAAAATTATAAACTAAAACATTTAACGATATTTGTAATGTTTTAAATCAAGTTTTTTAGAACGCGTGCGCCACGAAATTTAAATATGTTGTTAAGATCACTTTCAGTATGTGAGTACTGTTTTTATAGTTTTTTTAAGGAGTTGTACAAAACTATTCGGATACTATATTACGTCCATTTATGGTTATTAATGCGACATTTTTTTTAAATTAATGTTTTATATAATTATTGAAAGGAGTTTTTTTTTTTTTTTTTTTTTTTTTTTTTAATCACAAAAGACAACGATATTTAATTATATTGTTACGGTCTCCCACAAAACTTTTCTTACATAAAATGAAGTATACAGGGTGTATCTAAACTCTTGGGCCAAACTTTAAGGGGTGATAGTACACATCAAGACAAACAATATTAAATAGGAAACTAAGGGTCCCCCGAAGGAGATAGGCGCCATTAAAGTTTAGGGTCCAAAATTTCAAATGATTATAAAAAACGGAAAAATTGGTCGATTCGTTTGCGGTTTTCAGTAAAACTATTCTTTATGTCAGTATTTTCTTAAAAATAAATTTTAAAGATAAAGTTAAAAAATGTCGAAAGAGGGCGCTTTGGAATTTGGAGTAACGAACAACTATTTTTTAGCATTATTTTTTGTATCTCATTAAGTGCTTTCAAAAGCTTAGATTTAAACTTAAATTTTGAGCTCAAAATCTGAATCTTTTGGAGTGGTTAAGTAGCGCAAACTAAACTTTGTTCAGGAGGGGGTTTCAAATTTGAACTCTTGAACACAGTTCAACTTCTTCAACTTTTCTTCTTCTTTTTGTTTTCGTTTTTAATTTTTTTTCTGTACGAATTGGTCCTATCAAAACTTGTCAATATAAAAGTTGTAGATAATATTAAGGAGATTTATAATAAAATTAATTGGATTTGATATCTTGAGAATTGACGAAATTATGAATTATTTTCCCCCCAAAACCCTATTTTTTCACCCCCTGAGCCCCCTTTTAATTTTATCTAAAATCTGTGATACATAAATTTTTGGCCCTATTTTCAGAAGTAATAAAAACTTTAAACAGATTTGATATGTACAAAAATTAATAAGTTATGGGTTATTTTCGGTTTTCACAAAACTCCTCCCTATTTCCATCCCCTTGGTTCGATTTTGCCCATTAACGAACTTGACCGAGATTTTATGCCTCTTGATTTTATGTATGAGTTTTGAAGAGATTTGTGCAGAATTACGGAAGTTATCCTGTCCATTAAAAAGTGATATACATATATATATGTATATATATATATAAGCTCAAAAAGATCAAAAGTAAAACTAAAAGTAAAATATAAAAATAAAAATAAAAATAAAAATAAAATCCATGCGATAAGCGCTACAGCTGCATATAACCACACAGATTATATATAGCACATTATGTTTTAAATGCGTTTGTCAGATCTAGAATCCTGCACCATAAATAAACTAAGTATAACCATAAAACATCCAAGAAATTTAAATAGATATAACCTGAACAAGAAAAAACAACAAAAGGCTGTGGCCTCTTCAGCGGTGGGCATTTTTGAAAGCACAGCAATGTTTCAGATTAATTACAATTTACAACAAACTATTATTCAGTAGTGGCAGTGGGTTTCGGCCAGAGTGTCGCAAAGCATAAATCAAATGCATAAAAACAATTGAAAGCATATAGCGAACACCCCCCCACCGGACCCGACGCCACAATAAACAGTGCATCTCGAAGATACAACTGATTCAGAACGTATGTGTAATGTATACTGAAACAAAATCATTTTACCCAAATCCGAGCAACACAGCCACAAAAAACAATAACTAAATTCCAGTGATCCATAATCTGTCCATAAACGTTCCATGTCTGTTGCCACACAATTGCAGACATCCTTGTAAAACCGTCCAAAAAAGGCTTTAAGTTATACAAATCATTAACTGTCAATCGCATAGCAACTCCTCAAAAATGAAGACTGTCTGTAAAACTAGTATATTTATTAATGAAATTCAAAGGTATATTGTTTTTATAATACAAAATGCTGGTTAAATTAAAAAGTTCTTTAAAAAATAAATTTTTATTCGAACAGAGTTTATAGTAGCGAAAAATCTGACCTATTATGATATTGACGTAAACGCGTTTATGGATATTTGAACTCCAATTAACTAAATGGTTAACTTCAAAATTAAAGTTATCCCGTTTATTATAAATTGATATGTGTATACCGTTTGAAATGTTTATTTTCAAATCAAGATAATCAGCAGCACTATTATTTTCATTTGTTTTTTTTTCAAAACCAGCATATCAGGATAAATGTTACATGATATCCCCAAAAAATCGCGATCACAGTTCAAAATTATCAAATCATCGATATATCTGAAAGCCAGAAAATTAACATCGTTATTGACACTACAAAATTGAAATTCATAATAAAATAAAAATAAGTTAGCTGCCGTTGAAGAATAACTTGTTCCCATTCCTATTCCATTATTCTGTAAATATATATTTGAACCTGTATAAACATAGTTGTTATATAAACAAAAATTACATAATAATTTAAATAAATAAAAAACCTAATTCGGTGTCAGCTATAATTAAATCGACAACTTTTAAAAGGACATCATTTAACTCTGCAATAGGAATATTTGTGAAAAGATTCTCAAAATCATATGTCTGGACACTTTGTATATCATCTTTAATTAGTTCATTCCTGATCTCATAACTGTTCAAAATAATCCAATACATATTACTATCTTTATACTTAAATTTTAGTATATTTAAAATCTTTTTTAACATTTCCTCAAATTTGCGATTAAATCCGTTTCCAATGCTGTTTACATTACTACAAATAAATCTGTACTTAATTGGTATCTTATGAAATTTAGGTGTTACGAAAAGAAAAGGAAATGACAATTTTTTTACTTTAGGCAGAGGAATATTAACCTTTTTTGAAAAGGCCAGATGTTTCTTAATCAGTGTCTGAATAGTAGATTTATACAAACTGTAGGTGACATTATTGTTAAGCTCAGTAAATATCATATTAGCATAATAGCTTTTTCAAATAACTGCAAAATTGTTGGATGCTTTATCGACTGAACAAAAAACAAAGGTATTTTTCAATTTCGATATTTCCTTCTCTAAATTTGCATTTATTCTATGGTAAGTGTAATTAGAAGAATCATTCATATATTTTATTTGAAATGATTTAAAGCAACGATTTTTAGCAACACAGACACAAAAAACAATAACTAAATTCCAGTGATCCATAATCTGTCTATATACGTTCCATGTCTGTTGCCACACAATTGCAGACATCCTTGTAAAACCGTCCAAAAAAGGCTTTTTGGACGGTTTTTCATATAGTTACAGGTGACCTTGATTTTATATCCAACGATGAATTGAAACAATTAATGAAATACGGTACTAAATTTAGATTAAACAAGAAGATTAATTTAAAAAAATCTTTCAATCTATTCAAATCTGAATTACATATGTTTATACTCAATTTAAGTTACAAATTCAATAAACCTATCCCCCTTTTCAATGAATGGAAATTTAAAATATTGGATGATTTTAAATCATTTCAAATAAAATATATGAATGATTCTTCTAATTACACTTACCATAGAATAAATGCAAATTTAGAGAAGGAAATATTGAAATTGAAAAATACCTTTGTTTTTTGTTCAGTCGATAAAGCATCCAACAATTTTGCAGTTATTTGAAAAAGCTATTATGCTAATATGATATTTACTGAGCTTAACAATAATGTCACCTACAGTTTGTATAAATCTACTATTCAGACACTGATTAAGAAACATCTGGCCTTTTCAAAAAAGGTTAATATTCCTCTGCCTAAAGTAAAAAAATTGTCATTTCCTTTTCTTTTCGTAACACCTAAATTTCATAAGATACCAATTAAGTACAGATTTATTTGTAGTAATGTAAACAGCATTGGAAACGGATTTAATCGCAAATTTGAGAAAATGTTAAAAAAGATTTTAAATATACTAAAATTTAAGTATAAAGATAGTAATATGTATTGGATTATTTTGAACAGTTATGAGATCAGGAATGAACTAATTAAAGATGATATACAAAGTGTCCAGACATATGATTTTGAGAATCTTTTCACAAATATTCCTATTGCAGGGTTAAATGATGTCCTTTTAAAAGTTGTCGATTTAATTATAGCTGACACCGATTTAGATTTTAATTTATTTAAATTATTATGTAATTTTTGTTTATATAACAACTATGTTTATACAGGTTCAAATATATATTTACAGAATAATGGAATAGGAATGGGAACAAGTTATTCTTCAACGGCAGCTAACTTATTTTTATTTTATTATGAATTTCAATTTTGTAGTGTCAATAACGATGTTAATTTTCTGGCTTTCAGATATATCGATGATTTGATAATTTTGAACTGTGATCGCGATTTTTTGGGGATATCATGTAACATTTATCCTGATATGCTGGTTTTGAAAAAAACAAATGAAAATAATAGTGCTGCTGATTATCTTGATTTGAAAATAAACATTTCAAACGGTATACACATATCAATTTATAATAAACGGGATAACTTTAATTTTGAAGTTAACCATTTAGTTAATTGGAGTTCAAATATCCATAAACGCGTTTACGTCAATATCATAATAGGTCAGATTTTTCGCTACTATAAACTCTGTTCGAATAAAAATTTATTTTTTAAAGAACTTTTTAATTTAACCAGCATTTTGTATTATAAAAACAATATACCTTTGAATTTCATTAATAAATATACTAGTTTTACAGACAGTCTTCATTTTTGAGGAGTTGCTATGCGATTGACAGTTAATGATTTGTATAACTTAAAGCCTTTTTTGGACGGTTTTACAAGGATGTCTGCAATTGTGTGGCAACAGACATGGAACGTTTATGGACAAATTATGGATCACTGGAATTTAGTTATTGTTTTTTGTGGCTGTGTTGCTCGGATTTGGGTAAAATGATTATGTTTCAGTATACATTACACATACGTTCTGAATCAGTTGTATCTTCGAGATGCACAGTTTATTGTGGCGTCGGGTCCGGTGGGGGAGTGTTCGCTATATGCTTTCAATTGTTTTTATGCATTTGATTTATGCTTTGCGACACTCTGGCCGAAACCCACTGCCACTACTGAATAATAGTTTGTTGTAAATTGTAATTAATCTGAAACATTGCTGTGCTTTCAAAAATGCCCACCGCTGAAGAGGCCACAGCCTTTTGTTGTTTTTTCTTGTTCAGGTTATATCTATTTAAATTTCTTGGATCTTTTATGGTTATACTTAGTTTATTTATGGTGCAGGATTCTAGATCTGACAAACGCATTTAAAACATAATGTGCTATATATATATATATATATATATATATATATATATATAATAGCGCAAAGCATTTGACTGTCATCAATAGTTCCGAAATGACCGCTTCACTTCTTACACGACAAACGGCCATTTCGGTACTTTTATGTTAAAAGGACGCAGGTGATAAATCGCCAAACATTTTTCCATCGCCATCCTTTCATTTAAGATATAAACTTATCACTCATTTCATTTAAAATACATAACTTTAATTTAAAACACATATATCAAAGTAAATTAAACTACATTTCTTTCATCTCTAATAATAAAAGTTTAACTCATGTGACTGTTATGGTACAGATGTCATATCGCGATTTTTTTCCGACGCCAATTTAGTAAAAACATCAACGGCATAAACAACAACATCCGGGTTACCATATAAAACAAAATAACGACACTTTGGCGCCAGCTAAGAACCCGTTGCATATATGACATTGGAGTTAGAAAAAAATCGCTCCAATATCTGTATATGACATCTGTGCCACTGTTATCTCCAAATATGGGCTGACACGTTCGCTTTCCATATGGTAAGCAGCCATTTTTAATCAAAATTATTTTTTCCAATAAAACTGCACAAAAGTTAAATTTTTCGAAAGATCGTTTAAATTACTACTACATAGTACTACTTGGTTATCCCGTTGACCAAAAATCTATCGCCAAACTATAAGATTAAATGCCATAATGGTTGATCGTAAATGTCACATTCATTTGACTTTAAGCCAGTTACACGTATTTACGTCATCAATTGATTTTTATTTCGACGTTTTAGTTGTATTTTTATTAATGCTATACTAATTTATTTGTTCTTTCGTTATTTAAAAATAAAAATTATGCCAATTTTGTATAATTTAGCGAGTGGTTTGTCGATTTATATAATTTAGCGAAATTGGTCGATGGGATAACTAAGTAGTACCAAAAAGAATTGAGGTTCAAGCGATAAATTATGTTCAAATATGGATATATTCTGAGACAACATCAATTGAAATTAGGCTGACAACTCAATATCTCATTCCACCAAAGTAAACAAACAATAGCGATTCGTTCATTTTGGCGATTTAAAATATTAAGGCATGAAGGTAATCATTCGTAAAGCGAGTTCTCGAGAGAGGAATTTTAAATAATTAACCAGATTGTGATTTTTATAGCTGGCAAATCAGGAGGCAGAATGTACCTTTGTTCGTGACGTCATTCGCCTATGAACCAACGAAATAAATTTTAGATGTAAAATTGAGCTCGCTATTATTTGAACGTGAATCATTTATTGTTATTGTTATTATTTAATCGTATTAAAACAATTTATTTGCTATATTTCGAAAACATCCTATTTATTTGCTCTATAACTTACATTTCCCGTTGATTCTGAGGTGGATATTACAATTTAGTGCTTATTTGATGATGAAAGACTGCATCAAAATTGTAACATGAATTATACATAAATATTTTCTTTGAGATGCAGGCCACGACCATTTCTCAGTAATTTTTTGCAATTTAAATGATAAGTTCACAGCCGTTTTGTTGACACTGACGCTGGATCCCTTTGGTGTCGTTTTAGCGGAAATGCGCCAATAGGCAGAGGACTCAAATACGGAAGGTTACTTAATATGTTAAAATCTCCGCATTAGTGAACGTATTACAATTGATATGTAGACGGACATGAAATAAAATGCCTAAATGAGTTAAGTGGTTTTTGACAAGAAAGATGAAATCATAACATCAAAAAATTACGAAATGCTGCCATGATCTTAAAGAATTTTTCATTTCTTGGTCAGAATCTTCCGTTTTGGCAAAAGATTAGGTAAAT
This sequence comes from Maratus speciosus, assembly GCA_963932465.1. NCBI lineage: Eukaryota > Metazoa > Arthropoda > Arachnida > Araneae > Salticidae > Maratus > Maratus speciosus. The sequence continues at coordinate 322,687,497 of OZ010800.1, read as the reverse complement.
AAATTAAATTATAAATAAAAGTAACATATTGCAATTCTTATCAAATTCTTAAGTGCGACCAAACTGGTCGCCAGAGACGGCTAGTATATATATATATATATATATATATTATATATATATATATATATATATATATATATATATAGAGAGAGAGAGAGAGATAAAATTTCTTACTGAGGGTAGTTTAGGGTTCTAGGGGTCATGATCGGTGTAGATCTGCAATTTTTTTTTCAGAAATTCCAACATTGGGGAGAATGTAATAGGTAGTATTTCATATGAAATCTACCTAATAAAGTGTTTTACTGAGGGTGGTTTAGGGTTCTAGGGGTCATCTACAAAAATTTTTCAGAAATTCCAACTTAGGAGCGACCGCAATAGATAGTATTTCATACGAAATCTACCTAAAAAGCCACGAGTGAAGTCGATTTTCTGGGAAAATGTTCGATTGCATGCCTGACGAACGAAATACCATGTTAACCTATGAGAAAACTTAAAAGAGTCATTTCTTATTACCTAACATAATCGTCGAAATAAGATTTTTGCCATTAGAAAGAAGAATTCAGATTTCAAAGATGTACGTTTTAAAAATTGTCTGCATAAACTTGAAGTATTTTTAAGATGATGATAAAATCTCAAGTAGGATTTTCAGAATTTTTTTCAGAAAATCAACTTTTGTTTTCGTTTCATTCATTCATCGTACTCTATAGAATGTCTTAATCTTTAATTATTTTTTCGGATGGAAATTTATTCCACACAGACATAAGCTAGTTTGAAAGTTTAGAAGCATTTAGCCTTGGATTTTTAAGAATAATTTCTGATAATAATGTACTTTAATTCTAGTGTCAATTTTATTGACCCTTCTAATATTTTGAACTCTACAATGCATTGAATGGCGTATAATTATGTACAAAACTGTCAAATATTTTTAAATCAATATTTTAGCAACTTTTCTGATAGATTGTCATCTACCTATAAATGCAAATTAGGTATTATTATTTTTTAAATATCTAATAAAATATGTATTCTAAAAGCATCCACAACAATAGAATATTCAATATTCCATCAAAAAATACTCCAATAACACAAAAAGACGATTATCAAACGCTTTGCCTTTTTTGTTATAATGTAAAAACGATTTTCCTTTAAAACTCAAAAGTGCCCACTGATGTTTGTGGCATAATTTTCTACCTATTTCAAATAAGTTAGTAGTTTTGACCACCAGGTGTTATTTTAATTACAGGAAAAACACTTAAACTGTAAGGTTGAAGAAGCGAAAGATTTATTATAACAGAAGAAATAATTACAACCATTAACAAAAGTTTAAGACCAATCGATGTTTATAACAACATTTAAGACCACTTGCTATTGACAATGACAATCCAAATTTCTGCTTAAACGTCTGGATACGGTCATTAGGCTAATATCAGACGGACGTCTTTTTGCACACATTTTTACTTACGTATTATCCCTTCACAATGCTAGCGGCATTGTGTAGGGATAATACGTAAGTAAAAAAGACGTCAGTCTGACATTAGCCTAAGTCTTACATCTCTTCCTGCGCAAGCAAAGCTGCCTTTATTTTCTTAGAGGAACTCCTAGGCTCAATTTAATCTCCGTCTGTTACGGTCTTCTCGAAAGGTTATTTCTTGGTCCATCCGATCGCCCCCTTGCTGTAAATATCCTATCAAAAGCTAAATGTAAGCAAGGCTGTCTTTGTATATATTGCCATATAGACTGGGGGGCGGTTGCACAGACCACCACCTCATCGAGTTGACGACTGAAATTCCAGGATTTGACAGAAATCGATTAGCATATTAAAATGCAATTTATCTGCCAAGTCATATCTTTGTGGAAAACATTTGCGATCCGATTTTAATGGCTGATCGGTAGGTTTATATTGTGTTTTTCTGCACGCAAAGGTATGAAAACACCGAGGACTGGGAGCAAGAAAACACAATGGTAAACCTACTAGTCAACCACTAAAGTCGGGTTTGCAAGTGTTTTCCACCAATATAAGACTTGGCATACCAGTTGCATTTTATTATGCGAATCGAGTTTTAACTAATCCCGGAATTTCAGTCGTCAACTCAAAGAGGTGATGGCTTGTGCAACCGCCTCCTGGTTTAAGAGTGAAGCCAGAAATAGATGGAATATTTATTGCAAGGGAACAATCATGTAGACAAAGAGCAGCAACGTCCCGAGACGACTATAGCATCCGGAAAACAGATGTGCGCTCTCCCTGGAGTTCCTGTAAGAAAATACAGGCATCTTTGTCTGCGGCAGGAAGCATGTAGTCTTAAATGTTGTCGTAAACGTCGAGTGGTCTTAAACTTTTGTTAAAGACTGAAAAATCTTTTTAATACATTTTTATTATACGAGAATTTGGATTTTCTTCTCGTTTTTGTGAGCTACTGTATATACATAGATACAATAAAACACTCCTGGTGTAGTAATATATAACGCTTGGATTTCGACCCCTGTACTGTACCCGGTAATTAAATAAATATTGACAATTAAGCAGTTATTTGTTCATTCTTTTCTTTTCCTCGAATTATGGTGAAGTTTGGATTACAAAATCTAGAAAATCTTATTCATCCACTTACCTAATAAAATATGAGAGTAGAATAATAAAATAATAATAAAAACTTGGTTAAAGTAACTTCCGTTTTTTGAAACCAAAGATGAATGGCTTTTTGAAATTTTGAAGACCTGCAAAACCTTGCATTTTCTTTATGTAAATAACACGTGAAAAATTTATTTATTTTTATTTTTATTTCAGACTGAAGGCATTTTTCAGATGATCTCCATCCTTATTGGTCTTCTGAAAAGTGTGTGTATGTTAGAGTGAGAGAAAGCCAGCAAAGACTAGATGCATTGGTGGAATTGATGTATTTATTCGATATATAATTATTTTAAATTGCTGTTAATAATTAAAACTTTTGTACTTCCGGTTGGCAAGATAGCGAAAATATTACCATGCTATCCGTATACTGTAATATATCAGAACTAAATAAGTGTTATTGTTTAAAACATATTTTCCGGATTATATGCGGAAGTTAATATAAAAATTTCCTGTTCGTAGCTGATACAACAATCGATATAGCTAATAGTTTGTAATAGTTAAGTAAAAAACATGTTTTTTTTTCATAATTATGCTAACAAAAATAAGTCTTAAAGGGCTTCCAAATAGAGATGACTATTTGGTACCTCTGTGACTTCAGTTTTTAAATTCAAAGGAAATTCAAGATCTTTCATATTATTTAATACGTTTTGATAGAAACTTTCGCATGAATATAACAACAATAGCAACAACAACAACAAAAAAATCACTTGATGACGAAACCAAACATGGCCGACAACTGAAGCGTCAGGAATCAAATATATATCTACCCTATATATGTAAAATCATAATAAAACAAATTTATGAAACGACTGATTATATTTCACAGCCACTTCTCCTAAAATATGGAATGTTTGCTGGTGAAATTAACACCAATTATCCATATTGACCCACAGGTGTCAATAGTGGTATTAGAATTTAAAAATTTGAATTAGTTCGTGAGATATTAATTTTTTTCTAATTTTAATAACATTTCTGTAAGGGCAACTAAATTATTGCATTTTTGTGGAAAAAAGAGAGAAAATGAAAACCGTAGGGATTATTAGATTTCTTCTTTTCGTCATTTTCAAATTGAAATTGAAATTATCTTTTATTTCAAACCATAGTGAAGACAATATTGTGATTAAATTATGTTTTTCAGGAAAATTTGAAAAAAAATGGTTTTTTTTTCACATTTCGAACGTCAGGAATCAGTTTATTTTAGAAACCAAAAATCGTCTGTCATCTTCAGCTTTGACATAAATTCCATAGACGTAAAGAAAAAAGAAAATTCCATTTTTGTGTGTGTGTGGGGGGGGGGGGGGGAGAGGGCAGTAGTGAGAAAATGGAAAACAAAAGGGATTATTAGATTTATTTTTTGCTGTCGTTTTCAAATTAAAATTGAAAAGCGATTTATTAAAAACAGAAAGAAGTTTTTAAAATAATATTAAATGATCACGTGTTAAAAGCAGGAAACGGTGGATGTTACGTCAAAATAGTTACTCGTAAATATTAAAAAATTGCGAAAACTTGATTTCAAATTGTATTAAATATTATGCCATATTTACAGTGACCAAAATAATTAAATTATTACGCATGAAAAACTTTTAATCGTGAATATTAGGTTGTATTTAAAAAGCTCAAAAAGTAATATTCCCCAAAACCTTTTTATTAAACAATATATATACCCGTGAATCTTAAAAGAGAAAGAAACCCTTTAAAATAAATAAATTATTACATGGGAAATGCATTTAATAGTGAAAATTACGTCATATATTAAAACGATACATTTAAAAGAATTTTCATTTCGCAGAATTTTGATATGACGTCACATGGTATAAAAGTAGTGAAGCTAGCAAATTTGTTTATATATTACATCACTTGAGACAGCATAAATACAGGTAAATGTATACTCAAAATATTTTCGATTTATTTTGAACGAATTACTATTAAATTAATACACATTAGAAAATTCCGATATTCTTATTAATTAGCACAAATATCTAAAACTCGATCAAAACATAAAATATAAGCGTAAAATTTCAAAACACAATGCTTTTCAATACCGTGGTTCTGAAAGCCTTAAGCAGACAGAGTTTTTTAACCTCGAATCTATAGGAAGAATATTGTCCATAGCAGCGTTATGAAAGTCAGAAAGATAGTGACATTTTTAACCTAAGCATTTTATGCAACCTGATTTTCAAATGTGCAATTCACCTTACTTACCGATCCCGAAAACTGCCGTCAGTTGTTATAATAACCATGGATGAGGCCATGGTAATCGAAAAATGTCTCTTTCAAACGAAAAAGCATGGCAACCCGATTACAGAAAACAGCCTCTGTTACAGTGATAATATCATTCAATCTTCCGTAACCTGGTAATATTTTTTAAACAGTGCATATTACTATGTTTTTAGAGGCTGCGAAGCGTGAACGGGAGTTGGAGGGCGTAGCTCGCAGGTGCCTGAACCCCCTGGATCATACACACACACACACACACACACACACACACATATATATATATATATATATATATATGTATTTTTTTTTTTAAATACCGAATTACAATTTTCTGCAGAATTAAGTAATAACCAGTAGACGTGTGTGGGGTTTTCGCACTACAACCTTTGAATTTATTTTCTGATAAATTTTTCATTAATTTATAATTAACTCTAAGTTTTTAATCACATGACTGTACTATGTCAAAAGCCTGATCAAAAACAATTCGTATAATACCCCATTTATCGTTGTGCGTTTTGTATGGGCATAGAAAAAGAGCATAGACGTTGACATCAGAAATAATATGTATCATGATCCTTAACCTAAAAGTATAACGGAAATTCAGTATGCAATGCCAGATGTGGACAAAAAATACTATACAATGATACCTCATTATCACTGTACGTTACATATTAGTTGAGCAAAAGGGATGTTGACAAAAAAAAAAAAAAAAAAAAAAGCAATTTAACAAATTACAACGACCATTTGGAAAATGATTTTTTCAAAGACTAAAATTTAAGACATAAAAAATCGCACGGAGTTGATCATACATTACGTACGCCATGGATTAAACACTAATAGTGTTATTACACGTAAAATTCCAAGCGACAAAAATCGCCTGCGACTCGTATTTGGTGTGAAATATTTATATGTATTCATTCCTGTCCTATTTATCTTTTTTTTTTTTTTTTTTTTTTTAATTGGCTTATTCAATTTTTCTTTTGCACGTGAAAATCTTACAAATTAAAATTAACTCTTTGGCAGAAATTGTTATTCATTTTCTTTCATTTTCATTAGTTATTATCCACCTGAAACTTACATATTATCCAAGCATTTCATTGGCTGTTCGGCAAAAGGCTTTTCCATCGTCAGATTTCCAAGAAATCTGACAACCCATTTTAAATGAAATTTCATTCTTAAACTTCTAAACATCCCACAATATTACTTTTTACACCGTCGTATAGAGAAAAAATGTACTTTTAAATGCAATTTGTTTGAAAGCTGTATCTCAATTTGTTTCTGAGTTATTAATTTTTTTTTGTAGTTTTTATTACATTTTTGTATAAGTGGCAACAGAAGGTATCTATCTCTGTTGAAAGTAAAGGGAGATACAGATTACTGTATAGACCCATTAGAAAACGAATAAAATGCGGATTAAATCAATAAAAACCTTCAGATATTGCTTTTGATTTCCTACCCTGACGAGAACAATAACTATTTTTCCAAACGGTTAAAAAACCTTCAGATATTGCTTTTGACTTTCTACCCTGATGAGAACAATAACCATTTTTCCAAATGGTTAATAATATATATGGTTTTAAAGAATCCATCTCAGTGAAAATAATTTGCTAACATAAATATACTATTTTTTATAAGATATGCTTTTCCAAACAATTAGTTTGTGTAGTTTATGTACGGTTCCAAAGAACATTTCTGTCTATTTTTTTCTTTTCAAAGTAAAGGAAAATACTTTCTTTATGCCTACATCCATCGTAACACACACGCTACCGACTTTACCAAAAGAAACTCTATCGTAACTAATGTCGAATGAAGCAAAATGTCGGATAATCAAGATTTTATTTTGTTATTATGCATTCTCTATGTTGAAACACGTACATTTAAAAGACATTAGACATTTATAGTGCCAGTACAACAGCAATTACCCGAACTAATGCGGAATCGATATTATTCAAAAAACAGATATTCGTGATAATATATTAATACTTAAAATACAGAATTACATTGAGACATGTTACATTTCCTGTTACGATATGTATAGCTCAATAGCACGGTTTATTTGCTAGCTATATTGTAAAGAAGGACATATGTTCCTTAATTTAGGAAAATAATCATCTTTAATAAAAAACGACGCTGACGACTGTCTTTTTTGCTAATTTTTGCCACAGATTAATCTCCGAAAATGAAACATTTGAAGTAACTGAAAAAAATTAATAGATCGAAAAGCATTTGTCAGAAAATTGTTAGACAAACTGCGTTCAAAAGGTAAAAAAAAAAATATATATTTTCCTTCATATTAATTTCAAATCTAATGAATATGCTGTTTTTCAAATATTGAATTTTAAGAATTACCAAATTTCACAATGCAGTACCATAGTGAAACCTTCACGCGTAAAAAGATAATTGTGCGTGTATGTACTTTGATTATGGCTGTAACTAGTTCAAATAAATGGAAAATATATACGAAGATAGTCAAATAATACGAAGAGAGTTAAAACAACAACAAACAGTTCTTTTATATACACATATATACAGGAAATTGCACGGACTGACACCATAGTCAGTTACGGAATATTGCGGTGTTGTTTTCGTGGACCATACCACTTGAATCAAAACATAATCTGTATAATTATGCTACAACTATACTATAATAGTCGTTATTATAAACAAATAAGACCCCATGGTCATTTTTTGCTAACGAAATAGCTCAGTAATGCGGTTTTTCTACATAAAAACATTCGACGCGCGAACATCAACAAAAAAACGATAAGACTGCCGTTGCCAAACGGAAAACACAAAAGTCTGGTGGAACGCACAAGGGTGCGTTCAAAACCGTCTCAAAGCAAGCCGTAACAATAATGATAACGACAATGTGTCCTGATGTGTATACTGGCTATAGCACGAGTCACAAATTATAGTTGCCTTATTGTTCTGTTAAAATATAAAAGTGAATTATGATGTCACGAGTGCACGATTTATATTTGATTCTCGACAAATACTAGATGCGCCATTTCTTTTCAGTTTTCAATAATATATGTTAATTCACGTAACCACCTCATATACTTAAAACGAATATATAGTTCATGCATGGTTTTTGCAAGAGAAAGTGATATCACGAATTTACATTTCTTTTTCAATTTTTTTTTAAGAATCAAGACTATATTTATTTAGGCTTAGGAAACTTTTTTTTTTTAAATATTGGTACAAAAGCAACATTTCTCAAGGCTTTCAATATATTAAAAAGAGAGAGCATATTTGCGCGAGATTCATAGTTCGTACGGTTCCTAATCAAAACATGTTTAAAAACCCGGGCAAAGCCAGGTATTTCTGCTAGTATAACATAATGATGAACAAAAATATGCAATAACGTCTTGCGAGTCATTAATGATTCCGAAAAAGCGTTCTTTACCTTTAGAAATCTCAGAAATCAATATATAGGATGTCCATAAAAGCATATAAGACCACTATAACAATTTAATTTAGACTATTTACAACAAATCATACATCAAATTGAAGGTAAAATAACCTCATTTTTCTTACAAATGTTCGATATGTGCATCTTTAGTTATACGGCACACATCCAACCTCGTCTAATTCTTCCCACTCTTCGATTAATCCTTTCAGGGGCAAAAAAATTGTTTTCGCAAAATTTTGAAATAATTGACTGACACCAGAATTTATAAACGATTTTTCAAAAAATAAAAACCTGCTTTTCTACGCTTTCATTATAAAAGCGAAATTTTATTATAATATTCTTGGTGCCATTTGTCCGTTTTGAATTAAAATTAAGTGGTCACACGCCATGTGACCACTACTCTCGAAAGGGTTAACAAGTCCAAAGTAATGGAAGCCGGATCCTCGGTATAGCGCAACGACGTTCTACCAACTGAACCACTTGGAACGGTAACCAGCCTGGTACTTATCACTATCATATGTTGGCAAGGCTACAACCGCAGCACAAGACGGAATATTTTTCCGTGAGCCTTGCCAAGATATGATAGTGAGAAGTACTAGGCTAGGTATCGTTCCAAGTCGTTCAGTTGGCAGAACGTCGGTGCGCTATACCGAGGACCCGGGTTCGATTCCCGGCTTGGATACTTTTTTCACTCTGTTGGCTATACGCCTTTTAAGCAACTAAAATTTGAAATATTACTGAATGAAAGGCGTGAGAAATTTTCTACAAAAAATTTCCGTGATATAATATAGATTAATTCATTATTCTTACAGTTATGAACGAAAATGTGGATTTGGTTTGGTGTAAGACACTCTGTATTTTTGATTTAATAAGTCGATTGCGACTCTGGTTTCCTATAAAAAAAAAATTGTATTGACATGTATTATCTCCCATTATAGTTCTGACCACCAGTTCCGATGGCTGTAATGGGTAGCTTCTTACTTTTTGCAATGGAAGCTACCTAATACGAATACAAAGATTAATTTTTATGAAATACTTGGAAATCCATAAGGAAATAAATGTTTGCTTATACTTAGCATACCGGAAATTGGTGAGAAATGGATTTTCAATTTTAATCTTGTCTATGAAATCATGGGTCAAACTCTAAGGAAAGGTAAAGTAAACATAAAGAATCAATTTTAGTACAGCAGTGCGGTGTCGGAAATGGAAAGTGTTGGCGAAAAACAAGAAATGCAGAGGAAATAGAAACAGGCGTTTTATTGATATGCCGTCAACCGGGTTACTTTGGTCCTTGCGGGGTTTCTTTGGTCCATCACATAAAAAAGTGTTTATTCTTTGTATTGAATAAACAATACAAGATAATTTGGAGTTTTTGCCCTTGAAAAATACTTCATATCCTACTATAGGATATTTGAATAGTTTGGGGTAATTTAATTTTTTGTTATTGGCAACACTAGATGTGTTTGTAAACAACTGTTTTCGTGTGTAGCTTTTAACTCTCCAAATTTTCTATAGTGTTACAATCTGGATAAAAGCTACAAATAAGGTAAGTGTCGAAATATTACCTTTAGTAACCCATGTGTGAACATAATTTTTCCTTTAACTTTTTATTTTGACAGGAAATGCTTACGTTTTCATAAAGCTAACATGAAAACTAGTTTTTCGGAGCTACTTTGTGCCAGGCCTGGTTTGGTCCAAAGTAGCAACAGTTATTTAGAAATGCCTTTTATACAACCAAATCTCTTTAAAGATGTTTTAAGTAACATTTTTTTTTCAAATGTCACTGTAGCAAAATGTTACATCAATTGTTTTTGTTCCAGTTGCTGAGGATAACATGGCGAAAACTATTTCTCATGCTTTTAATATTTACAATTGGTTTATTGTGTTTAAATGTTAAAAAAGAACACTTGATTATCGAGTTTGCAGTGTTAATTCATTAGCAGATCCTATTGGAGGAGGGTTTCCACAGTCCAACACATGAAATGTTTTCAATTTATATGAAACTAAGTGAATGGACCAAAGAAGTCCCCAGCAGGGGCTACTTTGCTCCAAAACTTTAAAAATAGTTAAAAAATAAAAAAATAAAAAATTTTCTCTTTAAAACCAGACAGTTTGCTTCATTGTTTCATGTTAATTGTTTACAACTCAATTTCGACGTTGAAAAATCATACATAATATTTTTAACTATTTGGAAAAATGGTTATTGTCCTCGGTCAAGGTAGGAAATCAAAAACATATCTGAAGCTTTTTATTAGTTGAATCAGCATTTTTTTTCGTTTTCTGGTTGGTCTATACAGTACTCTGTATTTTCCCTTTACTTTCAACAGAGATGGATACTTCTGTTGCCACTATGACAAAAAAGTAATAAAAACTACAAAAAAAATTAATAACTCAGAAACACATTGAGATACAGCTTTCAAACAAATTGCATTTAAAAGTACATTTTTTTCTCTATACGATGGTGCGAAAAGGAATATTGTGGGATGTTTAGAAGTTTAAAAATGAAATTTCATTTAAAATGGGTCCAGGAATATTAATGTTTAATCCATGGCGTACGTAATGAACGACCAGCTCCGTAGAAGTTTAAAAATTTACGGTACCGAAAAATGTAATCCAAGGCGTGCGTAATGTATGATCAACTACGTGCGATTTTTTATGTCTTAAATTTTAGTCTTTGAAAAAATCATTTTCCAAATGGTCGTTGTAATTTGTTAAATTGCATTTATTTATTTATTTATTTTAATAATGGAAATATGAGTGGAACCTGGGAAAAGTGGCCCAAAGTACGGTAACAATTACGGGAAGTGCTCAAATGTGCCACCACCAACATCAATACAGGCCTGGCAGCTTCTGGCAAGGGATTGGCTCACCCTTTCGAAGATCCCAGATGTCTCATCTACGAGACACCAGTAATCACCCAACCGGAGTTCCAACCATGCGGTTTATGGATTAATGCTCCGGTGGTAAGATCCTCTTCACCATCCAGAAAACCCCAGCCGCAGAAACGAGCCCGAAAGTATTACAAAAGTATTCTACGAGACGCCAATTGACTTTGATGAGGACCTCATTCCAAGACTTTCAGTCGCTGCTGCAAGTGTCCGGGAATCTTCGAAAGGGTACGCCAGTCACTTGCTATACGCCAAATTACGCAAATTTTAGACGCTGCCAGGCCTCTATTGATGTTGTTGATGGCACACTTGCCTGTAATTGTTATGTCAATAAAACGCTTGTTTTCATTGCCTCTGCTTTTCTTCTTTTTCACCAAAACTTTTCATTTTCGACCATTTCGACATTTTTCATTTTGAAAATATCAGTTTTATTTTCCGTATGACGCCATATTCATCTTCTTTTTAATTCGTAAAAAATTTATTTCAAATTCACTTCTCACGTGGAAATACTTTAACTGAAATTAATTACTGTAGATAAATTATTGTTACGGCTTTTGAAATTTTTGCAACAATAGAAAAAAGTTAAATTTTATAGCAAAAAACGTCCATTGATTCTCAACGAAAAAAAGCGAAATTTGAAATTATTAAGAAAAATATTTGAATAATATAAATAAAGCTTAGGCTATGTTACTCTCTGCATTATAATTCATCCATATGCAAAGGCACTTTATCATCCGTCTTGACCTTGACGTTTGCCCTGACGTCAGGCAAACATTTTCGCACTGTGAATTGACAATATCATTAAAATTGCAAAGAATAAAAAAATTGTGGCATCAAGGACAAAAAGGTGGGAAGAAAAAGTTATGAGCTCCATAGACTTTCCTATGTTAAATTAACATTGAGAAGTGATACTGGAAATAAATAAGTATTGCGCTGTCGTGCAATACTTAAATAATTTACTAACCAGTGAATCAAAATTTATAAAATTTGTTTTCCACAAACTTGTTTTTTTATATGATTTTTTTTTAAATAATAAAAAAGGAAATTCTAGTCAAGTTTATTTTAAAAAAGTAGCCTCTTCCATTTTTTCCTTTGTATTATGTTGAATTAAAGTTTTATATTAATTTTATTATTATATCTGTATATAATACATTATGCAGTTATAAAATATAGAGATATTTTCTGTTTATTAAGTCAATCAGCTAAATTCTCGATTTTTCAATGACAGTCGATGAATCAGATGTCCCGTTTTCGGATAATCAATATGATCCATCCCCTATTTTCAATATAGTCCGTGCAAAAAAAGTTACATATACAAAAATCATTTACATTTTTTAAGTTAAATGAACAAATAAAAATGTTTTGAGCCCACTGTTCAAATTAACTTTCTCAAACTGAAAAAAGAAAAGAAAGAAAGAAATCTTATCTCTACCGCTATTTTTAAGAGGTTTACCATCTCCAAACAAGAGTATTTCGTAACACTGATTCCCCGATGTCAAGACAAGCGCAAAGTTTTCCCCATCAAATTCCCTATTTTGCTCCGAGCGATTCCCTAGCTTCATTAGAAGGCGGGGAGCAAACGACCAAAAGATATACTGAAGGTTCTCCTATATTCCATTTCGATTGCAGTGAAAGAGGGATAGGCGAAACAAGTGCACTCCCATAATATCGTCTGCTCTTCCGTATCCTCAGGGGATATTAAGGGATCTCGTTTGCATATCCCTTTAGTGCTTCCTCAATAGGAGCTAATTTTCAGCATGTATGAGGCTTTTGCCATTATAGATAACGGTGGAAAAAGATGGAATGGGGAGTTTAATTTGTAAGACGTAATTTGGGGATTTTACGGGGCTATATAAGAGATAACTTGGTTAAATTATAATAATAAAGGAAATATTTCTGATAAATGTATTCATTTCGAATAATTGTCACCCGACGGTCAGATTAACATATTTGCCAAAATGTCTTTTATTTATTTATTTTTTAAAAGTAAAATAAAACCAGAAATTTTATTAAACAAATGGCGTTAATAAATAACCATACGCAAACAAGAAACATTTTATAAAATATTCTTTCTGATTGAAATTATATTTATTTGACTTAAAAAAAAAAAAAAAACCATAGAAGATTGTCAGATATCCATTACATAGTGTTTAAGGGTACAAGGCACCTTTAAATTTATTTTTTATTTATTTTAAATTACACTTGAAATACTATTTAAGGGCGCACTATATGAATTATGGCATATATTTATCATACAAGTGATTTTTTAAAAAGTTTGGGTTGGGGAGGATGAGAAAGATAAGAAAAATTCTTCAATATTTAAAGCGTTAAGAAGTACTTTTCAAAATGTCCCATGTGCATGTGCATTCCATATCAATTTAAATCCCCAATATTTTTTATGGCAGTTTGGTTTACATATACAAATAAAACTGTGCATAGAATTTTATATATTTGAATACAAAGGTAAGAAAAAAAAAATATTTTCGGAATTTTTCGAAATTTTCAGCATTTTTGCATCATATTTCTGCATTTAACTACATTTAACTTTTCCAATTATATTTAGTTTAAATAAAACTATGAACAGTTTATTTGCACATTTAAACCAACCTGTCATAAATAATATTGGGGATTTTAATTGCTATGGAATGCGCATGGGACATTTTGAAAAGTTGTTCATAACGCTTAAAATATTCAGGAAAATTCCTTATTTTTATTCAATTTTTTAATTTCTTGTGTGATAAATATATACAATAATTCGTATAGTATGCCCTTGAATAGTACTTAAAGTGCGATTTAAGGGGTCTCAGGACTCTTAAAGCTTTAAAATTTTCGAAATTTTAATTTTTTCAGATATTAAACTACTATCTTTTCTGAACATTTTGGTACAAATGTTTCCTTGAAATTCCTATTTATAAGAGAAGTTATGGCTTTTAGAATTATACACGCTCAATAGCTGGAGCGGCATTTCAGAAATTTTGAAGTCAATTTTCTCCAAATGACGTTTTTGGGCATAACGCGCACGATATCTCAAAAAGTTCTGAATTTTTTTTCATGAGATTTTCAAAACATATGTTTCATGTTAGTCTCTATAAACTGAACCTAAAATTTCAGAAATATATTCTTTATAGGTGATTATACTGTTGAAAATTTCTAAATTTTGCATTAACTAAATACAACTTTGTATTAAAAATAGAAAACTGCTTTAAATACAAATTTATTTAGGTTCAGAGTAATTATTACAATCTGAAGCAAAAGTTGGATCCAAAATCCCTTCCAGTTGTAAAATTTATTTTGTAATCGTGCGCGTAATCTGTTATGCCGATTTTGCGCACGTGAAATGTCTGACATTTTGGAGCCCACTGTAAATTCTAATTCTGCACCTTGTAATTTTTCAAATGCATGAAATGAAAGAACATACTTATATCTTTCATCCCAATATAAATTTTTGTCTTAAAATCAATTACATTTTAAGATATTATACGTTGAAAATAGTCTTTTTTTTTACGATTTTTCCAATTTTAAGAGTCTTCAGACCCCTTAAAAAAAATCCCTGCCGGCCCGGCCTACAGGCAGAGGTAGATTTCGAAGTTAAGTATACTAATTTCAGCAACAAAAACTAAATCATGATTAGATATAAATCCACTTTAACAGTTTTATCTGTCTGCTTTTGACGAGTTTTTATTTCCTTTTTATAAAATAGCTGGTTTTATGAGAATCATGTTAAGGCGATATTAAAAATTTTTTTTTCCATACTCAACAACTCGAAATTTTCTGGCACGTTTGCAGATTAATTTTTAATAAAAAAAAAAAATATGAAACATGCTGACGTGATTTTTTAAAAGATTTATAAGCGACCTGTGTTTTTATTTTTCTTTCAATTAATTAAAACTTGATTAATAAACAATTATTTTCTCAGTAGGGCAATATTTTTCGTTTCTAACACAATCGCTTCGGGAAATTCTGTTCAAAATGCCCACTTTGACATCATTTTTTGAAATATATTCTGCGTCTATCAAAAAATCGATCATTACTGTACATTATATAGTTTCTGAATAAGAGAATCTAGCAATTGGATGCGTTTGAGAGCAAAAATGAATTTAAAAATGAGTAAGAAAATAGACAGTTTGGATTTAAATGCACCCTTAATAAGATGATTTTTTTCGTCAACCGCTATGTATTTTTAATTTGTTTTTGCTTTAAGAATTGGCCCTATCAAAAACTTGTCTATATAAATGTTGAAGACAATATTAAGAAGATATATGATAAATTCATAGAGATTTTATATCTTGTGAATTGACGGAGTTATGAAAATTTTTCTTCTTCAACCCCCCTTTTTTGTTTTCGTTTTTTCTTTCCTTGCAGTACGAATTGGTCCTATCAAAAACTTGTGAATATAAAAGTTGTAGATATTATTAAGGAGATGTATAATAAAATTAATTGGATTTGATATATTGAGAACTGACGAAGTTAGGAATTTTTTTCTCAACAAAAACCCTATTTTTTGCGCCCCTTGAGTCCATTTTTAATTTTATCAAAAATCTGTGATGCATAAATTTTTGGTCCTATTTTTAGAAGTAATAAAAACTTTAAACTGATTTGATATGTACAAAAATTAAGAAGTTATGGGGTTTTATCGGTTTTCACAAAACCCCTCCCTATTTCTATCCCCTTTGTCCGCTTTTGCCCATTAACGAACTTGACCGAGATTTTATGTCCCTTAATTTTATGTATCAGTTTGGAAGAGATTTGTGCAGAATTGCGGAAGTTATCGTGTCCAGAAGAAAGTGATAACACAATTGCTTCGGGAAATTCCGTTCAAAATGCCCACTTTGACATAATTTTTTGAAATATATTCTGCCTCTATCAAAAAATCGACCATTGCGGTACATTATATAGTTTCTGAATAAGCGAATATACCAATTAAATGCGTTTGAGAGCAAAAATGAATTTAAAAATGAGTCAGAAAATAAGCAGTTTGGATTTGAGTGCATCCTTAATGCAATGATTTTTCCAACACAATCCACTTCGGGAAATTCGGTTCAAAATGCCCACTTTAACAGCATTTTTTTAAGTATATTCTGCCTCTATCAAAAAATCGACCATTACGGTACGTTATATAGTTTCTGAGTAAGAAAACGTACCAATTGGAAGTGTTTGAGAGCAAAAATGAATTGTAAAATGAGTCAGAAAATACGCAGTTTGGATTTGAATACACCCTTACTTAGATGATTTTTTTCTTCAACCGCTATGTATTTTTAATTTGTTTTTGCTGTAAGGATTGGTCCTATCCAAAACTTGTCTATATAGATGTTGTAGACAATATTAAGAAGATATATGATAAATTCATGGGGATTTTATATCTTTCGAATTGACGGAGTTATGGATTTTTTACTTCTTCAAAGCCCCTTTTTGTTTTCGTTTTTAATTTTTTTTTTGCGGTACGAATTTGTCCTATCAAAAACTTGTGAACATGAAAGTTGTAGATAATATTAATGAGATTTATAATAAAATTAATTGGAATTGATATCTTGAGAATTGACGAAGTTATGAATTTTTTTCTCCCAAAAACCCTATTTTTTGCGCCCCTTGAGCACATTTTTAACTTTATCAAAAATCTGTGATACATAAAATTTTGGCCCTATTTTTAGAAGTAATAAAATCTTTAAACTGATTTGATATGTACAAAAATTAAGAAGTTATGGGGGGTTTTCGGTTTTCACAAAACCACTCCCTATTTCCATCCCCTTGGTCCGATTTTGCCCATTAACGAACTTGACCGAGATTTTATGCCCTTTGATTTTATGTATCAGTTTGGAAGAGATTGGTGCAGAATTACGAAAGTTATCGTGTCCAGAAGAAAGTGATATATATATATATATAGATAGATAGATAGATACATAGATAGATAGATAGATAGATAGATAGATAGATATATAAAGTTTTTTACTGAGGGTGGTTTTGGGTTCTAGGAGTCATGATCGGTGTAGATCTGCAAAAATATTTCAGAAATTCCAACATAGGAATGATCCCAATAGGTAGTATTTCATACGAAATCTACCTAAAAATAAAAAAAGGACTTTGAAGGGCCTTTGTCCCCTTAAAAAAGTGGGCCAAAATTTAAGAGGTGTTAGAGCACACTACAAAAACAATTTTTGTACAGGAAACCGGATTGGCAATTAATTTATTCAGTCAAAAGGGTGTTTTACTCGGACCCGAACTCAGATTTTTTTCATAACCCTAGCAATAATAATAAAGATATTATAATGAGATTCGCAACAGAATTACCTTGCATTATATGTATGCAATGTCACGAAAAGTAAAAAAAAATGCACAATATGTCTGTCAGTAACATCATATGTAATATAAAATACATTCTTAAATATTGATCATATAGTTTAGTTCTGTTTGGATCAGGGCATCAATTCTAACAAAAAAAGTACTGGAGCCCTAATATTCTGCGGTACCGGTACAACAACCGTACCTTTCCCCCCTCGCCCCTTTTCACTCTAATCTGCATATTTATATTTCGTACATTATTTGCAAAATTTAAAGCATTTTTTTTTTTTTTTTTTTTTTTTTTTTGATATGTATATCAGCATATACTTAGCTGCAACCATTCCACTTTTTAGTTATCACTCCTTCTGAGTAGTTATCTTTGGCTACTTTTAATGTTAATTAATTGCAGAATTCTGCGATTAAATAGGGTAAGGATTATGATTAGGAAATAGTGTTAACACAATAAAGGGATAGTTCAAAGCTATGTATTTTTGAGAAAAAATGAGTGAAATTTACAGAAATTAGTATTTGTATGCTGAAAAATGGAACAATATTTTACAATTTCCTATAAAAAGAGTCATATCTTAAACTATAATCGATACCTTCCGCATAACAATCTTTTGTGGTGAGTCCTTGAAAATCAGATTAAATTAAAAATTTGACACTGTTATCGGAAAGGATCGATGCTGTTATAGAAAAAGTGGAAACACTGCGCGATTGCATTCTATCAGAATAACAATATATGGTAATGGTAATTATAATCTACTTACAAATGAAAGTGATTTCGTAAAGGGGCAGAGCAGAGCCTTAGCACGGGTACAGTTCATGATACAAAATAAATAGGAAAATCACTAACGTGGTTTTTATAATCGTGCGCAATAGAAGAGAAAAAACCTCAAACTGATGCTCGTTGCTTAAAATAGAAAATATTCTTTTCAGGTTAGATATCTAAATAATAATAATAATAATAAAACAGCCAATAAAAAATTATCCTACTGTCACAGAAAAAAGTCGAACTGAAAGCAAATTCATTGTTCAGTCTCTTGAATGGCGCCGTATCAACACGTCGACGATATAAATTCCCTTCATTTCCCTTTCATTCTGATTAAAATAGCATTAAAATGATTTGAAATGGAATATAATTTTAAAAGGGGGAAAAGTTTTTTTTCTATACATGAATAAATAAAATTTTAAATGTAATATAGATTGAGCTCGAGCCAGTTCAAGCCCAAAAACTGATATAAAAATTGAGTCCGTTTTATCTCCATCTCCTGCGTGTGCGACACATTACGTCACATATAAGTGTTTTGTAAAAAAAGAATGCAAAAGCTTGGCGATGGAAAGGAAAGGAAAAGGAAATTTAAGTAAATTCGGTTTTTCGGAAGCGATTGTACTAGACACCGGAGCCCTATATTTTTGAGCTCCGGTAACTTCGGACTAAAATTTAAATATTAACTAGAAACAGAGAAGTACCGGAGCAGGGCTCCGGCGCAAATTAAGTGCTGGTTTGGATGCAAGTGTCGGCTACTTCTTCCTCTCTTCATTTGATATTATAACATTTTACACATTACCATTCACAGGGAAATCCAACCCTAGCGGGCTTTCCAGGTTACAGAACATAAGAGAAAACACCCCGCCCCCTTTTGAAATTGAAAATTCTAATATATATTTTAGATTAAATATATATTTTTTAGATTGCTCACTAACAACACCAAAAAGCATTTTTATATAAAGAACAAAATTATGTACTCAAATTTTTTTTTGAAATTTATTAAAAGCTATACTTTCGTATTAGCAGCATACCTGTAGTTAACAGTCGAAAAAATCGCCAAAATTTCGCTACTTACAACAGCCTTTTTGATTCTGATAATTTAAATGGTTTAAGCGCTTGGTTCACTTACATGTCTGTTAAATTTGTACTTATTTTATATTATTTTTTAATTTAATTTATTTTTAGACTAGGGAACTTGCCCGGCGTTGCCCGGGTACGTCAAAAAAAAAACAACAACAACAAAAAAAAACAGCGAGAATTGCGAAAAAGTTCTGGAAATCACAATAAGATATCGCTAAAAATTTTTAAATCGCTGCACAAATTTCGAAAAGAGAAAAAAAAAATTATATATTGCATTCGAAGATTGCAAGTTGATTCCTTTCACTAATGTGGCAAAATGGTAGCAAATCACTAAAATACACTAAAAATCACATACAAAATTCCCGAAATTCGAAAATTGCTATACGAAGTCCGAATAAACTTTATTGAAATAAGGGCAGAATGTACTTTAGGTCAAAAATGGAATGTCAAAAAATTGCAGCAGATAGCGAAGAAACGTAAAAATCGAATTAAAAATCTCAAAAAGTTCAAAAATCACGAAAGTCAAAATTTACTATAATTGGGTAAAAGTTTCAAATGTAATTAATTCCTTCGACCTGCGGCCTCTCTTAAAAATTTATGTTTGGGAAAGCATGCTAAGCATTGTTTGATGTTACTTTCATTCATAATTTAATTTACTTGGATTACCTTAAATACAATTAATATAATCAATTAATACAATTAATACAATTAATATTAGTTTTTGTTGCATTAAAATATCTCAATTTGTTGATTTTCTCTAAGCAAGTAGTCCTTATTTTTTTACAATGGAAGTCTATGGGAATTTGGCGAAATGCTACAGATATCGCCAAGTTGGCATCACTTTTCGCGATATTTAGCGACAGAACTGTGTCCCCCCATACGGTAAGACCCTTATAGGTATGAAGATGCATTCACTGCTGTTCAATAATCGCATAAAAAAGTCGCTAAAAATTCAAAAATCGCTGTACGAATTCCGAATAAACTTTTTTGAAAAGAGAACAAAATGTACTATATTGGGTTAAAAGAAAGAAACCGTATTCTTTGCACTAATGTGGAAAAATCGCCTCGAAACTTAAAAAAGTGCTAAAAATCGGATAAAAAATTAAATTAAAAAAATCTAATCAAAAAATCGAAAATCAGGCTTAGAGGTGCAAAACTTCATATATAGACGTACCTTCCCCCCGAAATTTTGTAGCTCTACGTGCAGCGGTCTCTTCAGAACACCGTCGACACACTCACTCACAAACTCACACACAAACTTCTTTCCTTATTATTATAGATGAAGTTTTAATTTAGTTATGGAATATTAGCCGGAAAAAATGTTGAACTGTTTATATTGTTTTAAAAGCAAAAAGATCATTCTTTTATAATCGGACTGCACGTGATAGAGATTTTTGAAGTGAAAACTTCTTTAGGCGCGTTGAGTTTTTTTTTTTTTTTGAGATGGAGAAAAACCACTGATTTGGAGACACTGTTACGTAACCGACATGCTAGCATTTTGGCACATAGACACTAGTGCGCCCAGCGGTGAATGACAGGAACTTTTCCCTCTTCAGCTCAATCCGCAAAAGGAGAACGAAGCTAAAACTCACTTTTTCTCCCGGCGTTCACACAGGAACACACACAAAATTTACATTTTCGTTGCAGTACGCTGTTGTGTTTATTGTTAAAGACAAATACTTGATACTTTCATTATTGAAGTGAAAGCTTCTTTGGGCGCGTTTGGCATTTTTTGAGATGGGAAAAACCAGTGAACTCGTGATACTGTTATTGTAACCGACACCTCTGTATATAAGTATGTGCATGTATTGTGCATAGTTCGGTATGAGGAGGGCGGACAATTAATTGTTATTGATTGCTTAATCAATGACAACAATTTACAGGCAAGCGCGCCGCATGCTTGCCTGTGCGCTATTGGTTCCCGAAATACACGTACAAGAGTTAGAAAAAGGAAATCTCATCAAAAACATCTCATGTAAAAATTAGCCAAGTCTCGTGACTCTTGCTAAAATAAAACTACCTTGCTCTAGCAAAATAAAATTATCTTTATTCAACAGTTGTTATTTATGTCAATAGTTGGCGGCAAAAGTGAACTATTCGATCAAATATCGGGTAAGTTTAGCAGAAAAAATCTCTTGTTTTTAAAATTTGTGTTATTTTTGCGTTATGGTGTATGTCTATGGTGTATGTTATTGTATAATCTATCTATACTAATATTATAAAGAGGTAAAAATTGTTTATTTGTAGGAGGTAAGCTCTGGAACTACCGAACCGATTCCAAAAGTAATGGTATTAATATGATGGTGTTAGTCCAACTTAGAACATAGGCTATATCTTATGTCCGGGCCACTGGCCAAAAGGGGGTGCAAGAGCAAAAAACGTTCTAAAAATGCAATTTTTGTGTTACTGAAGGACCTAGAAACATGAAATTTGGAATGGTAGTTACTTATACGATACTAATGATTTCTAAGGACATTTCTTAAAAAAAATAGAAATTAAAAAGGGGTGAAAATGCTCAAAAAGCGTTCTAAAAAACGTTCTAAATGGCGTTCTTTACGTAATTTCAGGAAGTACCAAACCGATTGCAAAACTAATGGTGTCAAAATGATGGTGACAACCCTTGCTCGGACATAGGCTACATTTTATGTCGGTGTCACTAACCCTAAAGGGGGTGCAGGAGCAAAAAAAAAAAAACGTTCGAAATTGCAATTTTTGTGTTACTGAAGGGCCTAGAAACATGAAATTTAGAATGGTAGTTACTTATAAGATATAAATGAACTCTAAGAACAATTCTTAAAAAACTCTAAATTTAAAAGGGATGGAAATGCGCGAAAAGAGTTCTAAAAAATGTTCTAAATGGCGATTTCTACGCAATCTCAGAAAGTACCCAACCTATTTCAAAAGTAATGGTTGGAAATTGATGATGACAGCCCTTGCTCCAACATAGGTTCTATTTCATGTCGGTGTCACTACTACCTAGGGATTGCAGTAGCAGAAAACGTTCTAAATTGCGATTTTTGTGTTACTGAAGTGCTTAGAATCCTGAAATTTGGCAGGGCAGTCATTTATAAGATACAAATTATCTCTAAAAACATTTCCTAAAAAATCGAAATTTAAAAGGGGGTGAAAATGAGCGAAAAGCGTTCTAAAAAAATTTCTAAATTGCGATTTCTACGCAATCTCAGGAAGTACAGAACCGATTTAAAAAATAAAGGTGTGAAAACGATGGTGACAGGCCTCGCTCCAACATAGGATCTATTTCATGTAAGCGTCACTACCATCTGGCGGTTGCATTTTAAAAAACGTTCTAAATTGTGATTTTTGTGATACTGCAGGGGCTAGCAACTTGAAATTTGGCATGGTAATTACTTATGAGACGTAAATGCTCTCTGAGAAGAATTCCTTGAAAATTTGAAATTTAAAAGTGGTGAAAATGAACGAAAAGCGTTTTAAAAACGTTCTAAATAGCGATTTCTACACAATCTAAGAAGATATAAACTGATTTCAGAAGTAATGGTTTCAAATTGATGGTGACAGTCCCCGCTCCAACATAGCCTATATTAGCTGGTCTATATTAGTCCAACATAGCTCACTACCACCTGGGGGTTACAGGGGCAAAAAATGTTCTAAACTGCGTTTTTTGTGTTACTGAGGGAGTCAATAACATTTTAAATTTGGAATGATAATTCTTCAAAGATGCAAATGCTTTCTAAGAATTGTCGAAAGAAAATTCCAAATTTAAAAGGATGAAGTGAGCGAAAAGCGTTCTATAAGAGTTCTAAATTACGATTTTTATGCAATCGTATATGAAATACGAAACCGATTTCAAACATAATAGTTGCAAATTTATGGTGATTAGAACCTGCTCAAACAAGCTATATTTTATGTCGGTGCTACAACCCTTAGGGGGTTGCAGGAGCAAAAAAATTTCTAAATTGCGATTTCTGCGGTACTGAAGAGGCTAGAAACTTTAAATATAGTTACTTATAAAATATAATGTCATCTTAGAACCGTCGAAAATAAATTCGAAATTAAAAAGGGGTGAAGGGAAGTGAAGGAGCGAAAAACATTCTAAAAGAGTCCTAAATTACGATTTCTATGGAATCTCAGGAAATAATAAACCGATTACAGAAGTTATTGGTTGTGAATCAAGAGTGATAGTCCCTGATCCTATACGGGATATATTTTATGCCGGTTTCACTACCGCCTCATTGGCAGAAACAACAAGAAAGCCTTTAAAAACATCTGAATTCCGTTTTCTATAGAATATTAGGAAATACCAACCGATTTCAAGGTTAATATTGGCAAATTAATGGTGACAGTCTCTGTTTCAACATTTTTCGAGACATTCTTTTTCTACTCTGCTTTGGAATTTTATGTTGGTGCCACTAACACCAGAGAGGTGGTAGAATGTTAGACAAGAAGCTTGAAATTTGACATGATGGTTAATTTTAAGATGTAAATGTGTTAAGATGGTTTCTAAAAAATTCCAACTTCAAATGAATTCTGAAATGAGCGTATGAAATGAGCATAAAAGTCTCAAAATACTTTCTAAATTATCATTTACTTGGAATTAGTTTCAGTTCTTCTTATTAATTAAAATCTCATTTCTACCTATTGCGCTTTTATAAGGAAGTTTAGTGAAACTGTGGCTTAATTTTTAATTTTTGAATTATTACAAAAAGTATTCTTCTAATAAAAAAAATAGTCATGCAAATATCACTTGGTATATTTCTACTATTACGCGAGCAAAGCCGCGGGGTTTGCTAGTAATGAATAAAAAAAAAAACACTACATTTAAAAGTATTTCCTGCACAATAAAACATTTCCTGACGATTAAAAAAACACACACGTAATTGTTGAAGTTTTCACTTCTATTGGCACTCCCGGAGTGCCACTGTTTTTTTTTTGTTTTTTGTTTTTTTTAATCATGCTTGAAAATTATTGTGAAAACCATAAAAAAATCAGTAAATCGAGATCCTATTCGATGGTAAAAAAATAAATTGTGTAACGTTTAGAAGTTAAAAAAAAAAATGCAATAAAATCGAAATTTATTGGTCATATCGTTGCCATTGTTATTATGATGTCAGCGTTACTCACTCAGATGTTACTTTATAATCAGAGGCGTTACCATGGGGGGTTATTGGGGGGGGGGTCTCCCCCTCTAATATTTGTGAACTTGGGAAATTTGATCTTAGAATTGGGAAATTCTAGATTTTTGACAGACTTTAAAAAAAAAAATAATGGCAAAATAAATATGAATTTTGGAGACTTGTTTTCTGAGAGCTGTAACTGTAAAGAAGTTAAATAATCAAAATAAATACAAAAAGAAAGTAGCCAGACTCAGTCTGTCATTGTTTCTCTGTTCTATGAAAATATCATACATCCACCAGACTAGGGCCGAAACTAAGGGGGGGGGGGTGGGGGGCAGAGCGGGCATGTGCCCGGGGCGCCAAATGAAGGATTATACCTTTGGAATGGATCATTTTCTTCTGATGGAGTGATGGCTTCTTTTATTATGAAACAGCCATTATAAATGAAGTGTTAAGTGAAGATGAAAGAGCAGTCGTAAAAAGTTAGAACTCTGATTTTCTGGTTAAAATGGGGAAAAAAATGGCCATATTTTTTAAAAATTAATTATGGCCATTTTTTTCCCATCTTGACCAGAAAATCATAGTTCTAACTTTTTACGATTGTTCTTTCATCTTCACCTAACACTTCATTTATAATGGCTGTTTCATAATAAAGGAAGCCACCAGTCCATCAGAAGAAAATAAATCGGTGAAAGCGGAAACTCGGTTAAGCGAGACTCGGATAATTGGGACTCTACTGTATATTTCATTTTTAAAATGATCTTTAGATTATTTTGGTTGGTGTTCAGAGGGGGGTCGTGACCCCGTGACCTCCCCCTTGGATCCACCATTGTAGATTACGTAGTTCAGTATTGCACATTTTAAATTTTAAAATAAGTCGGCTATTAGAAAATTAGTAAAATTCTCTTTGTAAATATACTTTGCGGAATAGGGGGTGGGGGGCAAAATCCATGTTTAAATCCATGCAAAAAAGGCTAGTTTCGGCACTGCACTAGACCTTATTTTCTCTATTCCTGTCCATGAATAGCTGACTCTTATCCATATCCTTTATTTCCTCCAAAACTTTGTTCCTTACTCAACAATTTCAAAATGACGTCATTGATTCTTAGATATTATTTTCACATGAAAAGCGATAATGGTTCGTACACAATAGAAGACAAAGAATCCGCAAACCTTATGCTAATGCTAGTTGACAAAAATAAAAAAGAGAATGGTCATTTCACGTTAAAACTCTAAAAAAAAAAAAAAAAAAAAAAAAAAAAAAAAAATCAAATAAATGTTCTAATAAAAAAATATCCTGCTGTCACAAACGAAAATCGGACAACAAATTATTCATGTGTCTTTCGATTGGCGCTATAGCAATAGGTCGTTGTCAGAGCGGTTATTATAGATTCTTAGTTGTTGCCATAAATGACAGACATAAATCTGCAAATATCACACATTTTCTTTAAAAATAGCATTCTATTCTAATACTAGAAAAGAAAATCACAACGTCTCTTTCTCCTTCATTTTGATCTCAAATAGCTCTAAAGTAAGTTGAAATGTAATAACTAATTTTTAAGAAAAAAAGAAACAAAAAGTTATTTTTTTCTTTCTATTCACGAATAAACAAAATTTTGAGTTTCAGAAAGAATGAGCCCCAGCTTCCGTAACTATTCATTTTGCAAATGTGTATCTTATTTTTGGATCTTTATTTTCATGTCGAATTATTCCAAAATAGAAAAATAGAATTTAATCTAGTTTTGATTAGAATCATCTAAGTGAGAGAGGTGTATTTAAACTTTTAATAAACGAAACAATAATTAGAATTTTTATGTTTTTAGTTTCAATATTTTTCTTAGCAAAAGAATTTTTTATGCATAACTATCATTATCATCTATACATTGCACATATCATTTCAGTCGAAATTAGAGTAGTTTGTTTAAAGTTGGGAAATTTTTGAATACCCTCCCCCCAATAAATATCTGTCGCTACGCCCCTGTTTATAATATAGGTGTACTAGAAGTTCTCCCTATATTCTATTTCGATAGAAGTGGAAGGGGGATGGGCAGAGAGAAAATGCATTCCATTAATATCATCTGCTCATCCATATCCTCAGGGGAAAGTAAATTATGTCGTCTCGTTTGCATATCTCTTTAGTGCTTCCTTAATAAGAGCTAATATTCGGCACGTATGGAAGCATTTGGACTATAGGTAAAGCGGTAAAAAAGGAGAATGGGAGTTTAATTTGTAAGATGCAATTTAAGGATTTTACGGGTTTATATATCGGAGAATCGGTTAAATTGAAATAAGGGAATGATTTGGAATAATTTTCCGTTAATAGTCATTTTATATACTACGCATACATTTAGCAGAGATAACCCTTTTCGGCTCGGAGTAATTCTGTTTATAAACTGATAAAATAATGGACTGACACCAGAATTTATAAACGAATTTATTAGAAAATATGAATTTGCTTATTTTCACGTACATTATAAAAGGAAAATTTTAATTAAATATTCTTGGTGCCGATTGTCAGTTTTGGAATTAAAATTAGGAGCCCATTTTTTTAAGGACACCACCCTCGAAAGGGTTAAGAACACTACCGACGCACGCATATACACCATTCGGTGATTTTTATTTAATTTATAATCGAAAGCACTATTTAAATTTATATTATATATACAATACACACACACATATCTATATAAATAATATAATTATAGCTACATAATTATCCCCTTTCTTTTATTTCATCGTGATTGAAACATTAAATATTCACTTTCATTTACCCGTTTAAGGATTTAAATTTTAAAATCGGAAAAAATATTGAGGAAGTTAGACGAAGTTTGCTCAAAAAAATATAAAAGCTACAGTGTTTAAAATTTATATATGTTTTTACGAAAATACAAACATAAATTTGTTACAACACTATTTAAAAAATAACATGGAAGGTCACTATGGAGGGTTGAGGTCCGACTGCTAAAAAAAGTTTAAAACGTTTATATATTAAAAAAAAAAGAATTTTTTTATGTACTTACACATTCATGTATCATAGATGTGTACGTACATCGTAGCATACATGTGTATTAAACATTGTGGTATGCATAAACATTGTGGTATACATCTGTATCATATATAATGGCACCTAATTCTATACTATACTTGTACTTGTATCCCCTTAATTTAGTATACCATTCATCACATTTCTACATATACTCATTTCTTCTTTAGAAAAAAACCATTAATACTTATTTATCATACTTATACGTAATTCTATACCAGGGACGGCGAACCTATGGCACGCGTGCCATAAGTGGCACGCTGCAGATTATTTTTGGCACGGCATAGATTTAAGTTCTACATCAAAATAAAGTAGAATTTCACAAAATGCATTAATTAATATAGATGTTGTCTGTGGTACTTGAATCCGATTAGTTCGGTTGGTTGTGATTGTCACACAGATTGAAGAAATTGAAATTTAACTTAATTTACCGAATCTAGCTCAATATTGGATCAGAAAATTTTGAGAATTCGAAGATTATCGCTAAACAAAAATTAAAAGTGTAAGCAAAAATGCTGATTGTAAAATTATAACAACTTGGAATTCAATTCCAGACACTAAAAGCTGTAATTTCTGGCGCTTGCTATTTTGCAATTTTTTCTGCAAGACATTCCCTTCGTAAAATAAAAAAAAATATGAAAAATTCAACTAAAAACGTCTTGTCAAGTGAATGCAATTAAACTTGCATTCTATCGAAAATAGCTAAGTACGAAGCGGATATAAATTACTTGGCATTTAAGACGAGACAACAGAAATAATATTTTTTAAATAAATTTCTACAGTATAACATCAAATATTACCTGTAATTTTTTTAATGCTAAAAACAAAATTTTAAGTAGTTTTGATTCATTATTATTTGATCCATTAAATTTTTTTATTACTGCCACGCCATGATCACGTATAAAGTATATTTTTGTGGAAATTCGGCACGTGGACGTGAAAAGGTTCGCCATCCCTGCTCTATACCTTTTAAACATTATAAATTATTTACTTTTTAGCTCACAGGCTATCAAAGCCTGAGAGCTAATGTGCCCGCCCGTTCTGTATGTATGCACATACGTATGTACCGGGTGTTCTAAAAATAACTGATGACTTTTAAAATTCAATAACTTGCAAACAGTGACAGATATTAAAAAAATTCTTGCAGGAGTGTTATGTAAAATATCAGGAGTTTTTATGCTATGATTCTCAGTTTTAGTTACAAATAGCATCAATAGATGGCGCTGCAAGCAAGTCGCTAAACCAGACTTAGTTTTTCGGCCTCTCTCTACTTCCGTGCGTAAAAAGGAGATTAAAATGCATTGAATGGATCACAAAGTACCAAAAATCGTGTCTGGATTGAGCACTTATTGCTCTCAGCGCCATCTATTGTTTGAAATTCAAACTAAAATCAAGAATCACTGTAAAAGAATTCCTAAAATCATACATAACATCCCTGCAACATTTTTCTTTAATCTGTTACCGTTTGCAAGTTATTGAATTTTAAAACCCATCAGTCATTTTTGGGACACCCGGTATGTACGTATGTATGTACGTAACGCGATAACTCTTGATAGAATGATCCGATTTGCTTCAAATTTTTTTTCTAGGTTCATTCTGATAAGGTGCTCCCCTGATTAGTTTTGGGGATTCATTGGTTAAGTATAAAGGGGGGAAAGGGGACTAACTACCTTCCCCCTTTAATTTAGATAAATGAGTTTTTCATGCAGAATTATTCGATTTGCTCCAAATTTGGTATACCGGTTTATTATGTTAAGGAGCTTCCCTGATTAAATTTGGAGGTTCATTAGTTAAATATAAAAGGAGGAAAGGGGGGCTAACCCCCACTTAATTTAGATAAATTGGTTTTTCATGCAAAATTATTCCATTTGATCCAAATTTGGTATACTGGTTTATTATGTCAAGAAGCTGCCTTGATTAGATTTGGAGGTTCATTAGTTAAATATAAAGGGGAGAAAGGGGGCAACCCCCCTCTTATTCTAGATAAATGAGTTTTTCATGCAGAGTTATTCGATTTGCTCCAAATTTGGTATAGCGGTTTATTATGCTAAGGAGCTACCTTCATTAAATTTCGAGGTTTATTGGTTAAATATAAAGGGGGGGGGGGGTACCCCCTCTTAAATTAGATAAATGAGTTTTTCATGCAGAATTATTCGATTTGCTACAAATTTGGTATACCGGTCTATTATGTTAAGGAGCGTCCCTGAATAAATTTGGAGGTTCATTAGTTAAGTATAAAGAGGGGGAAAGAGGGGGCTATCCCCCCTTAATTTAGATAAATGGGTCTTTCATGCAGAATTATTCAATTTGATCCAAATTTGGTATACCGGTTTATTATGTTAAGAAGCTGACTTGATTTGATTTAGATGTTCATTATCTAATGTGATCTAGCCCCCTTTCCCCCCCCCCCTTAATTTAGATAAATGAATTTTTCATGCAGAGTTATTCGATTTGCTCCAAATTTGGTATACCGGTTTATTATGTTAAGGAGCTGCCTTGATTAAATTTAGAGGTTTATTGGTTAATTATAAAGGGAGGGGGAAGCTAGCCTCCCTCTTAATTTAGATAAATGGGTTTTTCATGCAGAATTATTTGATTTGCTTCATCTTTGTATATACCGGTTTATTCCGATATGGCTGTACCTTCATTAGATTTGGATGTTCATTGGTTAAGTATAAAAGGGGGAAATGTGGCAATTCACCTCCCCTTAATTTAGATAAATGGATTTAATGCAGAATTATCCAATTTACTTTCATTTTTTTTTCTATGTTCATTCTGATAAGGAGATTTCCTGATTAGATTTGGAGGTTCATTAGTTAAGTATAAAGGGGGTAAAGGGGGGTTAGACCCACCTTAATTTAGCGATATGATTTTTTTTATGCAGAATTATCTGATTTACTTCAAATTTGGTATACCGGTTTACTATGTTAAGGAGCTTCCCTGATTAGATTTGGAGGTTCATTGGTTAAGTATAAAGGGGTGAAACGGGGGTTAATCCCCTTTCATTTATTTTTTGAGGGGCATTATTCTTTGATATAAGAGTATGATACACAATTAGTGTAAATAGCATGTGAAGTCAATGCCATCAGTTTAACTAGGCAGTTTTCTTTTTATTTAAATTAATTTTTCTTTTATTTAACTCGATATCTTTCTTTAATTGAAAATAATTTTACTTATATCTCGATTTTTAATCATGTAATTTCATTTATCTTTCTTTCACCCATTTGCTTAGCAAATTCTAGATGGCAGCACATGCTCATTTTTAGCTCACAGGCTATCAAAGACTGAGAGCTAATGTGCCCGCCGTTTCCGTATGTAAGTACGTACGTACGTATGTATGTATGTATGTATGTACGTAACGCGATAACTCTTGATAGAAACATCCGATTTGCTTCAATTTTTTGTTCTGGGTTCATTCTGATAGGGCGCTTCCCTGATTAGTTATGGGAGTTCATTGGTTAAGTATAAAGGGGAGAAAGTGGGGGCTAACGCCTTAATTTAGATAAATGGCATTTCATGCAGAATTATTCGATTTGCTCCAAATTTGGTATACAGGTTTATTATGTTAAGGAACTCCCCTGATCAAAATTGGAGGTCATTAATTAAGTACAAAGGGAGGAAAGGGGCACTACCCCCACTTAATTTAGATAAATGGGTTTTTCATGCAGAATTATTCGATTTGCTCTAAATTTGGTATACAGGTTTATTATGTTAAGGAGCTGCCTTGATTAAATTTGGAGGTTTATTGGTTGAAAATGGGGGGGTGGGAGCTAGCCCCCTCTCCTAATTTAGATAAATGTTTTTTCATGCAGAATTATTCGATTTGCTCCAAATTTGGTATACCAGTTTATTATGTGCTGGACAGATAATTACACCTGTTTATTTTCTATTTACTTTACATCCAAAATTGTTAATTGGTCCAAATCATCCAAGCAACCTCATAGTAAATTGGTATATAATTTTATATACCTTAGATAAATTCAAATAACATAAGTGATCGTAATTACATAATTCTAGTAGAAGAGCAACGCGAAGCATTAATAAAATTAAATTATAATCCGCGTCAAAATGTAATTATTAAATTTAATTAATTACGAATAAAATTAAGAGTTTGCGTTGTGAATTATTTAGACGAACTCTTCCACTTATGAATTAAACTAAAATTTAAGCTGTAAAAATAAATTGACACACCTTAAACATTATCAATTAAATAATTACAGAAACTTTTTAAAAACTTGATTAAATATTTTATTTACATTGAACACAACTATATACAGAAATACATAATATTAATTCAAAAAAAAGAAAGCAACACTTTTGTTTGCTTCTCATTATTTTATGTATATTTAATCTTTAAAAAAAAAGACAATATTTTCATTTACTCTTATTATTATATATTTTTCTTTTTGCTAAAAGAATAATTCTCATTCATTTTTAAATTACCTTAATTTTATTTAATTATTGGTTTTGTCGGATCTCAGATTGCTCTCTACCATAAAATATCAGAAAAAGGATATTTATAATTTCTCATATGATTTCAAGTGGTAAAAGAAAAAGTTTAAGGTAGTACCTTATTTCATGTACGGGATGGTGGCCTTTGTTCATCAAATTCAGAGTTGTCGCGTTGCTAAGGATCATATCCATATGTCATCAGGAATTTGCTTCTTATCAGAGCGGTGATATCGGGATGGCAGGATGCATAGCTACGGACCTCTGTAGAACAATCCACTTTATTTTAACATCAGGAAGACATCCTCAATTAGGCTTGCTTAGGCTCACTCCGATATGTCCATCTCGCCTGGGCATTACTAGGGCTTTCTGGATTCATCGCACGGGCTTTCAGGATTCATTGCACGGTCTTTCAGGAGAGCTCCTGCGTCCTCGACATCTTTTTTCAGATTCTCTTTTTCAAACCTTATTCTTCTGGCACACCAACTCTTGCAGTGGGTGGATCTATTTGTCTAGTCCACCCTTATTGGATGTGAGAAGATTTTGCATTATCCTTCGATAGGCCTATTAGCTAACAGTCTGCAAATGGCCCCTTACATATACTTTAATATTATTATCTGCCTTAAAGTTTGGGTGGCCTGAAAAGCCATAAATTTATCCCAACACTTTTATTAAGGCCATAAATTTATTCCAACATTTTTATTATTTTACAATTTCTAATTATACACCACTTTCCATTGGCTTGTCATAAAACGACACCATGGCGTCTGGCTATTGTTGTTATCTGAGATCCGAACTCTATTCAACATTATACATTCATTTTACAATACAACAATTTTTTAAAAATATATATTTAATTTTTAAAATCAACTTAATAATTTTTGTATGAACTTACACTCTATTTTACTTAAATATATAAACATTATAATTTTACACTCATAATTATATTTTATAAAAAAATATTTATACAAACAGAAATAACAAATTACGCAATTTTACTTTGATTTAACCAACATGGTGCGGGAACATATCATTGTTATATGTTGCCCAGCATTATGTTAAGGATCTTCCCTGATTAAATTTGGAGGTTCATTACTTAAGTATAAAGGGGGGGAAAGGGGAGCTAGACCCCCACCCCTTAATTTAGATAAATGGGTTTTTCATTCAAAATTATTCGATTTGCTCCAAATTTGGTATACCGGTTTATTATGTTAAGGACCTGCTTTGATTAAAGTTGGAGGTTTATTGATTAAGCATAAATGGGGGGGGGGCGTCGGGGCTAGTTCCCCCCTCTTAATTTAGATAAATGGGTTTTTCGTGCAGAATTATTCGATTTGCTTCAAATTTGATATACCGGTTTATTCCGATATGGCGCTTCCTTCGTTAGATTTGGAGGTTCATTGGTAAAGTATAAAAGGGGGCAAGTCCCCTCTCCTTAATTTAGATAAATGGATTTTCATGCAGAATTATCCAATTTACCTTATTTTTATTTCTTTTTTCTTTCTGATAAGGAGCTTTCCTGATAAGATTTGGAGGTTCATTAGTTAAGTATAGGGATGGGCATTATATCTCTCCCCCTTATTTAGTGATATTGTTTTTTTCATGCAGAATTATTGGATTTGTTTCCAATTTCGTATATCGGTTTATTATGTTAAGGAGCTTCCCTGATTAGATTTGGAGGTTCATTGGTTAAGTATAAAGGAGGGAAAGGAAGAGTAATCCCCCTTCATTTATTTTTGGAGGGGCATTATTCTTTGAAATAAGAGTATAATATACAATTAGTGCGGATAACCTGTGAGCTCAGTGCCACCAGTTTAACTGGGCACTTTTCTTTTTTTATTAATCTTTTTCTTTTTCTCTCTCTTAGCTCACTTTTGTTAGCTCCTTCATAGTTGTACAAGTTTGAATTTGTATGCATTTTCGTCAGTTTTTTTTTTTTTTTTCTTGAAGAGTTCGTTTAGTTATATTTTAAGTTTTCGTATATTTATATTGAATTTTCATTAATTCTTGTTTATCTGTTTATGTTTCAATCATTCTGGTTTTTCAGATATGATATGAAGAGCTTTTATATTGTCATTTTAAGGCCTTATTCCGAGAATATTCGAGAAAATAACTTTTCTCGATTATTTGTGTCTTTACTATGAATTGCCCTTTTGAATGCTCCTTTCAAGATTCCATAACACATTCCTGTTTTTTAATTTTTTTTATTTTCACTCTCCATTGTTTAATTTATTTTTTTCCATTTATTTTTCTACATGTGATTTCATTTTAATTATATAAATTAAAAATGACAAACAGCATTGCTTAAAAAACAGTTTTCAGCTTATTAACAAAATACAAAACATTAATACTGTAAAACACTTAAAAACATTAGATTCCAATGATTTATTTAATATCATAGGCAAAAAAGATCTACATAAAACTATGTGCTTACTTTTTAAAATATACCAGACTCAATTAAATTTGAAAGATTATATTTCTGTTAGATTCTTTAAAACATTATTTAACTTTACCTTGCATCATAATTAAATTATTTATAATAATATTATTTATAAACAATGTAAAGGTATACCACAAAGTGGTACGACTTCAATTATACTTTCAGATCTTTATCTGTATAACTCTGAAAAAAAAATACAATAGGCAATAACGTTGATTATTTCTACTAGCGTTATATTGATGATATAATTATTTTTTATTTGAATATTTAGATTCTAATATATCATCGTTACCTAATAAATATCCCACTCAACTTACGTTAAGTCAAAATGATGTGTTAAATAATGTAATTAACTTTCTTGACCTAAAAATAACACTTAATAATGATCATAAAATGATATTTGATATATAGGAAAAGAGATTCATAGTTGCCAACCTCCCGATTTTTTTAATACCAGTAATTCTTACAAAGTGTTAGCTTTATTTAATTTCAGAAATTGTGTGATTGTATGAAACAAGTATTTCTGCATAAAAATATTGGTATTCAAAAAATCGGGAAGATCTCATTTTCTATTTAAGGTAAATATTTTTACACATTCTTATTCATGCTTACATAAATCTGTATATAAAAATATTTTACTAAATTATCTACACAGAATTAAATATTTATGCTGATAAATAAATAAAAATAAAAATATTAAATTTATTAGTAATCAAGCTAAAATGTATGGTTATCCTAAATATCTGGTAAATTCAATAATAAAATTATTTAAATAATTTGATATATATTATAAAGATTGGAGGAGGTTGGGTTTGTGGTTTGTATGGATTATGTAAGGATGTATAATATATATGTGTTATGTATATGCATCTATATATATTATTATTTTTTAAAAAATCTGCGGTCATTGCTAAGTGTTTACTTTCACTATGGGATTTATGATAGTATTTCTTAACCCCCTCGTCACCCTGAACCTCATATGAGGCTCTTACTTCAAATAGCAATATTTTAAAGAAAAGAAGACGGATTTTTTTCTTTTCTATTTAGTGACACTGTTTATTCATTTAGAACACATATGAGGCTTCTAAATAGTTTTATTAATCGTACCTAGCTGTCAGTACTAGACAATTTCTTTCATTATTTACTATTGTTGCTTTATTGTTTCAGAAGATAAATGAAGTAATTATTTGAGCTGCTTTATTAATTTTTTTGCGAGGAAACAAAGTTTTTTCTTATTCTTTAACCTTCATTTAATATGTGCATGCTTTTAAATTAATTTTAAACATAACAGATTCCTTAAAAAATGTGGAAGTGTATTGGACCTCATATGAGGCTATTACTAGTGGTTTCTAAAGGTAAGATTTAGAAGAATAAGGAAATTGTAAGCTAAATATACTATATTACAGCAGAAAATTGAAAATTATCTGATTTAAAATATAAAAACTAGTGATGTTTTAAAGAGTGTTATAAATATATTGTTTTCATGTGAATAGACAATGGATGAAACTAATAATTCGTTTTGTTTTAGATGATGTGTCTAAAAAAGGAAATGACAAACTCTTTAAAATCAGACCAGTACTAAACCACTTTTCCAGAGTATTCAAGGAAGCATATGACCCCAGAAGAATATTTATCTATCGATGATATGATTGTTATTTCAAGGAAAGGGTAAAAATAAAACAATATATCAGAAGTAAGCCACATTCTTGGGGTACAAAGGCCTCGGCACTTGCTGAAATTTCAGGATATGTACATGAGTTTGAAATTTATGAAGGGCCGAATCAATTTTCTACTGAATTTGAATCTCTTGGAAGTGTTGTACTAAGGCTTTGTGAACATATCAAATACAAAAACCATAAACTGTTTTTTGATAATCTTTTTACCGATCCCACTTCTAAATAAACTTGCTGAGTGGAAGATTTTTGCTACCGGCAGAATACATGGAAACAGATTAATAGAAGCTTCTAGCAAATTATAGCCTATAAATGCACTAAAAATGCAGCCTAGAGGTTCGTTTTCTCTTGTAACAAGCAATGTGAACATAACCATTACCAGGTGGTATGGTAATTCTGCGGTCTATATTGCTTCCTCATTTTTAGGAGCAAGTCCTGTTGGAACTGCTAACCATTAGTGTCGAAAAGAAAAATGTATTATTAGTCCAGGCAATAGAGACCGTATAGGTGCTCTACCTAGCAAAATTCATGGTAGTTCTGTAAAAAAGCTTACTATATGTTTTTGGGTCGCTGAATCCGAATTTTTAACTTCCCACCAAAATTTTCCACGGCAACCCCCTAAATTTTGGTAAAATGCCCCCAAAATAGGTTTTTATTAAAAAATTCAATTTTTTTATTGTTTTAGGGAAAAAGTATCTAGAAATTCAGAAAGTAGACAAAATTTGCAACAAATAAGACACATGACATTATGACGTAGGATGAAGGGGGAGGCGGGGGGCTGCCTCGGAACATGCGCCTCGGTGCTGCGTGCACTAAGTTGTGCAGTTACGCTTAACAACTCACATCGTTTATATTAGCTTTCCCGTCTCACCTCCAAACTTTCCCTATAAGGCTTATTTTATGTTTTTTAGATCGCTGAATCCGAATTTTTAACTTCCCACCAAAATTTCCCCTCGCAACCCTCAAATTTTGGTAAAGTGCCCCCCTCCCCTCAAAAAATTAAATAATGCCATATACCTTATTTGTTGCACATTTTGCCTACTTTCTGAATTTCTAGATACTTTTTTCCCTAAAACAATAAAAAAAATTGAATTTTTTTTTTAACTTTTTTTTTTTGCGGGGGCAGGGCACTTTACCAAAATTGGGGGGGGGGGGGTGCGGGAGGGAATTTTGGTGGAAACTTAAAAATTCTGATTCAGCGACCCAAAAAACACAAAGTAAGCCTTATACGGAAAGTCTGGAGGGGAGACCGAGGAGCGAACATAAACAATGTGAGTGGTTCAGCGAAATTGCGCAACTTAGTCCACTCAGCACTGCGGCGCATCCCTCATAGCATGCATGGTCACAGTGACGTCATTGTGATGTCACTGTAAGTCACTGTGGTCACGTCACATCTGTGACCAAAATGCCACCACTCAGTGATGTCACATTGTGACTGAGATGTGAACTTCTTAGAAAACTTTAAACAATTACAAAAATTCTTCAAAACATGTTACTTATTGTAAAATTTTATTTTTCTGGCAATTAAAAAAAATTGTAACGTCACTGTTATGCCACTGCATGTAACGTACGTCACGTCACATATGTGACAAAAAACCACCATATTGTAAATCACAGTGTGACAAAAATATTCACTTCAAAAATTTTTGAAAATGAAGAGAAATATTTAA
This sequence comes from Maratus speciosus, assembly GCA_963932465.1. NCBI lineage: Eukaryota > Metazoa > Arthropoda > Arachnida > Araneae > Salticidae > Maratus > Maratus speciosus. The sequence goes on along the minus strand of OZ010800.1, from coordinate 322,649,861 downwards.
AACATGCCCTAGTTACAGCGGCATAAGGAATTAATATATATTAGTGGACAGCAAATAGTAAATTCGGACACGAAAAGAAGGGGGAGGGGAGAAAAAGAAAAATGCACGGTACAAGTATCAACAAACTAGATTTCCATGCTGTATTTTATCAATTTGATATCTAAGACAGTGAAAGCATACTTTTTTCATGATTTCAATTTTATCTAGCATTGCAATTAAATATAATAATACTTCACGGATTGTTATTATTATAAAAGTATTTCTCAGAAAAATGCTACGTGCTGGAGCAATTTGGATAACATATTTAGAATTAGAAATATTAAATCTATACACTTTACATATTTAGATTGCAGGGAGGAAATTTTTTAATTTTTTTGCCGACCACTGGTCGAAACACTTCTGTGGTTTCAAACTAAAAATTTTCTATTACAGTTAAGTCTGCAGATTTTAATGAGCACGCAGAAAAAATCTTCAGAGTTTAGTCATATATGCATTTATTGCATTATAATTTGCATTCAAGTCATATTTTTTCCTGTTAATCTATTTTTGCTGTTTTTTTAAAAAAATTTTTACTTCTTTCAGTCTTTTTTAAATAAAATTAGCATTTTCCGAAATATATATATATATATATACAAAATTTATGCAAAACACATGATATAATTAATTTTTCGCATTTCCAATTTGTGTTTTAGAGATATGACTTTTTAAAAAGTTATTTTACAAATTGTTTTATTCTGCAGAAAATTAACGTGAAAAGATTGACAGATTGAAAAAGAAAATTTTTTCATCCTCGAAAACATTTTTCTTATTTATTAAGAAGATATTTTTTATTTATTACGTGTGAAACAAACTTTACTTAAAAAAGGGGGTGGTATTATTACCATTAAATTTATTTTTACACATTTTAAAAATTTAAGCAAAGTTTTATCTAATAAACTTCCATTTTCAAATGAATTTTTTTGAAACTGATAAAAAAGAAATGGTAAAATGCATTGGAAAACTCTTCAAATAAAAAATTTTATTTACAGACTGACTCATAAAACTATTGCGCATGAAAGTTAGGACTGCAAATAAACAGTAAAATCACCTGCTGAAGATCGTCTGCGTCGGATATGACCGCAACCGCAGGGTAAACAGAGAAAGAACTTTTTGTAATACACGCGGGAAAAAAACATCTCGAAGTCTACAATGTCAGCTTTTGTTTATGCTTTTTTAAATGTAAGAGAAAGATGTCTGCCATTTCCGGGCAAAAATACTCGGATATTATTAATTCATAGCATAAAAGGTAAGTCTTATTTAATTTAAAATTTTTATTTCTGTTTTGTATATTATGAATATGAATTAAATAGTTTTATGTTATACATATAGAAAGACACTGATCTGGAATTGTTTTGAAGCGAAATTTTCCTAATCGATTCTATTTCGTAAAATGTGTTAATCGGCCATCGCTCAAAAAAAAAAGCTGACGCAGAAATTCATGCCTACATTCATAGTGAGATGAATTTAAACATTAACTTGTAGTTACTTGAGATTGAGACAGTGATGTGGAATTCTTTTCGGCTTCTTACTTTTTTTCTGATTACTATAACACTCATATAACAGTATTTATCGTCATTATTGTTTTGGAGTTAAATATTATATTTGAATATTATGATATTACGAAACTGTTTCAGTTCTACCCTTGAAAGATTTTTTTTTTCATTGCTAATAATATTTCAAATTATTATTTAAAATCCTAAATCTTCATACCAATGTTTTCAGATTTAACATTTGACAAAATTATAAAATAATAGGAATTCCTTATAACATATCCAAAGATTTTTCAGAAATTGTTAAATCTAATAATGCATTTAATTCATCTATTGTAGTTTGTTGTTGTTTAAAAGTACAATTAAAAATACTAATTATTATTTTTAGTGTTTTTCAAATTGGTATATTTATTTATTTATTTTTAATTGCATGTAAGCATTTTTTTTCTATTTGTGATTTTAATCAAACATTTAATTATAGACATTCAGAATGAGTTATTAAATTTTCTTCGATTGTAAGCTCATTTTCTACGTTTTCGATACACATAAATATTGGCATTAAGGATGTATTCGAAAAAATATTTTTCCACCTTCAACAGCTCGATTTTTTCTGTGACATTTTCAGGCTCATTTTTAAAAATAAAAACATGAAACTTGCTGAGGTGATTTTTGAAGAGATGTTTAAGAGGCCGTGTGATTTCATTTTCCCCTCAATTCATTAGAATTTGAGTTTTGAATAATTATTTTCTCAGTATGACCCTTTTTTTTTTTCATTCCCAGATCTTCCGCTGCAAAAAATTCGGTTCAAAACGCCTACTTTGACAGCATTTTTTTGTAATATTTTCTGCATTTATCAAAAAATCGAGAAGCACGGCACATTAGGTAGTTTCTAAATAAGAGGAATTCCCAGTTTGATGCGTTTGAGAACAAAAATGAATTTAAAAATGAATCAGAAAATAAGCAGTTTGGATTGAAATACACCCTTAAAAAATAAAATATTATATTTAAGTATTGAAATAAAGTGTTTTTCATGCCTGATAGTAAGTTTATAGATTAAACTGCTTTAGTATATATTTTTAAAGTTGATATATACATGCATAATATAGGGCTGAATATTTTTTTAAAGAGATTAATAACTACTTTTTACATTAAAATGACATTAATTAATCAAACATTAAAAATAGTCCATATATGCAGTCATTTATTTTACTTTTATATTTCCTTTTTAACACCTTTCAACAAAGTTGAAAAGTGTTTATGACTTTGGTTTGTCTAGCCGTCTGTCCGCGCTCTAACTCTCGTAAATATACTCGGATTGCCCTGAAATTTTTAGATGTTATTGACGTTTACCATAGCACGGTCCCTACGTGTAACGACGTTTATAGCATGTTTATTTCATTTACAGGACAGTCAAAAGTATTCCGTTACAGTACGGCCTAATGGGAAAAAATCGTTTCAAAGGATTTTTCATGATTTTACACGTTTTCAAACAGAAAAAAATTGATATGCATTTATGAAACGTACTAAAATATGCATTCTGGAGAATACGCGATGCAAAGAATAGTTATTTTTCATTTACTGGGCTAAAAAGAAATTCCAATACATAATGATATAGCGGTGGAGGGAATTGTTTGCGGCGTACTTTAATTATGTTAATCTATTTCATATATAATGAAAATGATATACGTCGCTGAGGTTTACATACTATAAATTTTTCATGTAGAATACGAAGTGTGTATAGCATTTACAGGCACACACAATATAGTTCAGATACTATATTATATCCGAAGTACTGTTCATTAGTGATGATTGCTGGAAATGCATTTTTAACTATGATATGCGCATTTATGATTCACTATATTTATGCATAGTATATGGTGTATATAAATCCTATAATTCATATACAGGGCTACGCAAAAGTATTCGCAAGGGTTACTGGGTATGAGCGCAAGTTACTTAAAGGTGTTTTTTAAATGAGTTGTACATTTTTACGCTGAACTGAATTTAATTTACTGTTTGTAGAATATAGATAAAATGATATACAGGGTCATGCAAAGAATTGGATACATGGCCGTCTATGAATTCTAATTTCTGGAAATGTGATTTCAGCTGTTTTAAGTGTGTTTTAGTTTGAATTAAATTTTAACTAAACGGTGGCGTGTAATGAAGGTTCTAGCGCAACTACAGGGTTGCACAAAAGTATTCAAGTATGTTTCCATATATTAGTATAAATTGCTGAAAGAGAGTTTCAACCTGTTATGCGTTTTCTTGCTAAACTAAATTATCCCATTATATAATATATATATATCAACCTACAGATCAAATACAGGGCTGTTCAAAAGAATTGGAAAACCTATTTAGCTATGGACAGTAACTGGGGAAATCAGTTTTTCAAATTTATGCGTTTTCTAAAATGTTTACTTAGTTATCTTATTTACCTTATTTCCCTAAATAACGAAGTTTTGTTAAAGCATTCGGGAAGTGTTGGAAAGTGTTTTATAATCTATGCTTAACGCATGATTTTTCTTACTTGTTTTTTCTATTTCCCAGATCAGTCTTTTCCTATAGAATATACCAAATCTATTTAAGTTCATATTCACAAAATACAATATACACGGAAATAAAAAATTTAAATAAATATGGCTTACGTCGTATTTAATAAAGCAAAGATTAATCACAACCACAACACCTTAAAATCTTACACATTCTTAATATCAAGCTTGAACTCAAGATCAAGCTTAGAACTTAATAAAAAAAGATGTCAGTTGACAAACATTGTTCTTTAAGTGGAAAAATTAAAACTATTTTAGAAGAATAAGACTCCAAAATAGCTATATTTTGCTAAAAAGTACGGTAAAAAGATACGATTTTATATCTCAAACAAAACTTTCTTTTAAAATTGTGCATTTTAAAATTCATCACAATATTAATACTTGGGAATTTTTCCACAGAGATATATTCGGTTTGCATACAATATTTCAAATGAAAATGAAATTTAAAATTAATTGCTTAAAAGGCGCAAAGGCCAACCTAGTGAAAAGAGCCCATGCCGGGACTCGAACCCGTGCCATCAGTATAGCGCACTGACATTCTACCGATTAAACCACATGGAACGACACTCAGCCTGGAAAATTTCTCGCTATTGCATGTCGGCAAGGCTGCAAAAGCAGCATAAGATGGGATATTTATCGTGAGCCACCTACATGGGGCGAACACGAAACTTAATTAAATTCAGCATCGATTGAAACTATATTAAGACTTGGAAAATTTTTCAGAGAGAAACATTCGCCTTGCATACAATATTTCAAATGAAAATCAAGTTTCAAATTAAAATTGCCTTTTAAGCATGTAATTTGAAATTTGATTTTCATTTGAAATATTGTATGCAAGACGAATGGTTCTTTCTGGAAAAATTTCCAAGTATTAATATAGATTCAATCGATGCTGGATTGAATTAAGTTTCCTGTTTGTTCCATGTCGGTGGCTCACGATAAATATCCCATCTTGTGCTGCTTTTGTAGCCTTGCCAAAATGAAATTGTGTGAATTTTTCCAGGCTGGAGTATCGTTCCATGTGGTTTAGTCGGTAGAATGTCAGTGCGCTATACTGATGGCGCGGGTTCGAGTCCCGGCATGGAATCTTTTTCACTAGGTTGGCCTTTGCGCCTTTTAAGAAATTAATTTGAAATTGGATTTTCATTTGAAATCATCACAGTGTTTATGACAAGTTCGTCACAAATGACACATATTTCACAAAGTGGTCCACAATGTGACTTCAAAGCATTGTCGCTTTCGTCACATGTTCGTCACAAAATTAATGCCAAAGTAGTCACAAATGTCACACTTTTCACAAATTTGTCCCACTGTGACTTCACAGATTGGTCACAATGTGACGTCACAAACGACCTCTAAAACGGCCATAACGACTTCGCATTCTAGTCACTATGACGTCACATCGACTTCACGTGACGTCACATCGACGGTCACAAAGTCACAGTGTGACTTCACAACGACGTCGCCGTGACGTCACCATGCCTTACGGGATGTTCTGAGGCAGGCCCCCTCCTCCCCGTTCAATCTACGTCATAATGCCATATATCTTATTTGTTGCAAATTGTGTCTAATTTCTGAATTTCTAGATATTTTCCCCCTAAAACAATAAAAAATTGACTTTTTTAATAAAAACCTTTTTTTTGGGGGTGGGGGGTGGGGTGGGGTTGCCGGGAGAAATTTTGGTGGGAAGTTACAAATTCCGATTCAGCGACCCAAAAAAACATAAAGTAAGCAACCATTAATTTTGCCAGGTAACGTCCCCTATTGCCTGGACTATATTAAAATTTTCTAGACCAGCCGCAATAGGATTGTACAATACAAATATGAAAGGTTTGGATCTAGTGGATTCTTTACTTGGTCTTTACTGACATACATTGGGACACAAAAGTTGGTATTTACGCATTTTCAATCACATATTAAATGTAGCGGTAGTCAATTCCTGGCTTTTATGGAAAATGGATCCAGATAATGAGAACTTGGACAAATCCAAGGAAATAGATTATTTAAATTCAAGCAAATTTGCCTGAGTTTAAATCATCTATTTCCACATAATTTATTTATCAAATCTCATCAAATTCAAACAACAACAAAAAAAAAAGAGTTAGACCATCACAATTCCCTTGGAAAAGCAGCAGCAAAGAAAAAAAGGCAAAAATATGAGCTGCAACCGAACTTCGAAGAGATGGGTGTAACCACTATCCTGCCAAAACTCAAGGAAAATATGCAGCTAAATGCCATCCGTGTGGATGTCCTAAGGAAAATGCAAAGATCAGGATTATAAACTTAGTAATATATTTTTGTATAATTTTGCCATTTAAACTTTTAAATGGCAATATGAATTTAAGTAATGTTTGTACTTTTATTTTAACATATTTTATTTGTGCTTGGCAAAGCGTGTTTTTATTTCAATTTATAAAAAAAAGATAAAATCTTATTTAATTATACAATACAAATGTTACTGATTTAAATATGTTCGATTTTAATTATGTTTTATTAATGTAATGAATAAACAGTCAAGTGCGAGTATTACTCGCGCTCAGAGGGTTCCGTACAATAAATATATGAATTATTAACTGTATTATTTAAAAAAATCGTTACTAAAAGAACAATAAGACTTTGTAAAAAACTATACAACGTAGGGTTGGGTATAGCTGTATAAACTAGAAAAGTATGAATGGGTACACCATAAAAATTCAAACAGATATGAAGCCTAAATAACATCAAATATTGCCATTCTGTATAACTCTTTTTTTTTTCTGGTGCGTTCGTAATTATATAAATACGTAGCACCTATAGTTGTCATTCAGTCCGTCCGTCTGTCTATCCGTCCGCCCGCATATAACAGAACAAAAACTACCCAACCGAATGGTTTGAAATATTAAATATATAATTGTTGCACAATTTTGTCAAGTCATTTCAAATTTTATGAAAATCGGATGTATAGTTTATTTACAGGGACAGTCAAAAATTTTCGTTACATTATGGCCAAAGGAAAAAAATCATTGCAAGTGCATTTTAATGATGTTACAGCCTTTTGAACAGAATTAAATTGTTATGCACTGATGAAGTGCATTAAAATATACATTTAGTACAATATGCGGTGCAAAATATATTTATAAAACTAGTTACGGTACGAACCCATCATTTGCCACCTTTGATGCGCAATTTTCAACTTGTTAATCTTATCCTTAATCTGTTTCTGATGAACTTCATTCGGTACTGACAATAAAAATAGTGCCTCTTTAAACTTCATTTGGCGTTTCATAAAACTAAATTCAGCGTAGTAATAATCTTTTCTTTTTACAATGTAGCTAAAACAAACCCCTTGTTCAAATTTTAAACTTGGTATTGTGCTAAGCGCGCTCTGAAATGAGGCCAGAAATTTGCAATGCCGCCTTGGCCGGTGCCGCGTTTTTCCAGATAGGTTTTTAATTAACTTTTGAAGACACGGAGGCGTATTGGGAGATCCACTCAATGCAAACTAGTCTCGAGTTCCATAGTATTTACGTGATTAAATCTAACTAAATTAGTCTCTTTTTAAAAAATTGACGTTATTTCTTTTATACTGCTACTGGGCATTGCATTACACAAATATATCATTAAAAGCTATTATCTAGGGAGGGTTGGCATACTTTTTTGTTGCCGCGTGCCAAAATTGTACAAAAATAATTTTACATGGAAATGACGTGCCAACTGAAAAACAAATTTTATAGAAGTGGAAAAAAATTAAAATTACTTAATTTTAAGATTTAAAAATATGGGGATCATACATGTAGATAATACACTATAATAATTATAGAAACAAATATATTTTGGAAATCTATAAAAGAAAAATAATGCGATTTCTGATTTTGCATCTTAAAATCAGGTTAATTTTAACAGAATGCAAAATGAGTCGGGGTTATCTGTTTTTTTTTATTATTATTATTATTTATTTGCGAAAATAAAGACTCAAAGGCATACATAGGCGGAAAAACTCTTAAAATGTCAAAAGCCACTTTTTTCAATCAGCTCTGAAGTAAATTCCAAATTGGCATAATTTTATATTCGGCATTCTTAGTTATCCCTAATCTTTCCTTTTGATAGTTTCGAATATTGCCTTAAATTCTGAGACCTATTGAATTAAATTGGATTTTACTATGCTGCAACTCGAATTTCCAATTTCCATTTAATCGAATTTGTACAAGATCAACTCATCTAATTTCCTCAGTTGTGTAATTTCCTAATTTCCTGCAAGGTTTAAATTATTGTCTACTACCTCTAATTTCTTCATAATTTTAGTTTCAGTAGATTCGGAAATAGAAGGTGGGGGGGGGGGGCATATTTTTGCACTACCTTTTCGAAAATATCTCTGAAAATATAATACGTAAAATTAAAAGAAATGTATTTTTGAGTTCAGCGTTACGAATGCTTTCACACGATACCCCACACGATATACAAAGAAAAGATTTTTTTTCCAAGTAGCTTGATTAAACCCTCTACATTTTCCCTAAATATATTTGTGAATGTTTAATAATCTGTAAATATGTGGGTCAATAGTTTTTATTACTTCCCCCAACTTGAACTTTCCACGTTCCGTAGTTTACGAGTAAAACGGCTGCGCCAGACAGACACAGGAGTGATCTTATAATGGTTCCGTTTTTACTTTTTAAGTACGGAATCCTAAAAATAACGCATAAAACTTAGTAAGTAGTTAATATGTAAAGATAGAATTTTGTAGTCTCATTTTTTACCGAATTCTTGATGTGCTGAAGTTATAAAAAATTATATACACGGTTGTATTCTTAATGAGAATACAACGTTTATGAATGTTTAGAGTATGTATAGAATTTAATAATAAATAAAATATTCAATTTTAAGTCCTTTTCTTCGTTTATCAAACGCAGGCGATAACTTTACAATATTCTTTTGATCGTATTGCAGTCATGTTATATATAACTTACAAATATTTCATTCATTTAATTTAAAACTCATTTCATTTTATATTTGGAATAACTTAAATTTAAAATGCATGCATTAAATGTTGTACTATTAAACGAGCAAGTATTGTTCATTTATTTGTTTAAATGTTTTGCGAGTCTAGACAATAACTTCATTAATTTTCCCAAAATCGCCAGATTAGATTTTTTTTTTTTTTTTTTTTTTTTTTAAAGCAAATAGAGAATCCCTGTTAAAAATTCAATCACGAATTTCAGATTGTTACTTACTCACAGAAGATGAATCTTGTTTACCAGATTTTTGCAAAATATTTTTGTTACAGCTTGTTTTGATAAAAATATGCGTATTTAAAAAAAAAGTAGCAATGTTATTTTAGTTTAAGGGCAAAAGGCAATAATGCTTTCGTAGCGTTAGTGCTTTTCTCCCGAAATTAAAATGATATTGCGGCTATTTTTTTTAATGTACATAATTTTATCAAAACAAACTGTAATAAAAATATTTTGGAATAAATCTGGTAAACAAGATTCATCTCCCATAATTGAGTAATGATTCAGAAAATTTGCGCAAGAGGTGCTCAGATAGTAGATATTTTGTCATACAGGGTGACAATTATTGAACTATATGAAATTAAACCGTCATAACTTCTGAACGGTTTGCATGATGAAGTTCAAACTTCGTGGTTGGCCACAGGGCATGATGGGAATTACTATGGGCATGCGCACGCAACTTCGTCAATAAGCAAAATTGGCGCATTTGGGGGACTGAGAATTTGCATTTCGCGATCGAGAAGTCTCTCCATCTTCAACGGGTGACTGCGTGGTGTACAAAGTCCAGTCACGTAATAAGCGGTCCGAGATTCATTGACGGCACGGTGACTACTGAACGATACGTGAAGGTTTTGAAAAATGGTTTCATCCCCATTATCCAAAGTGATCTTGATTCCGACAAGATGTGTTTCATGCAAGACCGAGCTCGACCCCATCGAACCAAAAAAATGTTTGATGTCCTGGAGGGGCACTTTGGGGACCGCATTCTGCTTCTGGGGTACCCAAAGGCCACTGGAATGGGACTCGCTTGACCGCCATATTCTCATTTTTGTGGGGCTACATTAAAGACAATGTGTACAGAAATAACCTTAAAACCATATCTGATCTGAAAACTGCCATTCAGGAGGTCATCGACAGCATCGATGTTCCGACACTTCAGCGGGTCATGCGGAATTTTGCTATTCGTCTGCGCTACATCACAGCCAATGCTTGTAGCCATATCGGACATGTCATAACCTAAATCCGAATACCTGTAGTGACGTTTACTTATTGAATAAAGTTTGTGCACTCAGTAGTTTTTAAATAATTTACGTTTTATTTCATATAGTTCAAGAATTGTCACCCTGTATATGACGTCATACCGAAAACCCGCGTATTTGCATTATCAACCCCGTTCACCAGATGGCGCAGCTGTGTCAATACACTTCCGATTCCAGCATTAACATTGTGCGCTTAATATTCCGGTGTCCCAAAAATGACTGATGGATTTTAAAATTCAATAACTTGCAAACGGTGACAGATATTTAAAAAAAAATTGCAGGGGTGTAATGTATGATGTTAGGAATTTTTTTACAGTGATTCTTCATTTTAGTTCAAATTTCAAACAATAGATGGCGCTGAGAGCAATAGGTGCTCAGTCCAGACACGATTTTTGGTAGTTCGTGATCCAGTCAATGCATTTTAATCTCTTTTTTTCGCATGGAAGAAGAGAGAGGCCGAAAAATTGAGCCTGGATTTAGCGGTTCTTGCTTGCAGCGCCATCTATCGATGCTATTTGCAACTGAAATTGAGAATAATAGCATAAAAACTCCTGATATTTTACATAACACTCCTGCAAGAATTTATTTAATATCTGCCACCGTTTGCAAGTTAATGAATTTTAAAATCCATCAGTTATTTTTGGGACACCCGGTATATGCAGTTTTGATAAATAGCTTTAAAAGTTTGCAATTTTTTATTTTATTTTATTTTATTTTATTTTTAACAAGGTTGCATTTTTTAATATAGAGATTTCATTTTGTGCAATAATAATAAAATTAATCTGCTTATTGATTTTTGGTAATGTGGTCCGCGGCTTCGTGTACAATGCTTAATTTGGGCCCGGATAGTAAACGAGTTTGACATGCCTGGTTTAAAGAAATATTCGACTTTAATATAGTTTATCGCAGCATTCAAGAAGAGAAATAATCACTCCAAGTGCGAGTTTTACAATTGCTGGGAAAATGATAAACGGAAAAAGAGAGTAAATGAAATATATATGGTGGCAAATACTTAGCCATAAAACAAAATGTTTTATATTTTTCGAGCAGATATATAAAATTCTACCAAAAATTATACACCTAATTTAAAAAATCTGACAAATGTATTGACAAAATTTGAAACTAATAGTAATAATTTAAGATCCTTATTGAGAAATTTTAGCATCCATAATCTAACATTTAAATCAATTATCCAAATACGTCAGTCATGGGCGTACCCAAGGGGGGAGCTGATGGGGCTACAGCCGCTCCCCGAAATTTTCGAAAGTGATGTGAAAAAAGGCCGATTTTTTTTTATTCTTTTTTGGAAAAAAATTTAATTTTTTTCAATCATACAGCAGACTACCCATTCTCATTACTCCCATATTAGTCCACATTGACACCAAAGAAGAGAAAGGGGGCTGATGGGGTTACAACATCCCTCTCCCCCTCCTCCCAAAATAGTCGAAAAATTAAATGAAAAAAATTGTTTTTCCTTACTTTTTTTAGATAAATCTGTAATTTTTTTCTTCTGTCATACAGCAAAATAGCCATTCTCGTTAACACCATATTAGTCCACATTGACATCACAGCATAACCAAAGATGGGGAGGGGGCTGATTGAATTGCAGCCCCCTCCTTTCGAAATAGTCGAAAATGAATTTAAAAAATTTTATTTTTATTTTTTTTTCTTTATGTTTGAGACAAAAAAATTGCAATTTTTTCCCTATCATTCAACACACTAGCCGCTCCCTTCGCTTTAGATCCATATTAGTGCACATTGATACCAAAGAAGAGAAAGGGGCTGATGGGGTTACAGCCCCTCCCCCTCTACCCAAAATAGTCGAAAAATTAAATGAAAAAAGTGTTTATCCCTTACTTTTTTAGATAAATCTGTAATTTTCTCCTTTGTCATACAGCAAAATAGCCATTCTCGTTAACCCCATGTTAGTCCACATTGACATCACAGCATACCCAAAGATGGGGAGGGGGGGTGATGGAATTAAAGCACCTCCTCTCGAAATAGTCGGAAATGCAATGAAAAAGTGCTGATTTTTTTCTTTTTATTTGAGATAAATTTATATTTTTTCCCTATAATTCAAGAGACTAACCGCTCTCTTCTCTTTAGTTCCATACTAGTGCACAGTGACACCACATTATATCCAAAGATATGAAAGGGGCTAATAGGGTGAAGAGAAACTCTTTCTCTGCTCCCCATGGCAACGAAGGACGCGCGATGCGCGCGCATCCTACCTTAGAATGCGACTTCGGTATTATTGTGGCTGGAACGATGGAAGAGATGTTTTGATTTCAAAAGAATGATCGCTGTAATTTTTTTACAGTTTGTTGATGAGGCTAAGCCTCCCTTAATCGAAAAATCAGATTAGATTTTGATAAAACTTATTGTAAATATGTATAGAATCATGTATCTGTAAATACTCATTAAATATTTTAAGAAAAGAATCCAGAACGCACCTCCTTCATTGATTTTGTGTTCGACTGTCTTTGAAATTTTCTCAAGGGTGCCTCCTCCTAAAATAGTCGAAAATGAAATGAAAAAAAAAAAAAAAAGCTGATTTTTTTCTTCTTGTTTGAGCTAAATTCGTAATTTTGTTTTCTGCAATCCTTTTTTTTTTAGATAAATCTCACATTAACATCACAGCATACCCAAAGAAGGGAACGGCGGCTGATGAGGTTACAGCCCCCTCCTCACGAAATAGTCGAAAATGAAATGAAAAATATTACTTTTTTTTTCTTTCTCTTTGAAATAAATTTGTATTTTTTTTCTTCTATCATTCAAAAGACTAGCCGCTCCCTTCTCTTTAGTTCCATATTAATGCACAGTGACACCACATTATACCCAAAGAAGTGGAAAGGGGGTCATGGGGTGCCATTCGCACAGCTTCATTTGCAATGCTGATGCCCTATTGCCCCCAAAATTGCTGATTTTTTTCATTTTTGTTTGAGATAAATTTGTAACTTTGTTTTCTGCAATACAACGAACTAGCCATTCTGGTTAGTCTCATATCAGCGCACAGTTACAACACCACAGTATACCCAACGAGGGGGAGGGGGCTCATGAGATTACAAGTCCCCTTTCGAAATAGTCAAAAATGAAATGAAAAAAAAAATGGTGATTTTTTCCTTTCTTTTAAGATAAATTTGTATTTTTTTTTCTGCCATGCAGCTATTCTCGTTAGCTCCATATATAGTGTGCAGTGATACTCCAGCATACAATACCCAAAGAAGTTGATGGAGACGGGGGTTATGAGCTCCATTTCGCCTCCGAAAGGATCGCAGTGAAAGGGAAAAGGCTTTCTTTTTGAGATAAATTTGTTTTATTTTCTGGCATGCCACGAATTTGTCTTTTTCGTTAATCCAATATCTTCCTCAGTCCTGCGACCAAATTTACTTGGAAACACAAAAGCTATTTTCAAAATGAAAAAAAATTTGAAAGAAAAAACATATTTTTCTGTTTTTGTAACATTGTTTTTTAAATTCCAAAAAATTGAAAATATTCCCCAATTTTATGTATGATTTATTTATTGCTCGCGTACAATTAAAAGTAGGGGTGATTCTGATTCGAATTTTCCGAAAATTCAAAAAATTCAGCTACAAAAAAGTCGCGAATATTGACAAATGGTCGTCGTAAAAAATCAATTTCATCACTCGTTCGCAAAAAAAAATCTCCAATTTTGCCAAAGTATTGCAGGAAAAGTGTCGATTTGGTCAAAGGATTGCGGAAAAAACGCGAATTTTGTCGAAGAGCCATGAAAAAAAAAAACGCGAATTTTGTGAAAGGGCCACGGAAAAACACTAATTTTGTCAAAGGCTAGCAGAAAAAACGCCAATTTTTTTAAAGGATCGCGAAAAAGCACAAATTCCTTCAAAGGATCGCGGAAAAAACGCCAAAATGCCGCGAAAAACGCATATTTCGTAAAACAAAAACTGCGAATTTCGTCAAATAATCGCGGACAAAACGTGAATTTCGTGAAGGGATCGTGAAAAAAGCGTAAATTTCGTTAAAGGGTTGCTAAAAAAAAAACGAGAAATTCAACAAAAGGTAGCGAGAAAGACGAAAATGTCATCAAAGGGCTTCGAAAAAACGCAAATTTCGTCAAATAATCGCGAATTTCGTCAAGTGATCGCGGAACAAATGCGAATTTCGTCAAAGGACCGCGAAAAATTCCCTCCTCCCACTTATCTTCCTTTTCCGTCCTAACTTTCCAGCCAGTATTTTTCAATTGGAACGGTTTAACGTCATTATTATTACTTGTGCACAAATAATAAACAGTCGTTATTTTATATATGTGTATAAAAATATTTTGTGCATACAAAAAATATTTTGTGTTTGTTACAATATTAATTTATTGCAAAACAAGAACCGTAGCCAGAATTTAGTTTCGGAGGTGGAAAGAACAATTTTATAGATTTTAAGCTAAAATGACTTTCTTTTAAATGAAAGTTTATAAAAAAAAAAAAAAAAAAAAAAAAAAAAAAAAACACTTTTCAACTTATTTCGACGTGGGACGGCCTCAGGATCGGACCCGTGCCTCCCCGCCCCCATGGTTGATTTTGAGTAAGAAAAAAAATATTCTGAAATTCACAGCAAATTTTCTGAAAGATTACAGCAGAGGGGGGAAGGGGGGGGGGGGGAATCCCTTCCCGGCACTAATTATTTTTGTTGCAGGTTGGGTTAACTCTGTTTTCATTTCAGGTCAATATTAGGCTGAGTGTAGATTCCTGCAAGTTGGGTTCGGGTTAACCAGATTTTTAAAAAGTTTGTTCAGCATGTTATTTTAGTTTAAAAACTATACCTATAATAATAAACATAGATGTTTGTATGCGTTTTTTCCGCGACCCTTTGATGAAATTCGGGTTTTTATCAAGACTCTTTGATGAAATTCGCGTTTTCTATGAGGCTCTTTGACGAAATTCGCGTTTTCTCTGAGGCCCTTTCACGAAATTTGTGTTTTTTGTGATCCTTTGACGAAATTCACGTTTTTCCGCGGCCCTTTGACAGAATAAGTGTCTTTTTTTTTTTTGCTAGCCTTTGTCGAAATTTGAGTTTTACTGCGGCTTCATGACGAAATTTGCATTTTTTCTGTGGCCTTTTGACGAAATTCGCGTTTTTTCTGTTCACCTTTGAAGAAATTCGCGTTTTTTGTGATCCTTTAACGAAATTCGCGTTTCTTCACTGCCCTTTGACGGAGTGCGCGTTTTTCGAAATTCGTGTTTTTTCCGCGACTTTTCATGAAATTCGCGTTTTCTCTGCGGCCTTTGATGAAATTCGGGTTTTTCATGTGCTCGTTTAACGAAATTCGTGTTTCCTCCGGGATCATTTGATGAAATTCCCTTTTGCTCCGCGATAATTTGACGAAACTCGCGTTTCCTCCATGATCATTTGGCGTAATTCGCGCTTCCTCCGCGATCATTTGACGAAATTTGACTTTTTTTCACGATCCTTTGACAAAATTCATATTTTAATCTCGGGCCCTTTTTTCAAAATTCGGTTTTTTCCCTCGATCCTTTAACGAAAATTATTTTTTTCAGCGATCATTTGTCAAAAATCTCGATATTTTTTTAAGTCCAAATTTTCGGACTGATGATCGAATTTTTTTAATTTTCAGAACCTCATGCCTTAAATTTTCGTAAAAGCCGGAACAAAATTACCCCCCCCCCCTTTCCCTCCTCTGGCTACGGCCTAATTGTCAAAAATGATTTCTGTTTACAACACAATTCAACGTGTTTCGTAAGATTTAGAGCATTATGGAAATTTAAGTCAGCCCCCCCCCCCCCGAAATAAAATCCTGGGTACGCCACTGACGTCAGTTTCAATATTATAAAGGACAAACGTATCTGTGCGTGACGTTGGCGTCATTTTTCGAATGGCAACAGCAGGCAATCAAATTTAACTTTTATTGACTTTTATTGCGATTTTTTAAATTTCTAAATATCGCACATTTTTAATTTTTACACCGTCAAATAGGGAAAAAAATGTACTTTCAAATGCAATTTGTTTGAAAACTATATCGCAATTTGTTTGAAAACTGTGTCGCAATTTACTCAATTTTTGTGGTTTTAAAGATAATTTTCAAGCATGATTTTATTAAATCTATTTCTGTCACTTGCAGACAGACGATTACAAAAGGCAAATATGTTTGCACTTAATATAAATTAAATAGTTCAGCATTTGTTTCCAGCTTATTATTCCTGAATTTAATTTTTTTCAATCCATAAATAAAAAAATATATAAATAAAACACAACTTTAAGACATGTAAACGAATCAAACTTAAAACTTTGAAATTATCAGAATAACAAGTAATATAAAAATTTTGTTTTTAAAGTCAATTCCTACTTAGGTCACCAAAGAAAAATTTAATATAATCCCTTAAGCTAATATTAGTTTTTGTTGCATTAAAATATCTCAATTTGTTGATTTTCTATAAGCAAGTAGGTTTAGAATGGAACTCTATGGGAATTTGGCGAAATATTAGACATCTCGCCAAGTTGGCGTCACTTTTGGCCGCCAAATTTGGCGACAGACTTGGCGGTATTTGGGGACCGAACAGGGTGAACAGGGAAACCAATATGGTAACCCCCCTTATAGATATGAAGATGCATTATATGCTTATTATATGCTTCAATAACCAATGGCTGCCATTTTGTTTCCCATGCAAAACTAAAATTAATTAATTAAAATTTAATTAATGAATTAATATTTCAAAAAACTGTATTAACATCAATTGTCATCCAGTACAAGTTTTAAAAAATTATGTCAACTTGATAGGATGAATAATGCGTATTTTATTAACGATTGAAAATTTGAACAAGATATATAAATAAATAAATAAATAAATAAATAAAGCAATTTATCAAATTACAACGACTATTTGGAAAATGATTTTTTCGAAGACTAAAATTTAAGACATAAAAAATCGCACGGAGTTGATCCTACATTACGTACGCCATGAATTGAACATTAATACTGTTATTACACGTAAAGGTGTTATTACACGAGGGGTCAAAGACGCTTCAGATTCCAGGCGTCTCCATGTTATTCGGCTTCAGAGGAGTCGCTTGGAGAGCGAGCAACTTTTTTCTGTCGGAGCGTCTCTGACGCCTGAAACGAGGCGAGTTACCAGTAAAAGCCAATCAAATGCTTGGAAATCTGACAATGGAAAAGCCTTTTCCCGAACAACCAATGAAATGTTCGGAAAACGTAAAAAGTGGCTTTCAAAAGTGGGTCGCAGGACATGGAGACGCCTGGAATCTCAAGCGTCTTTGACCCCTCGTGTAATAACACCATAAAAATTCCAAGCGACAAAATCGCCTGGGACTCGTACGTATTATCCACCTGAAACTTAGGTATTATCCAAGTATTTCATTGGCTGCTCGGGAAAAGGCTTTTTCATCGTCAGATTTCCAAGAAATCTGACGACTCATTTTAATGGAATTTCATTCTTAAACTTCTAAATATCCCAGAATATTACTTTTTACACCGTCGTATAGAGAAAAAAATTTACTTTTAAATGCAATTTGTTTGAAAGCTGTATCTCAATTTGTTTCTGAGTTATTAATTTTTTTGTAGTTTTTATCACTTTTTTGTATAAGTGGCAACAGAAGGTATCCATCTTTGGTTGAAAGTAAAGGGAAACACAAATTACTGTATAGACCAATCAGAACACGAATAAAATGCGGATTAAACCAATAAAAACCTTCAGATATGCTTTTAATTTCCTATCCTGACGAGAGCAATAACCATTTTCCCAAATGGTTAATAAATAAATAAATATAGGGAGAGTGTGAACTAACAGTAGGAATTGAAAAAAGAGTAGCGATCTTCAGCGATTTATTCGACTATTAGACCAATGTCAGACAGGCGTTTTTTTTGCTGCTTTTTTGCTTAAGTATTATCCATTCACAATGCTAGCATTGTGAATGGATCAATACAGTGGCCCGTCGGACATTGGTCTTAATTCCTGGCACGTGGCCAATACGAAAGCATCGCTTTTGATAAATTTCAAAATTTTGTTTGAATACATAATTCTTACATATAAAAATTATTGTTGGTATTGTTAGTGAAATATCTGAAATAATCTATTAGAGTTTCAATTAAAAAAAAAAAAAAAATTTAAATGGTTTTCACCTGCATTCTGTAACCCGGAGAGCCCGGGATGGAACGTATTTTTAATGAAAAGAAAATCGTCTGAAGCGCAAATCGTTTGAAAAATCGTCCGAATTTCAACAGAAAATCATATAAAAAAAATCTATGTTTTACGAACGAATCAACCAAATTTAACCAAAAACTTTACAGCTAAATCCGTGTGCCTTACCAATATACCTACCAAATATGAACCTCATCGGACGCTTTTTGCGGCAGTTAGCGTGAAATAAACAGGCTATCAAACAAGCAAACAGTCAGAAAGCCTAAACTGTTCGGGCTTTTCCATATAGTAAGCATCAACTGTTGTTTCGGCAATTATTGTACGTATTTTTTTTTTCCAGTTATACCAAATTTCCTCCCTCCAAAATCATCGTCTCAGGGCAAGGTTCCACAAGCTTTTACTTTAATAAGGCATCGCCATAATCAGGAGAAAGCAGCTAGAACTCTAAAAAATAATCAAATTTAAGTATTAAAACAATATTGATTTACTTGTATAAGAATAGATTTGGCAATCGACCTGCAATCTGAATTATAAAATAAATTTTTATCGATCGATTTTTAGTGGTTATTTTAACTTATGCACATCGCAGAAATGTCAACTTTATACCAAATGAAAGTAGATTTTTTTCTGCGTCCGTCTATTCCATTTACAAATTTCTCGGACCAATATTTTCTGATGTGCGATTTCGCTTTAAAATCTCCACTTCATTTTTCGGCTTAATTTCCTCCGTGGTAACCGTGCATTCGGCTGATTTTACTGGCAACCCTTAGGAGAAACACGGATGATTTCGAGAAAGTCCGTTTGAATCTGCGTTAAAAAGGTGGATTGGTTAATTTTAGAAGTTAATTACCAACGTTTTCAAAATTTTATGATTTGTTGTTTGATGTGAGGTGTTCAGCTATAAGTACCCAAAATTTCAAGTCTCTAACATGTATAGTTTCTGAGAACGGGCTCTGTGACGGACAGACAGACAGACAAAGGAGTGAGACGAATAGGGTTTCGTCAGATGAACGAAATTATAAAAAAGGTTACATGTATACTTTTTCCCCAATAATTAATCTTTCCGCAATGGAAAGAAAATTAAGATCTTATTATGTAAAGAAATAATAGTCTATAAAAAGAAGATACAACTCTATGGGAAAATTTAATTCCACTGAACAATTATATTTTGTAATTATTTAACATGACAGATTTAAGTTGCATTTCTTAAACGTTTTTCATTAGTTAAAAGGAGGAAACAGTTTTAGAAAGGAATTTTACGTCTGGTTTTCGCCTGACATATTTTGCTATAATTAACATTTTAAAAAGATCTTTATTCTGCAAGTTTCTTTTTAATTTCTTTTTCGCAATTTTCTTCGCAAGTCTGAATTCAGATTAACAAGACCTTGTCTCAGAAAATGAAATAATTTTACACAAATTGTTTTAAAAAATTTTCTTTGTACTTTAAAATATTCTTTTAGGAATGTTTTCAAGGTTTTTTCATTAATCTTTTACTAAGTGATCTAATTTAAACCTTTTAAAAAAAGTTTTCACTTGTATTTACATTGTTCAAATGATTAATGATTATAGGCAATAGAAAAATTTGTAGGACTATTAGTTTTTTTAACCGAAGAAAAGAAATATTTTAAAATAAAAGAGTTTGCTTTACTTTTTTTTAAATAGCAAAAATCGAAATTGATTTAATCAGTTTTTTTATGATATAAAAATAAAAGATTACACGCTATAATTTTTTTTTCTGCCTTATAAGAAAATTACTTTTTCCATCGAAGCGAATGTTTTTAAATTTAAAAATGAAAAGATGTAAAGTGGAGTTTAGTTTTGGTAGAATGTTTTTATTTTCTTCTATCTTTACAAAAAAAAAGTATTGGATTCATGAAAATTTTCGAATTCTAGTTTTCGACGGGTTTACACGTTTTAGGGGTCAGAAAACCCGAAAAACATGTTTTTACAAAATGTTTGTCTGTGTGTGTGTGGCACACATTTTGTGGGCGCTCTACCTCAAGAACTAATTAGCGGAATTCAAGAAAACTTTAGATTCAGTTAGTCCCTGATATAAACTGGGGCTGATTAGTTTCTGGTGCAAATCGTCCAACAGGTGGCGCTGCTATGCTGCATTTTGCAGGATTTCCGAAATAGCTATATCTCAAGAACTAATGCACGGATTTCTATAAAACTTCA
This sequence comes from Maratus speciosus, assembly GCA_963932465.1. Classification (NCBI taxonomy): domain Eukaryota; kingdom Metazoa; phylum Arthropoda; class Arachnida; order Araneae; family Salticidae; genus Maratus; species Maratus speciosus. The sequence goes on along the minus strand of OZ010800.1, from coordinate 322,629,211 downwards.
TATTACGTTAGTACTTGATATAATTTGGTGCTGATTACCTTTTAGTGTAAACCACCCTACAGGTGGCGCTTCTATGCGGCATTATTCATGATTATCGCAATAGCTCTATCTCAAGAACTAATGAACAGAATTTAACAAACCTTTCGATTCAGTTAGTCCCTGATATAAACTGGTGCTGTTTACTTTTTGGTGTAAATCGCCCAGCAGATGGCACTGCTATGCTGCATTTTTCACGATTTTCGAAACAGCTATATCTCAAGAACTAATGCACGGATTTTTATAAAACTTCAGATTCAGTTAGTCCCTGATATAAATGAGTGCTGTTTAGTTTTCAGTGTAAATCGCCCTACAGGTGGCGTTGCTAGGCTACATATCACGATTTCCACAATAACTGTATCTCAAGGACTAACGCATAAATTTTCATTAAACTTCAGATTCAGTTAGTACCTGATATAAATTGGTCCTGATTACTTTTTTGGAGTAAATCGACCAACAGGTGGTGCTGCTATGTAGACTGTTTTACGATTTCCGCAATAATTCTACCTCAAAAACTAACGCACGGATTTTCATCAAACTTCAGATTCAGCTGCAACTTGACATAAATTGTTGGTGATTAGATTTTGGTGTAAATCACCTAACCGGTGACACTGATATGCTTCATTTTCAGGAAATATTAACATGTATGAGATAGAAGAAAGTAGTGATGGGCGATTCTCGAGAATTCAACAATCGAGAAAAATCGTCATCGTAAAAAATCACAATCGATACAGCCATCGATTAATTCTTAGAATCTACAATCGAGATGTTTTACAATCTATTATAACGAGAAAAGCTAAAAACAGTTATTGGAAAACTTAGCTATTATTCTGGCCGACAATTTCACAGTAGTGATAGGGCTTAGTGATGGGCGATTCTCGAAAATTTACCAATCGAAAAAAATCGTTATCGTAAAATACACAATCGATACAGTCATCGATTACGTTCGAGAATCTACAAAGGAGATGTTCTAGAATCGATTATTGAAATCATTGTTTTTACATATATATAAGGCAGATTTTATTAAATAGAGGGTAACTGAAAACTGATGGAATAAAAAAACAACAAACCAAAGGGAGGCTATAAAGGAGCCATAAGACTGGAAAAGTCTTGTAAGGGTGCCCTGGTTGAAAAAAGCTGAAAAAACGCGAGTAGCTATGAAGCGGTAAGGGGAGTTTAAGTATCAAAAATTAGAATTTTTCGGCAATTAGCACCAAAATGGCCAAAGAAATAAGAATCAAAAGCACCCCCTAGTGTCAAAAACATGAACTAAAGGATGATAAAAGGGGGATGACCCCTCCCACGTGGGTTCCCTCTTTTATCCCGGAATATACCCGGAAATCATGCAGCCCCACTTTTAAAATTTTATAATTAGTAAATAATATTTATCGGAGAGCTCCATTAAAAAACCTCATTTAATGATATTTATTGTAGAAATCTCTACAATTAAAAAAAAAAATTCACCCCCGCACCGCTCCCCCCCCCCGCCCCCTTCCGGAATTCAACTCTGGGAGGAGAAAGGTTTATAATATGAAAGAGTGGTGAAAGGACTTTCCGATGATATATCAAGGACGGGTTTGGTAAAAGTTTGAAAATTACCCGCCCCCCCCCCTTTGTCCACTCTCGCGCCTCCCAGAATTCACTCACTTTCCTTTTTGAACTTTTTATAGTTAATAAATAGTATTTATCTGAGTCTCTAGGTATGGGGCAGCTTGGCAGAGCTAAAATAAGAGAAACATTGAAAATTCGGGGCAAAATGACACTAAATTTAACAGTAAAGTTTGAAACTAGGACTATACAGAACTGAATACATAAACCACTATGCTTCATAACCCACATCGGTTAATAGCAATAAAAAGATAAGTGCCAGTTAAACTGATGGCATTGAGCTCACAGGTTATTCACACTAATTGTATATTATACTCTTATTTCAAGGAATAATGTCCCTCAAAAAATAAATGAAGGGAAATATCCCCTGTTTGAACCTTTTATACTTAACCAATGAACCTCCAAATCTAATCAGGGAAACTCCTTAACTATAATAAATCAGTATATCAAATTTGAAGCAAATCAGATAATTCTGCATGAAAAAAGAAACATTTCGCTAAATTAAGGGTGGCCTAACCAATTTAACCCTTTTATACTTAATTAATGAACCTCCAAATCTAATCAGGAAAGCTCCTTATCAGAACGAACATAGAAAAAAAAATTAAAGTAAATTGAATAATTCTCCATGCAAATCCATTTATCTAAATTAAGGGGAGGGGACTTGCCCCCCTTTCGCCCTTGCATACTTAACCAATGAACCTTCAAATACAATGAAGGAAGCGCCATATCGGAATAAATCGGTATATTAAATTTGAAGCAAATCGAATAATTCTGCATGAAAAACCCTTTTATCTAAATTAAGGGGGAGACTAGCCCCTCCCCTTTATACTTAACCCATAAACCTCCAAATCTAATCAAGGCAGCTTCTTAACATAATAAACAGGTATCCCAAATTTGGAGCAAATCGAATAATTCTGCATGAAAAACATATTTATCTAAATTAAGGAGGGACCAGGCCCCCTTCTCCCCCTTTATACTTAACCCGTAAACCTCCAAATCTAATCAAGGACACTTCTTAACATAATAAACCGGTATACCAAATTTGGAGCAAATCGAATAATTCTGCATGAAAAACCCATTTATCTAAATTAAGGAGGGGGTCTACCCCCCCCCCCTTGCCCCCCTTTATACTTAACTAATGAACTTCCAAGTTTAATCAGGGAAGTTCCTTAACACAATAAACCGGTATACCAAATTTGGAACAAATCGAATAATTCTGCATGAAAAAGCCATTTATCTAAATTAAGGGAGGCGGACCAGCCCACCTTCTCCCCCTTTATCCTTAACCAATGAACTTCCAAGTTTAATTAGGGAAGCTCCTTAACATAATAAACCGGTATACCAAATCTGGAGCAAATCGAATAATTCTGCATGAAAAGTCCATTTATCTAAATTAAGTGGGGGGTCCAGCCCCCTTCTCCCCCTTTATACTTAACCCGTAAACCTCTAAATCTAATCAAGGCAACTTCTTAACATAATGAACCGGTATACCAAATTTGGAGCAAATTGAATAATTCTGCATGAAAAACCCATTTATCTAAATTAAGGAGGGGGTCTACCCCCCCTTTCCCCCTTCATACTTAACTAATGAACCTCCAAGTTTAATCAGGGAAGCTCCTTAACATAATAAACCGGTATACGAAATTTGGAGCAAATCGAATAATTCTGCATGAAAAACCTATTTATCTAAATTAAGGAGGAGGGGGGGGGGACCAGCCCCCCTTCTCTCCCTTTGTCCTTAACCACCGTCAAAACTAATCAGCGGAACGCCTTATCAGAATGAACATAAAAAAAATTGAAGCAAATTGTACATTTTATTCAAGAGTTATCGCGTTACGTACATACATACGTACGTACGCACGTACATGCATACACACAGACAGAACCGACGGGTACATTAGCTCTCAGGCTTAGATAGCCTGTGAGCTAAAAAGAGATTGGATAAGCAGATCGACTCCTTTGAGAAATTATAACTTAAACCAGAAATGCGGTAAGTTTGACTCTGAAAGCTTCATTTCCATCTCGCATTTCGCCAAATCTCATCTCGATGATTTTTCCAACATTTCGACGCTTCCAGATGGGAAGCTGCTCGATGGTTGGTTCTCTCTCGGTTTTAAACCTTTTGGGATGGGAAGTCTCTCGAGAGTTTCTCTCGCCCTTTTCAACCTTTCCCGATGGGAAGCCTCTCGCTGGTTTCTCTCGTCCTTTTCGAAATATCCCAATGAAAAGCCTTTCGAGGATTTCTGTCGCGCTTTTCAACATTTCGCTATGAGAAGCTTTTCGAGGATTTCTCTCGTCCTCGGCAGAGAAGAAAAGTAAGAAAATTTATCGAGAGTACCAAGGGACGAGATAGAGAACGAGGCATGACAATGAGCTGTGAAATGAAGCCTTAATTTTCAAAGTTTCTCTTATTTTAGCCCTACCAAGATGTCACATACCTGGAGCCCTCTGATAAAAATTATTTATTAACTATAAAAATTTCAAAGAGGAAGGTGGGTCGGGTGATTTCGATGGAGGAGGACGTGAGAGTGGACTCAATCGGGGTGCAATTTTAAAAATTTTACCGAACCCTTGCTGTGGCATATAATCGAAAAGCCCTTTGGCCACTCTTTCATACTATGAACTTTTCTTCGCCCAAAGGGGGATGGGGAAGGGGCGAACAAATTTTTAAAACCGTAGCCGATTTCTATAATAAATTTAAATATCAATTTAGATGTGGGTTTTTTATGCAGTCTTCCGGTAAATATCATTCATTGAACATAAAAATTTTAAAGTAGCGACTGTGTGAATTCCGGGGCGAAAGAGTGGGCCCATGGGGGGAGGGAGGAGGAGCAATTTTCAAACTTTTTTTGGACAAGTCATGTGATATGTCATCGGTAAGCTCTCGGATGACTCGTTCATATTATGAGACTTTCTTCCTCCCCTTCCCAATTTGGCCCCCACTGCGAGGGTAGTTTTTTCCGTTTTATCATTTTAGATCGGATTTTTTTATGGAGCCCTCCGCTAAATATTATTTATAATATATGAAATTTCAGGACACTTTTCCAAATTTAGCCACGACCCCGATGGCCGCCCCCCCCCACTTTGCCCCCCGGAGGACACTTTTCTAAATTTAGTCAATACCCTTCTTGAGAGATATCGTTGAAAAGGTCTGTGACTACTTATTGATGTTATGCACTTCCGGTGACAGTCCCCCGACTCTTTGCCCCCCGGGGACACTTTTTCAAATTTAATCAAGACCCCTCGTGTGAGATATCGTTGGAAAGGTCTGTGACTACTTATTGATGTTATGTACCTACGGTGTCCCCACCACCACTTTGCCCCCCGGGGGCACTTTTCCAAATTTAGCCAAGACCCCTCATGTGAGATATCGTTGGAAAGGTCTGTGACTATTTATTGATGTTATGCACCTCCGGTGACAGTCTCCCCCAATTTGCCCCTCCCGGGGGACACTTTTTCAAATTTAGCCAAGACCCCTCATGTGAGATATCGTTGGAAAGGTCTGTGACTACTTATTGATGTTATGCTCCTCCGGTGTCTATCCCCCCATTTTGCACCTTCCGGGGGATACTTTTCCAAATTTAGCCAAGACCCCACATGTGAGATATCGTTGAAAAGGTCTGTGACTACTTATTGATGTAATGCACCTCCGGTGACCGCCCCCCCCCCCACTTTTCCCCCCAAGGGGGTGTTTTTCTAAATTTAGCCGAGACCACTCATGTGACATATTGTTGGAAAGGCTTATGAACACTTACTCATGTTATCCACCTCCCGCACCCCTCCCACCCTTTGCCCCCACGGGGAGGGCATTTTTATAAATTCAGATCCAGACTTCTGATGTGACATATGGTTGGAAAGGCCTAAAGACCTGTTACGACTTAATCATATTATGCAGCTGCTGTGCCCCTCCGCTCGCTTTGACCCCTCCCCCAAGAGATCTGGTCCGAGGTTCATTCGTTTCGATATTATATTTTTTACAAGATTTTGTAGTGTGTGCACACCACACCCGCCTGCTATCATATATCAGTGCCGTATATAGCGGGTAACCTGTTCGTGATTTCATATTACAAGATTACGTATAAATTAGGGGCCCCGATTAAAGGAGGGGCCAGCAAGCGGTCGAAGTCACCTAGTCTTTATTAACATCGACTCATTCCAGTTCACCCGCAGACGATTCTTGATAAATGTATGACGTATATAATACATAATATATGATTTATAAAAGAAATTTGCAAACTGTAGTCATCGAGAAAAAATTTACACAATCGAAAAATATCGAGATGTACATACAATCGAGAAAATCGAGAAAAACATCTCGTTATCGCCCATCACTAGAAGAAAGTTTTGGGATTGCCGCATCCGACCAGTTTATTTTATTTTTAGCTTACTTGAATTTAAATAAGATTAGAACCTTTTCATTTTGAAAGAAATATTTAGACTTGCTTTCTGTATACATGTAAGTTATTACATTGGTATGTGTAAAGAATGTCCAATAAATAAAAGAATGTCCCAGAGAATAAAAGAATAAAAGAATGTCCCAGATATAAATTTTAATAGTATCATCTGTAAGTGTTGTAGAATTTTGGTCCAAAGTCACAAATAAAGCTTACTCAAACAGTTTTAGATAAGCGCATGCGCGAGTATTGCTTAGTTATTTACTCGCTTACAGTGTCACATACGTAAAATGGCGACTCCTTAACGAAAATAAAATCTTCAATAGAACAAAGTATTGTAAACAAAATTTTTTTCCACTTCCGATTTTCGACGGATTTACACGTTTTAGGGGTCAGAGATCTCCAAAAACATGTTTATACAAAATGTCTGTCTGTCCATGTGTCTATAATGTCGACATTGTACGATAAAAAAGTGTATGAAGTTATGCATAGAATTGAACCAATTTTTTTTTTTAATTTTTGGCTATGGCAAGCAGAATTTGGAAAAAATCCGCCGGAAGGGGGCGCTGTAATAGCGATTTTTGTATCATTTTCAATATTGTACTATCGAAAAGTGTATGAAGTTATGCATAGAATTGAACCTATTTTTCTTTTAAGTTTTTAGCTATGGCAAGCAGGTCCCCTCTAATTTGGAAAAAAACCGCCGGAAAGGGGCGCTGTAATAGCGATTTTTGTGCCATTTTCAATATTGTACCGTCGAAAAGTGTATGTGGTTATACATAGAATTGAACCATAATTTGTGTATGTTTTTGGCTATGCCAAGCAGGTCCTCCTTGAATTTGGAAATCAGCCGCCGAAAGGGGGCACTATAATAGCTAATTCTGTGTAATTTTCTTGATTTTTCGTAGTTCTATTGTACACCGGCGGCTCGGGAAGCGAAGGGAACTTCGCATTCTGCTAAGCCGGCTATTCGCGAATAGCTAATATACAACAGAATAACGGAATACTATTTATTTTAATGAATATCATGATCGAGATTAACTCGTTTTTACTCCAATTAACTGACTGAGGCAAAGTTGATTTACTATTGAACTAATAATAATGAAATATTGACATTTGTAACAGCATTTTGAAATATTAAGATATATGATATAGAAGAAAGTTCTGGGATTGGCACATCCAACTATTTTTATCTTTCATTCAGATAAAAGTAATATTATCACAACAGTTAAAATTGTCAAGAGCGCTTTACCTTTCCACATGTCTAATGCTTCATACAATATAAGAATAACTGGATGATATATAGTAACTTTAAACATTAAATAAAATGCCTTAATGATGAAAAATGACTTATTTACGATCAACTGATAATGTTCCTTGGAAATATGTTTCTGAAGTTCATTTTTCAAAAATCACCGAAGTTCAGCTGACTGAGAGAAATTTTTATAGAGAAATGGGAGAAGCGGGTAAACGTTATAAGACAGTTTGAAGATTCAAGTTGCTAAGCTTATAATGTAAACTCTAAATTATTAAAAAAAGTTATATCAAGAAAGTTTTATTGATCGAAAATGAGAAAATTATGAAATTTCAAATTCTTTTTATTTTAGTCCTTTAATAATATGTTGTTTCGCGAGATAGTTTTGGATAGTTTTATGAATTTTTCAATGTCTTCTAGAAATGTAGCTATAACTAATATTACAGGGTACACATAAAATCTTTACCCGACTACAAAAATTCTTATCTTCTAAAGTTTTAAGACAGGTGGTGAATGAATTTCAAATAGACAAAAATAATACTCCTGAATCAAAATCATAAACCAATAAAGAAGCATTTAAATGCCACATTTAATGAAAATCACACAAAATGCAAGATAAAAGAACACTGTACGCGTTTCGAGCTTTACCAAACTCTCCCATCAATATAAACAAGTTGAAAATTGATCGTCAAACGTGGCAAATGAGATGCGTTCGTATTTTAACTAGCTTTTTAAATATTTTTTGCACCTCATATTGTAATGAATGTATATTTTAATTCACTTCTTAAGTGCATATCGATTTCATTCTGTTTGAAAGGCTGTAAAATTATTAAAATGCACTTGAAATTTTTTTTTCCCATTGTCCTTAATGTAACGGAAAACTTTTACTGTCCCTGTAATTAAACTATGCATCCGATTTTCATAAAATTGAAAATGACACGACAAAATTTTACAACAGTTATATATTTGAAATTTCAGACTATTCGGAAGGCTGTAACATCATTAAAATGAACTTGCAATAATTTTTTTCCATTGGCCATAATGTAACGGAAAATTTTTGATTGTCCCTGTAATACATCCGATTTTCATAAAATTTGAAATGACTCGACAGAATTTTGCAACAATTATATATTTAAAATTTCAGACCATTCAGTTTGGTAGTTTTTGCTCTGTTATATGTGGACGGACAGACGGACGGACTGAACGACCACTATAGGTGCTACGTGTTTATATAATTATGAACGCATCTAAAAACGATTGACTGCCATAGCTAAACATACAAAAAACTTACAACTGAAACACGCATTGGTGGAAAGGATGTTGACGTTGGATGCGTGTTTCAATTGTAAGTTACTTGTTAATTAGCCATGGCTGATGAGGGGCTTTGGTAAAGCTCGAAACGCTTACAATGATGCTCTTTTATCTGGTATTTTGTGTGATTTTTATTAAATGTGTGTTTTTAACGTCTTTTTATTAGATGAGTGAAATTTACGCCTTAATGAAGATAAAATATTCAAGTTTTTCCTTCTTTTTTTTTCAAGTGACATTGATATAATGTCAGTAAAAGAAACAATGTATCGAAGAACCTAAAAATTTATTATTCTCAAGCAAAACATATTATTCTTCTTTCTGATCTCCACACAAACCCATAAGATTCTTTTCTGTGATTTTATGTTAAACACGTAGGTTTACCAGTCTTAGATGGCGGATATCTAGGTATCTTATACTATAATGCGACCAAAAATTGTGTGTGTGTGTGTGTATGTAAATTTTATCTTGAAAACGGCTAAAACGATTTTGACTAAATTTTGCACCCTACCGTTTTCGGGCACGAAAAGATCATTGGGATGGGTTTCGTGATTGAGAAAATTTGATAAGTGGGTCATTTGGGTCATTTGGGTCAGGGTCAAGCTAATTATATCTAAAGAACGGCTCAATCGATTTTGACTAAATTTTGTATCTAACCATTTTTGGGCACGGAAAGACCATTGGGGTGGGTCACATGTTCGAGAAAATTCGATTAGTGGGTCATTTTGGGGTCACTGTGGGTCAAGCTATTTTTATCTAAAAAACAGCTCTAACGATTTTCACTAAACTCTATATTCTACAGTTTTGGATTACGAGAAGACCATTGGGCTAAGTCACATGTTCGAGAAAATTCGATTAGTGGGTCATTTTTGGGTCACCGTGGGTCAAGCTAAGTTTATCTAGATAACGGCTCTAACGATTTTGACGAAATTTTGCACCGTACTGTTTTCGGGCACGAAAAGACCATTGGGATGGGTCTCGTGTTCGAGAAAATTCGATTAGTGGGTCATTTTGGGTCATAATGGGTCAGGGTCAAGCTAATTATATCTAGAAAACGGCTCAATCGATTTTAACTAAATTTTGTATCTAACCATTTTCGGGCTCGAAAAGACCATTGGGATGGGTCTCGTGTTCGAGAAAATTCGATTAGCGGGTCATTTTGGGTCATAATGGGTCAGGGTCAAGCTAGTTACAATTAGAGAACGGCTCAATCGATTTGGACTAAATTTTGTATCTAAGCATTTTCGGGCACGAAAAGACTATTGGGGTGGGTCACTTGTTCGAGAAAATTCGATTAGTGGGTCATGTTTGGGTCACTGTGGGTCAAGCTACTTTTATTTAAAAAACGGCTCTAACGATTTTCACTAAACTCTATATTCCACAGTTTTGGATTACGAGAAGACCATTGGGCTAAGTCACATGTTCGAGAAAATTCGATTAGTGGGTCATTTTTGGGGTCACCTTGGGTCCAGCTAAGTTTATCTAGATAACGGCTCTACGATTTTGACGAAATTCTGCAATCTAGCGTTTTCGGGCACGAAAAGACAATTGGGATGGGTCACGTGTTCGAGAAAATTCGATTAGTGGTTCATTATTGGTCATTATGGGTCAGGGTCAAGCTAATTATATTTAAAAAACGGCTCAAGACATTTCCACAAATTTTTTTAATATACGGCCGTTTCTGGTCATGAGATGACCATTGGGCTAAGTCACATGTTCGAGAAAATTCTATTAGTGGGTCATTTTGGGTCACAATGGGCCAGGCTCAAGCTAATTGAATCTAAAAACATGCTCAAAACATTTGGATCAAATTTTATATTGTACTGTTTCTGGGCATGAGAAGAGAATTGGGCTAAGTCACATGTTCGAGAAAATTGGATTAGTGGGTCATTTTGGGTCACATTGGGTCAGAGTCCAGCTAATTGTATCTTGAAAACGGCTTAAACGATTTTGACTAAACTTTGTATTCTATCGTTTTCGGGCTCGAGAAGACCATTGGGCTAGGTCGCACGTTCAAGAAAATTCGATTAGTGGTTCATTTTGGGTCACAATGGGTCAGGGTCAAGCTAATTGTATTTTAAAAGCGCTTCAAAACATTTTAACAAATTTTTGTATAATACCGTTTCCGGGCATGATAAGACCATTCGGCAGGGTCGCATGTTCAAGAGAATTCAATCAATGGGTCATTTTGGGTCCTAATGGAACAGGATCTGTATCTAAAAAACGGCTGAAAAGATTTTGATAAAACTTTGTACTACACCGTTTCTGGACAAGATAAAACCATTGGGATGGGTCGCATGCTCAAGAAAATTCTATTAGAGGGTCGTTTTGGTGATAATGGGTCGGGATCAAGCTAACGGCATCTCACAAAGGTTCAAACAATTTTGACAATTTTTTTTCTTATACCGTTTCACAGTACAAAAAGACCATTGAAATAGCTCACATATTCGATAAATTTCGGTTAGTGGGTTTTTGAATCAACGTGGGTTCAGCATATTTTATCTAGAAAACGACTAACGGTTTCCACTAAATTTTGTATTCCATCGTTTTCAGGCTCGAGAAGAGCATTGTGTTAGGTCGCATGTTCGAAAAAATTCGATTAGTGGGTCATTATATCTCAGTGTCAAGCTAATTGCATCTAAAACAGCAAGAATGATTCAATGGGAATAATATATCGAGATAAACACAAAGCTAATTTTTACCGAGCTTAGCTCGGTCATTCCTGCTAGTAAATGATTAAGATAGCTGCTTCTGTAACTGTAAAAAAAGACACGTTTCTTACTCTAAGAAAATACCGGCTGTCCTAAAAAGGACTAACTGATTTTAAAATTCAATAACTTGCAAACGGTGACAGATATTTAAAAAATTCTTGCAGGAGGCTTATGCATAAGGTCAAAAGTTTTTTTACAGTGATTTTCGATTTTAGTTCGAATTACAAACAATAGATGGCGCTGTAAGCAATAGGCGCAAAATACAGGCTTGATTTTTTGGCCGATCTCTTCTTCCATGCGGAAAAAGGAGATTAAAATGTATTGAGTGGGTCCCGAAGGAACAAAAATCGAGTCTGAATTTAGCGTCTATTGATCGCAGCGCCATCTATTGTTTGTAATTCGAATTAAAATAAAAAATCACTGTAAAAAAAAACTTTTGACCTCATGCATAACCATCCTGCAAGAATTTTTTAAATATCTGTCACCGTTTGCAAGTTATTGAATTTTAAAATCAGTCAGTCCTTTTTAGGACACCCGGTATAATATATTTTCTTATCTCTTTTCAATATCTTTTCAGAGTTACCCGCGATTCCCCAAAACCAATCTTTATCTTTAGAAATTTTAGGAGCCAATATATTTTCGAAGTTTAAAGAAGAATTTATAAAAACAAAGTTTCTTTTACTTTTACTGATTTTCGGAAACGTTTCTGCGTCATTTTTATAGTGTATTAATCAGTTTTCGCAAACCGGGTATAGATTTTTCGGATTCTATCAATTCTCAAGTAAAAGTTTTCATGCTCAACAACCATGTTTTACAGACACATATGATAAATAAACACATAAATATTAACATAATAATTAATATTATTTTTTTACTTTACATGTATAAATTCAATTACGCAGCTGAAAACGACAATTTGTAAATCTCTTCATCGATCTACTTTTAGAAAGCAACTGAAATTCAGTTCACTCTATGGCCGATAACTCTGAATTTTTACGGTATTCGACTTGTCTTTTTATTTGAGATGACCTATACAGTTGAACACTAAATTTTGCAAAATAATTTTGTTATCGTTAGAGCATGCGCATTTAAAAAGTATTCATGCAAATATTTAATAAACATATTTAATCTCACATTTCTTCAAATATTTGTTATACTTATATTCTAATAGTAGTATGTTTTTTCTACTGTATTTTACCAAGTTCCTTGAAAGGGACGCAAATTTGTGCGAAAATTCTGCATGCTGTAAACGAAAAACTTGCGGAAATATCCTCAGCTTTTTAAAGAAACATACGCGCCATTCTGTCACAGATGAATACATTGTACAAGATTCACATAGTCATGTTCTACAGCTAAAAATAATTTCGAGCATTTTATTTTCCAGGGTGGTCGCAAATATTATTTTATTAGCCCTCGGAATGCTTTTTCTTTCTCCCAGCCTATTTTGTCTCCAATAAATAACGTTACCTTGTATACGCGAGCCGTAAAACAAAAGCCGACGTTTCATTGTGCGATTAAATACACTACAGCATTTTTTAAACTTCTAAGCATCGCACATTTTCACTGTTTATACCGTTGTATTGGAAAAAAAGTACTTTATAATGCAATTTGTTTGAAAATTGCATCTTCATTTGTTTTTGAAATATTAATTTTTTTGTAGTTTTTAGCGACTTTTGTTTCATTTTGGCAACTCAAGTACTCCATTTCTGTAGAAAGTAAAGAAAAAATTGTTGAAAAATAGCAATTATATCTTCTTGTTGCCATTTTCCCATAAAAACTGAAAAAATGTAATGAAAATACGTGCTATTTTGAGAAAAATATAAATGAAGGATTTCTGATAAAACATGGAGCTATTATAAACTGTATTTAATTTTAAGTACTATCTATATTAATGCAAATGACGTCATTTTACATAAAATAAAAGCGCGTGCTTTAAGTCTTAAAATTGAAATATGTTTTGCACTACAATAGAGTCCCGATTATCCGATTCCCGCTTAACCGAGTAATTCTCTTCTGATGAACTGGTGGCATCAGAGTTCTAACATTTTACGACTGCTCTTTCATCTTCACCTAACGCTTCATTTATAATGGCTGTTTCATAATAATAGAAGCCACCAGTCCACCAAAAGAAAATGGAGTAATGGAAATGTCGGGGGCGACACTAAATTCTGAAAAAGCAGAATTCCTGTTCTCTAGTATTCAATTTGTTGTTAGTCTCCTAATTGGCCTTGTGAACAAACCTTCGCTGAAAAATATGAGATTAAAAATGTTCTTTATAATGTTAGATTTCCAGAAGGGTTTGCCAAGTATTTCTATAAGTATTCAACAAAATATGTATAATCGAAACTGCCCAGTGACTTTAGGCCATATAGTGTAATTTTACGTTACACCATAAGGATTTAACCCTTTATCTACTGGCGGTACTTATAGGTACCATTAAAATAATTTGTTGTAAAATTCATTTAATACATCAATTAGTTGTAATGCAGTTTAGAATGAGTTATAGATACACTACTTTATCATCTTGTTCCAAAACCATTATTGGTTACACAAAACAAAAATAATTTTAAAAGAATGATTTCTTTTGTCTTTGCATCTTTTCAGCTTTTTTGGCGTTGGGGCGAGGGGGAGGGGGATTTTTAAATTCGGAAATATTTCTATATTTCCATTTTTTTTTTGTCGATTTTCTTGAATGACGATATTTCTTTTTGCTGGATTTGTGTATTATTCACCGATAGTGACGGTCATATGCATACTTTACTGTAGATGTTGCTTAAGATTGGATCGTAAAAGAGGAATTCTTCAGCAGATGCGAGTGACGTCATTTTGTATAAAATAAAAGCGTGTGTTTTAAGTCTTAAAACTGAAATATGTTTTGTACTATCTATCTAATACATATATATATATATTTATCGGGGGCGACACTAAATTCTGAAAAAGCAGAATTCCTGTTATCTAGTTACTTTTATATTATTATTTTTCTCACTGCTCTCATAAATCACGTTCAGCATGCGAAATATATTGCTTTGATTTTTTAGATAAAAAGTCAAGGAGAAATTTTCAAAAAATATTTAAAAATAAGCGTGATGTATGTGATATTTATATATTTATGCTACAAATATTTATGTATTTTTATATAAAATTATATTTCTGTAATATCAATAAATAAATTATATTGCTGTTGTGTCCACAAATAGATTATTTTACTACAATATCAATCTGCATTAAACCAATTTTATTATCCATTATGTATTGAAACTCAGCGTTTTAAATAGTTCTTCATTGTATATTGTTACTTAATAATTGTTCTATGATATGCTTAAAAATTTTTGTGGATGTAATTTTTATGAAGGGAGCAGTTTTATATAGCTATATATTTTATAATCCTTTCGGCCGCTTTTCTGAAATATCCATCAAAAAGGCTTATTTGTGATCCGAAAAGAAATCCTCGGAAACGGAACTTTCAAAAGTATGGAAAAATATTCTGAGCATTAAAGTAGGGACAGTTTTTTTCTTTCATTTTATTTGTTTATCATTGCTCTCATAAGTCACGTTCAGTATGCAAAATATATTTCTTTGATTTTTTAGGTAATAAGTCAAGGAGAAATTTAAAAAATATACCTAAAAATAAGCGTGAAGTATATGATATTTGTGTATTTGTGATACAAATATTTATATATATTCGTATAAAATTATATTTCTGTAATATCAATAGATAAATTATATTTCTCCTGTGTCCACAAATAAATTATTTTACTACAATATCAATCTACGTTAAACCAATTTTATTACCCATTATGTATTGAAACTCAGCGTTTTAAATAGTTCTTCATTGTATATTGTTACTTAATAATTGTTCTACGATATACTTAAAAATTTTTGTGGATGTAATTTTTATGAAGGGAGTAGTTTTATATAGCTATATATTTTATAATCCTTTCGGCCGCTTTTCTGAAATATCCATCAAAGAGGCTTATTTGTGATCCGAAAAGAAATCCGCGGAAACGGAACTTTCAAAAGTATGGAAAAATATTCTGAGCATTAAAGTAGGGACAGTTTTTCTCTTTCATTTTATTTGGTTATCATTGCTCTCATAAGTCACGTTCAATATGCAAAATATATTTCTTTGATTTTTTAGGTAATAAGTCAAGGAGAAATTTAAAAAATATACCTAAAAATAAGCGTGAAGTATATGATATTTATGTATTTGTGATACAAATATTTATATATATTCGTATAAAATTACATTTCTGTAATATCAATAGATAAATTATATTTCTCCTGTGTCCACAAATAAATTATTTTACTACAATATCAATCTACGTTAAACCAATTTTATTACCCATTATGTATTGAAACTCAGCGTTTTAAATAGTTCTTCATTGTATATTGTTACTTAATAATTGTTCTATGATATGCTTAAAAATTTTTGTGGATGTAATTTTTATGAAGGGAGCAGTTTTATATAGCTATATATTTTATAATCCTTTCGGTCACTTTTCTGAAATATCCATCAAAGAGGCTTATTTGTGATCCGAAAAGAAATCCTCGGAAACGGAACTTTCAAAAGTATGTAAAAATATTCTGAGCATTAAAGTAGGGACAGTTTTTCTCTTTCATTTTATTTTTACTTTCTTCTATCTTTACAAGAAGAAAGTATTGGATTCGTGAAAATTTTCGACTTTCGGTTTTCGGCGGATTTACACGTTTTAGGGGTCAGAGAACCCGAAAAACATGTTTTTACAAAATGTCTGTCTGTGAGTCTGTGAATCTGTTAGTCCGTGAGTCCGTCTGTCTGTATGTATGTGACACAAATTTTGTGGGCCCTCTACCTCAAGAACTAATGCACGGAATTTAATAAAAATTGATATTCAGTTAGTCCCTGATATAAATTGGTGCTAATTAGTTTTTGGTGTAAATCGCTCAACAGGTGGCACTGCTATGCTGGACTTTTCAGAATTTCCATTATAGCTGTATCTCAAGAACTAATGCAACAATTTTCAGCAAACTTCAGAATCAGTTAATCCTTGATATTAATTGACATTTTGTACATTTTGGTGTAAATAGCTCAATAGGTGGAGCTGCTATACAGCATTTTCCATGATTTCTGCAATAGCTCTCTCTCAAGAACTAATGGATACATTTTCATCAAACTTCAGATTCAGTTACTCTTTGATATGAAATGATGCTGACTACGTGTTTGTGAATATCGCCCAATAGGTGGCGCTGCTGTGCTGCATTTTGCACTATTTCCTCAATAGCTCTATCTCAAGAACTAATGCACGAATTTTCATCAAACTCCCGATTCAAGTAAACCTTGATAAATGTTGATGCTGATTATGTGGTTGTGTAAATTGCTCAACAGGTGGCGAGGTTATGCTGCATTTGTCATGATTTGCGCAATAGCTCTATCTCAAGAACTAATGCACGGATTTTCCCCAAACTTCATATTCAGTTAGACATTGACATAAGTTGATGATAATTAGGTTCTGGTGTAAATCACCCAATAGGTGGCGCTGCTATGCTGCATTTTTATGGATTTACACGATTTCAGGGACAGTAATATGTCAAGAACTAATGCACGGAATTTCATCTTTTTAGAATCCTCATGATGAACATAGATGTAGTGTGATAATGAATTTTGAAGTATTGACAAGTATGAGATAGAAGAAAGTTTTGTGATGGCCACAACATACTAGTTTTATCATTGCTCTCATAAGTCACGTTCAACATGCAAAATATATTTCTTTGATTTTTTAGGTAATAAGTCAAGGAGAAATTTAAAAAATATACTTAAAAATAAGCGTGAAGTATATGATATTTATATATTTGTGATACAAATATTTATATATATTCGTTTAAAATTATATTTCTGTAATATCAATAGATAAATTATATTTCTCCTATGTCCACAAATAAATTATTTTACTACAATATCAATCTACGTTAAACCAATTTTATTACCCATTATGTATTGAAACTCAGCGTTTTAAATAGTTCTTCATTGTATATTGTTACTTAATAATTGTTCTATGATATGCTTAAAAATTTTTGTGGATGTAAGTTTTATGAAGGGAGCAGTTTTATATAGCTATATATTTTATAATCCTTTCGGTCGCTTTTCTGAAATATCCATCAAAGAGGCTTATTTGTGATCCGAAAAGAAATCCTCGGAAACGGAACTTTCAAAAGTATGTAAAAATATTCTGAGCATTAAAGTAGGGACAGTTTTTCTCTTTCATTTTATTTTTACTTTCTTCTATCTTTACAAGAAGAAAGTATTGGATTCGTGAAAATTTTCGACTTTCGGTTTTCGGCGGATTTACACGTTTTAGGGGTCAGAGAACCCGAAAAACATGTTTTTACAAAATGTCTGTTTGTGAGTCTGTGAATCTGTTAGTCCGTGAGTCCGTCTGTCTGTATGTATGTGACACAAATTTTGTGGGCCCTCTACCTCAAGAACTAATGCACGGAATTTAATAAAAATTGATATTCAGTTAGTCCCTGATATAAATTGGTGCTAATTAGTTTTTGGTGTAAATCGCTCAACAGGTGGCACTGCTATGCTGGACTTTTCAGAATTTCCATTATAGCTGTATCTCAAGAACTAATGCAACAATTTTCAGCAAACTTCAGAATCAGTTAATCCTTGATATTAATTGACATTTTGTACATTTTGGTGTAAATAGCTCAATAGGTGGAGCTGCTATACAGCATTTTCCATGATTTCTGCAATAGCTCTCTCTCAAGAACTAATGGATACATTTTCATCAAACTTCAGATTCAGTTACTCTTTGATATGAAATGATGCTGACTACGTGTTTGTGAATATCGCCCAATAGGTGGCGCTGCTGTGCTGCATTTTGCACTATTTCCTCAATAGCTCTATCTCAAGAACTAATGCACGAATTTTCATCAAACTCCCGATTCAAGTACACCTTGATAAATGTTGATGCTGATTATGTGGTTGTGTAAATTGCTCAACAGGTGGCGAGGTTATGCTGCATTTGTCATGATTTGCGCAATAGCTCTATCTCAAGAACTAATGCACGGATTTCCCCCCAAACTTCATATTCAGTTAGACATTGACATAAGTTGATGATAATTAGGTTCTGGTGTATATCACCCAATAGGTGGCGCTGCTATGCTGCATTTTTATGGATTTACACGATTTCAGGGACAGTAATATGTCAAGAACTAATGCACGGAATTTCATCTTTTTAGAATCCTCATGATGAACATAGATGTAGTGTGATAATGAATTTTGAAGTATTGACAAGTATGAGATAGAAGAAAGTTTTGTGATGGCCACAACATACTAGTTTTATCATTGCTCTCATAAGTCACGTTCAACATGCAAAATATATTTCTTTGATTTTTTAGGTAATAAGTCAAGGAGAAATTTAAAAAATATACTTAAAAATAAGCGTGAAGTATATGATATTTATATATTTGTGATACAAATATTTATATATATTCGTTTAAAATTATATTTCTGTAATATCAATAGATAAATTATATTTCTCCTATGTCCACAAATAAATTATTTTACTACAATATCAATCTACGTTAAACCAATTTTATTACCCATTATGTATTGAAACTCAGCGTTTTAAATAGTTCTTCATTGTATATTGTTACTTAATAATTGTTCTATGATATGCTTAAAAATTTTTGTGGATGTAAGTTTTATGAAGGGAGCAGTTTTATATAGTTATATATTTTATAATCCTTTCGGCCGGTTTTCTGAAATATCCATCAAAGAGGCTTATTTGTGATCCGAAAAGAAATCCTCGGAAACGGAACTTTCAAAAGTATGGAAAAATATTCTGAGCATTAAAGTAGGGACAGTTTTTCTCTTTCATTTTGTTTTTTTATCATTGCTCTCATAAGTCACGTTCAACGTGCAAAATATATTTCTTTGATTTTTTAGGTAATAAGTCAAGGAGAAATTTAAAAAAATCTCTCTATTCTAAAAAAAAGTAACTACCGCCGCCGCCGCCGGTTTTGAATTTTTTGTGACCGGAGGTCTTTCTTCGTCAATATTAAGAAAAATAATGCATACAAAAATATGAAAATCGGTAGTATTATACAGAAATGTTTGATAAACACGCTGATGCAAACAGGTTTCAGATCGAAGAATTATTTTAAGAGATATTTAATGCTAAAGTTGGACAAAATCGCTCCACTAAAAAAGTTTTATAGGAGCAAAAACTGTTCATAGGAATTTAATCATTTTTAGATCATTTTATGCGTTAGAATTTGCCGGAGTGCAGATTGCATTAATTTTTTTATTTTGACTAATTTTTTGAGGTTTTATTTCTATTTTAAATTCAGATTTTCAGCATTTCTAGAGATATTTTTTACAGATTTTAGAAAGTGATATTAATTTAAACTGTTGCCAACTGTATAAACAGCGGAAGCAATAATGTTTGCTTAAAAAAATAAATATTTATACGTGTAAATAAATTAAAAATTTATTTACACGTGACTATTATAAACAGAGAAAAGATTTGGAATTAGAATTAAATAATTATGTACAAAAAGCAGGAACTTATTAAAAATTATGTCATAAAAACTATAATTACACGTGAATTTTAAGAGAGAAAGGAATTTGTAAACCAATAAATTTATTAACATGCGTTAGAAGTCTTAAATAGGAGAAATTACGTCATATTTACGTCACATTACAGTTATTACATAAAATGAACACAAAATAATATTGCAAAACGGTTTAAATTTAGAAATTGCACTAGACATTTATTTGATATTTTAAGAGGATACTTTTCAACTATTTTTGTTAGGAAAGTGCAAATAATATTTAATTTCTAACACAAGTATTTTCACGTGAATATTAAAAAGAGAAAGAATAGTTTGGTCAAAATTACGTCAGATTTAAAACGATTAATTTAAAATGTCTCATTTAAAAGAACTTTCTTTTCACTTTGTTAAAAAATACCAGGAGACAAAGACTCTGTTTACTTAATTCCTTTTATATTAGCTTATTTTAAAATGTTGTTACACATGTCTACGTCATCAAGTTATTTTTATTTCGACGTTTTATTTGTATTTTTATTAATGTTGTACTAATTTATTTGTTTTTTCGTTATTTAAAATAAAAATTATGTCAATTTGTATAATTTGGCGATTTATATAATTTGGCGAAATTGGTCGACGGGATAATCAAGTAGTACCGCAACGGATTTGGCGTTAAAATTCCCCAATTAAAGAGAAATGAATAGAAATCCGTTTATAGAGAGATCGCCACTGTTTTTTAAATTGTAATTCAATCTTTCGAAATCTTTTTAAAGCCGATCAAATTAGCGTGCATTTAGAGTCTACGGTGTCTGGACGGGGGTTGGCGAGCGTAGCTCGTAGGGGGCCGAGCCCCCTAGTATACTTAAAAATAAGCTTGAAGTATATGATATTTATATATTTGTGATACAAATATTTATATATATTCGTATAAAATTATATTTCTGTAATATCAATAGATAAATTATATTTCGCCTGTGTCCACAAATAAATTATTTTACTACAATATCAATCTCACTGTAAAAAAAAAAAAAAAAAAAAAAAAAAACGGACTAAAAAACGGAAATACTACTGTCAATCTAGACGCCAGTACTATTTCCGTTTTTTAACAGGAATTTTTACCCATAAATTACAGAAAATTTTCCGTTTTCCTGATTAAAAACAGTAGTATTTCAGTTTTTCTCTTTCATTTTATTTTTTTCTCATTGCTCTCATAAGTCACGTTCAACGTGCAAAATATATTTCTTTGATTTTTTTAGGTAATAAGTCAAGGAGAAATTTTCAAAAAACATTTAAAAATAAGCTTATGATATTTAAGTATTGCGCGGCAGCGCAATACTTATTTATTTCCAGTTGCACTTCTCAATGTTAATTTAACATGGAAAAGCCTATGGAGATCGTAACTTTTTCATTTTTTCTTCCCACCTTTTTGTCCCTGATGCCACTCATTTTTTATTCTTTACTAATTCTAATGATATTATAAATTTAAAGTGTAAAAACGTTTGCCTGACGTCAGGGCCAAAACAAATGGTAAAATGCCTTTGCATATGGGTGAATTATAACCCAGATAGAAACATGGGCCAATTTGTTTTTACATTATTCAAATATTTTTCTTAATAATTCCAATTTTCGCTTTTTTCATTGAAAATCAAGAGACATTTTTCATAGAAAATGTAACATTTTTACTTCATTGTTGCAAAAATTTCAAAAGCCGTAATAATAATTTATTTCTTTTTAGTTGAAAGATTTTCACGTAACATATTAAATTGAGCTAGTTTTTTTTTTTTTTTTTTCAAAAATTAAAAAGGTGAATACGGCGTCATAGTGGAAATAAAAAGCATATGTTCAGAATAAGTTTTTGCTTTAGTCAAGTTTATATTTTAGTAAAAAGTTTCTAATGGATAACTATTTTTACACAGGTAGCGAACTTAGTGGGAATTACATAACTTAAATTTTAAAATGTATTTTTTTTTCCGAGATGAGAACTATTTATACCCCAAGTTAAACTTAGGTAATAATTTTCTGATGTGTTTACATCACCCCTTGGGAGAAAATAAGGTTTAAAAATTTAAGTAAAAGTTTTATTTTTAATTTTATACTGTATCACAGCTATAATATTGTTAAATATTAGCAGTAAGGATTCAACACAATTTACAATTAAATTCTTAGCGTTCCTGAGTGGGAAATAAGGTATCTAAATTTAAGTGAAGTTAATTTTTTATGTTTTGATTATAAATTTTTTACATTCGGATTAGAAGTTTTTGGCCAAACTTCCGCAACCTGCATTATTACAGTGGTGAAACATTTTGAATTACACATTGGTAAACTGCATCCCACACTGTGATGCAATACCGCATACATCAAAGCCTGATGATGATACTCTCTATTAATTTTGAAATGCGTTCGTCTGAGTGCAGTAGTTATTAAAAAACTTTCACAAAAACATAATTTCAAGAATAAATTAAAAAAAACAAAATTTATTTCCCACATTGTTTAAGCCCGAGAAGGGACAGATATTAAGTTATTTCATTCAATTAGTTCTGCATTTAATGTTAAATTTTTGTAACAAATTAGTTAAGCCAATTGAAGATTAAAAAATAAAAATAAAATTCATACAATATGATACTTAAAACACCCTAAAAAATTAGATTCCGTTCAAATGAAATCGAAATAAATCTTAGACTTTTTTTTAAGTTTTGTATTTTGCATGCATCTTATCATTTTATACACAAATTTCATAAACATAATACAAAATCTGCAATACAAACATTAACTAGTATGTTGTGGCCATCACAAAACTTTCTTCTATGTAAATCACGTCAATTAAATCATTTAAATAGTAAAAAAAATTACATCAATTTAGAACCAATTCATATCAAAGTATACCTGAATTTGAAGTTTGATGAAAATTCGTGCATTAGTTATTGAGTTAGAGCTGTAGGAGAAATTCTGAAAAAATGCAGCATAGCAGCGCCACCTGTTGAGCGATTTGCACCAAAACACACACAGCACTAATTCATATTAAGGTATACCGGAATCTGAAGTTTGATGAAAATCCGTGCATTAGTTCTGGAGCTAGAGCTACTGTGGAAATCACAAAAAATGCAGCACAGCAGCGCCACCTTTTGAGCAATTTACACCAAAAGGTACAAAACATCAGTTCATGTCAAGGACTAACTGAATCTGAAGAAAAATCCGTGCATTAATTCTGGACATTGACCTATTGTGGAAATTGTGAAAAATGCTGCATAGCAGCGCCACCTGTAGGGCGATTTACACCAAAACATAAACAGCACTAATTAATATACAGGTATACCTGAATCTGAAGTTTGTTGAAAACCCAAGCATTAGTTCTTGAGATAGATCTATTGCAGAAATCACAAAAAATGCAGCATGGCAGC